>CM045497.1:12889680-13489680 GCA_024704745.1 Rosa lucieae | reverse complement strand
AGTGATTAGTGTAGATATGCATCATGGGATTATGGATGTTTTGATTCATAAGTATGTTTTTGCAAAGGTCTCGATTAAACTGCTTGATCTCTTGTTGTGGGTGTGTGCTAAGAAGTTGTTAGTGGAGCAATGCTTGTCGAATTTTCGATAAGATGATAAGGAATGGGTTGTCGCCGGATGTGAATAACTATAATAGGCTTCTAAGGCTACTTAGGTATAGGAACCTTGCACGTAGAGCTAAAGAAGGGAAGTGCAGAAGGCACTTAATCTTGTGTCGGAGATGCAGAAGGTGGGGTGCTTTCCGAATGATGTGACCTACAATGTGTTGATCAATGGGTTGTCGAAGGAAAGGAAATTGGAGTAGGCCGAGGGGCTGTTGCAAGATATGTTGAAGTCGGGATTGAGGGTATTGCAAGAGAGGACTGCTTGCGGAGGCATTGAACCTCGGGGAAGGGAGTCAGAATGAGATACTAAAGAGCCAAGGTCATTTTGAAAATTTGACTTCTATGTGGGCCCCATTTTTGCTGAGTTGGAACGCCACGTCAGCGAGTTAACGTCTAAAATTGACGGTTGCCTGACGGAAGGACCTATTGTATGTGAAGATGATATTGCAGGGGTGTTTTTGATGAAATTGAAAGTCGAGGGACTGAATCGATGTTGGGTCCATACCACAGGGTACTAAACAATATTTAGCCCTTTATTTAACAGATCAAATTACAGATTTAAGTCGATCCGATCCTTTTTCATAATAATAAAATATTATTTTTTATTAATACATTATTAATTTTTAAATATAAAATATAAAGAATTTCTAATACAAATCTTGTACGGTCTTCGTACACAAAGTCCATCAGTCCATCAGTCCATCACCCAAGAAGCAATATTGATAAAGGTTTTGTTTAGTTTACCAAAAAGCTAAGAAGGTTGTAGAAGCACAATTAATCTCATACACATCTGTAAACATCTCTCTCTTAATTTATCAGGCCGGTGTAGCTGTGTAGGGAATATTTTGATAATGTAATTCTACTTTCGGTGATACTCTTCATGTTCTTTTAATATTTTTTTAGGTATCATGATATAAATTTAATACTACTATATAAATTTTAAAAACATTTAAAATTATAAACGGATCGGATTAACGGATCGGGTATCCTTTAATCCGGCCGATACAGATTTGGATCTAGCTATCAACGATCAGCTTGGTTAATAGAGAGGGTTCAGGTTGAATTTTTTTTATTACTAAACGGATTTGGATTTAGGTCGATCTGCTCCAAATCTGGTCCATTTACAGGCTCCACTCCCCACATGAAGAACGACTCAATTCAATTGAGCTTAATTACTTCCAATCCCACCAAAGAAACCCTTCCAACCCTAATTGAACAATCCAAATGCAGTAGCTTTGGCTTTGCAATGACTACATAAAAGAACAGGGGCTATGTAGATGTAGAGAAAATCAAAGGCAACATCGATCATTGATTTGCTGAGAGATGAGAAAGTCGTCGTTTTCTCTCATCGCCTCCGCCACTCCCGCCGCTACTCTTCCTTCTTTAAGGGTTTGCTTTTCCACTACGCCGATCAAAACAATGACTGCCACACCTCCCAAAACGCGCCATGTAGCTCCTCCTACTCCACTCACACTCAGCTGTAGCGGCTCTACTCTTTAGCCGCTTGCTCGAAACAGTTTGTTTTGCTCGACTTGCTTCCTTCCGACGTTGTTAATGGCCACTTCTATTAGTAGAATCAATGCTTGTTGCGTCTAAGTAGGTTACTTTTCAATTTTGGGAATTTGTAATTTTTTTGATGCGTAAAGTTCTACTCTTGATGGAGTAGGTTGGTATTGTGTAAACCAGAAAATTTCGCTGAAGAAGAGAGAGGGAGATGTGTTGGAGAAGATAGAGAGAGAGCAAAAAAAGAAAAAAGAAAACACTAAATCCGACTTAAGGGTATTTCAGGAAGTACAAGATATTGAAGACAAATTTAAAAATTTAAAAGGGAGTGTGAATTATAATTGTTGGAGTGCAAATATCACTTTCCCTTATTATTTATTCTAAACTGACCCGGGGGGGGGGGGGGGGGGGGGGGGTGTGTTCCAATAAGGCTATAGGCTTATGGTAAAAAAACCTTTGCATTACTCGTTGATACACACTTGCAATACATCAATTACTAGTATTTTATAATATTCATTGCTAACAAATAGGACCTTTATGATGTTTTCTCCCTCAAACACATTAATCCAATCCAGAAGTTGCAATTTTGGAGGTACAAGGTCCCCAATCTCATATCTTGGACCAATCTTCATTATGATTTTGTCATCTATGGAATCTACATAGAGATCTGGATCAACTACTAGGATACGCACCACATTGTCGTGTTTGATCCCATTCCTAGACCTAATTATAGTGAGTTTTGAGATCTCCACTCTCAAGCCCCGGTCCCAGTCAAAGAAGTGGTCGTAGAACTGTTACAAGATATACAAAAACTATAAACACCACAAGTGATAAAACTATGATGATATCACTTTAGTTTGTGAGAAGATGAAAAATGTTTTAGGATATGAGATTTAGGAGAGATTGATGAGAGAATTGGGAGAATAGTTGTGTGTATTCATTGATAATAGGAGCCCTATATATAGGGATTACAAAATACATAATCTTAGATTACAAGAATTCCTATTCTAACTCAGAGAAAGGAAATCTCTCATATTACAACTATAGAACTAATTGTAGTTTGACAAGGCACACTAAAGTTAACATTCTTCAACACTACCCCTTGTGCCGCTCAAATTTAATGATGACGCTTTGATCGTTGCCTCGTTAAAAACCTTGCTCGAGTAATAAAAATCATGTGGAACAAAAACAACCTCGAGGAGGAGAAGAAGAGTACAACACATCCTTCACTCTTCAAGATCAAACATGTAGACATCATACCTCCCCCTGATGTTAACATCTCCCCTTGATTATTACAATCATGGGAGTTCGGATAAATTTCTCAATCTAATGCTCTTCACATGTTTCTTGAAGGTGGATTTGGGAAACGACTTAATAAATAAGTTCGCTATATTATCCTCTTATCGGATTTGATTCACTTAAATCTTTAGCAGTGATTGTTGTTACTGATTGTGGTGATATACGTTTGGTGTTGTCGCCTTTAATGAAACCTAATTTCATTTTTTCAATAGAAGCTGCATTATCCTCATAAATGCATGTAGGTTCATTTGTGGTAGAGTTCAAACCACAAGTTCCACGAATGTCTAATCATATACATTCAAGCACAACTTCATGTAGAGCAATAATCTCTGCATGATTTAAGGAAGTAGCAACAAGGTTCTGTTTTGTAGACCTCCAAGATATCACTATGCTTCCCATAGTGAAGACATAACCATTTTGGGACCGACCTTTGTGAGGGTCAGAGAGGTACCCTGTATTAGCAAAACCCATCAAAACATCATCATCATTCTGATGGATGGGAGGAGGAGGATGCTGACCACGACATGGCTGGTGGCCATACTTTGGCTAATGAGGTCCGATCTCATTCTTCAGTCAATCATCTTCTCTCTGTAGGGATAAAACAAGTCAATATCAATCGCATATTTTAAGTGTCGAAAGATTGTCTTTACACAAATCCAATAGCAGCGTGTTGGCATAGAGTTATGTCTAGCGAACAAGTTTACTGTGAATGAGATGTTCGGTCTTGTGCATTGAGCTAAGTAAAATAACTCGCCTATTGCACTTAGATGGGGCACTTTGTCCTCATCCTTTGGATGAAATGGATCTTTTCCAGGCTCAAGACTATGGCTAATCATGGGAGTACTCACAGTAATTTCTGAGTATATGCTGACTGATGGATCAAAATTCCATCACTACGGTGCTCGAGTTCTAGTCCGAGACAAAACTGTGTTTTCCCAAGATCTTTAATCTCATATTCGGATTTCAAGTACTTAGCAGTTTCCTTTAACTCATCTAGAGTTCCAATTAGGTTCATGTCATCAACATAAATTGCTACAATTGCATATTCGGAACTTGTCCCTTTAATGAACACGCATGAGCATATTTCATTGTTAATATATCTCTTCACAATCACGTAGTCACTTAGACAGTTATACCACATCCGTCCAGATTGTTTTAATCTATATAGTGAGCATTTTAACCTTATAGAAAACACGCTCCCTGGTTTAGAGCCACTTGATTTAGGTAATTGAAGTCCATCTGGAACCTTCATATATATCTCTGAATCTAGATCCCCATAGAAACATGTTGTAACCACATCCATAAGCTGCATGTCAAGGTTTTCAGAAACTACCAAACTGACAAGGTAACGGACGTTATTATGTCCATTACGGGAAAATATATCTCCTCGTAGTCGATTCTAGGGCATTGTGAGAAACCTTGCGCCACAAGGCGGGCTTTATATTTAACAACCTCATTTTTCTCATTACACTTTCTAACAAAGACCTATTTATGGCCAACAGGCTTTACACTTGAACATTGGCCAACATGCTTTTATCATTCCTGTTGAACATTTATGTTCTTATCTCCCCTAACGACAGGAAAACTGTCTCATCAAAGTGACAATCCGCAAATCTAGCTATAAAGAGATCGCCTGTCAAGGGTTCTAAGTAGCGGATAATAGTTGGAGAGTCATATCCAACATAAATGTCTAATCGTCTTTGAGGACCCATTTTGGTGCACTGTGGCGGCACAATTGGCACATAAACTGCACACCCAAATATGCGTAAGTGTGAGACATCAAGCTCATACCCAGTAACTATCTGGGATGCAGAAAAGGGTTAAGTGGCAGTGGGTCTCAAATGAATAAGCATAGCTGCATCCAATATTGCATAGCCCTAAGCAGAAATAGGGAGATTGGTGTGCATTACCAATGCTCTAGCAACCATTTGAAGTCATTTAATGGCAACCTCTGCAATCATTTTGGGTGTGAACATGAGGAATTAGATGTTCAAATTCAATCCCAATGGACTTGCAATAATCATCAAAAGTTATTGATGTAAACTCCCCAGCATTTTCAAGACATATTGACTTAATAAGTTGATCCGGGTGGTGAGCCCTTAACTTAATAATTTGTGCTAGGAGTTTAGAAAATGTAGCGTTCCTTGTGTACAAAAGCATGACATGTGATCAGCGTATCGATGCATCAACAAACACTATAAAGTATCGAAATGGTCCGCAGGGTGGTTGAATAGATCCACAAATATCACCTTGGATTCTTTGTAAGAATGAAATATTTTCTTTAGTGTCCTTTGCATAAGATGGTCTCGATCTTAATTTTGTCGAAGAGCAAGCTTTGCAGAATGAAAGATGGGCTTTAGAAACAACCAATGAGGATTTTGATTGAGCCATGAAGTCACAAGTGACTTTAGAAGTAACAAGAGGAGGCCAATTGGGGGGTATGGAGTCAATGCTATATAGTGGCCGCGGGCGGTAGGCGGCGCCGGCCATGTGTGGTTAGTTTTGCACAGTCGTGGGGCTGTGAGGTGCAGATGGAGCTCCTCGAACCAATTTTTGGTTCTTACTTTTCTTCATTCTGAAGAATGCATGGATGTTTGTGTGAAGTCTTTAATATACAAATCATCATGTCATGACCTGGGTGTCCCAGACGGTCATGCCAAAGCCTATATGTGTCATCTCTCATGACATGGTTGGACTCAATGATTCGAATACAAATAGTGGTTTCATACAACTCACTAGCCCGACACATAAGTTTCTCTAATACTCGTTTATGTCCGTAGTCATTAGAGGTGATGCAAAGGAACTCTAATCCATTTTCACAATGTGTTTCCACATGAACCATTGGCTCGTATATCTTTGAAGCTCAAAAGGTTTCTTCCTGCCCTAGGAGGGTAGAGAACTTCAGTGACATGAATGATTGTGCCATTTGGCAACAAGAATTGAGTTGGTCATCGACCATGAATTAATTTAGATGACCCTGCCATCGTAGTCACTGAAGATTGAGAAGGTGTCATCTGAAGAAATAACTGCCTATTTTGAAGTATGGTGTGCATAGTAGCACTAGCCACGAGGCATTTTAGCTCTCTGGAAAACACACTTGAATTAATAAAGTTCTAATCAAAATTGACACTTTATTTCAATGAAAGCCAATGATTACGTCAAAGTTTCTAAATCAAAATTTAATCTAAAAATGTTAATCAAGCTTAGACAAGTAGTAGTTAATCAATCCTTTCAGTAACTCCAATTTGGTTGTGACCAGTTAAAGTAAGACAAGATTTTGGTGGAGTTATGCTCACTTGTAAAACTGTTCTCTCAATTCAAACCTTTTCTAGACATCACAATTAATTTGGATGAGCCTAATGAGAAAGAGTCATAACCACTATCTTTGTTGATAATTTTCAAAATTTGGATTTGGATTGAAAACAATGACGTTTGTATGGTCAAATTTTGATGCTCACGAATGCTCTTAGTCTGTAATATTTTAATGCTTACGAAGCTCTTAGTTAGTAATTTAGCCTGAGCTCTCCACGATTCCGCTTTTGTGAATCTAACCCACGTTATAAGAAAGGTGGGATGTAGGAGAAGGGATTATGTGAGCCCAAAGAAAATAAAAAAAAATTTAAGGATTAAATACTCGTTACTTCTCATACTTTTGCATGAAAAACAGTTTAGTCCAAATTTTTTAAATTAAACAGTTTAGTCCTTATTCTTTCTAATTCTCACACTACAGGTCCTAAAATGACTATTATATCCCTCACTTTCTCTCTCTCTCTCTCTCTCTCTCTCTCTCTCTCTCTCTCTCTCTCTCTCTCTCTCTCTCTATATATATATATATATATAGGACTAAATACTGTTTAGTCCATGAGCTTTTGACCATAAAACACTTCAATCCCTGACCTTCTAATTTCACATGTTTAGTCCCTGTACTTCAAAATTTCAGACCAATAAGTCCTTGCCGTCTAAAAGTCGCGGCGAAATGTCTATTATGCCCTCAGTTTTTTTTGTAATAAATTTATTCCTTTCTCTTTTTTATTTTTATTCTTTTTTCTTTAGTTTATTTATTCTTTTTTTTTTTCAAACAGAAAGAAAGAAAGGGAAAAAAAAAAGAAAAAAATAAATAGAAAGAAAGAAAGGGAAAAAAATCATTTAAAAAAAAAATTAATTAATTAAAAAAAAAGAACTGAGGGCATAATAGACATTTCGCTGAGACTTTTAGACAACAAGGACCTATTGGTTTGAAATTTTGAAGTACAGGGACTAAACGTGTGAAATTAGAAGGTCAGGGACTGATGTGTTTTTATAGTTAAAAGCTCAAGAACTAAACAGTATTTAGTCTATATATATATAGACACACACACACACACACATATATATATATATATGATATTTATGTCTACACACACACACACACACATATGTATATACATATGTGTGTGTATGTATCAAATAAATATCATATATATATATATATATATATATATACAGATCCTATCTAGAGAGGAGCTCGGCTTTGAAATTAACGTGTGAAGTTTGAGTTTTCGGTCACTTTTCGATCGCATATCCACATCTCGACCGTTCAGTTTTTAGGTACTAGTGTATAGATCATCTCTGCAAATTTTTAGCCAAATTGATGATCGTTAAGGCATTGATAAATGCCTTAAAGCTAGTATGGTTCAGGTTTACAGATTCAGTCCATCTATTGGTTTAAGCGAGTTAGATACCTTAACGATTATCAATTTAGCTGAAAATTTGCTGAGATGATCTATACAGTAGTACCTAAAAACTGAATGGTCGAAATGTGGATATGCGACAGAAAAGTGACTGAAAACTCGAACTTCACGCGTTAATTTCAAAGCGGAGCTCCGCTCTAGATAAAATATGTATATATATATATAGATATAGATATATATATACAATATATATATGTGTGTGTGTGTTTTATATATATATATATATATAGAGAGAGAGAGAGAGAGAGGCAGAAAAAAAAAGAGGGAAAAAAAGAAAAGAAAAGTGAGGGGTATAATAGTCATTTTAGGACTTGTTGTGTGAGAATTAGAAAGAATAAGGACTAAAAAGTTTTAATTTTAAAATTTTGGACTAAACTGTTTTTCATGCAAAAATATGAGGAGTAACGAGTATTTAATCCAAAATTTAAATTTCAAAAATGGGGAAAACTTGTGAAAACTTATGAATTTCAGAGATTGAAATTCTCAATACACGTGCGTGTTGATGTAGGCAAGTAGGCTTTTAGGATTGCCACTTGCTATTGATCCTGAAGTAGGATTGTAGGCTGCTTCGCAATCCCGATTGCGTGGTAGGATTGCAGACGTATAGGATTGTTGGTGCACTTTCGATCCGAGCGCAAGATTACAGTCGAGCTTAAATCCTAGGTGTGTGCAGGCGGCCTTATACACTAGGCATGCAGGTGTTGGGTAGGTAGGTAAAAGTAAATGGCACAGGGGCATTGTATTTGACAGAGGTAGGTAAGCAGCAAATGTGGACTTCGGCTTCTTTAAACGGGGGCAAGGGCTCCTGCTGATAACTTGTTTTAGGATATGAGATTTAAGAGAGATTGATGAGAGAATTGGGAGAATAGTTGTGTATATTCATTGATAATAGGAGCCCTATATATAGGAATTATAAAGTACATAATCTTGGATTACAAGGATTCTTATTCTAACTCGGAGTTGGAAATCTCCCCTATTACAACTATAGAAGTAATCCTAGTTTGGCAAGACACAATAAAGTCAACATTCTTCAACAAAAAAGACTTACAATTGATGGGATCCCTGGATGAGTAAGAATGTCAGCATATCCTTGAATGACTTTTATCTGTTGGAAATGGCCACTCACTTTGTGTGGAACCAGTATCATGATTGTCTATAAAAGTCACACTATTGTGTGGCGATATTCCAATCAATCCAGGAGGCCCTCCCTTCGAGTTCTTCAACCTCCCCAGTTCACCTAGGACAGCAGTGTTATTATCCCTTTAGTTGTAATATCAAATGCAGTAACCTTTCCTCTTGCATTCTTTATCCATCCAGCACAAGGTTCTAAAAACGGCTTAGGCAGCCGCCTAGGCGCTAGGCGTCAAAGAGCCGTTCGGATTTTGGCCAAGGCATTTGCCTAAGGCGCTGGGCTGCTAGGCGTCCACCAAGGCGCTCTAGGTGGAGTTGCCTAGAGCTGGGCGCTAAAATAATTCTCGTGTTTTTCTGTAGTTGAAAATCAAAACGGCGAAGAAAGACAAAAAGAGACCCCATTCTCTCAACTGAAACACTGAAACTGAAAGTTCTCTCAGTCCCCTTGACAGCGCGACCTCTCTCCTAGTCACCTCGATGATCGACGGCAGTTCCGATTGCGATAACGTCTGCTCCGAATTGAATTCCTATTCTCTTGAAGGAATCGAAATCAATGATGATTCTGAGATCAAATGCGAATTGGAGTCGCCGGTTTGGTTTAACTGCAAATGAAATGATGATTAGAGTGGAGAGATTTCCAGAAACACCTGGATAGCAAAATCAAAACTTGGTGAATTGGGCAACACAGAAATGAAGAAATACGAATTGCATTTTGATTTAGGTTTCTGGGTGTTTGAATTTCGAATAGAGCACTGCAAAAATTGAAACTTTACGATGAGGGAAAGAGAATAAGGATTGCGTTTTGCTTTGTTTGTGATAATGGGTTCTGGGTAGGCTATGAGGATGGCGTCAGGGATTGAAAAATGAAAGAGGGCAATGCAAAAGTTTGAGCTTTCCACGGAGAATAGATGGTTGGGTAGTTGAGAATTAAGAGAGATGGCCTGTTGGTTTTGGCTTTTTTTTGCTCAATAGGGTGGGGAGATAGGAGATTTTGATTAGCAGGGGGCCAATTGGGATTTAAGGCCTAATTATAGATGAGAGGTCCAGGTTATGTTTTCTCTACTTCGATAATTATTTACAATGAATTGTTTGACTTTAAATATTAAATATATGTCATAAAATGATAAAAATAATTAAAAAATTAAAAAAAAAACAAAACAAAACTGCCTAGTCCCCTTCTAGGCCCTAAGCCCTGGGTCACCGCCCGACTAGGGCCTAACTAGCGTTTTTTAAAAGCTTGATCCAGCAAGCTCATTGCGATGGTTGTCCTGGTTGTACTCGGGTTTCACATCACTTGGCTTAGCAAGGGGATTCCAAAACTCTCCTACTGAGAACTTAGGCTTTGTGTTTGCCACATACAACTTGTGAACTCTGGAGCATATCCTAGAACAAAATCAAATCGCCATCCGTTGAACCCAATTTTGGTCTTTAACCAATTCATCCAATCCGAGAGCTCATTCTGGACCTTGTGTTTTTGTGATCCATGTCAGGTACCCCACCTCAACTATTTCCAGTATCAGGGTTCCACTTGCCATCAGAAAACTCTGTGTCATCGCTGCAAACAAGAGACGGGCCCCAATCAAGGCGATCATTGGGTGTTCCTCCTTCAAAAATGCACAATATTCCTCTCTCATCTTTCTTCTCTGCACATCTGTGGTCTATAACACTACGAGAAAAACCCCCCATTACACACAGATTTGGTTCACACAGATATTCACACGGAGAAGATTCTGTGTGTAAAACACTGCAAACACACATATATTTGTGTGTAAAACTATATTCACACAGTTTTCCGTGTGAAATGTAAACTAAAAGTGGGACCGCAAAAATTCACATGGAAATCCGTGTGAAATTCACACAGATATTCGTATAAATTGTGGTCACACACAGATATCCGTGTGAAGTCTTATTAATGTTTTAAAAATTATTTTATTTGTGTCAGACATTCACACAGATTTCTGTATGAATTAGAGTTGATATAGAAAAAAATCCGTGTGAATCTTATTTCAAACTAAAATAAAAACAACTTAACTATTTAAAATTAATAAACATGTTTATACAGAACAAATTAATTATGAAAATATTTTGTTTCACATAGATATCCGTGTGAAGGCTTTTTGATAACTCTTTGGAAATTCCAATATCCCAATTCAATACTTTCTTTCCATGAATTCTTTGTATACTACATTCTCCCTAGACACTTGAATCTGGACATAGCTATAAATTACTTCGCCTCGCTAGATGCATCTAATGTTGTATATTTTGGACTTGGAGTGGAGATCAAAACTCCATACTAAAGAATTACAAAATTTATTTAAATATTTTATATTTTATTTTTTTCATTTTGTCACAATTGTAGTGAAAATTGCGATAATTTTTTAAAATATATTTTTATATTTTATCACAAAAATGAAAATAGTTAAAAACTTGTGGCCCAAAAAATGTGAAAAATCGGGGTACGAATTTCAAATTTACAACAATTGAAGGCCCATTTTGTTATCTAGGGCATCAGTACCCTTCCCCCATATAAAAACCAAGCCTCCACAAGTCGCCTCAGTACCTTCACTTTAGCTTCTGCAGCTCCAAAAACCCCCCAAGTCGCTGAGATGCAGCTCCAAAAAATGCCCAAGTCGCCGAGAAGCCCAGAGCTGCAAATCTCGCTCCTCTCTCTCTCGGAACACCACGGTACTTCTCCCTCCCTCTTTCTCTCTCTCCCTGAATTTCTGTTTCAAATTTATCTTTTATAATCTAATCTCTCTGTCTTTCTCTCATATCTATCGCCGGCAACAAAGCTGATATATGTTTGATTGTGGCGGATTTGGTTGGAATTTTTGTGGAATTTTGGTTTGATTTGGTGAATTTTGTGGTGTTTGGTTGGTTTCAGGGAGGTTGTCATCGGAATCAGAGGAAATCGGGCTGATTTCGGGGTCTCTGAAGGGGATGGTGTTCGTAATATTGCATTGATGGCCTGCTGGGGTACCAAGCGAGTCGCTAAGGTAACGGTTATGGCTGGTTGTTGTTGTTGCTTCATTGTTTCGTCGTGTTGAGATTTGAATTGCTGTGTGAAATGGTAGTGTGATTTATGGATTTAACTCAGTTTCTGTTGCTTCATTGTTTCTCAAATTCAATCTCAGCTGCTTATGGATTTAACTACGGTTTTGGTTTCTAGGTCTTTTACGATTCCTTCACGAATCATTTGAAGAGCGTTGGTGGTCTTAATTTGGTGGTATTGAGAATTAAAAGGCCGCTTCCTTCGTGGTGGCTGTAGTGGGTGCTTGAGGGGTGAATCTGTGCTTATGGTGGAGGACTGGAGGCATTGGCGTTCATCTGACAAAAAAAAAAAAAGCTAAAATAAATAAATAAAAGGACAATAATTTGATGGACCAAAAAATAAATATGTAAATATGTGAATTATTTAATTAAATTTAATAAATATATATATATATATATATTTATTTTTTGAATAAAGGGCTAGTGCGGCTGCCCTCAAGCCTTGATTAATGAAACTGTCGAATACAAGGGGGGACATTGAGCCTAAACCCCTAAATTTAATAAATATATTAGATTCACACAGATTATGTTGGTGATTGGACATAATTGCTGGAGTTGTAATTAAAGTGGGACCCACCAAATGCATTCACATGGATTTGTAAATCCGTGTGAAAATACATTAGCAACGCCAGCAATACGTACGGATTATTAATCCATCGTTGCACCCGTGTGTATTGAGGTTTTCACACGGATATCCGTATGGAATGCCATGATTTCACACGGATTTTCATCCCTGTGTGATGGGGGGTTTTTCTAGTAGTGTAACAATATCTGCTATGCTCTGTATCCCATTGTCATGGTAGGTTTTTACTAGTGCCTTTAATTCATCCTAGCTTCCATATTTTGATGTGAGATCATTGAGCCTACCAGGCAGGTATCCTTCAAAAAAAGTTGAGTTCAGTTAATTGTACCAACGAATACCCAAAACACCAAGGAGATATTTACAAGTCCACTTAAAGGAAAAATAGCAAACCAGTTTGGTTAATGATTCGAATGCAAAAACTGCAAAAAATATTTTCCAATTGCAATGTTAGTCACTGACTCTCTGCTATGAATTTCATATGTTAAACTTTTTTTTGTTACTTTGACACGGAGATTCTTATAATTGCCAAATGAAATAGGGTGTTAAGACACATGAATGACTAAATTAAAATGGCGAATTCAAAATACAGGTATCAAATATGTAGTTGTCCCTACTAATTGATGTATATACTAATTACCAATTTTAAAGAAACATCGATCATATAAACTATATATGGTGGAATAATGCTAGGTGAACCATCTTTTTAGTATATCACCTGCATCTCACTTAATGTGGCTGCTCATCCAGAGATTCCATCAATAGCAGGTCTTTTTCATCTTCTCACAAATTAAAGGGACATCATCATAAAATCAGCAATTGAGAAGGGAGGATGGTACAACATCTTGAAGGCGCGGTGGTTCACAGAATGGTAACAAATCAAGTACAAAAGAGTTTTGGGAAAGTAACAAAATATATAAAACTTCATCTGAACATGCATGAGAAGGTGGTGGAAGCCAAACATGTGTAATTCTCGAAGAAGCTAGTTTAGCTGCAGACTGCTTCAAGATGTTGTACCATCCTCCCTTCTTTGCTGATATTCCCAATTGAACCCCTGATATCACCAACCAAAAAATAAAATAAAAAGGTTAACAGAGAGAGAGAGAGAGAGATGTGCTTCTTTGATCAGTACCTGAAAGAGGATTTGGGAAGCAGTGAAGTTGGGTATGAAAATAATAGAGCAGGAAACAGAGGAGGGAAACTTCTAGTGAATTCATGTCTCTCTGCTTTGGGATGAAGCAGACCTCTAGTGTTGAGCTTATTCTATATAGGGTTCCGTTTTCATCACTGTCTGCCGACTAATTAATCAACATCAGAGATTCGAGGAGTACTGGAAAATCAGCTTCCAATTTTGTCAATCGTGCAGGCACCTCTAATTTCCAAGGATAAATTTTCCATCCTAACCATTACGCTCATTTTTCCAAGTCAAGTTTTGTTGCAAGTCTTCTTCTTTGGTGAGACTGTGAGAGTCTTCGTCTTTTTGTTAGTTGGAAAAAAATGGAACCTGTTACAGTAAATGCTACGAAATCCTGACCTAGCGTTCTGCTAGGGTTTGAAAGCATCCTCTTCATAGCGATTGGCCGTGTGTTGTACTTTCTTTTATTTCTTTGGCAATGGGGACTACAATAGACTTTGGTTTGCTCACTCTTCTTTTGGCTGTCGTTTCCATGGAAGGCCGGGTTTGGATTTGGTGAGGCTGATTGGGGGTTTGTTACCTCAGATGGAGGAACATGCAGGTGGTTTGGCCATGTTCGCGGAGCCGCGTTTTGAATGGTGTGATTTGGATCTGACTTGGTCAATGCCGGCTCGGAGACATACTGCGGTGGTGGGCAGTAGCGATTCTGGCTCGAAGACGGTGCTAGGCGTTTCTGGTGGTTCGACCGGGTGAGATGGTTTGCACTCTCCTTTGCGCAGCGACGACGACTTTGGTGTCTATATGAACTGCAATCGACACTTTGCAGCGACTTGGTCAGATCCGGTCACAGTTGGATGCCAAGGAGGCTATTACAGGGATGCGGAAGGATGTTACAGCGGTGGCGGCGGCGGTAGTGCTGTGACTGAGCCTGATTTTTACCCAATTAAGATTTGCTTGTCGGGCCGGGTTCTGGTCTGCTAGGACTTCAAGCTGGGCCTATTGGGTATTGTTGTGGGCTTGGACGTCTTGGGCTCATAGAGTTTTATACTATTATTTTTTATTTCAGTTCTGGGTCTCCATTCTTTTTTATGAAAGGATGATGTACACTTTTTTTTTTTTTTTTTTTTTCCATTTTCAAAAGGCTTATTTTCTTTGTTTTGCGCTTAGTTATAAAAGATGGGTGTACTAGGAGTATGCTAGTTGTAGCATACCTCTGGGAGGGGTATCTTAGAGTAGTGTGCGTTAAGTAATGACTTTTTCTAACAAAGTCATTATTGTACTGCGTGCTGAACTATTAAAGGATAACATTTCGCCTCATAATTGTAAATGATTTTTCCAATAAGAGTGATAACAAGCTAGTGTGGTTTGAGGAGGAACATATGTTCAACAAAAGTCTTCAGCTTTATAATTGATCTTCGAACCCAGATACTTATCATCATCATCATGTGATTCTAGCTTCCGGCCACTAGCTTGGTTCTGATGTCATTGTACCAAAATTGAACGATCTCTTCAGTCTTTCTCACTTGGAATTGCTCTCTTAATATCTACACATAAGTCAGTCACATCTGGTACTCAATAGAACGACTTATCTTTAAAGACAAAGTCATTGGTCATTCTATTGAATATTGACCGGGACTGATTGATGTTTAAACATTAACTTATTAAGAGCAAGTGCCTGGTTTGGGCATTTGTATGCAATAAATATAGATGGGAAAGACTTGCAAGTCAAGCCAGCCATATATGCCCAAATCTCATTTGAGGCTAGGGACTTTTGTGCAAATAATGTAAATTTCCATTTTGTTTGATGTATATGCATGTTTTGAATTTTGTGGCTACTATACTTTCATGTATCCTAAGTGTGTTTATATATTTATCACCTAGAAGCACGGGTTAGAAAATTAATGAATCGGAAACATGAACTTGATAAACTCTTGATTCTGTGAGCATGTGTAGTTAAATAGGTGGTGGCTTAGCTTATTCCTACGGGAAGAACTAAGTTGCTTGAATTTCTTATCTTGAAATTAAAGTATGATGTTGTGAGTTTAGGTTCCGGAAGAATTTAGGTTCACGGCATCATAGGCCATTTAGGATCCGGAAGATTTGAATGGTATAAAGGTTGTGTAATTTAGCTTTGCTTCGGAAGAGATTGTTAAATTGCATGAGTAGTTGGTTTCTTGGTAGCTTCACCAAAGCACTAAGGGGAGCTTTGTCAAAGCATGTTATTATATCAAATATGGGTTACATTTTGTGCATGAGTAAGGTTAGGTGTGATGCCAAGGTCTCTATTCTTCTCATTGATTTAGTCTCTACCATTTTTATTTGTTTATTTTATTTTATGCAACTTAATTTACTTCATAAAAATTAAAATCAACCAAGCTGCTCACTACCACAATTGTTAATATCATCCTCATGATCCTTAGCTTCCAAAGGGCTAAAGTTGTGAACTTGTAAAAAGGGTAGACTTATATGTATTTTCATGGCGATCTAGCTAGGGTAGAGTTACTCAATCCCTTGGGTACGATACTCTTACTTTTTTTCCCTTTACTGAAACTTGACCTCCTAATCTTGGGAGAAGGAGACATCATACACCAAATTTGCACTTATTTTATAGGGAAAATCGTCCGTACAGTACCTGACCTTTTCTCCATTCTAAACTTCAGTACCTCACGTTCAGAAAATATCAGAATGGTACCTGAGGTTTCAACCCCGACCGAAGATCGGTACCTAGAGCCGTTAGCTCTGTTACGGAAACTGATAACTGAAGGATATTTTCGTCTTTTCATCTCTTAATCCCTCATTTTTTCTATCAAAATATTTTTTTTATTATTTTTTTCTCTCTCCCTCCTATTCCTCTCTCTCTCTCTCTCTCTCTCTCTCTCCCTCTCTCATTCCCATTCAAACCCAGAATTCTCTCTCTCTCTCTCTCGTTCCCATTCAAACCCAGAATTCTCTCTCTCTCTCTCTCGTTCCCATTCAAACCCAGAATTCTCTCTCTCTCTCTCTCTCTCTCTCTCCCTCTCTCATTCCCATTCAAACCCAGAATTCTCTCTCTCTCTCTCTCTCATTCCCATTCAAACCCAGAATTCTCTCTCCCTCACTGAAACGCAGCAAACCCATAAATCTCCCCCCAATCTACATTGAGCTTCGCCTAATCACCTGCTACCCTCCCTCCTCCACCTCAAAACCTAAGCTTTATTAAACAATTTTTTATCATAACACCCAAAAAGAAACAATCAGACCAAACCCAGACCCAGAAAAAGGGAGAAAAATTCTTCAATTCGCAGCAAACCACCAGAACAGAATACAGATGCAAACATCAAATGGGTACTCAAAAAAATTGTTGTGCTCTCCGTCTTGTAGCATTCAAATTCAAGCTATCCAATGGATGAGCAGACGTAATCTAATGGAAGCCCACCAGTTTGGATCAAGAAGAAGCCAACCCATCTCACCTCGAGAAACGCGACGGCCTCCTTCACTGTCAGGGTTACCATTTCCGGTAAGACTGCAAACTCCAGAAGTATGGTTTGGAGTGCGAGGAGATCTCTGCACGAAGCTCCACCTCTACCGCCTCCATCCCCACCTTCGACCACTCTGCCTCACCCTTTCTGATGCCGACCTCGCCTACAAATACCCACCCAAATCAATTTCGAAGCTAAAGACGAAGAAGAATTGAATCACCAGGGGCTCAGTTTTCAATCCGCGCCGTTGATCTGACCCATTTGTTTGATTCCAATTCCAAATTGGAATTACAACAAGTCAGTTATAGGGTCGGCGAAGACCTCCCTGCTGACGAAGGCTATGGTGTTTTGAGCTCCCGAATCCTTTTCACCAGTAGCTTCAAACACAGCTTTATTTGGATTTGGTTTAGAAATTTCTGGGTTTTGATGGTTGGGAGGTGGTGGTCGGGAGAGAGTCAGAGAGAAGAGGTTGGGGAAATGGGGGGTTTTGGAGAGAGGTAAGTAGAAAATAAAAAATTAATTTAGAAAAAACCCAGAAAAAAATAAATTAAGAAAAAATAAAAGTTAAGGGAATAATGGACTTTTTTATGTGAAAAAATTGCCACGTCAGCAACTTAACGGAGTTTTTAGACGGAGGTAATGGAATGGACCTATTGGTCCAAAATTTGAGAGTTCAAGGACTAAACATGTGAAATTAAAAGGCTAAGGACTGAAGTGTTTTTTGGTCAAAAGTTCAATGATTAAACAATATTTAATCCTTCAAAAATCATTAAAAATAACTCGGGTGTCTGAAAAATCCTTCAAGAATTCCTATGAACTCGAAATAACATCTAGTTTAATCCTACAAGTTCGAAAGATAAATTTTGATGAACCAAAAATTTAAATAATTTTCAAAACTAAAAATAGTTTAAACTAATAGAAAAAAAATTGTTTTTTTTTAATATTATTTTATATAAAAAAAACTAAAGAAAACAAAAATTCAAGGGTAAATTGGTCATTTGATGATCAAAATATGCTGGCTGTCAGTTTTTGTAACGGAGCTAACGGCACCAGGTACCGATCTTAGGTCGGGGTCGAAACCTCAGGTACCGTTCTGATATTTTCTGAACGTGAGGTACTAAAGTTTAGAATGGAGAAAATGTCAGGTACTGTACGGACGATTTTCCCTATTTTATACTCAATGTTGTCCCCAACAGACATACATGCAAAATGATTCAAAAATTCTTGAATACGAGTGAACATTTATTCATGGAAACCTGTAGAGCATGGTGTTGTGAGTGTGACTCATCGTTGTCATCATCATTTATAAGTCGAAATTCATGTTCTCTCCAGTCTTCTCTACTTGGCTCTTAATTCCACTACTGAATGGCCACTGAAATTTCACGCTCTCTCCAGTCTTCTCTTCACTTCTGCACATTAGTCTCTTTCCCTCTAGTTGGTTATGGATAGATCAGGAAAGACTTGAAAGTCAAGCAATCTCATGGAGACTTTTCCCACAATATCTATCACTAGAATCTAAGAGTTCCTTAGTGTCTATAAATGGGCATACTGAATTAACGCAAAAGTTGTTAGATTAATCCTGAAGTAATTCCACAGTTATATGTCTTAATGAAAAGGTAATCGAACCCTTTATCTCTTTTCATCAACCAAAAAGGCAAAGCTTATTAACCCTTAATTATATGGTGTTCAATGTATCTGCCATCATCAACTCAGGGCCTACGAGCATTCACATATTTTTGTTCTAAGTGATCATCTATCTGGGTTGCATGCTTTGAGAATGAAAAGACGTTTTGCCCAAAAAGGTGATAGCGATGCCTATGGATGAAGGCCTTAAGGACCACAACATTGACATATGCGTGTGATTGAAGATGAGAGACTAATAAGCGACAGAGAACAAGACAAAAAGTCCACAAGGTCTATAATATCACTGGTTTGCAAATTGTAGACTGACTTTGGAGTTTGGAGGTCGAACCAGAAGAAGATTCAAACCCAAAATTGCTCATCTCTTTCCTTATCTCCCAATTAGGCAGGCACTTGTTACAACTACTATTTGACTCTAATGAGCTGAAGGATTCATGCTCTTTCTAACATGACTAAAAAACTGAGGCTCTTGTACATGCAACTTAATTAGAGTTTCTTTGGTCAATATGCAAAATAAAGAAGGAAATTGCATGCTTTTTTTTTTCTTTTGCACTACACAGAGAAACCCTCAGCATGAAGTGTGCTAGCTGCAACTAATCATAGCGATC
This sequence comes from Rosa lucieae, assembly GCA_024704745.1. Classification (NCBI taxonomy): domain Eukaryota; kingdom Viridiplantae; phylum Streptophyta; class Magnoliopsida; order Rosales; family Rosaceae; genus Rosa; species Rosa lucieae. The sequence goes on along the minus strand of CM045497.1, from coordinate 13,470,380 downwards.
AAAATAGAATCCCGAGGAAGGTTTTTCATGTGTTGTGATTCGAGATGCGTATGAGGTCGATTTTCATGGGTTGAACTTCAAGTTTAAACATATTGCTATTACTTGGGTCATTAGTAGAAGGTATGGCAGGCAAATTAAATCACTATATGTCCTCAACTTGTCCAGTAATGTTTCGGCAGGCAAAATCCCATCACTATATGTCCTTAACTTGTTCTGGTGTTCACAACTGTCAACTTGTATGATACTTTGTCAAGATTAGTAGTGGCCTTGATAAAGCTATATCCATAAGATTAAAACTAAGGATTGAAATATTTGCGCTATATCTCTCGATATCTTCCTTTTTGAAGGGGTTCATATATCATAGGGGGAAAATATCTTATCGTCCACCATTTCTACGAGATTTCTCCGATATCATCAAATATCCTCGATATCGAAGATATGACTAAATTCAGTTTGCCCTCAAACTTTAGGGTAAACATTAGTTTGGACCATGATTTTTTTTTAATCACGATCATCCTTACACTTCCAAATTACATCTCTCGAGTCTAAATCTCAAAAATATCTCCATTTGTGACGTCACATGCTGACTTGGCAACGACATGAGGGCTCACTTTTCAGATTTTGACGCTTAATTTAGATGAAATGTCCAAACTACCCTCAAAACCTTCTCTCTCTCTCTCTCTCTCTCTCTCTCTCTCATGTGGTTTCAGATGGAAGCCGAGATCCTAGCCCAGCTGCTCCTCCTCAATCCAATATCAGAAAATTCACCGCATTGAATGAAGAAGGCAACATCCAGCTTAAACAATCGCAAACTTCGACACTTCGGAATACAAATACTTCATCCCATTTTCCTTCAAGAACTCCTCAATATTCTCCTTAGCTCCATCAGGATCAATACTCTCGCATTCAATCTCATCCTCATCCAATTTCAACCATTTTCAATCATACACATCCCTCACATTCCCAAACCCTCTCATCCCCATAAACCACAAATTCCTCTCTCACCCTCCTCAAAACCCTTAACACCGTTGCCATCAACTTCTCCGGCTCGGCAGTGCATCTCAGTCCAATCGCCTGGTCCAGCTTTATCTTGTTCTCCTCCACTCAACAAACATTGTCGACCAGCACTATTGGAGAATAAATTCTCCTGGCTATGATTCCTGAGCTGGAATGGTGCCAGCAGGGTGGTGACTAGATCGTGGGCAACGGCTACTAGTCGAGTCAGCCCTTCGCTGCTGCATTGACAATCACTAATGCGTCGTTGCCTGTATCCCTTCTCCCTAGCCTGCGCCAAGCCTAAGCTTGCCAGACATAGCTCCGGCCACTATACACCTACTCTGGAGCACGCACATACCCGGTCAATCAGAGCCTGAAAAACAACCCCAATTCCATCCCTAAATCTGTTGCGGACTTCTACCCCATCGATCAGATCCGGCCACCAAATCTCATGCCCATTTGTTTCAAACCATTTTGGAATTGGGGGTGGATTTATGGTGGAATCGAAGAGAATTTGGTGGTGGAGAACTGGAAGAAAGAAAATGGGAAAGTGAGGTGCGACTGTATTCACCGAAGGGAGAGGGAGGCTTAAGGAGAGAGGGTTTTGAGGGGTAGTTTGGACACTTCATCTAAATTAAGGGTCAAAATCTGAAAAATTGGCTCTCATGTCGGTGCCAATTGTCAGCGTATGACGTCACAAATGGAGATATTTTTGAGATTTGGACTCGGGTGAAGTAATTTGGAAGTGTAGGGATGATCATGACTAAAAAAAAGATCAATGACCAAATTAATGTTTGCTCTAAAGTTTGAGGGGGCAAACTGAATTCAGTGCTATAAGATATTTAGAATATATCTTGATAAAATGATGAAATATCTATAAAATCTGATTGGAAAAAAAAAAAAAAAAAACTCAGTTATTCACAGTAAACATACATTATGGAATATGGAGGTCATTTTAACCACGGTTTCTAGTCATGAGGATTCATGATATGGCCTAATAAAGAGGCAAATTAAACTGTTTGGGAAAAATACCTCAAAGTGAAACCTCTGAATGCAGGTTTGGGTGAAGAGAACTTCCCACAAGGCGAATCTGGATGAGGAGAAATCCTCTCAAGGAAAATCTAGGTGAGAAATAATTACCTAAATGTAAATCTTTGAGGAGATATCTCGTCAAGGAAAATATAGGTGAGGAGAAATCTCCTCAAAGCAAATTTAGGTGAGGAGAATTCCCTTCGAGGAAGTTCGAGTGAAGAGTGAAATCCAAGTGAGGAGAAATTCCCTTAAGACGAATCTAAGTAAGGAGAATTCATGACGGAGCAATTTCAACAAAAGAAAACAAACTTGATGGAGTCATGTTTCAAAAAGTAACTCATTGTAGTTCAAAAACTTGGTGGAACCACTTAGAGTCTCTTTTTTTATGTAGATGAAGTTGACATATCTATTTATATGTAAATTCAATATATTGACTATTTAGACTATTTCAAAAAAGATATATTTTTCAGAGCATCTCTGTCTGATATATCCCCGATATTTTCGATATCTCATTTTTTCAGAGTTCCGTTAGATATGTAAAAACCAATACTTTAACCCTTGATTAAAACATACATGCAAAATGATGCAAAAAGTCTATAATACGAGTGAACCTTTATTCATGGAAATCCATACAGCAAGGTGTTGTGAGTGTGACTCATCGTTTGTAAGACGAAATTCATGTTCCCTCCGGAGTTCTTGATCTACTTGGCTCTTAATTCCACTACTGAATGGCCACTGAAATTTCACGCTCTCTCCAGTCTTCTCTTAATTTCCGCACATTAGTCTCTTTCCCTCCAGTTGGTATCTATAAAATAGAAGAAGAGATAGATAATCTCCTATATGTTCTGGAAGAGGAACAAAAACCTCTTGATTATTTGAGCATTGGTTAGATCCGCACATCACTGGTATCAGAGCTTGTAAAGTAGCTCAAAGGAGAACCCCTCCTTAATGGGGACAATGTCAGAATTGTTATTAGAGAAAATAAATTCTCTACTGAAATTTTCTGATGAGAAATATCAGAAGCTGTTATTAGAAGTATCTAGATGTCAGTCGACTCTAGAAAAATTACCTGCTATAATCCACCAATTGGAAAGATTGGAAAACAAACTGGATTATATCAAAGATCTTCCAAAAACGGAAGAAGAAAAACTAACGAGTGTTAGTAGAAAAATCAAAGAACAGCAAAAAACGCTGGATTCTATACTGAAGGACAAGAAATTGCCTACAGTAAAAAAGAAGACTAATGGGTTCAAACCATTAGAAAAACCAGACACAAATCGTGTTCCTAACATGATTTTTCTGGAACCATCTACTAGCCAGACTAGTATCCGGTATGAAAACCCGGAAAAAAGAGAAATGAAGATGCTAAGCATCTTTGGGAAAAAGAAAGGAGTCCAACTCCTAAATTCTGAAGAATTTGAATACAATGAAATCGAGCAGGAGGTAAAAAACGCCTCAATTCCAAAGCTAGATTTCAAACAGATCTACAGAAGGGGAACATTTGACCTGATGGACAGCCATCATTTCAAAGTACTTGAATTCACAACCCCCTCAACAACAGGAGAAACAGATCTCTTGATGATCACCCAAGCTGAAGTTGCCCGAGCACAAGCCAAGCAGTATCAATTTATGCACATTGGAGCAGTCCAAGTCGGCATAAAGCTTTTGGCAAGAGAAGGCATCAACTGTTCAGTCCTATGTGTCCTACAAGACAACAGACTGACAGACTTCCAAGCTAGTCTGTTGGGAACCCTTGAAGCATCACTGTGCAACCAAGTAGCATATTTCAACAGCTTCCCCAACTTCACCACCAGCTTGAAAGATGCAGCCCACTGCCTCAGACTGAGAGTCAAGACAGATGAGATATCCATGAAAGAAGAAATGCAAGAACTGGCGATAGTATACAGAGTGTACTATAAACTGATGAGCACCACAGTAGAGCCGAAGACACGGATCTCCAACATCCCTGGTCTTACTACTGGATTCCTCACCAGCCAGAAGAACCATTCACAGCAGATTCACAAGGTTGCTTGGAATGAAGTAACTTTTCCTCTTGAATGGAAATTATCCTGTCCAAAAAAGCTACCGGAAAGAGCACAAGCAAAGATCTACGAGAGTAGAAGAACTGGAGAAATCAGCCTCAACTTCGACAATCACAGAAAAAGTGATTTCTGTCCTGAGAACATCAGGATAAACAGCAGTCTTCTGAGAAGAAGCTACAGCACCAGAGAAGCCGGTGTCAGTGGTACAAAGCCCACTATTGAAGAGCAAATATCAGAAGAAGATTTGGAAGCTGATCTGAACAGACCAGTCCATATGCTCAGAGCTGAGAGGCTCTATGATCTTTATGAATAAGCTGAGAATTGTGAAAGTCCTGAACGATTAGAAAAACTAATCGAAGAGATGAAAGAATTCAAATGCAGAAAGACGAGAAAAGTCTTTCCTTATCAAGATATTGAAATGGAAGATGGAGAAAGCTCCAGAACTTTCATAAAAAAAGAAACAAGGGAAACAAAACTCTCATTCCAGAAAGCCCCCACGGGTAAAAAAGGAGAAAGGAATTCTCAAAGATTTGTCCCCGAGGACAATCTGCCAAGAGTTTCGATCACGAACTATGGCATCTGGTTGAATCTAGACAAGAGTCTAGACAAAAGAAAAACCATTGACCAATGGGTAGACAGCCTGATGATGGCTTCTGCACTTACCCTTGGTAAATTTGAAGCACCAGATTTGCAGGTGTACTATGAAACTACTCTTACTGGAGTGGCAAAAAAGTACTACCTATCCTTCAAAGAAACTGCCAGAGGAAGAGACTGGCTTGAAGAGATAAAAAATTCAAAGTCTCCGTATGATTTTGCAGTACCCCTGTACGATCAGTTCTGTGGAGATCTCTCAAATCTGAGTGAGAAAGCTAAAGAAACGGCAAAGTCGAATATCTATGCTCTCAAAATCTGTGACATGAGATATTTCGAAGAATACCTGAATGAGTTTCAGGAATATTACTGTACAATTGGTGAACTAGAGAATACTGATCTAGTTAATATGTTGCACAGAAAGCTCCCTGAACCATGGAGAACAGTTGTGAGAGAAAGCATAGCTGAGAAGCCAATTGAAAGATTTTCAGTTGGAGGAATCGCCGACAGAATCCGGCAACTACTGAAGGAGCAATGCAAAGCCAATCTTAGAGCTAAGATGGCCAAGAAGCAACTCAAAGGAGTTGAAAATTTCTGTTACGGAATACTGGATATGCCCACAAACTGGGGATGCTATGACTCCAAATTCCACAGAAAGAAGAAAAAAGAAAAATATTACTCTAAAAAATTCAAAAAGAGTAATCAGAAGAAGAATTGGAAATTCAAGAAGAGTTCCAATTACAAGAAGCAACATGATGAAGATCCAAAAAAGAAATTCTTCAAGAAAAAGAAGAATACTCATCAGCACAAACAGCCTAGCAAGAAAGCTTGCAGATGTTGGTTGTGTAAAGCTGAAGGTCACTATGCCAATGAATGCCCAGAAAAGGGTAAAAGATCTACTAAAGCTCTCTTTGAAGAATATGAGCGAATAGTAGAGGTAGAAAACATGAAAGGCTACGAAATAGCCTATTCTGATGATGAAGATGAAGACAGGCCAGTCTACTCTGCCTGGTCTGAAGAAGAAGAAACTTCATCAGAAGAGTCTGAGATTGATCCTGAAGTAGAGTACTTCGAATCCAGACAAATGAATGTTCTACGAATCAAGAACTGGGAAGAAAGCAAGACAGAATCCTTCATGTCTTCTTATCAGGTGAACCCTGGTACATTCGTTTGTGACTACTGCTTTTGTCACGAAAAGAATGGTCTCCCAATGTTTTGTGAAGAGTCTAAGAAGACCTATCACAAAGAATGCTTCATAGCTGAAGCAAGAAGAAAAACCAAGAATGGTCTTGTCAGTCAGTTGATTGAGCAAGAATATGAAGAGTATTTTGCCGAGCAAAAGGCAAAAGAAGTAGAAGCTCTGTTCCAAGAAACCATGGAACAAGCAAAGAAAGTTGAAACAACTCTGTTCCAGGAAACCATGGAACCATCTTCCTCGAAAAAGGAAGAAATCATCGAGGAAGAAGAAGTCGATGAAGATATTGAACTGGTTGAAATACCAGAAAATGCTGAACTGGTGAAACCACCAGAAACTGTTCATCTCTTAGAAAGACAAGAGATAGCTGCGAATACTGACACATGGGATCTACTTGGCTAACCTTCCGGCAAGTTTGATTATAAAGTCAGATATGATCCTCCGTCCTGGTTCAGTGATCCAGACAGCAAAGAGATAATTCCTACAGGTTGGGATGATGATGACAAATCACCCACTTAGGAAAATGTTCCAGAAGAATGCCAAACCCATTCATTCCCAAGGAAACAAGCTCAAGAAAATGAGCTTCAACATCGAAAGTCGTCTCTACAAGTAGATACAGCAACTACATAGAGATTGGGACTCAAGTTCCCTGATCACAGGAAATATCATCTACATGCTTTGTAGATAATGGATCAGGATTTACTGTTGCAAAGAGATTTACAATTCCAGATGAACTCTGGAAAGAAGATAAGAAAAAGTCAGCTACTGGTGTTACATTTGATGGAAGCCATCTCACCATGAAGAAAGTAGCAAAAAATGTTCATATCACCATTGGTGGAGGAACATTTATCATCCAGAATGTTTGGCAATCTGAAGGCTAAGGATCTGATTTCTTGTTGGGAAATTATTATTCTCCAACAACGATTCATTCAGGATGAAGAAGCGATAGGCTTCAGAAAAGGAGAACGGGTGTTCTGGGCAGACCGACTCACACAGGAAAAAGTGTGGTAGGTCCCGGTTTTAACATCAGTATCAGAGATCGCAACAGAATAGTGGTGATCTTACCCCTACAAACCCAAATTTGAGCCCATACTCCAAATCAACAACAAGAAGAACTGCTTGTTGAAGAATCTTCAGAAGAAGAAGAAGAAACTAGTGAAGATGAAAGAAGCTAGTTTCATCCATGAGCATAACCTCAAGCACTTTCAAACAACAAGCTTGAGTCTCAGCAAATTCCCCACTCTTGAAAAAATCAAGAAACTACTCGAGCAGAATGTGGATACAATCTCAGAAGTTTTGGGAAAAGACCCAATGGTCTGTGAATTGAGATTGCATGACATGAACCTATCTGCCATGTCAAAGCCATCCTCAGTACAAAGAGGAAGATCAAAAAGAATTCAGAATGATTGAAGATCTCCTGAAAAAGAGATTAATTTCAACCTTCCACTAGCCCTCATCATGCTCCAGCATTCTACGTGAGAAATCATGCAGAAAATCTACGAGGAAAAGGTAGAATGGTAATTGACTACAGAGACGTCAATAAGAAGACTGTCAAAGACGGATATCAGATCGCTCAAGTAAGAGTACTGATCAACCAGCTCAGAGGAGCCAAAGTCTTTTCGAAATTCGATGCACATCGGGTTTTGGCAGGTCAAGATGCATCCTGAGAGTGTACCTCTCACTGCATTTGGAACACACAAGGTCACTGCATTTGGAACACCACAAGGTCATTACGAGTGGCTAGTAATGCCTTTTGGTTTGAAGCAAGCTCCCTCAATCTTTCAAAGAAAGATGGACAACATCTTCAAGCATGTAGCGGAGTTCTGCGTCGTCTACATAGATGACATCCTAGTCTTCTCCAAAAACAGAGAAGAACACATGAAGCACCTCCATGAGGTAACAAAGCTGATAGTTCAGCATGGAATTATCCTAGGCGAGAAGAAAATCTTCTTTATCCTTGATGAAGTTGATTTCCTAGGGATAAATATCAAGAATGGAGTCATAAAGCTTCAACCCCACATCCTTGAAAAGATCTGGAAGTTCCCAGACAGAATTCCTGATGCTAAGAGTCTAGAGAGATTCGTTGGTGTCATAAATTATGGGAGAGATTTCATTCCTAGAATCTCAGGGTTAACAGCAATGTTATCTCCTAAGACAAGTTCCAAAAGAAAATGGAACTTCACAGAAGATGATGAAAAGATCGTGAAGCACATAAAAAATCTCTGCAAGAACCTCCCTCCTCTTCAACAACCAGAAGAGAATGATGAAATTATCCTCCAGACAGATGCGAGCGATAATTACTGGTCCGGTGTGGTTCTGGCGAGAGTGCCTGTAACTAACATTGAAAAGATCTGCAAATTTTGTAGTGGCAAGTTCAGCCCTGCAGAATTAAACTATCCCACAGGGGAAAAAGAAATTTTGGCTGTCAAGAAAACGATTTTAAATTCTCCAGCTTATCTTGGAAAAACCTTTAGTGTCCACACCGATTGTGCTAGAGTAAAGAATTTTAAAAATTTTAAACTTGACAAAGCTGCTGATAGAGGAAGATTAGCCAATTGGCAATTGTTTCTTAACCAATATGATTATACTGTTGAATTAATTGCAGAAAACAAGAATTATCTTCCAGACGCATTGACCAGAGAATTGGCAATGTTCAGCCAAAGAGAAGACGACGAAGGTCGTAATCCCAGAAGCAGAAGGACTGGGAAAGAACAGGAACCTGAAGAGGATCCAAAAGAAACCAAGGACAAAATCCTTAAAAGGTTTCTGCTAAGCTCAAAAGGCTTGGCTTGAACTGATCAATCCCAGGGTAAAGGATTGGCTAGCCCGTCTCAAACGGCAGACAGTAAAGGCTCATCAAGACCGTTGATGGCTGCTGCTTTGCCAAAAAGCAGACCAACTCCGAGTGGAGTTATAAATGTTTTTAATTATGAATTAAGAACTTTTGATACTCCTGTGTTCAGAACTGGCAGGAGACTAGCTTATCACCAGAAGGCAATCCTGGATAATCTCTTATTTGCCTTTCAAGAAAGAAGCAATGGTTTGATGTTCCCAGCTCTTTTTGCATTAGCTGAAGAACTCTACGAAAATGGTAAACCACCAGGTGGAGAGCTTCATACACAGCAGAGTGCTGTAAGAAAAGAAAAAATTTCCTTCCTGGAAAACCCAGAAAGTGCTAGGGTCCCTATCATGGCACTTAATGAATCAGATTGGCATGAATTCCACAATCTGATAGGAAGGCACAATTCAGAAGACCTAGTTCCTCCAACCCTCTTCATTGTCTCAGGACCTTATGTTGGAAGATACCTGGTAAATGTTCAGAGTGAACATCCTCAAGAACACAAGCTGTGGCATGTTGAAAATGGTTTTGTCCATAATCTGTGGACTAAAACTAATGATGATCTAAGAGGTTTGCCGCCTATTATTGTCAACACAGTCAAGAATATCAGGAAACATGACTGTATGCTTCGTCTGAAGTTCAGGTCCACTCCCCCAGAATGGATCCAGAAGGCAAACGGCGAGGTTGAATATATTCCTCCATATCATTATGTGAGAATTATTCAAAGAAGATATCTTCAACCAGCCTGTGTAGCATACAATGGCCAACCAAATTCTAGCATCCCTTGGATGAAGGCCATGGCTCTGGACTACATCAAAAAGATCATCTCTGAAGACAGCAACAATACCTTCCTGGCAGCAGGAGAAAAGACAATTATCACTGCTTACTATCATCCTGACGTAGTCAGCAGCGATATATTCCTATCTCTAACTAGAAAAGAGATAGACTCGACAATGGCATGCATGCGTTGGGTGGAAAAGCTTGAAAATGACAACCACTACAAAATGTATGTTGATACAGACGTCGAGGATAATGCAACAACAACTCGCATGGCCCAGGCAGACAACAACTCCTTTGTCTTTGGCCACCAGTCTGAAACAGACGAGAACATGTGAAGCTACAGGTGAAGAATCAGCACCAAAATTGCAACTGTAGAACTTTAGACTTTTCTAAAGCTACTTTTGCTTTTTCCTTTTCAAAAAGAAAAGGTTAAGTGAAAAACATTTCACTTTTTCCTTTTGCTTTTCCCTGACCGACCTCCACCAGCAGGAGCACTCAGAAAAGCAGGAGTCACGGAGTTGTTCTGTACATTTTTGTATTTTGAATTCGAGTTTGAGTTCCGCTCCCTATATAAGGAGCTTTAGCTTCTCTTAGAAGGCATTCGAAACGGGAGACAGAAAATATTCTCTCAAATAAGAAAGCCATAGTAGCAGTGTACTTCCTTTCCTGTCTAGGTGTGAAGTAGTGTGCTTTCAGTACAAGTAAGTAACTGTTCTCATTCTTATGGATAGCTAAACAGCTTTTGCTGTTTACCTGAGAATGAGGCTCTGATTGTTTAAAGTTTATATGTATATTTGAATAAATAAATTCAGATGGATGTTCACCCACTTCTTTAACTTTATAATATAGTAAGCATCAATGTCATTATCTTTACATTTCTTTGTCATTCATAAGTCTACTGTGTTAGGTTTAATATTCGAATGCATGCATCCCATGGAAAGCTAAGGTTCTAAAACTTTACTGTTCAGCCAAAAGAATCAGTTTTAAAAACATAAAAAATTAGGACAAGCAGCAGTGATTCCGCCCTGTGAGTAGCCGCTTAGACAAGGAGTCGTTAGGCGAAATGTGGCATGTTGAAGGCTAGTCTTGTTTTTGTTTTTAATGTTTTTTTTACTGTTCCTTTTGTTGAATAGAATTGTAGAGGAATCTAAAGTCAACATAGGATACAAAAGGCATTTGTTTGTTTAAACCACCCCTGTTAGTACTTCTCTATCAACAACAGTGTCATACCAAAGTGTTGGGCAGTTGGGAAAAATACCAAGGCTTTTTGGGTATACGGGAAAAGACCCTTAATTGAATATTATGATATAGTTATTACTTGATCTTCCAACCCAAAACCCTTGAAATTCTTCTTTTAACAAATTCAAAAGGATTCCAACAACATATCAAGATTGAGAACCAACTCTCTGATTAATTTTGGTGGTGGGGAAACCTTACTAAACTCAGCTATATTGCCTTGGGAGACAATATGCTCAATGGGAATATTCCATGGTCTTTGCTTTCTCTTCCCTTGCTGAGAAATCTAGATCTTTCCTGGAACCAGTTCTTTGGTCAATTTCCTGAAACTTCTAATCTTTCATCCTACTTCATCAAAGATCTTGATTTGAGTATAAACAATCTGGAAGGGCCAATACCTATGTCTATCTTTAATTTACAAGGTCTTAGAACTCTTGATCTTTCTTCAAACAATTTCAGTGGCTCATTTTCTCTAGATAGTCTTCAACATCTGAGAAATCTTTATTTTCTTGATCTTTCACACAATAGCTTGTTTCTTAGCCATGGTGCTACCAATTACTCATATTCTTCCTTTCCTCAATTTCAAGACTTGAGGTTGGCTTCAGGAAAGTTGAGAACATTCCCTGATTTCTTGAGAAATCAATTCAAATTAGAGGTTTTGTATCTTTCAGATAACCAGATACAGGGCAAGATACCCAATTGGATTTGGAGGTTCAATAATCTGTTTGACCTAAACCTTTCATGCAACTCTCTAGAAACTCTAGAAGGTCCTACAATCAATCTCACTTCTATGGCATTCCTTGACCTTCATTCTAACCAGCTTCATGGGAAAATCCCAATTTCATCATCACCTAAAATGTATTATCTAGATTACTCTAGGAATAACTTCAACTCTACCATACCGACTTCCATTGCTGATCTGCTGCCTAACACTCGATTCTTCTCTATTTCAAGCAACAACCTTCAGGGGATCATTCCAGGATCAATATGCAATTCACATAACCTTGAGGTTCTTGATCTGTCCAATAATCCCTTGAGTGGCACGGTTCCTCACTGCTTGACTACATTGAGCACTCTTTCAGTACTTAATTTAAGAAGAAACAATCTTACAAATGTAGACAGGTTGTCTCACAATTGCAGTTTGCGAACTCTAGACATCAGTGAAAATCATATACAAGGTCAGCTTCCAAAATCACTCGTAAACTGCCCTCAATTAGAGGTTTTGAACCTTGGAAAGAATCAAATAACAGGTCCATTTCCATGCTTTTTGAAGAACACATCTACCCTGCGTGTCCTTGTCTTGCGATCCAATAAATTCTATGGAGGCATTGGATGTCCCAAGATTAAAGGCACTTGGCCGATGCTTCAAATTATAGACCTAGCTCACAACAATTTTAGTGGAAATGTACCAGGGAGAGATTTGACAACTTGGCAGGGAATGATGACTAATGAAGATGTTGCCTCATCAGAGCTCAATCACCTTCAATTTCAGGACAATGGAACTGGTGGGATTTATTATCAGGATACAATTACAGTTACCAACAAAGGTATAGAGATGGAGCTGGTAAAGATTTTAACAGTCTTCACCTCGATTGATTTCTCATGCAACAAGTTTACCGGATCAATACCTGAGGAAATTAGAGAACTCAAATCACTACTAGTCCTCAACTTGTCAAATAATGCTTTCACAGGTGCAATTCCACCATCAATGAGTAACTTGAGTGAGCTAGAGTCTTTAGACCTCTCACAAAACACCCTGAGCAGTCAAATTCCACCACAGCTTACAAAACTCACTTTCCTTTCATTCTTAAATCTCTCATACAATCAAATGGTCGGCAGGATTCCAAGCAGCAATCAATTTTCAACATTTCCAAAATCTTCCTTTGAAGGTAACAAAGATTTATTCGGACCTCCTTTGACTGAAGATAACACAACATGGTTTTCACCACCAGCATCGATAAAAAGCCATAAAGATGAGATTGATTGGAATCTGATTACAGTTGAGGTTGGATTCACATGTGGGTTCGGAATTGCCATTGGCTCACTTTTGTTTTGCAAGAAATGGAGGAAATGGTATTACAGAGCTATGTATAATATCCTTCTAAAGATATTTCCACAGCTGGAAGAAAGATTTGGTGATCACAGAAGACATGTTTGCATAAGTCAAAGGTACTGGAGGCGGTGAAATGGTCGTGAAAAACAATGCACCTGACTCTGGCTTGCTTATAAGGAATAAGGTATGGGTTTTTTTGTGCTTTGTGATCTGTATCTTTCATGTATGTTGGGCTGGCTTGTTCAACTTGTAATGTGTGCAGAAATGTGTTCTAGGGAAGAAATTATATGCAATATGTTGGGCTAGCTTTCTATATATGTGCATGTGAATTTGATATGTGAAGAAATGTGTTCTAGTTGTCACGTTTGTTCTCATCACTTGCCTTGATCTTTCCTTCGTATTTTTGTGGTTGTACTAAAATGTACCGAACTCCAAACTATGAATAATCATGTCAAATCTGCATTAAAGAGTCCCATAAGACAATGAACAAAATTGCAACTAACAAGTTGTGATGGGGGATAAGGTGGTGTTAATTATTGGTAATTTAGCAACATCGCTTGCAAGGGCTATTATACTTAAGCTTTAGATCGAGTTTTTCTGTGACACAGAAATTCAACATTAGCATTTCTAACTGGGAGCCTCGAGAACTGATAAATATCATCTACTTTGTGATTATATTTTCCGCATTTTTGTTTCTTACAGTTTTCTTTCTTACACTTGAGTACTGTTTCCTGTGGTAACATGTATTCAATAATTTTTTTCAGATTAAATACTTGTTACTCCTCATATTTTTCCATGAAAAACAGTTTGGTCTCTCACCTTTTAAATTAAACTGAATAGTCCTTATTCTCTCTAATTCTCATATAACAAGTCCAAAATGATCCGAAATAACTATTATGCCCCTCATTTTCTATTTTTATTATTATTTTTATTTTTTTTCTCTTTTTTTTATTTTATAATTTTTCTCCCTTTTTTTATACTCTCTCTCTCTCCCTCCCTCCCTCTCTCCTGGCCGCACGGTCTCTCTCTCTCTCCCTCGACCTCTCATCTTCTTCTTCCCTCTGCAACCACCGGAGAACACCATCTCCGGCCACCATTTCATCACGCCGCCACCTCCAATCAATCCAGCACCCAAATCTGACCCAAGCCCAAGCCTCACCATCGACATGCACCGCCTCTCTCACTCTTAACTCCGGTAATCGGAACGAAACTCCACGCCGGCTGTGCCCTCCTCCGTCTCTCTCTATCAGCCTCGTCCTGCACAAACTTGGCAATCACATCATCCACAATGCTATCACAAGACAATCCTTTTGCCTTGTCACCATCCCTACTTTTATTAAACACCGGCGAAGTGAACATCGACGAAAGCCTCTGCTTCCCCATCATCGCCGCCGTCGCTGTAAGTGACGAATTGGGCTTTTTGAGCCGCGGCTCCTTCTCCTTCTTTTTCTTCTCCACCGTCTTCCTCCTCCTGGGCCTCATATCGCCATCCGATTCATCCGACAACGTCGGAAGCCCGTGGCGGGTCCAGTCCTATTCCTCGCCGTCGTTGCGGTACCCTAGGCCGTCGTCGTCCTCGATGAAGTCTCCGAACTCCTCGCTCTGCTTGGCGATGATGGCGTCGTACTCTTCCTAGTCGACCGTGTCGTAGATCGGCTTCTCCATCTTGATCTGGAACCGGTCGTAGGCATTTTCAGAGCGGCCGCCTTGCTGGAGAGCTCGGAGGAGCTCTAAGGCGCTGGACCGCGCCGACACCTCGGTTCCGGCGCCTCTCTGACACGATTGGTTGCTCGTCGTACGCCATAGCTCTTCTCTCTCTCTCTTCTGGATCTGAGTGTCTGCGTCGTCGCTTTGTTTCTCTCTCTAGGTTTTCAGAGGCTTCATTTTGATAAAAGTGGTCTGGATTTGACTGGCGATGGTGGCGCTGTGAGATGGTGGCCGGAAGTGGTGGTTTCTGGTGATGGCAGAGGAAGAGAAGAAGAAGAGATGTCGAGGGAGAGAGAGAGACTGTGCAGCCAGGAGAGAGAGAGAGACCGTGTAGCCAGGAGAGAGAGAGAGAGAGAGAGAGAGTATAAAAAAAAGGGAGAAAAAAAAAAAATAGAGAAAAAAATAAAAAAAATAAAAAAAAAAGAAAATGAGGGGCATAATAGTCATTTCGGATCATTTTGGACTTGTTATATGAGAATTAGAGAGAATAAGGACTATTCAGTTTAATTTAAAAGGTGAGGGACCAAACTGTTTTTCAGGGAAAAGTATGAGGAGCAACAAGTATTTAATCCATTTTTTTCTTATGTGCACTGAATGTTCGAGGATAGGAGAGGAAAAACCACAGTAAAAAACAAGAAAAGTGTTTGGTCTTATTTCTCTGTTCTTGTTTCTACTGAAGAATACGGTAACCAAGAAGCATGATGGGGAGAAAGAGAAAGAGAGATGACACCGCATGTATAGTGGTTCACCTTGCTCTTGAGGCAAGGCTACGTCCACTTAGATATTTTACTATGAGTGAGGTCAAGTGACCTTTGTAGTGATACAAGTGTGGGGATCATGGATCCATCCTTTACCAAGAAGGGGATGACTCCCTTTATAGCTAAAGGAGTCCCCTTCCATTTACATATTCTCGATGTAGGACAATAATACATATATTGCTTCTCTTGAAGCCTCTTGAAGATCATGGGAGGGTGGCCTCCCTACGAGGTACCGGCCGACCTCCACCATAGTGAGGTAGCTCGGGTGTCGGACTACCGGATGCATGTCATGGTTGGCCCTACCATGGCTCGTGGGCCCCGTACGAGGTTGTTGATTATGCTTGGCGGTATGTAATATAGGTGGTATGTACAAGTCCCCCAAGTCCCCGAGTAAGAGGCGCTTCTTGGTTGGGGAGTTTAAGTATGATGCCGCCAAGTATGAGTGATGACTTTGTTGAACGCCATATCCATACTAGTCCCCCAACTCCGTAAGTAAGAAAGAACTCTACGGGTATGTTGGTGCCCCGGGGCCCTCATGAAGCTAGTAGCTGCAAATAAGATGAGTGAACAAAAAAGCATATTGATTGCGCTAGGGCAATCGAAGTGACATTTGAGTCAAATGCATCAAGGTGCATGAACGTTTATGAGATGCATGATGCAAAGATGTGTGATGAACACGGTAAGACATAATGATATGTGTGATGAACACAGTAAGACATAATGATATGTAATGTTGTATGCACGTGATGCATATGTGTTAGGATCGGGAGTGTTGTTACTCGCCAAGTCCCCCAAGTCACGCAGTTAGTAAAACAGGAATTCAAACTTTAGATTATGTTCGACGATGCCGGTGAGACTAAGAATGAAGCTCCGGTATCGAAGTAACCATTGACAATACTAGCGAGACTATGGCGTGACCATGATAGTCCCCGAAGGATAGGTTAGAGGAAGGAACGCTAACTTACTTAACCCGAACGTATAAGCCATAACCCGATTGTTTGGCTTATGTGTAACGGGACCGTAAGAGTTGAGCTCGCTCATGTTGAGCGGGCGTGAGTTTTGTCCTATGGTCTTATTAATGTGATGCAAAAGAAATTTAATTGTCGCGATCAACAAAAGGTGAAAAATTTCAATATTTCCATTTAATAGACCATAGCACGAAAAGTATGAGCGTGAAGCCCGATGATAGTCCCGGTCGGGTACTATCTCCACTTGTGATATGTGGTATGAATAAGTCCCCTAAGTATACAGAACACTCGGGAGGTGAGATGACTTAGAAGCAAGGGATTGGACCTTGGCTTACCCTGCCTCTGGTACCAAGTGGGGTTTTCTGAGGGCTTCAGCCTATGGTACCCGATGGGGTAGAATGAGCAGTTGAGTCCCTGATACCCAGAAGGGTAGATTGAGGACCTGGTGGTATCTTGCCTGGGCAAGGATTTGGATGCAAGGGACTGGACCTTGGCTTTTGTAAGGGAGCTACCCTTTAGTGATCTCGTTGGGATACCTCGCTCGAGTAGAGGATTTATGAGGGCCTGTGGGCCTCGTGTACCTGGTGGGGTAGATAAGCTTGAGCCTTAGCGCCTCGTGGAGTATATAGGCTCGTGGCCTCATGTACCCGATGAGGTGAGTGAGCCCGTGATCCCGGTGGGATAGATGAGAGCTAGGAGTCTCCTTAACCCAATGGGGTTGAATGAGGGCCGGTAGGCCTCATTTACCAGGTGGCGTGGCCCCGGGTAGAATGAAGGCTTTGGCCTAGTAACCCCGTTGGGGTACCTCACATGGTTGGAGGGTTTTATGCAAGAATTTGACCTTGATTTACCCATTTGGGGCTACCGCGCTCCAGACGAGGATTTTTAGTGCCGCACGTAACACGTTGTTTAGTGTCACATGTATATATGTAGCAATTTTAATTGGTTTGCAATTAAATTAAAGCATGACATTAATACATAGGCATAATAGGTATGATATCGAAAATTAATGCATTTAAAGGCATGCTTTTATTATAGTAATTACTATTGAAGCATGTAAAGCATTGCATTAGCTCAAAGTGAAAGAGCATAAGTGAGAACTTATCTGGAGCCGTTAAGAAGTGGTATAAATATTGTAAAGTATTGGAGTTGCTCATAAGTAGGACTCCATATCGGCTAGCGAGTGCCAATAGTTTATTTGGCCTCATTTGCAAAAGGGGCGCCCGGTTGGGATGATTGTACCTCACCAAAAATAAATAGGTGACTAGCAGTTTGTTTATATAATTTAGATTTGACTAAATATATGTAGTTGAGACTTCATGTAATCATGTTGAAACATAGCGTAATTATAACTACACGACATTAATAGACAACCAAATGCTTGAAGTTCGCAAGTGTGAGCAAGTGTGAATTTGGTGAAAACTAATTAATTTGTGGTCTTGAGACATGTCTTATGTAACTGAACATATGATTGAATATTTGAAACACACAAATAAGTGGAATAAGCAATAGAGTAGCTTGTTTGTGAGATAAGTATATAGTAATGGAGGTGAAAGCATTAATATAGAGCTGTTAGCAGTCGGTATGCACAAGCAGACAAGTATGCTACTTTGTTCATGTGTGTCATTAATTTAGAGAATGGCATTGAGACATATATGATTTAAATTATGACAAGTTCGCTGTAGCAGCAGCTATGCTATTTATAAGTTATAATAGGCTGAGTGTATGTGGTGCATGTTTGCGAAATGCTACAGTGGTTATCATAGTGCTAGTTTTGCTTTACATACATGCATGGCCTTTGGCCTTAATTGACATATACGCACAGAAACTATAATGTGAAGAGCTTGACATACATTGGAATCAAATTAATAACCCAAAAATGAAATTTCACATGTGATTCGTTATGATCACAAGATTTGCTATGGGAGCCTGTGCACTACAAGGTTAATTATGCACTTGAGATGAATAATCAAGGCATATGTGTATATATGACTGGGTCTAAGCAAAGCAAGTTAATTATACCTACAATTATAATGAATCGTGCATGAATAGCATGCGTAACTAAAAGTATTTGTGACAAGTGCCTTGGCTGACCAAGGGTGCATTGTACACGAACAATAACTTAGCTATGTGGCGTGCATATATACTTCCAGAAATAGATGGCAAGAAGAGCCCAGCAGACAAGTACATCATGTTAATGGCATGTAGCATTAAACTAATAGTCATGCTGCTGTTTCAATTTATAATAGCTCAAAGTCTAAAACAGAGGCATGTGGTGTTCGTGTATCGTGTGTATAAGTATTAAATGAGAGAAGCTTAGCTTTTAATTGGTCAAACGAAGGTTTGAAGCCAGCGTATGCATATGACGGTCTAAGCTGAGAGCTGATGCCTGGGTTTCATTAGAAATTGGTTTTCGTGGCTGGAGCTCTTCTTCCTGAATGCTCGGATGATAATTGTACTCAGTGAGGTGCAGCGAGGATTGAGCAATGGCTGGTGATGATGAGGTGATTCTATGGTTGATCAATTACTTGGGATAATCTGTCCCAGGCTGCAGCTAGCAATCACACTTGGGGCTGCTGGGTGCCAAGAGAAGATCTCAGGTGTCAAGACCAGTTTTTTTTTTTTTTTTTTTTTTTTTTTTTCGGTGAGAGATACCGCTGAGTTTACAATAGGCAAAAGTACCGCTGCAGATGCATGGGCAACTGGGGAGATGAAGTGTTGGGGAGCGAAGCTCTCTTTTCCCCCTGTTTTTTTTTTTTTTTGTTCCCAGAGTGTCTCTGTTACCCAAGAGAATAGGAGTTGGTGAAGGAGACCTATCTCCGGGTTGGGCTGCTGGTACCCGGTGAAGTGTCGGGTGCCGGAAGCATCTTAAGTGCCGGTACCTACCTCCGGGATGGGTTGCTGCTAGGATTGTGGAAGATGATACCGGTGAGTGTCAGCGAGATGCCACGGGGACTGGTAGCTGAATTTTGGAATTCCCGGTCAAGCAAAATTGAAGCACCGGTACGAGTAGAGCGGTTCGGTGACTAGGTCTGACTCGCCGGCGCTGGTTCTGATGTCCAGAAAATACCGGTGAAATTCCAAAAGAGAACTCCGTGGTTTAGAGCAGATAAACTCCTTCCTTCAACCCCGAACGAGTGTCTATGAGTCCCGGAGAGTAGAGTTTGTGGAGGACTAGCAGGTGTCGGAACTTGTGGGTTCGCTAGCTGGTACTGATGATGGTTGTCATGGCAGAGTACCGATGGAGGCAGGGGGTACCGGTAGGAAGCATGCTTCGGGTATGCGGAGCGAAGAACTTCTTTAGTGTTGGGGCCCAGTGTCGGTGCTCGTTGACTCACCAAGATGCCGGCCTAAGAAGAGTACCGGCCGGGATGAGCCTCCACTGGCCCGAAGCAGGATTTGGAGTGGTGGACTGAGGTCAGCGGTACCGATCAGGTGTCCAAAGCAAAATTCCCCCCTTTTTTTTTTGAACCCGCACAAGTTTCTCTGAGAGTCCCTGACTACCTGATCTCCGAGAACGAGTCGATACCCGGATAGAGATTGTTGGGTGGGCTGAGATGTGGAGATTGCCGGATATTAGCTGCTCATGTGCCGGAGAGACCAAGTGGCTTCGGTCTCGGTGAGATTACCGGGTGCCCAAATCGATTTGTTGCTGGTGAAACTCCAGATTTTGAGGAAAGATCACAAGGATGTCGAGTTGTGAGCAAGTGATAGTGACTGGTGGTGATCACTGGGAGGTGAGGATATCATGGAGGAGGCTTGGTCCCTAGATCAATTTTTGAAATACCGGGCGGGTTGTGCAATGGTAACCGTACGTGACTTGTTAAAAGATCCAAGGTAAATGCCACCGAGACTAGGGTTGCCCAAGTTGCCGCCGACTCATGAGGAAAGTCCCGCTGACTAAAGTACCCCCGAAGCTAAGGTCATGTACCCGGAAGCTTATAGTACCCGTTAGCTCAAAGGCTTGGGTGAGGTTGAGGGTGGGTGTCCTGCATGTACCCATGTACCTGGAACCTCATGGTACCCGTACATGACCCTTACTCAAGGTTAGAGGTTCGTTACCCAAACATAGGGACCCTCCTTCTAGCACCAATGTTTCTACTGAAGAATACGGTAACCAAGAAGCATGATGAGGAGAGAGAGAGAGAGATGACACCGCATGTATAGTGGTTCACCTTGCTCTTGAGGCAAGGCTACGTCCACTTAGATATTTTACTATGAGTGAGGTCAAGTGACCTTTGTAGTGATACAAGTGTGGGGATCATGGATCCATCCTTTACCAAGAAGGGGATGACTCCCTTTATAGCTAAAGGAGTCCCCTTCCATTTACATATTCTCGATGTGGGACAATAATACATATATTGCTTCTCTTGAAGCCTCTTGAAGATCATGGGAGGGTGGCCTCCCTACGAGGTACCGGCCGACCTCCACCATAGCGAGGTAGCTCGGGTGTCAGACTACCGGATGCATGTCGTGGTTGGCCCCACCATGGCTCGTGGGCCCCGTACGAGGTTGTTGATTATGCTTGGCGGTATGTAATATAGGTGGTATGTACAGTTCTTATCAAACAACTAATTCCATTTACAGCAGCAATCTTCTTATGTTATCCAATATCAATCATTTCCTCTATTTCTTCCTATTCTCACTTTTCATGGTCAAAATCTTCGTCTGTGTAAATTATTTTTGAACTTACTCTATTTCCTAATTTAAGAATCAAAACTGTAATAAAGTTATTAGTGGAGAAACTTTTGAGTATTTTGGTGCATAGTTTCCTCAAATGTGTAACTTAGTATTTTAGGAAAATTCTACAATGTGTTAATATATGACATGCATATAATTACCTTAAAGTGGTAAAATGAGTCCTCAAAGTGATACACATAGTTGATGTTGTTTGAACCTAAATTTGGCACGGCCCACGTAGCAGAAATTAAGCTAGGGCCCACAAAAGGTAGGACTGGGTCATGATGGGCCGTGATATAATAAGTATTTAGCCGAGGTCCTGCTCACTTCACCTCAGCCGAGGCCTGGCTCAAACTCACTTCGCTTCAACCGAGGTCCGACTCACTTCACCTTAGCCAAGGCCTGGCTCACTTCACCTCAGCCGAGGCCCGACTCACCTGAGTGGAGGTATGGTTTACTTGTGGCTGAGAAAGTCCTATCCAATGCCCTTTTCAATTGGTCAGGGACGCTGATGGCAGGACATTATGAGAAGATAAAAGCTACTAAATGCCAAATTCTACGTTCAGAGACGTTACAGCACTAATTGTGTCCGTTACAAAAATAAGCATTGAAGAGTCATGATGGTTGATCGCCAGTTCTACACATCAAAGGAATTTTATTCTTAGAATTTAATTTGTAATCTATCCAGTCTCAACAATTAAAGCTGAGATTGTATTTGTTTTATTATTTTTATTATGTACTATAAAAGGGGCTGTAGACATCGTTGTTAAAGATCCACGACCAAAAACACAACAGCTGAATACAATTTCAACATTCTCAAATTCTCTAATCGTATCTCTACACTCTATCAATTTACAATATCTCTCAGGTCATTTTACTTACTGGTATTGTACTTACATGAGCATTTGCCAAACATAATTAGCTATAATGAGCCACGCTCATGCTATTGTCAGCGGTACCAATTCCCACTAGAGGAGTGACCCACGGAAGCACAGCCAAGCAGGCTACCACCTGAGCCCTGACTCACCCCCAGATCACCCCCGACCCGTCGCGTCAAGATGGCATCAGAAGCTCTAAAAGCTAGGAACTGAAGCATATCAGTCCCACATCGAAAACATGGAAGAGATCAGCCTATTCCGCACCTATAAAAAGGTTCTCTCCTCTCTCCTCATTAATTACATATTTACTACTTACCTACTGTTATTCTGTCAACACAAATACATTGATTGACTTAGGCATCGGAGAAAAGAAGACTGCCCAGCGCGGTCTCCTTTTGACGCCACTTTGTATTTTATTTGACAGATAGCGGAAGCTCTGAGAACATTGCAAGTAGTGGTCCGCCTATCGGACCTGTGTTAACCAAAATTAGGCACGAGAATGTTATTCAGCAATGGTGGCATGGGAATGTTATTCAACAATGGTGGCACGGTCGGTGCGCCGCCATGAAATCCTAACAATAGGAAACCATGCACCGCCACAAAACATTTTTGAGGACCCTAGGGATGAGGTGAAAAAATATGTAAAAAAGGAGCCTATCAACCCAGAAATATCATTGAAGGTTATAAGCATCTCCGAAGACCACCCTGAGCGGATAGTCCACATAGGCACTCATCTAGCCCAGAGGTAGTGGCTGAACTCACTCAGTTCCTATGTGACAATGCTGCCGTCTTTGCATGGTCCTATGCTGATATGCCAGGCATCTCCCCTGAAATCATCACGCACAAGTTGAGCATAAAACCATCCTTCTATTAGGTCAAACAGCGGCGAAGAGCATTCGACGAAGAGAGATATCGTGCAATAGGGGAAGAGGTTGCCAAGCTTCAGAGCATTGGGTTCATCTGCCAAGTTAACTACTCTCAGTGGATTATTTCTGTTAATGTATGTGATCGAGGGGTCTAATCAACAATAAATAACGAGATAGAGAGAGAGAGAGACACACACACACAAGGAGTATAGTGGTTCGTCTCCCGCCTTAGCGGGAGACTACATCCACTTGAAAGCTTAACTATGTGTGTTGGGCCTTGCGGCCCAAGAGGATTACATAAGATGTAATGGGATGGCTTCTAAGTGTGAGGAGGGATCCCTTTTATAGGTAAGGGAACCCCTCTCACTTATATGTTCTTCAATGTGGGATGCAAACCTACTATTCTAGTGTAAAAATGCCTATTATGGAGGCAACTTGGCAAGGCCGGCAAAGTGGCTTCTCGGTGAGGTATTGGCCGCTTCTGACTACCGTAGCGTAGCTTGAACATCAGGCTACAAGATGCAAGTAATGGTTGGGTCCCACCATGGCTTGTGGGCCCCCAAAGAGGGTGTTACTTATGCTTGGTGATATAGCAAACTAGCTTGCTAGTAGAGGTATCTACAAGTCCACGAAGTCCCCAAGTAAGAGGAGCTTCTTGGTTGGGGAGTTATAATCATGAAGTCATCAAGCATAAGCAACCGGGCGGTACGGAGCCCCTACAAGTCCCCGAACTCCGTAAGCAAGAAGAGACTCGTTAACCTGCACAACAAAGACAAAAACATGCATATGGAGAATGCTTGTTGTATTGAGCAACGTATGTGAGTTGCATTGATATGCATTGTCATATATGAATGTATGAGGTGCATGATACATATTGATGTATATATGTGAATGGTGCCATGTACGATCGATTATGGTGTATAAACTCGAGAATGCGCATGGTTGCATGAATATATCACGAATAAGCATATGAATTGCAAATGAATGCGCATGGTGCTTGAAAGAAAACGAATAAGGTCAAGTTGACGAGGTTACACTCGGTGTAAGTTGCATGAGTTCAGTGAAGGCAAACTACAAATGGTAGAAGAATTCAATATTCCATTAACGTGTACTATTTCGAGGGGATATGGGTGTAAAGCTTGAGAATGACGGGAAGGCGTGAGCAGGAAGCTCAGGGGTGCCTTGAAGGCTTGAGCGGGAAGCTCGGGGGTACCGTAAAGGTGTGAGTGTGAAAGCTTGGGGGTGCCTAGAAGGAGTGATCGGGAAGCTCGGGGGTGCCGGGAAGGCATGAGCGGAAAGCTTGAGGGTGCTGGGAAGGCGTGAGAGGAAAGCTCAAGGGTGCCTGGAACGCTTGAGCTGAAGCTTGTAAGCTGCAAGCTAAGGGGTACTGCGAAGACGCGAGCGGAAGCTCGGGGTTGCTGCGAAGGCGTAAACAGAAGCTCGTGGTTGCCTGGAAGGCATGAGCGGGATGCTTGATGGGTGCGGGAAGGTGTGGGTGAAAGCTCGTGGTTCCCTGGAAGGCATGAGCAGAAAGCTCGTGAGCGCGGAGCTCGGTGGTGCCTCGGAGGTGTGAGTGGAAGCTCGGGGGTTGCCGCTGAGGCATGAGCGAAAGCTCAGGGTTGCCTCGAAGGCGTGAGTGGAAGCTCGTGGTTGCTGGGAAGGCATGAGCAGGATGCTCGATGGGTGCCAGGAAGGCGTGAGCGGAAACTCGTGGTTGCCGAGAAGGTATGAGTGGAAAGCTCGTGAGCGTGGAGCTCGGTGGTGCCGTGGAGGCATAAGCGGGAAGCTCGGGGGTAATCGCTGAGGCATGAGCGGAAGCTCGAGAGCGGGAAATTAGGGTTGCCGTGAAGGCAAGAGCGGAAGCTCATGGTTTCCTGGAAGGCATGAGCGGGATGCTTGATGGGTGTTGGGAAGGCTTGAGCAGAAACTCGTGGTTGCCGGGAAGGCGTGAGCGTTAGAGCTCGTGAGCGGAAGCTCGGGGTGTTGCTATGAGGCATTAACGGGTAGCTAGAAGGTGAGGCCCTGAGGCATGAGTGTAACCATTGCTAGTTATGCTGGGCTGTATGTACAAGTCCCCGATCAATAAGGGTTTTCAGCGGGGTTGATACCAAAGCGTGGCTTTGTGCCGTATTGCGAGCATAATTAGTGCAAGTGTGTCGTCCATCTAGAATTGGTCAGAGCGAACGCTTATGCCCTTTCGGGTGGGCCTCTGCTAGGCCCTCCGAGGAGTCCCCTACTCCTGGATATAGACCTCCATATGGTCGGAAAATTGTTTGATGAAGGGAGCTGCGCATAAGCAATGGGCATTAGGTAGCGAACCTAATCTTTGATACCAAAGTGTCGGGAGTTAACTGCAGGATCAATGGCTGCCGTAGGCTGAGTTAACCGGTCCCTTTACTCTTTCCTGAAGGAGCAAAGCTTTGCTGCAATGCCGCATAGCGGTCATTGTCATTATGAGGCGTTGCCTTACCACTTGGCGGTTGGTCGTAGACCATAGACTCATGGAGTCTAGACCCGTTTAGGTCTCCTTTTCGTGGGGAGAGTTTTGGCAAAGTATGGTGCCCGAAAGGTAGATAATCATATTTGCATATAGTGTATATGTAAATATTGCTAATTGTATGAACTTTGATAAAATTGTAAGCAAAGTGTATAAGCAAATGTAGCAGTTGATGACAAATAAGTTGCATTATATATTCATTTTGAGTGTTAAATTTGTGAGGAACGGAATTCCTTATGTGTAATGATTGAACATAGCCTTGACGGCATCATTTATATGTGAATGCATTAGTCATATGGCACAAGTGAGAAAATCACTTTGATGTATACATGCAATAGGCTATATATTTTTGTATGAGTTCCTGCCCATAAACCATGTCAGAAGCATGAGCCCTTTGTCTGTTCTTGTGTGCATACTGAAAACATAAATAGCAAATATGTTCCAGGACCACCAATATATCATGTCGTTATAATTGTCTTATATATGTGTTTCTGGTGGCTTTCTCCGGGTACCTCACGTAGAATGCTATACCGTCTGGGGTACCGATCCAACTCCTAAATCCTGTATCACGAAAATAACGTTAGAGGGATAAACCGTACCGGACGGTTTACACCTCTCCGATGCCTGAGTGAGAAACTAATAGATGTGTATCAAGTAAATAGTGGACAAAGGAGTTATTACCCGTAAAAGGTGGTTGTGCTAATGTCTTTATACTCGAGCATAGGAAATGAGTCTCCCCTATCCTTGATGTGGGACACAGGTTGTTCTTCTAATGCCATATCAGCCTTCTTGTTGTGTAAATAGATGGGCTGTGCTGGCCTTGCCCTGGGCCCTGGGTGTCCGGGGTGTCATTACTTGTGAGGCCCTTCATTGTGGGTTGTGATCCCGGCCCATGGCATAGTACCTGGGAGTACCGATGGAACCAAGCCGATAGTGTCAAACCTAGTTGATTCCCCAGTATGTACAATATGATAATTGGCACATGACCCACTGTATAATGCAATGATGATTGGCAAGATACATTCTTATATTCGAAGTGCTTAGCATAATTAGCATGCATGATAATGTTGACTACATGTGGCTAATCAACAAACATGCATGATAGGATATATTCTTATGTTAGGAGTGTTTAGCATCATTGACAAGCAGCGGTAAATGCTAACTGATCCTCCAATGAAGACAAATAAATGAGTGTTTAGCATAAACATGATTTGAATAAAAATTAAGATGCATGTGACAAGAAACTGGGTAGATGTACGTTGTACATGTATAGGTAGACAAGTGTCCATGCTGTTAGTGCGCGACACTTGTTCGTTAAGCATAGAAAATGAGATATGGGCCATATGGCAGAGCATGTTATAACAAATCATGTGACCATATATGCAGGCTGTAGGCATGTGTAATGGATATAATTTACGGCACATGTAGTTTAGTAGCATCTGGAGAATAACGACATAAATAAAGGAGCTTATCTTTGTGCGGTCCAGTGGCATTCGGTGTTGAAGTCAACTTTGAAGGTGCTGCACCATTTCAGAGATGATTGGTACCAGACTTTGGGTGGGTTGACGATCCGTTGATTATTCTTGCCGGTTGAGCGTAGAAGTAGAATTACGAAAGAGTCTTGTATGCCAGCACAACGGTGGGGACTCAATGAATAGAATCATGGGTACGCGCACGATTTGGAGCTCTTGGAAATATATATATATATATATATATATATGCATACTAAGAATTTGAATCCGGTGTGCAGAGTGAGTGACCGAGCTGTTGAGGTATTCTTTTGTGGTGGGTTAGCTTGATGTGTATGATGGCAGCAGTGAGTGAATTGAGTATCACAACGCTGAATATCCAGAGTGAAGTTACCACTAAGTTTGGGTGTCCATAGCATATTTTTGGGTGACTGGTAGACTGATGTTCTGCCTTGAAATTGAAGCTCGTCCAGGGATTGAAGCTCCATTGGGGAACTGATGTTGATAAAAAAGGTGATCGTCGATTCAGGATCAATTACAAGTTTGATGGCTTTTGGCCGGCGGATGCAGGTTAGCAGTTGTCTTGCGGAGATTGTCCAGCCGATGCAGGCTAACGGTGGTGGAGTACTACCTAGTGGTTGGCGCTAGTGCCGCTTTGCGGGGGTGCCAGGTTTGTCTAGTATGGTTAGCGGAGGTTTAGCCATTGGTCCTGGTCAGCGGTAGCTCGTTTACATTGATGGAGTTTAGCGGAAGATGGTCCACTAATGCCACTTAGCGGAGGAATTTCGGTGATACCGCTGATGTAGTTAGCCTAGCAGCATAAGCTTGTGCGGTGGTCCTGCTTGGCTTGCCGCTTAACGCTAGAGCTAGGTTAGCGCTACTAGCGGTGGATTGGCCGCTGGCTATCGCTAGCACTAGCACTGATGCTATTAGTTACGGGCTGCTAGCCTCGCTGGCTAGCAGCCCTGGCGGTTGCTGGCGCTCGTGCCCTCTGTAGTTGGGCTTGCTAGGAGGGGTGCTTGCTGCTCGCTGTTCCCTAGCCTCGCTAGCGGTGGGTGATGAGTAGCCGCTAATGAAGCTTAGCGAAAGCAGTGGTCAGGATTGGCCTTGACGTGACAACAACCTTGCTGGACTTTGACACTATAGAAGAAGCCAGACTATGAAACTCTGGGTGTCCACAATAATACTCTGGGTGTCCAAAGTAAATTGACACCAGAATATTTTTTTTGGGTGAGTGCAGCGTTGACCACTCCTATGGGCGTTGACTAGCCTTGACCGGCGTTGACAGGCCCTGATGGGCGTTGCCCAACCTTGATTTGATGTTGATCTACTGTTGACTCGACGCTCACTGGTGAAATTTCATGGTAGGTGACGAAGCCTTTGTGTTGGCTTCCCATAGACTGCGCCTATGTTAATGTATGTGATCGAGGGGTCTAATTAACAATAAATAAAGAGATAGAGAGAGAGAGAGACACACACACACATAAGGAGTATAGTGGTTCGTCTCTCGCTAAGGTCCACTTGAAAGCTTAACTATTTGTGTTGGGCCATACGGCCCAAGAGGATTACATGAGATGTAATGGGATAGCTTCTAAGTGTGAGGAGGGGTCCCTTTTATAGGTAAAGGAATCCCTCTCACTTACATGTTGTTCAATGTGGGATGCAACCACTATTCTAGTGTAGAAAGGCCTATTATGGAGGCAACTTGGCAAGGCCGGGAAAGTGGCTTCCCGGCGAGGTATTTGCAGCTTCTTACTACAGTGGCGTAGCTTGAACATCGGGCTACAAGATGCAAGTCGCGGTTGGGTCCTACCATGGCTTGTGGGCCCCCAAATAGGGTGTTACTTATGCTTGGTGATATAGCAAACTAGCTTGCTAGTAGAGGTATTTACAATTTCCAACTTTGTCATGGTCAAGAAGCCTAGCGGAAAATGGTGGATGTATGTCGACTTCAAGGGTCTTAACAAGGCATGTCCCAAGGATAGCTTTTCGCTACCCCGCATTGATCAACTGGTCAACCCAACCGTTGGACACGAGCTGCTCAGCATGATGGACGCTTACTCCGGCTATAATCAGATCAAGATGCACCCCGGCGACCAGGAATGCACCACCTTCACCACCGACAAGGGCCTATACTATTACAATGTCATGCCTTTCGGTTTAAAGAACGCCGGTGCAACCTATCAGTGGTTGATGAACGCCATGTTCGCTGAGCATCTCGGCAAAATCATAGAGGTATACGTGGATGACATGTTAGTCAAAAGCAACAAGGCCAGCAGACACGTGGCAAACCTCAAAATCATATTCGCCATTCTGTTGGCTTATGGTATGCACTTCAACCAGAAAAATGTTTCTTTGGCGCCGCTAGCAAATTTCTGGGCTACATCGTTAGTGAACGGGGCATAGAGGCCAATCCTGACAAAGTGCAAGCCAACGTCAACATGAAGGCTTCGGAATCGAAGGTGCATGTTCAAAGCCTCCAAGGTAAACTAACCTCTCTCTCTTGGTTCATCTCTAGACTCATCGACAGGTGCCTCCCATTTTTCAAGGTTCTAAAGAGGACCCACAAGAAGGAAATTGACAGGACCCCAGACTGTGAGGCGGCTTTCCAAAGCTTGAAAGAGTACTTGGCGGCAGTCCCATTTCTTTCCATTCCCGTACAAGGGGAGATACTGTACATCTACTTGGCGGTATCACCATCAGCGGTAAGCTGCGCTATTATACGGCGAGAGGGACAGGAGGAACTCCCAATATTCTACGCAGGTAGAGGTATGAATGGGGCATAGATAAGGTATCCCCCCCTAGAGCAGCTCGCTCTTGCACTCATTGTCTCCGCTAGACGCCTCAGCCAGTACTTCTAGGCCCACACCATCCATGTCTTGACAAACCAACCACTGAAGCAGGTAATGCAAAACCTTGAGCACTTTGGTCACTTCAGCAAGTGGGTGAGCTCGATATTGACTACAAGCCACGGACCGCCATGAAAGGCCAGGTGGTGGCAGATTTCATCGCTGAGCTCACTGAGCGTAAGGATGAACCCAACCAAGCGGCATAAGAGGCCAACACAGAAATGATAATCGCTGAGGAACTAACCCCTCAACAACAGTCAGACTGGAACCTCCACATCGACGGCTCCGCTTGTGCCAAGGCCTATGGCGCCGGAGTTATCTTAATAGGACCAGGGGGACTAAATGTGGAATACGCGTTAAAGTTCAATTTCAAAGCCTCAAACAACATGATGGAGTATGAAGCGCTCATTGCCGGCTTACTTCACGACATCGACTCAGGGGCTGACAGTGTCCACATATTCAGCGATTCCCAGTTAGTCGTTAACCAGGCCAACGATAGCTTCCAAGCCAAGGACCAACAGTTAGCAGCCTACTTGGGGTACGTCAGGACACTCCTCAAAAAATTCAAATTTCACACTATCACCCAAATCCCTAGGGAAAAGAACGCCAAGGGTGGAATGCCCAAATCCCTAGGGAAAGACTCACTGGCAAGACTAGCAACCGCCCAACCACACCAAAGTCCAGTGGACACAAGGGTGGAATGCCTTGACAAGCCAAGCAGGACCAAAACCCTGGCGGAGATCTTCAACATTGAGGTCAATCCCAGCTGGATGGATGAAATCATAGAGTACAAGCGCAATGGAACGCAGCCTGATGACAAGATCGAAGCAAGGCAACTTAAGCTGAGGGCAACCAACTATAATATCCAAAATGGTAAACTATACCGCCAGGGATTCACCCATCCAAACCTCCGATGTCTGACCCCAGAGGAGGGAAAGGTCGTTCTTGCAATGATACAAGCCAGGGAATGTGGAAACCACTCCAGCGCCAGGTCTCTGGCCAATCGCACAATACGACAGGGCTACTTTTGGCCCACGCTCGGCGATGACGCCATGAAGGTCTCCAGGTCCTGCCACAAGTGTCAACAATAAGCTGACCTTCCCCATTCCCCGGCGGAGTGCCTATCGATCATCATTGGCCTATGGATCCACTCCACGTGGAGCCTGGACTTGCTTGGGAAATTCCCAACTGCTAAGGGCCAGTTCAAGTACATCATCGTCGCCATTGACTACAATAGTAAGTAGATAGAGGCGAAACCGCTGACGGCCATAACTACCGCCAAGGTAACTCACTTCCTTTGAAAGAACATCCACTGCCGCTACGACGTCCCCCACACAATCATCATAGACAAAAGCACACAGTTCAACAACAAGGAACTCATATCTTTCACTGCTAACCTAGGCACCCAGATGAGTTTTGCATCTGTCACTCACCCCCAAGCCAACGGCCAAGTCGAAGCAGCAAACAAGATAATCAAGAAGCTGCTAAAAAAGAAAATCGATGTAGCCAATGCTTTATGGGTGGAGAAATTGCTGGAAGTTCTGTACCCCATCAAGACTACTCCAACTTTGGCCTCCGGTGAAATGCCATTCTGTCTGATGTTCGGTACTGAGGCCGTCCTACCCATTGAGGTCACCCAATCTACTGCTAGGGTCGAGGGCTATTGCTCCAAGACCAACGGCGAAGGCACCAACCTCGACAAGGATCACCTCAAGGAGAAATGCCACAAGGCCCATTTGCACAATTTGCAAAACAAGTAGAGGATATCGTTTTTCTACAACGCAAGAGTCAAAGCCCGGAACCTCCAACTGGGGGACTGGGTCATGAAGGAGGTCATCCCTCCACCAATGGCACTCTGTCCAACTTGGGAAGGCCCGTACAAAATTGTGGAAGTCGCTAGCCCCGGCACCTTCTACTTAAAGGACAAGGATGGCGTCACAAGGACCCACCCTTGGAATACCGAACACCTTCGGTATTACTACAAATAGTTATGCCGCTACCCAAGAGCATCTTCACTTAGCAAAATTTTTGTTCCATATTTAGCTAAGGGAAGCTACCCAACGGGTACAACCCCACTTTTGTAAAATGTTGATTTGTCTGCTATCAATGAAACGAGGAATTATTCAAACCATTGTCGCCAAGTCCAAGAACAAGAATTAACTGGCAACGCCAACACTATTCGGCGGACCACATCTGCTATATCGTGCAGTTGGAACAATTTTAATTCCCTTAATGTTTCGTTGATTGGCAAAAGCACAAGTCAAAACTCTGGAGGTAAAACAACAATAAAACAACAATTATCGAAAAGAACCCCACACTTCAAAATTTTCAAAGGTAAATACTTCACATATTTAGGGTCGGGACTCCCCGCCCAATAATATTGTCAAATTACAAACGAGGAGGCCTTAGCGGCTTTACAAAAAAAAAAAAGGAGAGCAACAGAAGCAGGAGCATAAGGCTCAGGTAATCTTCAGGGATTAGGGGGAGCGTTTGCGACTTCTTCATTGGTCACCTGCGGCTGCTAGGTGCCCATGCGGCTGATCTAGTTGGACCCAGGAGCAGAAGGACTAGGCGTCACAATGGTACCATTTGGCCGAGAATGCGCCGCCATAAAGTTAGCCTGGGAAACTTCAGAATAGGTAGCTAGCGGAGTTCGTTGACCATCATCTGCGGGACCATGATCACTCTCGCCACTACCAGAGCTGGCATCTCCAGCAGGAGCAACAGCAGCCCTGCCTGCTGGCACAGACGTCTGCCTCGACGTACTCGCAGATTAAGATGTTTTGTCCTAGTCAATGGCATCTTTCTATTGCAGCAAATCCAAGTTGGCGGTGGCACCGGCTTTCGCTGCCTCGGTCAGGGCTTGCTTATATGTTGCAGACTCCTTAATGGATTCCATGGCAGCGGCCTCTGCATGGCTCTTCTCATTCCCAAGCCGGGCGACCTTGCCCTCCAACTTCTTCAGCTCCGCAGTCTTGGTGGCAGACTCCCACTGTAGGATGTCCACAATCCTCCCTTGGCCACCACTTGCTCCTTCAATAGAGCTATATCCTGCTCCAGACTTGATACGTGGTCATTCCGCTCTAGGTCCCGTTTAACGGCGACATTTAGTTTGCTGCGGGCACCCATCGCATAGCACTCCGCCTTGGTTAGGCGCTGCTCAACATCAGCCAGTTTATCTTTGGCCTCCTGCAGCTCCCTCTGGAGAATTTTGATCTCCTTCTTCAGTTGCCGCTCAACCTCAGGTTGACTTGACGCGTCCGAGAACAACTCATGGAGCCCCACAGACAGGTGCCCGAAGGCCTAACTGAAAGTCGACTGTTGGACGGCCGTCGGACGTGCGGTCCCAGCCCACCGAAACCCAACCGCTCACAAAGGTGGAACAAGAACTCCCTCTCGGGATCAGTCAAGAATTCCGCGTAAGCGGCGAATGAGTCCAGCCCCTTGCTGAGCCCCTCACCGGTGACAGCAGCAGTCGCTAATAGCTAAGTCGGCCTTGCCTTCTTCTGTTGCCTCGGCTGGCGCGCCCCAATCGGTATGACGACGGCAGGCTCCTCACCCTCCTCAACGTCATTTTGACGCCTCTTCCGGAGACCGCCACTCTGAACAGCAACCTCCACGACTGCCTGCGGTGGCTCTTGAGGCTCTAGCCCATCAATTATAATGGCCTCTTGCCTTGGCGCCTTTGTTTCACTTTGATGCCCTCGCCACTGGGCGGCAACCCTCTTGGTCCTTATGGGAGATACCATAGCTTGACTCCAGTCAACGGCACCTTGCTTCGCGACACCCCCAGTCGGTCCTTCCATCTGACCAGCGAGGGGGAGATGAGAGCAGTGGCGCATGGGGAGCACCACCGGATTCTCTGATGAACTCACCGCTAGGGTCTGTGGATCAACTGTGGTCTACTACGTGGCCAGCCCGGCAGCATACATGCCTTCCAAAAAATTGGCAAGCTCGGAGCGGTCCATAGCTTTGTCGAAGGCCTCCCAACTGGCTCTGTTTCCCTGCGGTGAATCTGAATAACCATAGCACTAGTCAGCATTAAACACAAAAAAAAAAGACTAGCCTGCTGGAAATGCTTACCAAATGCTCGTGTCAGCCTCAGATTGAACAACAACTCGCACCCTGTGAGCAGGCTAAGATCAAGCAGGTTGCAGTTCTGCCAACAGCCTTTTGTCCTCGCCATGCTACATGCTCTTCGCGCGTCAAATTGAAACGAAGACCCGCTACACAGGAAACGAAGAAATAATTAGAAAAAAAAAAAGTTTAATACAGGCACATCCACCAACATTAGTCAGCGGTGACTACCAACGAACTCGGATTGGCTGGAACTTTGAATTAATCCTATACGTTGGTGCCCCATCATTTGCACTGGGATCGTACTCCCACCTTGAGGTCGCCACACAAAAGGTAGCCCGCCAGGGAGACAACGAATCTTTCAGATTCTCTATCAGCTTGGGTGCCCCCTGTCGGCGAGTGAGGTTCACCTGTCCTCTACACCCTTGTCGCCTCACGTAGACAAGCTCATAGAAATGGAGCACCTCTGCCACGGTCGGTCCTTCACACCCAGAAAGACGCCACAACGAGTTCAGCGCTAGCAGCAACCGCCATATATTGGGGCAAATTTGCCCAAAGGTGAGGTCAAACTAGCATACCAGGATCTCAAGATTCGGGAGTAGCGGAAAGGTGACACCCTGGAGGAAGATGGTCTCGTGAAAGGCAGCACACCCCACTGGCAGAAGGGAAACCTTCTCATCGGCGGTTGGTGGGAGCAATTTCACCTCGCACGGAAGGCGGAAAACTTGCTTCACGCAGTTGACGGCAACCGCCGTCATTAGTCCTCCCTCCTTATCAACTACGGTTCCATCACAAAGAACCTAGACTGACTCAACCTCTTCCCCGCCAGCCTCTCCCCCACCAACGGAACCGCTAGCGGTGCTATTGCTCGCCAGCCTCTCCTCACGTCTTTTGCAGGCGGCAACATCCTCCCTTGCCCTAGAACTCTCCGGACGACCGACACGACAGATTTGGGTACTTAAATGCAACTTATGTGCAATAAGGGCACGGTCATCAAAGAAGTGGGAAATATTTGAACCTGAAATTATCGTACCACGAGGATTGAAAAGCTAACTTCAATCCTTGGTTATGCCGATTACTAAGTCACCAACAATTTAACAAAAAAAACCTAGAAAAATAGCACCAAGCTATTTACATGCCCGGCTCAGAACAACCAAGCCAAAAATTGGTCAAGAGAACCAAAAATAAATGTGGAAACTCACAACCAAATGGTATGGACAATGAAAGTGGTTTGTGAAATTTGATTTTTGATTTTGAAAAATAAAAATTGACAATTGAAAATTAAAATTGCAACTAAAGATAAAGATAACATAAACTAATCAAGAAATGGAAATTAGGTCACCAGGGTATCCTCCTAGCCAAATTTAATGCACAAATATATTCCGACAATGGTCACTTAATTCATAGTGGCATCGAGAACCATACCCAAGGCTTTTCAAGGCTCATGGGTTATTAGATTCCTTAAAGGGAATTCCTACTCCGGATCAAGGGTCGTTGAAACTCAATTGAAACAATCTACAGTCTTGTTAGGGCCTCTAGTTACACCAAAAGGCGAAGAGTCCTAGAATCAAGGTTCCCAAGCTAGCAAATACGGCAATCGAAATTGGTATTGTAGCTAACCATGTTCTAAAAGAGTGTCCTAGCCATAAATTAGAGAAGTGATTAGGTCCCCTAATTTGTTCTAAACATGCTCATCTACACATTCAAGAGTTAATCAAGCTCCTAAGCATGCATCTAAGCCAAATATTATAGAATAGAATATATGCCAAACACGAAATTGAAAACCATTAAATCAAAACATAATTATTACATTAAGTCCATGTTAGGGCTCAAACCCTAGCTTCCTAAATAAACTACTCACAACCCATCAATAACTCAACAAAAATATACATCAATTAAAGAGGTAAAGGTGAAAAGGAGTGAGAAACAACAAAAATAAGTCACAAATTGCTATGGAGCAAGTATGACAAGCCTTGATTTATGATTTCCCACTTTTACCCAATCTCAAATATTGATGCTCCTAGAAATCCCTTGAGAAATTGATGAGGATTTGATGGAATTTTGGTGAGGAGGAAAATGTATCTTGGTGAGGTGATAAATGAATCTTGATGAAGTGAGGTGGATCTTGATGAGGAGGAAAGTGAATCTTGGTAAGGAGAAGAAATGGTTTGGAAGGGTGGTTTTGGGTGTAGGGTGAGAGAGAGAGAGGATGATGGGATTCTGGTGGTGTGGTGTGATGGAGAAGGCGAGAGAGAGAAAGGGTAAGGTGGTGTGAATGATGGTGTGTGGCGCTGGTTCTGTTGGAAGGTTCTCTGTAATGGGAATGAATGAATATATATGCCTACTGTGCGAGAGAGAGATAGAATTGGTTGTTGCTCATCAATGTTCAAGTAGATAAGAGCATCACGTGCAACGTCCGTGGCCAGGAAATGAATAATAAACTTATGGGGAATCCTTGCTTAGTTGAAAGGGGAAAATGGGAAGTGACACGTGCAGCACATTCTACCATTTAGCTAACTTTGTTTAATTAATCAATCATTATGGTTGATTAATTAAACGGACCCCATTTACTTCACTTCATAATTCCTTTTTTTTATTTTCTTTCTTTTTCTGCGTTCTACGATTGAAAGTTTTTCCTTGCTGTTGCACTCTCTTGACATTGATCATAGTTGACCGGCACCAACTAAATCGTCTTTTTGTCGGAATACTCCAATTTACTCCAATTTTGCATAATTTTATATCTTTTCTGCAATTCCGCTAATTTCCTACACAATAAATAAAAATGGATTAATTACATAATAATTGACTTGTGGATTGACTAATTTCTAGTGTTTTGGATACAATTACATGCATAAAAATGCGTGTAATCACACCCCACTCTTGAACTTTGCTTGTCCTCAAGCAAACTAAATGATACATAATTTGAAAATTTACTAACTCATAAACATAAAGGAAGTGTAGTATTAGCATTTCCAACCATAACACTCAGAGAACTAATTATGTACATCACTATGAAGTCGACAAAGCATGACATAGAAATTATAAATTTGTAAGGCAATTAAGATGCACATGTAAGAAATGCTAGCTCAAGTATATGCATGTGTTGACAATGTGTCAAATCAATCCACCATAATTAAATAGCCATATAGAAGACCCGATATAACCCACTAAACTCACATAGGTTCACTAAATATTACCGCTCAAGTGTTTAGGGGCTATATGTGTTTCACTCAAAAGTAATTTCACAACATGCGCCGCCATATGCTTGCTCTTCGATCTCATCTCCGCTAGGTAGCTCACAACTTTCAAGATCAAGAGGTCTTTTATTTGGTTGTAATGTGGCTAAGGGTAAGTGGCTAATAGAAATGAAGGATAGGGAAAGACAAAGTCCATAGAAATCGGTGAATCGACTCTCTCTTGTAGAGATATACGACTTTTGCTTTTGAATGCTAAGTCACTCACTCTAATCCCAATGTGCAACCCGCTAACTACACTACGTAATACTCTTTTTTTTTTTGAACTCTTTATTTATTTATTTATTTTATGCCTTTCTTTTCCTTGAACTTTCTTTCTATTTTCACAAACTTTTTTTTTTTTTGAGAACTTTCTTTTCTATACAAATCACTCACCCCCCCCCCCCCACACTTATTCTTTTGTAACCTCACACTTTCTACTTTTTTCATTTTCTTTTGAAGCACTCAAACATAAAGTCATTCTCTCGAATCGCTTCACCAACTACCATGGATGGGTAGGATAAAAGTGTTTAGGCTAGATAGAGATTTGTGGTGCGAATGAACAAAAAGGCTAAAAATATAAATAGGCTCAAAGTGGCAATCTAGTGGTAAATATCTTTGGGCACATGCTTCTTTGGCCATGGTGGTATTAACCTAATTGGCTCAATCCTTTATATCCTGTCACAAGCTAAAAGTAGCCTCGAGAGGTCTCAAACAAGTTCTAGATACGCAATGTCATGAAATTGTGCACACATGAAAGAATAAGTGAATGAACGATGCATACACTATGGATATTAGGCTCAAAAGCTCACAAATAAGGCATGCAAGTTATTCGAATAATCTATATGCTTCTCTAATTATGATGAACCAACCTAACCATAGGCTATATGCACACATATAATCAAGCATCGATCACATATGCACTTAATCACAAAACAAATTCAAAGTCCTGGATCATGCTCAATCTATCCACATCCACAACAAGTTAAGTCCATCTCTCATCATTGGGGTTGGAAAAAGGCATTAACCACTAAAATATAATTACATAAAGCTAATCTAATTTTTTTTTAGGCCTCCGATCCCTCACCCCGACACTTCAAACCAACATTGTCCTCAATGTTGTAAAGTGAGCTCGAAAGCTCAAATCCATGTCGAATTTAGGCATGAGAGTGAAGTTCAAGCTAAGGCACAAAAGTTAACTATGAAAATAAAAATCTAATGCGGAGAAAAGATACAGAAAACCCCCTTTGTAGACACTTCCATTGCTCACGACCTTCGGAGAAGACTAATATGAGACACCATCCTCAAGGCACAAGACCTTGACTTCCTTAACATATGTTCCATAATAGCTCTAAGTGCTCATGTAAAGACCAACTCCATTGAGAGGGATATAATGTCCAAAGAGCAATGTGACACACAATAGGCTCACTTCAAAGAATAAGGATCAAGGCCCTCCATTAAGATCATGGCCTTGAACACATCTAACACACTCCACAACTGCCCATAGATTATCCTTCAAAGATGAAATGAAGTGCAAAGAAGTCAAATCAGTCCAAGTGAACAAAAACTAGTGAGTGCAGAAAACTTCCAGTAATGACCTTACTGTCTTCAAATACCCATATCTTAAACTCATAAGTAGATAAATAAGTGAGATCACTTAGAATGGAAAGTAGACTCAGAGAGCTTTCTATCATATAAAGTAAGCCACCTATATCCAAATGAGATGAAAATCAAAGCTGGTCAAAATTGCTGATCTGTCATGAAGTCTGCTACTGACCCTCAATCACCAAAACTGTAATATCTGAAGCTCCAGAGGTGCAAAGAGCAAAGGGATATGAAAATAAACTCATACTGCTATCTGATGGTAAAATTTCACTGCAATATAAGTTCTGAGTCAAAAATCGTTGGCCTCCAAACTTACTAATTTGTTCTGCAGTTTCTGCTGTGCCCTGTTTCTGATCTCTGTCACTTGGAACACTATATCTGAAGCTAGGAAGGTTCAAAGTAAAACTGTTATACCAACATATATAATACATGTGAAAATACATCCTTGAAAAATTTTGGCTCCAAATATCTTGATATGTACAGGGTGTAGCTTCTCAAATTCACTCTACAGTAGCTGCTTCTATTCTGACCTCCGTGCATTGACCACTAAATAACCCGAGCTCCAGTGATTGAAAGAGACTGAAATTTTGGTAGTACATAACAAGCACACAGAGGAATAGCTCCAGAAAAATTCAGCTCAAAATAGCATGTAGATTTGAAACTTTAGTCACCCAAATTGAATTGAAATTTCTGGACAGAAACTGCACACTACCACATTCTTTCTCCTTCACACTTCCAACACCGAACACCTTCCATCCTCCAAAAAAGATGGCTAAATAGCCTTATTGATGCAAAATGAACAAGTAAATTTCAAAACAACCTAGGGTTGCCTCCCTAGAAGTGCTTGTTTTTAAAGACCCTAAGCCGGTCGTGTTTACTTTTCTTCCTCAAGGTGGGTCAAAGGATGTCTTCTTACCACCCACAACAATTGTGCTAGCCTCATTATCATTTCCAAAAAATCTAGCACTTGAAGAAGCGAGCATGTAGCTTGGAGGTGGAGGCCAATTATACCTCTTAGATCTTTCCTTCTTCTTGAAAACTCCACAAACCTCTCTTAACTTCTTGATGGACTCCTTTTGTGCCTCACTCAATGGTGGACTTTTCTTCTCGTGTTGCTCATAAGTCTCAAGAATAGGGGTTGTTTGCTTTTCCAGCTCGATAGTAGGCTCTAAAGTAGAAGTAGGAACTACATCATCATGCTTCAATGGTGGCTCATTGTCATAACCCCAAATAGGTGAGAAATGATTTTGTGCACGGATTGTAGGCTTGGAAGGATTCAAGGGTCCAAAGATCCGCTCACTCTTGGTTTCATTACCCTTCACCAAATCAATAGAGAATACCTCCCTTATAATGTTCGGCTGATAGAATGGATTGCACACTTTAATCTTCACTTTGTCACCTAACACCTTGAGTCTAATGGTACCCTTCAACACATTAATCTTCACACCCGCTGTTGCCATGAATGGTCGGCCTAGAATGATGGGTAACTCATTATCAAGGTAAGAGTCTTCACCCATGTCCAACACTACAAAGTCGGCCGGTAGAATAAACTTATTTACTCTCACTAGCACATCCTCTACAACTCCTACAGGACTCCTTGTGCTACGATCTGCTAATTGCAATCTAATCGATGTGGGCTTCAACTCACCAATTTGTAGCTTCCGGTATATAGCTAAGGGCATCAAGTTGACACTCGCCCCTAAGTCCATAAGAGCTTATTCAAAAACTTTCTCCCTAATAGTACACCCTATTGTAAAGCTCCCTGGATCTTGCATCTTTGGTGGTAGTCTTCGTTGGATAATTGCACTTACTTCCTCCTTCAACTCAAATGTCTCATCGGCTTTGAATTTCTTTTTGTTCATGCACAAGCTCTTGAGAAATTGAGCATACACCGGTACTTGATGAATGAGGTCCATCAATGGGATATTGACATCCACTTTCTTAAATATTTCTTATATCTCCCTCATCAAGCCTCTCTTCTTCTTACCCCTCTTAGAATTATCTCTTTTTGCGGCATTAGGATAAGGAAGTGGTGGCTCCAATGTATTCAAATCAAGAGGTGGATCAAAGGTGAGACTTCCGGTAGTGCCCCTAAGGGTAGTCAAGGTCCCACTAGGGTTCTTAGCCCTCAAGGCCTCACCTAGTGATGAGTAGACCGGACCACTCCTATCCCTAGAGCTACCATGCATATGTAGATCTTCCTCCTTATTCCTCCTATCTTTTTCTCTAGAAGTAGATAGCTCAAACTCATGAGTGGTGGGTCTAATGTCATCAAGAACCTTCTTAGAGGTGTCATCGGCCTTAGATGGGTCCCTAACCTTCATGGCCTCACCATCTAATTTAGGGTCCAAGACATCCTCATCCCTAGAAGTCTTCTTTCTCAACAAAGCTCTTTTCTTGCCACTATCAATCAACCCATATTTGCTTGCATTGTTCTCAAAGGATAAGAAACCATAACCTTTACCAAGAATAGCTTCTCCGGAGGGTACATTTTCTTCCCCTCCGGCTACCTTATCCACCCTCTTATTTCTTCCTTTGGCATTCAAAGTCACATCACCCACTCCAAATTTACCAGAAGATACATTGTCTTCCCTTCCGGTCCCATCCTCCTTGTAATATAAAGAATCATGATACAAATGCAAATTATCATCAACAACATGGCCAAGAGGTACATTTTCTTCCCTCTTGGCCCCATATGAATGCAAATCAACATCGTCATCAAATAAAGGATTTGTATGGAAACTAGAAGATGTGGGCATGTAAACTTGATTATCATATACCTTCCCCGAATGTAGAGTGGTAATGGCATTGCATTCACGGATTTGGCCTCTTGGATTTAACTCCGGTTGTGAAGGTAAGGCTCCTTTTGGTCTCTCACTCATGTTGGTGGCCATTTGACCCACTTGTACCTCTAGTCTAGCCATGCCTTGTTGTAGAGTTTGATACCCTTGAACAAGTGAAGAGATGCTTTGCTTGGTATCCGCATTAGTAGAAGTTTGAACCTTGAGAAACTCTCCCATCAAATCTTCAAAATTAGGCTTCTTTGGTTCACTTGGAGTTTGAATAGGAATTCCTTGAAGAATAGGAGAGGAATTGTAGTTCTCGCCTTGGTGCGAGCCTTGAAATGAGCTAGGATTGCCTTAAAACTTGCTACCACTATAGCCAACACCTTGTGTAAACCCGGGAGGGGTGTTTTGACCATGAAATCCTTGACTTGAGGTAGATTGGCCTTGAGAATTAGACCCATATGCTTGCTGTCCATGTTGACCATATTGTGAAAAATGAGTTCTTCCTTGGTGTGCATTGCCATAATTAGCAACATTTGATGAGTCTTGACCTTGGCCACCTCTAAAGCTTTGCTTTCCACTTTGAAACGCACTAGATGAAACTCCTTGGTCTCTCCAAGAGAAATTGGGATGATTCCTCCAACCGGGGTTATAAGTATTAGAGTAAGGATAATTTCTTTGGTTCCTTGGCACAAAATTAACTACTTGGTTCACTTGTTCTTCAATAAAGTCCTAAAACTTGGATGATAAGTGACACTCTTGAGTGGAATGTGCTAGACTCTCACAAAGCAAACATGATGTAGAAGTTGCCATCTTGACTTGGGCTTGAGGAGGATTCCGGTTCACTTGGTTTAGAAATTGGTCAATCTTGCTTTCTAGCCTCTTGAAATCATGCATAGAAGGCCCGGTTGATGTTCCTTGAACCTCATAGATTCCACCACGGCTCGATGTGTTCTCCTTGCTAGGTGCTTGTTGTCTCCTTGCATCATGATCATCCTAATGAAGGGAATTAAGTGAAATCTCTTCATATGTGTCCCAAGCGGCATCGGGAAGCTTGCTTGCAATAGTTCCACCATTAAAAGTGTCAACTCTTTGTCTTTGGTCTGCCATCAATCCTCTATAGAACTTGTCTACAAGAAACCACTTCTCTAACCTATGGTGAGGTCATGACATCTCAAGATCCTTAAAGCGCTCCCAACACTCATGAAAACTCTCTTGAGGGTGTTGTCTAAATGCAATTAGCTCATCTCTAACATTGGAAGTTCTTGAAGGAGGATAGTACTTTCCTAAGAAAGTTTCTTGCATCTCAACCCATGTACGTATTGATCTAGGAGGCAACTTGCTCAACCACTTCCTTGCATGGTTCTTGAGTGTGAAAAGGAATAATGTAAGCTTTAAACCATTAGAAGTGAGACCATTAGGTTGAACGGTAGTACACACTTGCTCAAACTCCGCAATGTGGTCATAAGGGTTTTCCAAGGCCATGCCATTAAATGTGGGTAGAATGCTCAAGGTAGTTGGCTTGATCTCAAAGTGATGCTCACATGGAGGGAGTACAATTCAAGAAGGGTGATCAACAATAGTGGGGCTAGTATACTCCCTCATAGTCTTGACTTGAGGAGGATTTTATGCGTCTCCCATGTTGACTTCTCCTTGTGAATGTCTTAAATGTACCCTCTCTTGATCAAGAACTCGAGGTGGAGCACTCTCGGTCACTAATGGCCTTCGAATCCTCCTTCTTGGTCTCCCTCTAGTGTCCTCACTCAATATTCTTCCGCTTCTAAGAGTGGTCGGTTGATATGAAGAAGATGCTTCGTTCATACACCTTGGAACAAAAAAATGAGACCACGTAATGAGTACTCAAGAATTCACAAAAATAGGAAATGAGACTCCAATTTCACTTTTTACAATGAATGAGAGGGGTTAAGAAGAGAAAGTAGGATGACAATTAAACAAGAAAATAAAATAACCAAAGCAAACAAATGGTGAAAACCAACAACTCAAGAAATTAAAGACTAAGTAGGAAACCTAATAAAAAGCTAGCAAACAAGTCAAGGCAAGTGACAATCGCTATCGATGCTCATGTCTTACATGTACTACAAAGTAATACAAGGCCCGTCACTTCTATAGAAATAATCACAATGTCTCAACAAACAAACACACAAGTAGGAAATAGTCTAAATAAGAAAAGTAAAATAAAGAAACAGTTTTTTTTTTTTTTTTAAATAAACAAACAAAGAAAAATTAACTAAAATTAAGAAAATAATGCAAGTGACCTAACAACCAAAAACCTAGGGACTAAAGCTATTACACTTTAATCCCCAGCAACAGCG
Source organism: Rosa lucieae (assembly GCA_024704745.1). Lineage (NCBI taxonomy): Eukaryota > Viridiplantae > Streptophyta > Magnoliopsida > Rosales > Rosaceae > Rosa > Rosa lucieae. The sequence goes on along the minus strand of CM045497.1, from coordinate 13,426,910 downwards.
CCATTTGATTTGGAGTGCTTAAATGCAACTTACACGCAATAAGGGCATGGTCATCAAAGAAGTGAGAAATATTTGAACCCGAAATTATCGTACCACGGGGATTGAAACACTAACTTCAATCCTTGGTTATGCCGATTACTAAGTCACCAACAATTTAACAAACAAAACCTAGAAAAATAGCACCAAGCTATTTCATGCCCGGCTCGGAACAACAAAGCGTAAAATTGGTCAAGAGAACCACAAATAAATGCGGAAACTCACAACCAAATGGTACGGACAATGAAAGTGGTTTGTGAAATTTGATTTTTGATTTTGAAAAATAAAAATTGACAATTGAAAATTAAAATTGAGACTAAAGATAAAGATAATATAAACTAATCAAAAAATGGAAATTAGGTCACTAGGGTATCCTCCTAGCCAAATTTAATGCACAAATATATTCTGACAATGGTCACTCAATTCATAGTGGCATCAAGAACCGTACCCAAGGCTTTTCAAGGCTCATGGGTCATTAGATTCCTTAAAGGGTATTCCTACTCCGAATCAAGGGTCGTAGAAATTCAATTGGGACAATATAGAGCCTTGTTAATTAGGGCCTCTAGTTGCACCAAAAGGCAAAGAGTCCTAGAATCAAGGTTCCCAAGCTGGCCAATACGGCAATCGAAATTGGTATTGTAGCTAACCATGTTCTAAACAAGTGTCCTAGCCATAAATTAGAGAAGTGATTAGGTCCCCTAATTTGTTCTAGACATGCTCATTTACACATTCAAGAGTTAATCAAGCACCTAAGCATGCATCTAAGCCAAATATTATAAAATAGAACATATGCCAAACACGAAATTGAAAACCATTAAATCAAAACATAATTATTACATTAAATCCATGCTAGGGCTCAAACCCTAGCTTCCTAAATAAACTACTCACAACCCATCAATAACTCAACAAAAATATACATCAATTAAAGAGGTAAAGGTGAAGAGGAGTGAGAAACAACAAGAACAAGTCACAAATTGCTATGGAGCAAGTATGACAAGCCTTGATTTATGATTTCCCACTTTTACCCAATGTCAAATATTGATGCTCCTTGAAATCCCTTGAGAAATTGATGAGGATTTGATGGAATTTTGGTGAGGTGGATCTTGATGAGGAGGAAAGTGAATCTTGGTAAGGAGAAGAAATGGTTTGGAGGGGTGGTTTTGGGTGTAGGGTGAGAGAGAGAGGGGATGATGGGATTCTGGTGGTGTGGTGTGATGGAAAAGGCGAGAGAGAGGGGGTAAGGTGGTGTGAATGATGGTGTGCGGCGCTAGTTCTATTGTAGGGTTCTCTGTAATGGGAATGAATGAATATATATGCCTACTGTGCGAGAGAGAGATAGAATTGGTTGTTGCTCGTCAATGTTCAAGTAAATAAGAGCATCACGTGCAACTTCCGTGGCCAGGAAATGAATAATAAACTTATAGGGAATCCTTGCTTAGTTGAAAGGGGAAAATGGGAGGTGACACGTGCAGTACATTCTACCATTTAGCTAACTTTGTTTAATTAATCAATCATTATGGTTGATTAATTAAACGGCCACCATTTACTTCACTTCATAATTCTTTTTTTTTTTCTTTCTTTTTCTGCGTTCTACGATTCAAATCCTTGCTCTTTCACTCTCTTGACATTGATCATAGTTGACCAGCACTAACTAAATCGTCTTTTTGTCGGAATACTCCAATTTGCTCCAATTTTGTATAATTTTATCTCGTTTCCACAATTCCGCTTATTTCCTACATAATAAATAAAAATGGATTAATTACATAATAATTGACATGAGGATGACTAATTTCTAGTGTTTTGGATACAATTACATGCATAAAAATGCGTGTAATCAACGACCCATTACAACTTCCCAAGGTATGGTCTGTAGCGGCTCAATGTCTAGCGGTTCGGACAGTGAGGTTCCTGCATGGGCAAACGGTCGTAACGAGTCAATAAACATCCTATCTGCCATGTTGAGCGACACGCTAGACCTGGAATCCTCACTGCTCGATATCTCTATGACGCTAGCCATCATAAACCCTAAAACCGTGGTCAGTTAGTTCCAAACCGATCTAAACCCTATGACAGTTTTCAGTCAAGAACACCAAGAACGTTTACCCAGAAAACACCAAAACAAGAACACAGCGTATATATATCCGAAACCCAGATTCGACAATCGAGCTAGTCCATAAACCCTAATCCTCTATAAGACACTTAAACCAATCCCCAGAACCCATTCTAGACCCTCAAACACACAGGGGAATAACAGAACTCAATTCAAATGGCAAAACCCAGAAACTGACAGAAAGCAATGAAACAGAGAAACTCGAGTCACTAACCTGTTGGTATGGGAGATCTGTAGCATTTGGAATATATGTCTTCACTTCCAGGGATCTTTCTTTCACCAAACGACTCTCTCACTCGATTTGCAGAGGACACTCCTCTAATATCAGAGACCAAAGCTTGAAGACGACGATGAATTGAGTTTGAAGTGAAGAGGATGTCAAAACCATGGTGGTTTCCCTCCCTTTTATGTCAACATCAAACCAATTTAGGCCGTCTGCTGAAACACGACAGTTGTACACGTGCCCCACGATCACACTTACTCTCCGGATTAACCGAGGCGTCGTCTCGATTACAAAATCAATAATTACACACATTAATAGGGAAGACACGGGCGTGCTGCAGGGACGTTATTCCACACGCTATCCCAATACATGTTGGCCATGTGTTGAAAGCCGTTAGACGAAGCATCTAGCCTAAGTAACCATCAAAGGTCACCAATCCTCGAAAGTCTCCGCAAAGCGCCACACCTCTAGCGGAACTTCTCCCCCCATCTTGCAAGCAGAAGTCTCCGCTAAGCACCACACTGTTAGCGGAACTTCTCCCTTCATCTTGCAACCGAAGGTCTCCGCTAAGCGTCTAATTATACTAATTTATATGCGTGTAATTATATCTAAAACACTTTTAATAAGTTAATCCTCAAGTTAATTATTATGTAATTAATTCATTTTTACTTATTTTGTAGGAAATAAGCGGAATTGCGGAAAATGAGAGAAAATGGTGCGAAATTGGAGCAAATTGAAATTTCCGGCAAAAAGACGAACTAGTTGGCGCGGTCAAACATGGTCAATATCGGCAAGAAATGGAACACGATGAAGAACGAGAATGTCTACGATATTACTTTGAAGAAAATTGAAGAAAAGAAAAAAAAAATTAAATAACAATAAAAATGATGACTGCACTATCAGTTAATTAACCAAAGGGTTAATTAACATGCTAATAGTTGTCACCTGCACGTCATCCATCATCCTCTTTCCATTCTCTTTTATTTTACTTTTTTCTTGACCAACCACTTGCTGCCACCTCACACTCTTTCTTATCCTTTCATTTCTCTCAGCTGGCCACAAAAACCATCTTTTCCTCATATATATAATCGCAGCCATCCCTTCTTCACAGAGGAACAGTGCCACACACACCAAACAGAGGCAGCCCCTTTGGGCTGCTCTCTCTCTCTCTCTCTTCTCCTTTTCCTCCATTTTCCCTCTTTTCTTTAGTTTTATTTTAGAGATTTCAAGGATTTACTCACACAAAGTTTCAAGGATCTATTAAAGGGCTCAACCTCTACAAGATTCAAGATTTGGGTAACTGTGGGAGTTATAATTCAATAGTAGTCATGTTGGCTTTCTAGCTAATTGTGGCTATTATTGTTTTCTCCTACACTTCTCTTTTCTTTTCTCTTTGAATTTTGTATTTTTGATGTCTATAATTATGGGTTGTGAGTAATTTTCTTGTTGGGTTTTAGGGTTGTGTCCCTAACCCAAAATTTTGTGTAAAAGATGTTTAATTTAATGTAATGATGCAATTTTCATATGATGGATGCTTATATCTATTTTTGTTGGGTTAAAATGCATGTCTAGGAGTCTAGTCAACTCTAGGGTGTGTATTTTGAGCATGTCTAGGATGGAGTTAGGGGCTTGACTCCCTCTAATTCCTAAGCTAGAAACCGTCAATTTTGTATTCGAGGGGTTATAAGCATGGTGATTTACACCCGTTGCGTGATTGCGCGGGCGGGTCGCTTAGTAGTCTAATTCCTCGATCTCTACGCCTCTTGATGTGAATTAGTGACCATTGAACCGGCTCTAATTCATGCCAAGTGAGTCCCTACGGCCCTTGAACCGGAGTAGGAATACCATGAAAGGGAATTTTGGTCCTTGAGCCTTGAACCGCCTTGGATACGACTACCGCCAAAATAGGAAATATGCATCTACATTAGATTATCTTCCGACACATGAGATTTGGGTGAAGGAACCTCCCTAGCACCCGATATTCCCATTTATTTGGTTACACTTTTATTAATTTATTTTCATTTTTATTAATTGCTTTACATTTTGTTAATCTAAAATCATCTCTCAAAATATTGAATTTCGACTCATTATAGATATCCACCACTAGGTTCTTAGTTTTGATTAGGCTTTGGTGAAAATCAAAGCCGAGCATTGCTAAGGCTTGGTGCCTTAGATTAACATTTTTATTTATTTTCTTTTTCTTTTCTTTGTTTGCTAAGTATCTTTATTTCCGATTACCCAAGGATTGTGGGTTAGCCACTAATCCCCCTGGTACGATAAACTTTGGGCATAATATTTCCCTATCTTGACAACGATACGTGCACTTGCGTAAAGGTGTATCAAGTCAGTGTCACACCGCTTGCGAAACTTCTCTCCATCTTGCAAGTGGAAGTCTCTGCTAAGCGCCACACCGCTAGCGGAACTTCTCACCATCTTGTAAGTGGTCTTCGCTAAGCATTACACCACTAGCGGAACCTCACCCTCTTCACCTGACATGGTAGTCTCTGTTGCGAGCAGCACCGCTCACTGGTCTACCACCAAGCAGGTCCACGCGACACCGCTTTCCGCCTACTTTCAGCAGATGGATTTCCGCCAACGAAGATTCCTGAGGCAATGCCTCATCCTGACGACGATCGCCACGTGGAGTTACAGTCAGACTACGTCCCTTCAAGACACGGGGACGCGTCAACAGTCTACGACGGCCCTGATCAGGCACGTTGACCCCCACCACTAGGGTACCAAAGATTGGGTTCGCTACCCAACACCCTCTGCTCAGTGCAGCTCCCCTCAACAAACAATATACCGACCAAATGGAGGTCTATCTTAGCCGGGGAGTGGGGGACTCCCTGGGGGGCCTAGCAGGGGCCTACCCGAAAGGGTCCAAAGCATTTGCTAAGTAAGTCCATGGTTGATAACACACTGTACATACATGAACATTTGCAAGCATAATTAGCTATAATGGGCCATGCTCATTGTACCGCCGAAGGCACTAATTCCAACCTAAGGAATGACATGCAGACACACTGCCAGACGGGCTGCAACCTCAGCATCGGACCACCTCCAGATCGCCACTGACACGCCGCCACGCGCCGCGCCAAGATAGCATCAGAAGCTTCTGAAACTGAGAACTGAAGCATATCAGTCCCACATCGAAAACAAAGACAAGATCAGTCTCTTCCTCACCTATAAAAGGTTCTCTCCTCTCTCCTCATTAATTACGCATTCAATACTTACCTACTGTTACTTTGTCAACATAAATACATTGACTAACTTAGGCATCGGAGAGTTGAAGACCGCCCAGCGCGGTCTCCCTCTGACGCCCGTTGTATTTTACTTGACAGGTAACGGGAACCGCAACACTAATACAAGTATCGATCCGCCCACCGGATCAGCGTTAACTAAGGTCCGGCTACCGCTAGACTTTTAGACATTAACACACACTAACGCTAATTATGTTGTTGCAAGTCTAGCGAAAGTAACGCTTCGAACCGCTAGGCAACTCCCTAACCAAGATTGCCCTCCTTGACTGGGGACTTGTACTTACATGAGCATTTGCCAAGCATAATTAGCTATAATGAGCTAGGCTCATGCTACCACCAGCGGTACCAACTCACACTAGAGGAGTGACCTACAGAAGCACAGCCACCCTTAGATCACAGTCGGCGAGCCGCCAAGCCCCACATCAAGATGGCATCAAAAGCTCCAGAAGCTGGGAACTGAAACATATCAGTCCTACATTGAAAACATGGAAGAGATCAGCCTCTTCCCCACCTATAAAAAGCTCTCTCCTCTCTCCTTATTAATTACACATTTACTACTTACCTACTGTTATTTTGTCAACACAAATACATTGACTGACTTAGGCATTAGAGAAGAGAAGACCGCCCAACGAGGTCTCCCTCTAACGCCACTTTGTATTTTATTTGACAGATAGCGGAAGCTCTGAGAACATTGCAAGTAGCGGTCTGCCCATCGGACTTGTGTTAACCAAGATTAGGCTACCTCCCAAATCTTAGACATTAACAGGTATTGTTCTTGTCTTTCCTGCACTTTACATTCTTGCATATTTATTTTGTCGTTCTTTGATTCCTTGCTCATTATTTTTCCTACACTTCATTTCTTTGCATTTACTCTCCTGCATTTATTTTTTCACAAATCATATTAAGAAAATCATATAAACAAGTTTTTAGGGTTCATGCGTTTCTTCGTCCGTACTCTTATTGAATCAAGGCATCAGGGTAACACCTTATACTTTGATTTTGTTTTCATTGTGACTTGTGAGTATCTGCATCCTATAGATTTATCAATTATCACTTGCACTTTCACATTCACTCACCGAATTGCACAGCACGAACACTCCGCTAGCAAAGCCGAATCGTGTAAAGTCCTTGCATCCAAGGTAGAGAGAACCCCGCGGCTGAGATCGATCCTTCCTTGGGCCACAGTCGACTGATTAGAAGTCAGATCAACGCAAACTCTGTAACCTATATCAAAACCTCGCTTGGCCTCTTGGCTGCGAGTTGGTACGCCTGCGCACACGTCACCAAGCTAGAAGGACGCATGTAAGCCAAGAAGGCCTAGGCCGAGTGACACGTGGCCGAGAGAATTTTTGAGCCAACAGATGTATGATAATATTAACATATCATAATCTTACCTAGTATTATACAGGCTTTATCATAAAGGGCTGTGACCACTTACCCAATTTTAGTCTAAAAATTGCCCACTTACTCCACTAAGAGTTTTTACTCCCATTTACCAAATCTAATATCTATTGACAATATTACCCTCATTCCCCTCTCTCTCTCTCTCTCTCTCTCTCTCTCTCCACCGTCGCTGGAATTACGCCGGAAATTCGATTCCAGACAAGAAATCGATGCCTCTAGCTCACTAGACTACAACCCAGACTGTCGGAAAATATGTTTCTGCTCCACTCCGGCACAATCTGACATATGCTCGACGCGAACGCAGACCTTGATCATCCCTACTATCAATCTCCACCTCCAGCCCCTACTCGATGACATTCTTGATTCCGGCACGGCTAGGAATCAAAATTCTCTCTCCGATCTATACTGTTTTTGCACTCTCTCTCTCTCTCTCTCTCTCTCTCCAGCCGGACTGCCAGATGCCGAGCAATAAGACCGTTTGAATAGTTAGATTTCAAGTCGGATTTCCGGCGCTCTCCTTCTTTGTTTCTGCCGACCACAGGTCCCGGTCACGCCAATCACCGATCTGGTGCCCAGAGCAAATTCTAGGTGGCCAATTTTTTTTTCTTTTTTTTGGTATAGTGTGAGCTTCGATAATGGGGAAGGAAAAAAAAAGTGAACATGTAGACACACTAGGGCTTTATAAAAGCACTTACTTTGGAATTAATTTGGTTTTGGGAGTTTATGCAATTCACTGGAGGGCAATAATATGATTATTGGAGGACAATAATATGATGATTGAGGGGCAATAATATGATTATTGAGGGGCAATAATATGAATATTGAGGGGCAATAATATAATTATTGGGGGGCAATAATATGACTATTGGGAGACAATAATATGATTATAGGGTATTATTAGGGTGCAATAAAATTAGACGCCGGAATACGATCACCAGTCCGGTAGCAGGATTAGGGATTCCGGTGACCAGTCGTCGGATTCTGGTCACCGGTCGCCGGAGTCCGCGGCCGGCCACTGGTCACCGGAGTCTGGCAAGGTCTTCGATGACTTCTCTCTCTAAGTGACAAAATAATATGACTATTGGGAGACAATAATATGATTATAGGGTATTATTAGGGTGCAATAAAATTAGACGCCGGAATACGATCACCAGTCCGGTAGCAGGATTAGGGATTCCGGTGACCAGTCGTCGGATTCTGGTCACCGGTCGCCGGAGTCCGCGGCCGGCCACTGGTCACCGGAGTCTGGCAAGGTCTTCGATGACTTCTCTCTCTAAGTGACAAAAAAGAAGAGGACAAAATTATCCCAAAAATAAATAAAAAGGAATTAAAAAAAAAAACTTAATTGGGTATTAGGAAAATGATCTCTTAGAGTGTTTGGGTATGTGGGCAATCTCTTAGAGTGTTTAGGTAAGTGGGGTTAATTAACCTCAAAATTGAGTAAATGATCATTTTCCCTTATCATAAATAAAATTAAAAGAAAAGAACATGAGATAAAATTTAACATGTCCATCTTGAATCATGAATCTCTTGAAGGTTAACGAGCTGGTTTAGTCCCTCAAATCAAACTGATCCCTCTGATTAGGATAGACTATTATGAGTGCCATCTAATCTTGACACCAACCTTGAAAAGATACGAAGAAATATGAAAACATATGATCAACTTTGCATCACTTTAAGAGTTAAGGCCTTCTTTGGACCATTTTAATTCAGTTCTATGCATGTTTCAATTAACCATGTTTGTTAATGTTGCATCTTTTTCTTGGTCTTGGCTTATTTTCGTTTTGATTCTTAGATGTTTGTTTTGTGATTTCGTTTTGTTCTTTTGCCATGTTTCCTGTGTTCTTATGCCATAACCAATTCCATTAACATAAATTCCACCTAACAACAGCACTTCTTTCTTTCTTTCTTTTTTCATTTTTCTTTTGGGTCAGAAAATAACTACATTGCCACTCCCAAATGACCAAACAATCTTCTCATATACTTTTTCTTAAGAACCTAAAATCCAAGCAATCTTGGCCCAAAACAGAGACTCCATAGTTCAATTATGAGCAATCTTTGAAGCTGCTTCTCATAATTAGCAAATATCTGAATGGGTTTGCGTCCTATATAGTCTGGTCAAATATATTTCTTTGCTGCTTTGCTCATCAAATTGTGGGTTTGTTTGCTCATTCATTTTTTAGGGTTTCAGCTTCCGTACTGTAACTCAGTGCTGTTTTTCTTCGGAGCTTTGGCATTTGTTGCTTCTGTACTGTTTGTGGTTGTTTTCCTTAGCATCTATGAGGAGTACCCTCAAGTCACCTGGTCAATTCTCTCAAGCAAAATATCACACTTGGTCCCATCACTATCTCATAGGACATGTTTACATGAATCTAAGGTACTGGAGACGTTGAAGTGATGCGAAGAGCAATGCAGCTGACTCTGTTGTTGGCCTTGGTTAGCTAATGAGGAATTATGTGCTTTTTTGTGCCTTGTTTATGTGATTGTATTGAACTTGATTAAAACAAATTAATAATGCTAAATCAAATTGAATTACCGTGAAATGGTCCCAAAGAGAAATGCTACCAACTCTCGTTAGGTATGTGCTTTTTTGAGCTTTGTATTTGTGTTTCTTTCATGTACGTTGGGCTTGCGCGCTTAGACCTCGGTCTACATAATTTTCTGCTGCTTGGGGTAGCCCCCGACTTGTTCAACTTGTAATATATCTGTTGCAACTGGCAAGCTTCTCTATATGTGCATGTGAATATGATATGTACGTATGTGAAAGAAATATGCTCTAGCTGTCACGTTTGTTGTCGTCAATGTGGCATCTGACATGGTAACATTTCGGTAATACTGTGAAGTATTGTGATGCAACTCATTTTGTTATGTATTTTTGTGGTTGTACGGAGGTATACCAAACTCCAAACTTTGCATTAGTATTCCGTTTTAAAGATCAATGTTTTAAAATGCTGAGGCGTAATCCGAGGCGTTTTTGGGAGAGCCTCAACAAGGCGCAAGCCTCAAGGCATAAGGCGTAAGCTTTGTATCATAATAAATTAAGTATATATATTAAAGAAAAATTTAATAAAACATATGTATATAGGAAAAATAAGAACTAATTATGTATATAGAAAAATAAGTGTTTGTATTGTAGTGTGCTAATAATTACATTAACAGATATGAAGTATTTCGGAAAGGTGGAAAACCAATAGATAAGGATAAACCATAATAATCTGTCAAAAAAACATAATAATCTTTCAGATGTAAATTGGTCGTTGATAGGAGCTTAATCAAATCTGTATTACTTGATTGTATATATGAAGATTGAAGAGGTATTATATAATCTGCACCAAAGCTGCTTCTCACAACGCGATCATAAGCTCTCTCTCTCTCTCTCTCTCTCTCTCTCATTCTTCGGTTCTACCTTTATCTTAGTTTCTATCAAGGTTTGGTGCAGAAATCATCTCAAGAACGTACCACGCAAAACTCATCTACCATCTTCTTCATTTTTTATTTTTTTTGCGCGTACGCCTCCTTCATGCTTTTCACGCCTCACCACGCTTTTCACGCCTTGAAGTACTCCTTCTGCGCCTCTATGCCTTGTGATGAAATCTGACGCAAAATATATACAAAATAACGTTTTTTGCGCCTCAGGCGCGCCATAAAGCACGCTTTTTAAAACACCGTTAAAGATACCATAGGAGCATGGGGAAAATTTTCAGTTAACAAGTAGTGTTGGGGTGTCGATTGTGTGGCGATATCACTTGGCTACTGCATATCAGATTGGAGATAACATAGGACCATTTTAGGACTATTTATGTTGCCTATATATATTTTCTTGAAGGCATAACATGAGACCAAATTGACCAATTAAATTAGGGGAGGAGTTAGATAACTGCCTGATGAGCTTTAAATTAAAGATTGATTTGACTGAGGCAGTTATAAATTCATGATGATGTAGTTTTAATTATTGTTGCATTTGATCTGCACTTCTTTATAGATCTTTCATCAGTTGATATTATCAATTTTAACTTCAATATTAACATTAGCATCTTTTTAATTGTTTTAGTATCAACTTCATTATTATACAGATTACCTGCGTCATTGCAAGTTTGCAACCCTTCTGATATATGCTTCAAGAAGACGCGAATAACATTTGATGAATTTTAACAAGTTGGATAAGACCCAAAATTACCTGGAAAGCTTTATTACTTGCTTTCCAGAGCTATACTTGCTTGTTTTGGCTTTGGAAGTTTTGCTCTGTTTAGTAATGTGATTTCTTGTATTCTATGTTGCTCTGTTTTTTTATATATCTTGTCTGAGAAGAAAGGGGAAGTTCTTTCGATTCAATACCATGTCAAGGCCTGTAGACGCCTTTCCCATTAATTGATTCACAGTCCACTGTTTTACAGTTTTAGAATTCAACTTACAAAATGTTAGCAACAATTATCCAAGAAACAGAACTCTTGCATAATCATTGCTATCCTTCATATATAAACAACAAGAAGCCGAATATCATTTGACGGATTTTAACATGAGTTTCACAACAAAGTGACCCAAAACCACAGCGGGTGGTGTTGCCGTTGCTTCATCCAGATCGATGATGAGGACAAGGAGGTGGTTGTTAATTAATAACGAATGAATGCAGGTGAATTCATATGTTAATGGTAGTATTCGATCAGTCGATGATTCTAATTTTATATAATCAATCGTTAGACTGCAGTCTATGAAGTTATGAAACCAGTAAAAGGACCCCAACTGCATCCATACGTTCCCGTTTTATTAATCAAAAACCACACAATTGAAGGACTCCATTACAATTGTTCAAACACAGGCCACCGGAATACAACTTGTTTCAGTTGTTTGGTGGATGGGTGATAATTTGTTCATTGACGGCAAAACCAAAATGGTTCCCATTGTACAATTTCCAGCCGTCATATACAACAAGTCCTAATCTGCTGCCCATTTATTTACATAATTAAATACAGAGATGACTTTTACATAAAGTCATAAACATGGGAACCCACTAGAGTTTCAAGTCTCAAATCTCAACCAGGCGGCCGGAGATCATACGTCAATTATAGATTGGAAAAAATTGATAAAGCCACAATGATACAGGAAATCAGATCATCATGGAAAAACCACAGAAATTTAAAAGTGGAACTAGAACATAAGTGCTCATCGTTCATCACTCTTGCTCTGCTTTTTCACACAAAGCAGAACATTAGTACTCTTGGTAAAAAGAGAGGGAGTCTAACTTGATCATAGCTCAGAGAAAATGGATATTGGTTCAATCTCTAATGGTGGAAACATCAGATAACATGTGGTGGAGGGATCCTTCGGAGAAGAAGTAATAGAATTGAATTGAAGAAAGTTAGTTAAAGCAGTTTTTAAGATATTGTCCTGTGTTCCACTAGTAGTCAACTTGGTAGTTGATATTCAACTTGGTAAGCCAATTAGGAAGAGCAAATTTTCCCAAGAGATTATCTTCATTTCTTGTCTGGATTTGGTTTTTTACGATCCCGATGAGTTGATATCTTCTGATGTATTACAAATTGTTCAAATTGTTCAAATTCTTCAGTTAATGAACCCGGATTGAACCTAATATAAGAAACACGGTAATATAATGTAAAATTTAGCTGTGGCTATGATAAAGACTAATTTATTCTAAACTGAAACCCGAGGCTCCAATAAGGCTATAGGCTTGCTTTACCTTTGCATTACTTTATTAATTCATTGCTTACAAACAGGATCTTCATGTTGTTTTCTCCCAAACACAATAGTCCTTTCCAGAAGTTGCAATTTTGAATGTTGGAGGTACAAGGTCCCCAACCTCAAATCTTGGACCAATCTTCATTATGATTTTGTCATCTATGGAAGCTACATAGAGATCTGGATCAGCTGCTAGGATATGCACCACACTGTCGGGCTTGATCCCTTTCCTGGACCTAATTGCAGTGAGTTTTGAGATCTCCTCTTTCAATCCCCAGTCAAAGAAATGATCATAGAACTGTTGCAAGATGTACAAAAAATTATTAGAATAATGGACCACAAGTGATAAACTATGAACATGCACTTTCACATGAGCAATAGCAACCTGATCTTATGACTATGCCACTTCAGTTTGTGAGAAGACGAATTAAGATAAAAAAAAAAGGACTTACTATCGATGGGATCCCTGGATGAGTAAGAATGTAAGCGTATCCCTGAATGACTTTATCTGATGGAAATGGCCACAACTTTTGTGTGGAACCTGTATCATGATTGTCTATGAAAGTCACACTATTGCGTGGCGATATTCCAATCAATCCAGGTGGCCCTCCATTTGAGTCCTTCAACCTCCCCAGTTCACCTTGGACAGCAGCTTGAAGTACCCCTTTAGTTGTAAAATCAAATGCGGTAACCTTTCCCCCTGCATTCCCTATCCATCCAGCAAGCTCTTTGCGATGGCTATCCTGGTTGTACTTGGGTTTTCCATTACTTTCATAAGCAAGGGAATTCCATAACTCTCCTACTGAGAAACTAGGCTTTGTGTTTGCTACATACAACTTGGTGAACTCTGGAGCATATCCCCTGACAAAATCAAATCTCCATCCGCTGAACCCAATTTCGGTCTTCAACCAATTCATCCAATCTGAGAGCTCTTTCTGGACCCTTGTGTTTTTGTGATCAATGTCAGGAGCACCACCAAAGTCAGCTCCAGTGTCAGGGTTGCCCTTGCCATCAGAATATTTTGTGTCGTCGCTGCAAATAAGAGACGGGCCCCAATCAAGGCGATCATCGGGCGTTCCTCCTTCAAAAATGCACCATATTCCTCTCGCATCTTGCTTCTCTGCACATCTGTGGTTTATAACAATATCTGCTATGCTCTGTATCCCATTGTCATGGTAGGTTTTGACCAGTGCCTTTAATTCATCTTGGCTTCCATATTTTGATGCGAGATCATAGAGCCTACCAGGCATGTATCCTTAAAAAAAAAGTTAATAGTTCAGCTAATTGTATCAACATACACCAAAAATAAGGAGATATTTACGAGTCCACTTGAAAGGAAAAATAGCAAACCGGTTTGGTTAACGATTCGAATGCAAAAGCTGAAAAAACTGTTTTCCAATTGCAATGTTAGTCAGTGCCATGAACTTCATAAGTTAAACTTTTTTGTTACTTTGACACAGAGATTCTAGCAATTGCTAAATGACGCAGGGTGTTAAAGACACGTGGACTAAATTAAAATGGCGAATTCAAGATACAGGTATCAAAAATGCAACTGTCCCTACTGGTTGATGTATATACTTAATTACCAATTTTAAAGAAACATCATATAAACTATATATGGTGTAGGTATCTAGATGGCTCACAGATGAAATCTGCAACATGCAGTTCTTAAAATTGGAAAACTTGAAAAGGATGTTTGGGAAGTTTCCGAAGAGAGGCCTGTTTTCCAACTAGTTTCTCATTCATGTTATTACAAAACTACTATCCAACCAAACTTGCATCATTATTTAAATCCTCTACAAGAGTCAAAATTTTACAATATAGACTCTAGTAGTGGACGTTGTGTACTAGTTCTGATCAGATCATCATTTTTCTCAGCAAGCTTAACCAAATTCTGGCTTGAGAACGGTAACAAGTCAAGTACAAAATAGAGTTTTGGGAAAGTAACAAAATATATATACCTTCATCTGAAATAGCATGAGAAGGTGGTGGAAGCCAAACGTGTGTAATTCCTGAAGAAGCTAGTTCAGCTGCAGACTGCTTCAAGATGTTGTACCATCCTCCCTTTTTTGCTGATTCCCAATTGAACCCCTGAGATCACCAACCGAAAAATAAAATAGAAAGGTTAACACAGAGAGAGAGAGAGAGAGAGAGAGAGCTGTGCTTCTTTGATCAGTACCTGAAATAGGATTTGGGAAGCAGTGAAGTTGGGTATGAAAATAATAGAGAGTAGGAAACAGAGGAGGGAAACTTCTAGTGAATTCATGTCTCTCCTGCTTTGGGATGAAGCAAACCTCTCGTGTTGAGCTTATTCTATATAAGGTTCCCGTTTTCATCATTGTCTGGCAACTAATCACACCTGCGATTCGAGGAGTAATGAAAAATCCCATTTGCGTCAATCATGCAGGCACCTGTAATTTCCAAGGATAAGTTTTCATCCGCACCTCTAATTTCCAAGGGTATGTTTTCCAGGCCAACCATTACGCTCATTTTTCTAAGTCAAGTTTTGGTGTTAGTCTTCGTGTGTGGTGAAAGTCTTCGTCTTTTTGTTAATTGCCAATAAAAAAAAGGGACATCTTACAGTAAACGCTACGAAAAACTTGACACTGTTTTCATCTACCAAAAGAGACAAGTACATATAACTCTCTCTTCTTTTACCTTAAGCTTTTGACTCAACATTGTAAATTTATTGGCTTTGTGCTCCTTTAACCGTTGATTATGCTCCTTTGAAAACTGGACACATTTTGAAATGTAGCCATGGAAACAGGATAACGTACCCATTGATATATACCAACTAGTAGCAATATAGGAAGAGTCTATATTTAGGAATTTTCATGGCTACATTTCAGAAGAGTCTAAAGTTAATCAACACGTTATACTGTTTAGGAATTTTCATACATGCAACAACTAGTACCAATATAGGAAGAGTAAATATTTATTACATTTTTCATATAAAAGATCATGATATTGACACATGTTAACATTACGATCTTCGTAATTCTATCTAACATTAATTTTATCTAAAATGTTAGATAAAATTACATAGACAATAATTGTCAGATTGAATAATGTTCCAAGTGATTTGGTTCGTTTAAAGTTGTCGGTGGTATTGTGAACAATAAAAGTATCGGTGACTCATAATTTGTCTAAAAAAAAATATCAATGCCTTTTTTTAACCTAAAATATTTAATCACTTTGTCAGTAAGTTGTTTAAAATGTTCGTCATTACTATTTATATCTCTCATGAAAAAAAAATGCTAGAGTTACTCTCTCTCTGAGAGAGAGGTTGCGGTTGTTGCTTTCTGACGACAGCTTTGTGAAATTGGCTCAAGGAGATGGGGTTTCATTTTCTCTGGCCATCACAAGGGTGGTGGCGGTGGATCTTGTCATCAATGGTGCCTTACATCGAAAAGTTCTACTTTCTTATCTCTTTTCTTTCATTTGCTTGGTCTACAATCTGGTTCTCCAAATGTGGCTTCTGGAATCTGATGTTTGTGTTTCGAATTCAAGTTTTAGCGGCAATTGTGTTTATGCGGGTTCAGTACTCCTCTTTGTGGAGGGGGTTTTGGCTTCTTGTAGTGGTCACCATCTAGACTTGGTGGTGGTGCGGTAAAGAGCGATACTTTCATGGTTGTTGGTGTGATGGATCTACGATGTCAAGATGAAGGCCAGAGGATGGTTACATATGGAGAATGAAGGCTTGGTACGCACTGTTGTTGTGACTCAATCAGCGTGTATTGGCATGGGTTTGATTGTAGGGGATGGCTTGTTTAATTGATCTGTGGCTGGGATTGTGCGTAGGGTTGGTGAAGGGATGTTGCTTCTGGTGGCAGCTGCTGAGTCAGAGTGCTTTCTAGTGGTGGTAGCAGAGAGCGATGGCTACAAGGTGGAAGATGCAAGGTGCATTAGGGCTTCTTGAATGGGCTTAAGGGTATTCCTTTACAAGTGGGAGTGTGTTGGAGCTAAACTATAATGAAAATCAGAGTAAGAGAATTCAAAGTTTCTTCATAATTTCTTCAATGCCAAAATTGTGTTCTGAATACAAAGATATATAGATGGGATGCCATCTAATACAAAAGGGGACCTTGACGCATGGTACAGGACCAGCAACACATCGGTCCAAGCTTAACAGCACTCAAATACTCTACTAGGCTTACTGGATTGCTAATATTGGGCTTAGGAGGAGAATATGTTGGGATGTTTGTAACAAGTCATGCCCCCTTAAGTGGTAAGTCGTCCATGATTGCTGAATTGAGGAAAACAGGCCGTGAATCCCGTGATGGACTACGCATCTTCCTAAGTTGCATCATGGATAGGAAGATCGGTCCATTGAATGAGCCACTGAGTCATTATCTTCCCTTTCTTCTACATGACAGCCATGTCAAGGACCTTGGTTGGTGTGTAGATAACTTCCCCTTTGTCAATGAAGAGAGGCTGAGTTTGTGTGGTAGGAACAGAGTGTCCAACAAGAAGCTTCAAGAGAGACAGATGGAAAACAGGATGGACTTTGGAAGAAGGAGGTAGATCCAACCTGTAAGCGACCTTCCCAATTCGCTCAGTGACCTTGAAGGGGACTTAGAATCACGGGTAAAACTTGTGTGATGGTCGCTTGATCAAGGAACGTTGGCGGTAAGGGTGCAATTTGAGAAACACCCAATCGCCAATTTTGAATTCCCTCTCGGTGCTGTTCTTATAAGAGGTCTGTTTCATTCTATTTTGTTCTTGGAGCATGTAATGCTTGAGTGATTGTAGGAGTTCATCATGAGATTGAAAGGCCGAGTCAACTGCATGGACCAAAGTGGTGCCTAGAAGGTAACGGAGGATTGCAGGTAGGGGGATGTCATACAAGGATGGAAAGGAGCCATCTTGATGATGGAGTGGTACGAAGTGTTATACCACTACTCTGCCCAGTGTAGGAGGTTGTGCCATGAAGTCAGCTTGTTAGCGACGAAGCATCTGAGGTATCGAGCGATCGATTCACAACCTCTATCCGGCCATCGGACTGGAGATGATAGGCCGAACTCCAACACAATTTTGTGCCTTGCAATATAAAAATATGCCTCTCAAAAGTGACTGAGGAAGATGGGGCCCCGATAAGAGACAATGGATCTGGGCATCCCGTGCAGCTTTAGTGAACACCTCTGCAATCTGGGAAGTAGTGTAAGGGTGGGTGACCGAAATGAAGTGCCCATACTTAGACAATCTTTCCACAACGACCAAGATAACGTTCATACTGTGGAAATTTGGGAACCCATCCACAAAATCCATGGATATATCACATAACACTGTTTCGGGGAAAGTAAGTGGTTGGAGGAGGCCTGGGGGTGGATAGCCTCGTAGTTCTAGCACTGACATTGGTCACAGCTGGAAATGAAAGCCTTGGCATTCTTGTGCATTCCCAGCCATTTGAAGTTTTGAGATAGTCGCACCAGGATGCGCAAATAGCCGGAATGACTGGCTTCCAACGAGGCATGAAACTCATGAAGGATTTTAGCACGCCATTCTGAGGTTTGTGGTACAAAGAATTTGTCTTTATACATCAAATGGTTTTTCTATATAGAAAATCATTTCTTTGCAAATTGATCTTGGTGGAGAGCTTGCACAATTGATTAAGCTTTTGGGTCTCCAGAGCAACCATTTTGGATGTGTTGAATGCAGTCAAAGGTGGGGGATGGTATAGATTGGATGGTGCATAGTTCATGGTTGACAGGGTGTCCGGCACGGTTATGAGGTGACCGGCTCGATACTCGATTTTGTAGTCATAACTGAGTAGTTTGGAAAGTCATTTGTGCTGGGAGGGAGTGGAGATGCGCTGGTCAAGGAGGTGTTTGAGAATCTAATGATCAGTTAGAATTGTGAACTGACACAGAGAGATAGGGCCACCACTTCTCAATGGAGTACATCACTACCAACATCTCTTTGTCATAGGCAGAGAGAGTTTGGTTCTTGGGGGAGAGTGAGTTACTGAGGTAAGAAATTTGATGTTTTTGTTGTGATAAAATAGCCCCAATTTTGAGGCCGCTGGCGTCGGTCTCCACTTTGAATGGCTTGGAAAAATTTGGCATGGTTAGTAAAGGTGAGGAGGTGACGGCGATCTTGAGTCTTGAAAAGCATCTGTAGCCTTGGGTGTCCATATAAAACTGTCCTTCTTTAGCATTGCATTTAGTGGATGGGCTATGAGCCCAAAGTTGCGGACAAACTTTCTAAAGTAACCGGCAAGGCCCAAAAAACCCCTTAAGCCTTTAATCGTTTGTGGTTTGGGCCATTCCTTTAAACATTGGACTCTGGCTGGATCCACGTACACACCTTTGCTTGAAATAAAATGCACCAAATAACTAACTGACTGTTGGGCAAAAGAGCACTTTGCAAGCTTGACTTTTAATTGATGCTCTAGTAAGATGCGAAAGACTTCTTCAAGATGAACCATATGGGATGAAAAATCGAGACTATAGACTAATATGTCATCAAAGAAAACCAACACCTACTTACGTAAAAGTGGTTTGAAAATATGGTTCATTAAAGCTTGAAAAGTATAAATGTTTTCCTCACACATGCGAATTTGATGGTAACCCACTCACAATCGAACTTGGAAAAGTAATGAGCACCATGGAACTTGTCGAGTTGCTCATCTACCACCAGAATTGGAAATCGATCCTTGATAGTCACTTCATTAAGGAACCGATAATCCACACAAAATCTGCATGTTCCCTCTTTTTTACAGACCAAGAGGACTGGGGATGAGGATGAGCTGCGACTTAGACGGATAAGCCCATTGGTGAGCATTTTGTAGACTTGGGCTTCTAATTCGGCCTTTTGGGAATGTGGGTAGCGGTAGGGTTACACATTGACTGGCCCTGTTGTGGGTAGAAGAGGAATCTTGTGATCAATGGGCCTGATTGGTGGGAGGCCCCTTCAAATAACACGTTGTACTTGGATAGCAATTGTGCAATCTCCGGGTTAAGGGTTATAGTTTAGGGCACAGTTGGGCCCGTAGGTGTAGTAATAGCGTCTAATTGTTCTTGGGAGAGTAGGGCCATGAACGAGGAATGGCCCACTGGGGTGGTTTGTTTCCTTAAACCCTGTAAGATATGACCAAATTGATCAGACATAAACATCATCACTTTCTCTATGAAATTCCATCCGACAATCCCCAACGTATCGAGCCATTAAGGGCCTAGTAGGAGGTCACAGCCTGGAACAGCCAAAAGGAGGAATGAGCTGGTAAATTGGTACCCTTGAATGGTGACAGTGACATCAAGGGCTTAGCTGGATGGAGAAACAGCGTAGCCAGTGGCAGAGGTGAATTGAAGGTGACCTGTGGTGCCCACTTAAAGACCCAATTTTGCTGCTACTCCAAGATTTAGGAAGTTCATGGCTCTACCACAATCCACGAACACATCAATGGTTTGACCGTTGATGTCGCCTTTGAAACTCATCATCTCTGTCACTGCTGTGTCGGTAATGAAGTGGAAAGGCAACAACTGCTCCATTTTAGAGATGGACTCCTTCTTTGGGAAGTCTTAGTAAGTTGTGTCAGCTATTGGAAGAGGAAATTCCAACATGATCATGACTAGTTTTTTTGCATACATGGGTCTTAGACCACTACTCATCACAGCCATAGTAGAGCCCTTGTGCCCGGCGCTCTCGTTGTTCATTCGGGGACCATTTGCCAAAGGGACCGTCAGGTTTTGGCTTTGTGTTTGGATAAATTGGTTGGGTTTGGGTGGGGTGAGGGATAATTTGGCTGGTAGTGGTTACAGATGGGCTGGATGAGTGCTGACCGATTTTGGACGAGTATTGCCACGAGGTTGCACGTAGTGGTCGTGATGCACGGATGTCAGCCAACTTTAGCTCAAATCAGCGTGCCGAGCGCTGAGCAGCGACCAGCGTGAGTGGCTCCAAGACGATTATATCGTGCCTGATCTCCGGTTTCAATTCAAAATTAGACTAGTCATGAGCTTTGCTAGCAAGCTTGGTGAAAGCTACGATGAATTCATTTACTAAGGAGGATTGTTGTAAGTGGGACAAAGCTATTTTGAAGTTGATGGAGGTACCAGCATTGTGATGCTTCAAAAAAGCAGAGGCAAATTGGTCCCAAGTAGTGGCCGGAAATTGCTGCTCGAAGGAGTTCATCCATATACAAGCGTCGAGGCCAAAGTAGGAGGCCACTATAAAAATATGCTTAGAGGGGGGGGGATTATCTTTTGATTCCGCAGGTACCGTTCGGCCATGGTAAACCAACCGATTAAGTCGTCTCCGGTGAATCAAGGGAGGTCCATTTTGGGTGGTCGAAAGGCTTGGTTGTCTTTGTGATAGTGGTGTTGTGGTCTGTGGGGTGCAGTGAAT
Source organism: Rosa lucieae (assembly GCA_024704745.1). Taxonomy (NCBI): domain Eukaryota; kingdom Viridiplantae; phylum Streptophyta; class Magnoliopsida; order Rosales; family Rosaceae; genus Rosa; species Rosa lucieae. The sequence continues at coordinate 13,405,837 of CM045497.1, read as the reverse complement.
GTAGGGAATGAGGTGTGGATGTTAGGAAGAGTGTTGTCTTAGAGTGGTGGTAGAGAGGCTATGGTGGCGTCCTGAGGAGGGGTGGCTGAGTGTGGTGGTGTGTGGGGAGAAGACATTGGAGAAAATGAAGGTGGAGTAAGATGGTGCTTGTGGTTATCATGGTGGGATAGAGCCAAATGCAATGGCTGGGAGAGTGGAAGGTGTTTGTGGGGGAATTAGATGTGAAGAGGGTGGAAGGGAGAAGTAGTGCAGTGGTTGATGATGGTGCTTGTTCCATAATGCTTTGAAGTGCGGCGAGTTGGGCGAAGATGTGGTTCTAGAAAGAAGATTGATTGTGGTTAATGAAGCCGACCGATTGATGGAGTTTATCTTAAAGGAGTTCAATGGAGTGCTGGAACTCGGCCATCTGGAGGTGGTGAGGGTCATCAGGTTGGTATAAAGAGGAAGCTAGGTGAGTAACTGGTGGTAGGCAGGGAGGTGGTGGGTCATTGAGCGGAGGAATAGGGGGCTAGTGGCAAGGGTGGTGGTTTGCACAGTTCGAGCCAAGCCGTGCTCTGATACCAGATGTTGGAGCCAAAACTATAACGAAAATCAAAGTAAAAGAATTCAAAGTTTCTTCATAATTTCTTCAATGCCAAAATTGGCTTCTAAATACAAAGATATACATATGGGATGTCATCTGATACAAAAGGGGAGCTTGACGCGTGGTACAGGACCACCAACACATCAGTCTAAGCATAACAGCTCTCAACTATTGTACTGGGCCTATTGGATTACTAATATTGAGCTTAGAAGGAGGACTTGTTAGGCTGGTTGTAACAGAGTGGTCTGTGTTTGGGCTTTAAGCTTATTTTAATTGTTTATTTTTTTTAAGAATTCTTATTTCACTGAGGAAGGAATTTGTACGTACTCAAGTTTGAGTTATGTCACCAACAGTATCCTGCAAGCTGCAGCACCTGTGCCATTTTATTTTTGTGGGTGTTTGTATGATAGTTTTGGATGTGCTTCTTGATCTTTAAAAAATATGATTAATTTCAGTTTACCCCCCTGAGGTTTGGGGGTGTCATCATTTCACCCCCTCTACTTTCAATTTTGAATTTTTACCCCTAAACTTTCCAATTTCAATCAGCCGTTTCCAATTTCTACTATTCCGTCCAAATTGGAGGTTAAGTTTGACTTTTGAGGGCTAAAATGGTCATTTCAACATAAAAAATTAAAAAAATTAAAAAAGTAAATTTTTTTTTTAGTTTTTTTTTTTTTTTCTGTTTCTTATTTATTTATTTATTTATTTAATTTTTTTTTTGTCTTCAACCTATACACCACAAGTTATAATAGGTTTATAAAAACCAAAAAAATACTCTAGGTGGTTGAAAGCCGCTCGTTGGTCTACTATATTTGTGATATATCTCTGATAAAGTGAAGAATTTTAGGATATATCCCCAATAAAGTGAAGAAATATTTGTAAAAAATAATTTTACACTTTATCTGTAAATAAATATCTTTATATCTCTAATAAAGTGAAGAAATATCTGTGTAAAATCATTTTTGGTCTATGATATTTGTGATATATCTCCAATAAATTGAAGAATTTTATGATATATCCCCAATAAAGTGAAGAAATATATGTAAAAAATGATTTTACACTTTATCTGTAAATATCTGTATATCCCCAATAAAGTGAAGAAATATTTGTGTAAAATCATTTTTTACAGATATTTATTTACAGATAAAGTGTAAAATTAATTTTTACAGATATTTCTTCACTTTATTGGGGATATATCCTAAATTCTTCACTTTATTGGAGATATGTCACAAATATCGTAGACCAGCTAGCGGCTTTCAACTACCTAGAGTATTTTTTTTTGTTTTTATAGACCTATTATAACTTGTGGTGTATAGGTTAAAGACAAAATAAATAAATAAATAAATAAAATGAAGAAACTGAAAAAAAAAATTTAATTTTTTATGTCGAAATGACCATTTTAGCCATCAAAAGTCAAACTTAAAGTCCAATTTGGATAGAATAGTAGAAATTGGACACGGCTGATTGAAATTGAAAAGTTTAGGGGGTAAAAATTCAAAATTGAAAGTACAGGAGGTGAAATGATGACACCCTCAAACCTCAGGGGGGTAAACTGAAATTAATCCTAAAAAATATTTATTTTCTTAGGTAATGACTGTTTTGTTAGCCAGCTGCATGAGTGGGTTGTTATGTACAATTTCGCTGATCAATAAATGAGTTGATATTTTTCATCAGAAAATCATTACAATTTACTTACATCATATATTTCTTATTTACAATAAATAAATTAATATAATATTGAATGAACAATATTCTACCCTAGAGACATGACCCAACCAATGGAGGCAAATATAAAAAATGAGTTAACTCTGTCTGACATTAGAGATGGCAAAGGGGCCGGCCCGACCCATTTGAAACGGGCCTTGTAGTGCTTCGTACCCTGCTTGGGCCGGCCCATTTACTTAAACATTAAGCCCGGTCCGGCCCATGGTCCGAGCCCATATCGTGTCAGGCCGTGCTCGTGCCAGGTCAATAAACAAGCCGTGCTGGTGCCTACCCATTATAAGACACGATTTTAAAATCTTAATTTGAATAAATAAAAATTAATTTTATTTAGCTATTTAGAAAATTAAAATAAATTAAGTTCTTCAATGTTTTTCTCAATCTTAGCTTTTTAAGATTAGTTTTCTAATAATTTTTTACATTCCACTACAAGAAAGAAAGAAATAAATAAATAATTCAAAATATATTGCTTTTAGTATATTATTGTGAGATTAATCTTTATTAATATAATGAAGATTTAATATCATACTATTTTTTCCTTCATTCTATAGTTGTATTATTATGAGAATAGTCTTTATTAATAAACATATATTTAATATTTAGAAAATACTTTATGTCAAAACAAGGATATAATGTTTTATTTCACTATTTTGACAACATAAAAGAAATAGCATTGGTGAAATTGTTATGAGATTTTAAATAAAGAGGTCTAATATTCAAATCTCATCATTGTGGATTTTTAGTATTTTTAAAAACAAAATGAATTTTGTGTTTGTAACTGGCTGGCCCACGATATGTCGTGCTCGGGCCGGGCCAGGCCAATGGGCCAATATTCCTAGGCCCAACCCGACCCGTTATTCTAACATGCTCGGGTCGTGCCGGGCCACTAAAGGGCTTGGGCTGTGTCGGACCTCTTTTAAGCTTGTCGGCCCCGTGTCATGCTCGTGCTTAGCGGCCCGTTTGCCACCTCTATCTAACATGACTCATCTCAAAACCCTAATTCTGTATCTGAAAACTCTGTCCCTCAAGAGTGTGCAATTGAAGTCCAAGGCTGTGTCTAGTTTTATTTTAGGGTGCCCTTCCATTGAGTATTTGTCACTATCTTCATATTTAAATTTTGATGGCTTCAAGAGTTTGGAAATTGAAGTTTCGAGTTCAAGTCTCAAATCCTAGAAGTTACTGATTGTAATTGCCAAGGTGTTGTTATATTCAAATGTGAGAACCTTCAATCTCTTTCCTTTGTTTTAGAATTTCTGCGACTTAGGAGCTTGGAAGAGTTGGTCTGAGAGGAATCCAAATTGTGTGGAGGAGCTGAGGAGGCCACAGTAGGTACTCCAAATATAAATTTGTTTGATTTTTGCGATTATTTTGTTTAAGAATGAGATATTTGAGAGAGATTGATGAGAGAATTGTGTGTTCCATTATTGAGAATAAGAGCCCTATATATAGGGATTACAAAGTACATATTCTAATGATACAAGAAAAACTATTCCGAATAGGAGTAGGAATTCTAGAACCTTCTGTAGATACCTCTCACTAGCAAAGCTATACCTCACCAAGCATAAACAACACCCTCTTTGGGACACCCACAAGCCATTGTGAGGCCCAACCGAGACATGCATCTCATAACCCTATGTTCAAGCTATGCTACGGTATCCGGAAGCAGCAAATACATCTCCGGGAAGCCACCTTCCCGGCCTTGCCAAGTTGCCTTCACAAACATGCTTTCTAGACTAGAATAGTGATTTCTACATCCCACATCTAAGAAAATATAAAGGAGATGGCTTCCTTCACCTATAAAATGAATACCTCCTCCCACTTAAACATCATCCCATTACATCTCTTGTTTTCCCTTTAGGCCGCAAGGCCCAAACACACATAATACAATATTCAAGGGACGTAGTCTCCCGCTAAGGCGGAGACGAGCGACTATACTTCTCGTGTGTCTCTCTCCCTCCCTCTAAAGCTAACCAGAGATCCACTCGGATCTCTAATGTCAACATTGGCGCTAGAAGAAGCCGGCCTTCCTTGCCTTGTATTCTCAATCAAGCCTTACATCCGCCGCTATCCATCCTTGGCGGTAACAAAAGGAAATTCAAACATAAATTTGTTCCCAGTGCTTGCAAAGTTGTAGGGTTTCAAGTCAAAATGAAGTCAACGCAACACCTGCTCAAAACTTGAGCTCGGTCAACAAGTAACAGGCTGGTCAACGCTGATAAATAAAGGTCAACTCTAACTAAACAAAATTTTTTTTTGGGTGCCCAGTTACTCTTAACACCCACAAGTCTCCTTCGGGCACCCTACTTTCTTCTTTAGATCGATCATCAGCACCAATAGCAAAGCCTTGACTGCTGGGTACCACCACTGGCGACAAATACCAACCAGCAGCTAAACCTCTGCTAGGCAACTCCAAAGCTTCACTGGCACCGCCAGCAAACTTCACTGCCACCACCAGCAAGCTTCGTTGCCAGCGTCCTTCTCCGCTAGCCATTACCTCGCCGGCCAACTCTTTCTCCACCAAAGGCAAAGCTCTGATGAATGCTCAGCTGCCATCACCCCGCCGGTCAACTCTTTCTCCACCAGCGGAAAAGCTAGTACGAATGCTCATCCAATCGCCGGCGAGCAAAGCCCAGTGCACACCGCTTGCACCATCCCCCATCCGCCAACCAGCATCTCTGCGTTGCTAACCGACAATGGCCTCCGCTGAGCTTCTTCACCATTAACCAAAGCTCCAACGAGCTCTGCTAGCTGAGCTCCGATCAACCAAACTTATCCTCCGCTGGAATGTGCACCGCTGGCCATACTTGCTGGACCTCATCATTAAACAGCCATCCCCCAGCCGAGCTTCACCGCTAGTAAGTTGACCTTCCCCAACTGCTAGGCAGCACCGCTGGCGACGACGCTAACTTGCGTCAAGTGATCAACCACATCTCCAATCATCAATCACAGCTCGTTGCCACCGCCAAACTCAGTCAGTGGTACTTTTTCCGCTCATCTCCGACAGCGGAAAAACCAGGCTCCGTCAGTGCCGAGCTCCTCCGCTGAGTTTTCTCCTTCGCTAGCTATCTCGGTTTCCTACGCTCATATGCCTAGATTTTCATTTTGGTTCCTTGGCTGTCAATCTCCTCGACCCTCAGCTCCTCACCTGGACACAGCTCTCTGGCAAAACCAGAGAACAAGATGAGTTTTCAAAACCACATTTGAACTTGTTTTATATATGCTTCCTCTTATTATCATGGTTTGGCATATGCAACCACTATGCTTCCACGCATGCTCCCACGTTTGTACTCTTACATGCTTTGGCTACTTAAAGGATAAGATTTTCTTGTTTTTATCTTTCTCTGGTATAAAGCATTACGTGTCTGCACTTAAGCATGGCTATTGCCTACCGCCTACACGTCCTAGACCAAACATGATACACGGCATGCCCACATATGACTTAATTGTGGAAATCAATTATGTGAATTACTATGCATGAACATTCTAATTAGGGCTCAATACAAATTACTACCCTGTGGTTTAGGTCCAAAATCAATTCAGTCCCTGAACTTCTAATTTCATCAAAAACACCCTTGCACTTTCAATTTTGATCTAATAGGTTCAATTTGTTAGTTTTTTGACAATTGAGTTATTTAACTTGTTAATGTGGCTCATATATGGCCTATATTTTATGATGTGGTGTTGAGGTGGTCTGCATAGTCAATTTAGGAGTGATTCCTACTATTAAAAATAAATAGTTTTTCAACAAATAATCCAACTATAACTTGAACCCATAACAGAATATTAACGAATTGGACCTATTAGATCAAAATTGAAAGCGCAGGGGTGTTTTTGATGAAATTAGAAGTCTAGGGACTAAATTGATTTTGGACCTAAACCACAGGGTACTAACTAGTATTTAGCCCTTCTAATTAATATCCCTCCACTTGTATATTAGCTGCATGTGCCTTGTTATGAACTTATGGACACCAATACATGTGCTATTAAGGTAGTTATCACACATAGGTACACATGTTTAGCATGCTCCATCTCAACCGCTAGCATTCCTTGCTTATTTGTATTTCTCCTACGTGATCTACCACAAATAAACATAAATACTAGTGTTGATTTTACACACTAGTGTACTAATCACCTATCTTGTTTCAATGAAATCTAGCTATTTCTATGGGGCATTCAACCTCAACTACGAGTTGACGTGCATTATCGGAACACGTTATCCTCCAAAGCAATGGACAGTCATGCTCGGCAAAAGATAAGTCACTATATCTTATCTCTTACGCTCTTGCCTTTAGAGCCTTTCCCATGACTATACATGTCTCTATGACTAGACATGTCTCCATGACCCTTAAGCATGCCTACAAAATGTTATTAGCAACTTTACTACAAGTACATGCTACACACATACATGCTTAAATTCACTTTCATGTGACATGCATCTAGAAGCTTGCGACACTTACGACTTAATTAAACATGCCCAGATAAACGACTTGATCGGGTTGTGACTCGCTTGGGTATCGAGTATGGCCATGACTTGCGCTTGGGCCATACCCAGCATGCTCGTACAGCGCCTACACACTCAACTACACCTAACTTGGTCAACTACACCCAACTTGCTCGATCATGTCCAACATGCTTTACTTAAGCCCCAAGTTCACAAATGCTTCATTCTATGTCACCGAGACTACTCCCACAAAATTACTTTGGACACCCATTATATTTGCCACTATCTTTTGTGCGTGTTATATGGCCATAAGATCCACATATACAACTACCAATATTTTATATGTTCATACACATTAATGGAATATTGAATTCTTCTACCATTTGTCGCTTGCAACAAATCGAATTCTTTTCGCATTCCATTAATACGAACGGTTACCAATACAACAAGCATTCTACATATGCGCGTTTTTTGTCTCATTGTGCAGGTTAAACGAGTCCTTTCTTGCTTAAGGATTTTGGGGACTTGTAGGGGCTAGGCGCCTCTCGGGCATTGTTTATGCTTGATGACTTCATGATTATAACTCCCCAACCAAGAAGCTCCTTTTACTCGGGGACTTTAAGGACTTGTAGATACCTCTCACTAGCAAAGCTATTTGCTACCTCACCAAGTATAAACAACACCCTCTTTGGGACACCCACAAGCCATGGTGAGGCCCAACCGAGACATGCATCCCGTAGCCCTATGTTTAAGCTACGCTACGGTATCAGGAAGCGGAAAATACGTCGCCGGGAAGCCACCTTCCCGGTCTTGCCAAGTTGCCTTCACAAACATGCTTTCTAGATCAGAATAGTGATGTCTACATCCCACATCTAAGAAAATGTAAAGGAGATGGCTCCCTTTACCTATAAAAGGAATGCCTCCTCCCACTTAAATATTCAAGTGGATGTAGTCTCCCGCTAAGGCGGAGACGAACCACTATACTTGTCGTGTGTCTCTCTCCCTCTCTCTCTAAAGCTAACTAGAGACCCCCTCGGATCTCTAACGTTAACACTTTCTCTCCTATTAAAATCATAGAACTAATTCTAGTTTGATAAGGCGCACAAAATTCAATTTCCTCATAACTTCATTTGCTCAATACAAGCTGCATTATCCTCATAAATGTATGTAGGTTCATCTGTGGTAGACTGCAAACCACAAGTTCCTCTAATATGTCTAATTACAGACCTTAGCCATATGCATTCACATACGGCGTCATGTAGAGCAATAATCTCTGCATGATTTGAGGAAGTAGCAACATGGGTCTGTTTTGTAGACCTCCAAGATATAGCAGTGCTTCCCATGGTAAAGACATAATCCGTTTGGGAGCGACTTTTGTGAGGGTCAGAGAGGTACCCTGCTATTGAGTTAAAAATTGCACAAAGTGTAAAATGTTACCTAACGTAATTTCACTCGTATTCATTAACAAAATAGAGTTTTAATTATTTCGGGTTCAACCCATCCAAGACAGAATATGTCTCTTAATTACAATCCCTTGTTACAAGAGAAATACCCTTTGATTCAATTTATAAAGAAACCAGTGTGTGATTGTTTGTTTTTGCAGGTGCACCTGAAATTTTGGAATAGATTGCCTACGTACCCGGGAAGGGATCAAGCCACTCGTAGTTCAAGAGTTCCAATGAGTGAATGACCATTGGAGGGCTTGGATTTTTGGAACAGGAATGGTGTTTAGGATGCGGTTGCATCTAGATTATTTGATTTTAGATTGCCTACATACCCTTGCGGGAACAAACCACATGTAGTTCCAACATTTGGTATTTAAATGGGTAGATGACCCATTTATTTTTGGATTTGTGTTTGAGATATTTGTGAGGGTTTAGTGCCCTTGAATTTGCTTTTGGGTAATTTGGGAATGATTTTATTTTTCTGGTGTTTGTGTGAATTTGATTGGTGGAGTCAGAGATTCGGATTAGCTGAATTTGACTGGTGGAGTCAGGGATTCGATTTTAATTTGTGGTTGCATCTAGTGGGTCGCTAGATTGCCTACATACCCTATGAAGGGATCAAACCATTGTAGTTCATACAATTTTGTGGCTTTGAGCTTTCTTGGTTTTGTACCAAAAAGATATTTTTAGGTTCCGAAGTATTTTTTACGAAACCAATGTCCAGTATTTTTGATTTGGACACCTGTTGTGTTGAGCCTTGATGAACTCTTCAAACAGGCCCTAATTTAAGATGGGCTTTGCTTCTGAGTCATTTTCCTTGGTCTACCATCCATCGAGACCCTTTTAGAGGCTTAAATTGATTCAGAGGCCCAGCTACTATTTCCTCTGTTCCACTTCTATATTCTTCTTTTCCTTTTCACTTCTTCCGTTTCTTTCTTCTACTGTCTTAGACAAAGTCCAAAACCAAACTAGAATGACGGTGGACTTGAAGACTTAAACTGAATTGGAGAGTGGAGATGGGTACATAAGAGCTTCCACAAAGCCAATAGGAGACGGGGTTGTGTCTTTATTCTTGGCGAAAGAAGACAACCTCTTATTTTGTTATATGAGTTTTCTCAGGTCAGCGGTACATTTGTGAGGCCGAAGTGGTGGCATCTCACAACAGTAATTTGGAACACCGTCATCCAAAATAAGAAGGCATGCGATTTGGAATCATGGTCGGGGATCGCTGTTTCTTATTGTTTCATTTGTAGAGCAGCGACATGATGTCCACCAAATGTTTGATGAAAGGTCAAAGACGAATTATGCAGCAATAACCTTGCTAAATTTTGGCAGAGGTAGTCTTCGTGAGCTTTGTCTTATTGACTTTTGCTTTTCCTTTCTTGATTCCACACTTAGTAGAATTTGGTTTCATTATCCACTTCACGTTACTGCACTTCTTGATCCTTTGTCTTATTCACCATAATTGAACTTTCAATTTTGATTAGAAAGCATGCCACCGCCAAGCTTTCATTGAATTTTGAAACTTGGATAAAAGACCACCGCCAAGCCTTTTTTTATTATCTTCTTTAACATGCTTTATTTTATATATATATATATTGGTTTTGTCTTGGTCTGTTGAGAAGACTTGATCATGTAACTTAATTAAGTGACTTTCCAAGAGGTGCTTTTGTCATCTTACTGAAGAAGAATTCGGCCACATACATAAATGACCCCCAAAGTGCAAGATTAGCTCTCTTAATCATTTGTTTTCCCATCCTTTTTTTTACTTTTATTTTGAGAGAAATCCCGCCAAGCTCGTTTTGATTTTAAGAGCAGAAGAGCCAAAGTTTCAAGGACTCTCCTTGCTCGGATATTCTTGTTAGGATAGTCTGACAGGGAAGCTTGTTGCTTGCTTTTTTTTCGCTGCCGGTGAGGATGAAGGTGATGAGTTCATCTCTATTTTTTTTTTCACTACTAGATTATAGACATCGTCAAAAACCGATAGAAAAAAATCCGATGCTTTTTGATGAAACCAATGCCGACACGGTTTTTAGGATGTCTAATATCGGGAGACATCGGTTCCTATAATAAACCGATGTAAAGGAAGTTTAAATGATAACAAACTTGCATGTTTTACTATTGTTAAACCCACATTTTATTGTATTTAAAGCTTAAAGAAATATAGATTAATAACACAAGTTTGAGTTTTAACATCGTTATTGATTTAAGAACCGATGAGTAATACTGTTGTAGACATCGTTTCTGACAATGAACCGATGTGTGGATATGTTAGTAACATCAGTGTTCATTTCCGAACTGATGTCTGGAACTCGGTAGTATATCGTTTCTGATAATGAACCGATGTCTGGATGTTTTAGTAACATCGGTTTTCATTTCGGAACTGATGTCTGGCACTCGGTAGTATATCGTTTCTGATAATGAACCGATGTCTGGATGTTTTAGTAACATCGGTTTTCATTTCGGAACTGATGTCTGGCACTCGGTAGTATATCGTTTTTAACAATGAACCGATGTCTGGATATATTAGTAACATCGATTTTCATTTTGGAACTGATGTATCTGTATTTCTGGACATCAGTTTTTATGGCTAAAACTGATTTCAACTTTATATCTAAACATCACATTCTATAAAGAGGATTCAGTCCACAAAATAGAACTGTGATTATAAATTGCAAATTCGAGTATTATATCCGACATTCATCATCCTTAACAGTTTACAAAATGGGCAAAATAAAACCCCAATTCATATATGCACCTATATACTACAAGGCTAGCCTAGCAATTAGTATTCTTGTTTGTTCATAATTGCTACAAAAAAGTTAGTTAAAACTAACTCAAAATCAAGAAACTGGTCAGAACCTACAACAGAGTCTGTAAGTAGTCGGCTACTTCAATGCGGACCTCGTCAAGTTGTTGTTGGGTGTACCCTTTCCGATCCTTTACCGCCCACTACAAATACCTATAATTCAATAAATAAATCACTTATCTGAAATAGAAAAGAACAATATTGTTAACAATGATAAATCTTAATCATAACAATGAAAATGCTAATAAAGAGCTTTGGATATTATTAACAACTACGGTTATAAGAAAATGTAAGACTTTAAAATAAGTGTTTCAATTGGACAAACTAACAACAATAGAAGATCCAAACAGATCAATCTTATCTGCATTATCTATCTGTCAAAATTTCCCAATAATAGGAAAAACCAAAAAGGACCAAATGTTCAGAGATTGATCATTTTAATTTATTTGCAGAGATAATCCAATAAGTTCAATTACCTGGTGGCTTTGCTGCCTTGATATATATAAACTGCAAGCCTACAAATTTGAAAGGGCCAAGGAATGAAATCAGAAGATCATGACACCAAAACATAAAAAAAAGTAACAATTTCAGCCTCAAAAGCACAAAAACTTGCATGACAACAAACAAATCCCGATGTTGATCAACAAAAACTGGAAATAACGACATTCCAACAACAAATAACATTAAAAAAAAGATTGAAAAAAAAAAACACTAAGAAATCGAATCAAATATAGGAGGGGATTCAGTGACCACATTATTTTCAGCAGGATTTTCCTCTGGCATGTTTATGATTGTATCAATGAGTGCTTTAAGCTGGCAAAGATATCAAAGGTGACTTGTTCAGCATACCAAAGATCCTATCTTTAAAAGTTGTGCATGCTCACACCATTATGTTGGAGACTAATCTATTAAAAGTAAATAGGAATGAAGATACAAATTTTCTGATGAGTGGACCAGTACTCACGTACTCTTGCTTAGTAAAACAGTGTAATTAAAGGAAAAGATATCTAGAAGTTGCAGGAGCTGTATTATTGACACATATAGTCATGGTCAGAGAATGGCTTCAACTACTCCTCTCATTCCTACTGTTTGAAAATTGCAGGCATATTTGTCTTCTATAGGCTTACCAATTATAAACGATTAATTCGTAATAGGATGGTAGATACAGATAATGGCTCATCATGGCACCAATCTTATTTGAAGAGTAATCTGAGTCCCTCTCTGTCTGGCCACCTTGTGAGGAACTTTTAGAAGTTGCATTGTGTCTTCAGCTCATATATGACTGCAGCTCTCTATATCAATGCTTGTGGGTTTTCGCCTTTAGGATTTGGCTTGGTTTCTGTTAATATCAACAGTCTAGATATAAAAAAAAAAAGGTATGTAAGGATTACAATAAGATAAATTAGCTAGCTTGTAAACTACATTTCGATTTAGTTTCTTAACTAAAAGTATACAGCTATTACTTGCTGCAGATCACACCCCTAAAAGTATACAGCTTCTAATATTGATGTCACTTTCCTTGCTGATCATAAATTTTCTATGTTGTGAAATTAGTTATGATGATGTCTTCATGAAAAATCTGCATTTGATGAAAGAGAAAACAGGAACCGCGGGATAAGATTAGAGCAAAGAAGTGGAAACAAGATAATTTGACATTAACTTTCTCACATGAAATCCAGGGTTGCGAAATTATTTACTCAGTCATCATAATGCAAAAAGATCATCTACTTACTGCATTAACATGTTCTCAATACTATTCTAAACATACTACACTCAAAGAAACAGTAGTTCTCTAAAACAACAGAAAGAAGCCACCACATTGAATACATAAAAGTTATACACAATCACACACAAAAAAAAAAAAAATCGAAATCATACCGAGAGCTGTTTTCAAAGACGACTCAAGATAGCTCTTAGGACGCTCATTGCTGTACAATATCTCCACAGGGTATAGCTTCCCCGGAACATTCAGCACCGGGCAATTCGAAAAGAACTGTGATACTTTATCACCATCAAGAGTCGCCGAAGTAATAAAAACCTTCAAATTCGAAGCACGCCTCTTCACCAATCGTTTCATCAACATGAAGTAACAGAACTTTATGATACAATTACTAACAGAGGAAATTGTTAATATAAATGCTCAAAGTAATCATCAAACCTCATGAGAAACAGGCAACCAAAACAATGGCACGTATCATCCTTTGTGAAAGGCTTAACCATGTTGATCAGCACTCTATGACCAGTTGGCCACCAAAAAGTTACAACTCCAACCAAAACTCCTGAATTAATCAATATTATCAGATTGAAGCATAAACAACAAAAAGCTTAATGTTCGATGAAGCAACCACACCAAAAAAAAAATTGCAGAAACCAAACAATTGCCTAGAGTGACTTCATGTAGCACAGGGAGAGATAGAAACCCAGGAGGACTAAACTCAAGTTGCCCAACATCAGTATCCAAGTACCCAACTTTCTTATACCTATAAAGGAAAATAAGACTAAAATGGTTTTCAACCTCTTCCATCCTAAACCACCAATAAACAGTAAGAAACCATTGAGAACAACATAGCAGTTCATAGACAAAAACCACAAAAAAAAGTACCAAGTTTTAGTTCCTATACTTGCAGGACATAAAGCAAATCCCTAAACCCAATCACCAAACACCAATATTTTGAACCCAAATCAAGAACAAGAAACCATTATCTGCTCAGATTGCTCAGATTCTAGGCCTCTTCTGTAATTTTTCTCAGTATCTGCAGATTTCTTTAATTGCGTTGTAGGGAAACTCGGTTCCTCCTTCAAATAAAAGCAAAGACTTTCAAATCCAGACACCAGAGAAACCTCATTTGCATCAAAACAACATAAAGACTAAAGATTTACAAGTCCCACTAAGCAAATCTATAAGCTGGATCTCAAAAAGAGGAAAGCACCTGTTGATAACAAGAACACCCAAGAAGAAACTGGCAATGCAAAACAGAGAAACCCATCTGGTGGCGATTCCATTGCTGACCTTGTGAGGTCAGCTCAGACCCATTTCATTCACAAAGGCTTCAGCTTTAAGGAACATTCTTCTCTTTGCATAACCTTTTGCCAGTGAGGTGGGGCTGAGGAGCAATGTGAAGGAGACAGAAGCGAACCCATTAGAGAATAGGATAATCAATCGAAAAAAGGAAAAAAAAAAAAAAAAAAAAACTTCCAATCAGCTCAATAGAGAACATTTGAGTACCTGGACTTTGGATCTTCCAAAACGGGCAGCAAAAAATTGAAGATTGGGATTGCCTTCATCAGTGTCCCAATCTCTGCAAGCCCTCTAATCATCCTTGAGACCTGTGAGCACCACAGGCTGGTTATTCTCCAAGTACCTCTCCACAAACTCACTGGAACTCATCGCTTTCCCATTTGCCATCTCTATTTCACCCTCACTGAACCCGATCGGGAAATTGGGGTTTGGATTGTGAGAGATCCTAGAGAAGGCGAGACTGAACCCGTTATGGCTCTGAGACAATATGGCTGAATATGATAAGACTATACCACCCATTTTGGTTTGTGGGTTGGATTCGATAAGACTCTACCAGATCTGTGACTTGAAAAACAATAAGGTCGGAGGCGGTTAATGAGGGAGAGACATGTCAGAGGCGGCTCCAGTCGGCTTAGGTCGGAGAATGAAGTCGGGGACTTGGAGCATGTCAGGTTGGAGAAGGAGATCGGGCACTCGACGCAGGTCAGCTTAGAGAACGATGTCGACAAGGTGAATGAGCTGCTGAAGTCAAATCGTGAGATTCGTTACTAGCTAGGGTTCGAAAGTTTTAGAGAAAGAGGAAAAAAATACAAGTGTTGGGGGGAATGAAATAATTGGTCCCCGCGGTTATCAAAGTTTAAAACTTAGTCCCTCCGCGTTTTTTAAAATTTTTCGAACAAAACTTTTCTCATCGGTTACTTTCGTAACCGATGTCTATAATAATAATAGAAATCGGTTTTTTCACAAACTGATGTTAACACGATTTTTAACATCAGGTGCAATCCTGACCGATTTAATAGTGGCGATGTCTAATGACATTATTCTAGTAGTGTTTTGACATTCCTGCTTGCAGATTTGTTGCAGGCTTCAGTCAAAGCTTTGCGGCACTATTGGAACTTGAGAGCAAAGCTCCTGCTGCTAGGATTTTACGAACCAATAGCCGTCACCTGGAATTTGAGGGCAAAAATGGTGCCTAAAGGTATCGCCGGAGCTCGACGACGATATAGCACCCTAAGGTATGCCATGTTGGAGCTTGAGGATACGGCACCCTAAGGCACGCCGTGGTGGAGTTTGACAACAATATCAGCACCCTAAGGCACATCGTGTCAAAGCTTGAGGATGATACAGCACCTTAAGGCACGCCGTGCTGGAGCTCAACGACAATATAGGCACCCTAAGACACACCGTGTTGGAGCATATATATGATACTGATACCCTACGGTATCGTTGAAGGCCTGCAATTTGAGAACATCAAAAGAAAAGGTACACATCAGTGGTGAAAAGTCTCACCCTCTTCTTTCTTGCTTTCTTCCTCTCTCTCTTGCTTTCCCTTTGCTTCTTCCCGGTCTCCTTCTATTGTCCTTCGTCGTCCCCTTTTCTTTGGCTACGAGGGCCTTTTTATATTTAGCATGCTTGGGTAGTCGAGATTGAATGGATCTCACCAATTTTAGTTTGAATGGGAATCATCCTCTCTGTAAAGACCACGCTAGCTTGTATTTGTCTTCTACTTGATTTCTTTATTATGTGGAGTCTAGGATTGTTTTTGCAGATAAACTTGATGGAATCATACTTTCCTTCAATTATATATTTTGTTTGGACTTTGAACACATTGTCCTACACTCCTCCGTACGTTTTTCTTTTAGTCTTCTGATAATCAAAGCAAAACTATAACTAGCTTTATGAAGAAACCCAACAATAGATAGACTTCTGGAAGAAGCGTGCCACTTTCACACTTTCTCCTTCACCGAAAATGTTTTTTTCTTTATGGGCTTTTGAATTTTTTTTTTTTTTTGTTTCAACACCTGCATCAGCCAAACTCATCAAAACATCATTGTCATTTTGATGGAGAGGAGGAGGAGGGCGCCGACCGCCTTGGACTGCGACGGCAGCATGTCCGGAGGTAATGCCTTGGATTGGATGGCGACAACTTCCCTCTTGGGGTCCAATCCCAATTTTCAGTCATTCCTCTTCTCTCTGTAGGGACAAAATAGGTTCAATCGTACCTTTCAAGTAGCGAAAGATTGTCTTTAAGCCAATCCAATGGCGGCGTGTTGGAGTAGAACTATGTCTAGCTAACAAGTTCCTTAGCCCAAGACTGAAACCGAATCAAGACAGTAATCACAAACTATGCAAGCAAACACAAGATTGTTGACGAGGTTACATTTCGGTCTTGGGCTAGGGAATTCGGAAGGTGAACCGAATTACCTAACAAGTGGTATCAAGAGAAAGGTTTCAAGAGCTAGAGGAAAGATGGGGATTGAAGACGTTGAGACAAGAGTTGATAAATTTGATGGGCATGATTTTGTTATGTGAAGGTCTCAAATAACTAACTATTTAAATATGAAGAAATTATCCAAACCTTTGCTAGGAGTTAAGCCGGAGGGCATGAAAAAGGGGGATTGGGAGGAGCTTGACACTCAAGCTTTAGGAGCTATTCGACTATAGCTTTCAAATGAAGTTCAGCACGATGTGATTAATGAGAAAACTACTAAGGGGTTAATGGATACTTTGTCTGAGATGTTTGAGAAACTAAGCACTGTTGAACAAGTACACTTATTGAGAAAGTTATTTTCAATGAAGATGAGCAAAGGTGATTCTGTGAACAACAAGTAGCAGTTTGTGATATTGTCTAACAATTGGCCACGATAAATATAATAATTGGAGAGCACCTCAAGGCGTTGGTACTATTAACCTCCATGCCAGATACTTGAGATGTTACCGTCAACTCTACTTGCAGTTCAGCTGGGAAAAATAAGTTAGTCTACAACGAAGTTCGGGATACCCTTTTGAGTGAGGAATCTAGGAGAAAGAAAAATGAAGAATAAGAGACATCTACAAATACATCTGCTTTGGTTGTAAGAGGGAGATCTAATGTGAAAAAGGGTTTGAGTGGTGGTAGATCAAAGTCAAGAAATTTGAGAGATCAAGACAGAGACAAAGATAAAGAGTGCTATTACTGTCATGATTTTGGGCATATCAAATATAATTGTCCAAAATGGAAGTCAAAGAGAGCTTCTATTGCAACGGTGACGAGTGAAGATGATGGAGAATTTTATGGAGATGCACTCATGGTCATATCATATTTAGGAAAGCCACAAGATGAGTGAATTTTGGATACAGGTTGTTCTGAACACATGTGTCCCAATAGGGATTGGTTTTCTTCCTACAAGTATGTGAAGGAAGGTCTAGTAAAGTCGGTGGGTGCACATACCTATAAAGTTGCTGGTGTTGGAACAATCAAATTGAAGGTACATGATGGATCAGTGAGGACTCTAGAGAATGTTCACCATGTTCCTAAGTTGGATAGGAATTTGATATCTCTTGGCACTTTGGATTCGGAAGGCCACAAGATTGTGGGTAAAGATGGAAATATGAAGGTTTGAAGGGAGCACTCGTAGTGATGAAGGGTAAGAAGGTGAATGGTCTCTATCGTTTGGATGGGAGCTTTCTTCAAGGTGGAACAGTTGATTCTGTTGAAATTTCTATTCAAGGTGGAAAGATTGGCAATCTTGGACGGTTACCAGAATGAGTGACTGGCATAGAATCACTATTACCCATATAAATGTTATAAGGACCACCATAAGGTTGAGAATTTTGAAGTGGCATTGCCGTCATGTGATGGGTAGCGCCAGTATCAGGATACCAATTGGGATAACCAAAAAAATGTGCACCAGCAAAAGGAGGGGTAGTGGTTGGGCCAGCGACACGATGTGGACACTGAGAGAGATGATGTTGATTTGTGTGACAATTCGGACACCATTGTGGACCTGGGTTTAAAAGCCTACTTTGCCAATTAGGATTTGTTGGCCACGAAGAAGAAGACCCGTGTTAAGGAAACACGAGCTGCGATGGCACAGTGGGGAAAGGACGAGACGCACCTCCACGACGGCTCTGGTAGTGGCGACCGCCGGTGAAGGTGCGTCGTGGTACGGCGGAGGACCACGGGACTGGAGATCCGTGTCAGATTGGGGCTGGTCTTTAACGGTGGAGCCACTATGCTAGGTGTTAATGGAGGAACCAAGATGAAACAAGGCCGAAGCATGAGAATCAGAGGGACGGACATTTTGCTGGGCTTCGAAGGCTAAGACCCTTGCACGAAGATCAGAAAAATCAGAGAGCGTAGACTGGATAAGCGTCGTACGCAGCACGGGGTATTCTTGACCAAGGCCATAGAGTATGGCTACGACAAGATCGGCATCATAAACTAGTTGATTAATGGAGGCCAGAGAGTCAGCAATTGACTTTGCTTGTTGGAGATACGCAACAACAGTTTGGGTGCCCTTTTGGAGATCGAATAGCTGAAGTTTGAGACTTGTAGCATTGGCAATAGACTTTTGGGCAAAATGGCGAGACAAGCAGTCCCTGGTGGATTTGGAAGTGTCGAATCCAATGGTAAGACGAGCAATGTTTTCAGTTAAGGAAGTATTGAGAATACTCAAGATTTGTTGATCAACTGTTACCCATTTGGCATGCTCAGGATTGGAAATAGTCTTCGTAGGAGTGTTGTTGGTGGCAGGAGTGGTGATGGTGGCGTCTGGCTCTTGAATGGTTCCATCCACATAGCCCCGGAGATTTGCACCACAGAGGTAAGGTCTGATCTGTCGTAGCCATACTAAGTAATTGGTTTCATTAAGTTTGATGAACTGAGAAGTGTTTTGGGTAGGGGTAGAGTTAGGGGTAGGGGTGTTGGAAGTCTTAGCCAGAGTGTCGTTGGTGGCAGGAGTGGTGATGGTGGCGTTTGGCTCTTGAACGGTTCCATCCACATAGCCTCGGAGATTTGCACCACGGAGGTAAGGTTTGATCTGTCGTAGCCAGACTAAGTAATTGGTTTCATTAAATTTGATGAACTGAGAAGTGTTTTGGGTAGGGGTAGGGGTAGGGATGTTGGAAGAGAATGAAGCAACCATGGATGACAAGAAAGAAGACACAGAAGGAAGAGGAGGAAAGGAAATACAGGTTAGGATCTAAGACCTAGTCTGATACCATGAAGAAATTGATTTTCATGGAATTGTGCAATTGCACTCTTTACAATATATAGCAGCATACATGGTACATTTATAAAAAGCATTCAACTGTAATTACAACAATATCAAGCTGCTCAATCCTAGCCTTGTAACTGATGCTAAACTCTAGCCATAATAGATCCTTGATAATAGTAATATCAAGTTGGAGATTTGGTTGTTGTAACTGAAGCTTGATTTGTGGAAGAGACACTACTACAAAAATTGAATCAGACGACGCTATGCAATTATCCATCGTGTGATTAAATTTTTTTTTTTCAGACGTTGTTTTTGTAAGAACCATCGTCTGATAGAGACTTAAGAATTAGTTCAGAAGGCGCTTAAGATAAAAACTGTTATGTGACACTAAAAAAAATTGAGCACCAAGTTTCCCACCATGTTAGTGGTGCCAAACCCTATCTCAAAATCCAAATTTCCCCCACCACATATTAATCATACGACTAAAAATAATAAACTGTGGTCTGATTAGTATGTTTGATAGAAAGGAGGGAGATTTCCCACCATCATTTTTCTCTCTCCCTAAGGAGGGAAGTCAAATTTAAAACTGATGCATTAGGCCAGGCTTGTCCTTATGAGTCTGTACATACATGTACATTTGCAAGCATAATTAGCTATAATGGGCCATGCTCATTGTACCGCCAAAGGTACTAATTCCAGCCAAAGGAATGACATGCAGACACACCGCCAGGCGGGCTACAACCTCGGCGTCGGACCACCTCCAGATCGCCTCCGACGCGCCGCCACGCGCCGCGCCAAGATGGCATCAGAAGCTTCTGAAACTGGGAACCGAAGCATGTCAGTCCCACATCGAAAACCAAGAGAAGATCAACCTCTTCCTCACCTATAAAAGGTTCTCTCCTCTCTCCTCATTAATTACGCATTCAATACTTACCTACTGTTACTTTGTCAACATAAATACATCAACTAACTTAGGCATCAGAGAGTTGAAGACCGCCCGGCGCGGTCTCCCTCTGACGCCCATTGTATTTTACTTGACAGGTAACGGGAGCTATAAGAACAACACAAATATCGGTCCGCCCACCGGATCAGCGTTAAACTAAAGATCCAGCTACCGCTGAACTTTTAGACATTAACATTGGTGCCGTCTGTGGGAACCCTTGAACTAAAGGTCATTCCACTACAATCACCATGACTAACGGTAGCGGGGGAAACGCTGAAGAGCAGGCAGAACTCCCCGCCATTCCCCAACCCTCCGACCCCGCGATCGGCGTTAACCGCCCACTATTCACAACCCCGGCCAACCCCGGCGGTGAGGCAAATCCAGGCAGCAGCCGCCCGTCAGGCCAAGATCTCGTCACCATGTACGAGATAGCACTGGCGGATCTTCATAAGGCAAACAGAGAGCGTGAGGCGGAGAGCAAGGAAAAGGCCGAAGCCCAAAGACAGATGGCTACGCTCATGACACGTTTTGAGGAACTAAAAAAGACTCTGGCGGCCACCGACCGCCTGGCACAGAGCGAGCAGTCACATAGCACCAGGCGTAGTCGACCCAGCGCCGGCACATTGGTGCCAGGGCCGGTCGTACAAATGCATGTACCGCTGAACCCACCTGGGTTGTCGGGAATGGGACCACCACCCATACCTCAACTAATGTTAGAACAGGTGGCGGAATCACTTCCGCACACCAACCGCTTGGATGCCAGGGCAAGGACTGAGGAAGATCCGCCTATGCCTAGGCGCAGGCCATCCCGGCAGGTCATTCAGGCCGATTCCGCCGACGATGCAACCGCCCAGCTATTGGAAAGGATGCACCAACTGGAGCAGAGGTTGATCCGGGCGGAGACGGGCGTCCCAGCATCAACTCGGAATCCGCTCTTCGCTTCCAGACCCGGCCCCTTTTCCGCTGCGATTCTGCAGGCTGTCAGACCGACATATGCAAAAACCCCAAAGATGTCGCATTACGGCGGAACGTCCGATCCCTTTGTCCACATGGACACCTTCAAGAAGGTCACCAACAACAAGGGGTTCGACGACGCCACCTTATGCCATTTGTTCAGCGAAACGTTGGACGGCGAGGCAATGAACTGGTTCTTTGAATGTCCGCCAGGATCTGTCGGCTCATTCCATGCACTGTCGCACGCTTTCCTCTCCCGCTTCATCTTATTGTCCGCTGGACATCACAACACAAGTCAGCTGTTCGGCGTTAAGCAAGGGGAGGATGAATCACTGAAGGCCTTCGTCACAAGGTGGCTGGCGGCAGCATCTCAGTGCCGCGACCTAGACAAAACTATGGCATCGGCAGCCTTCAGGAAGGGACTCCTCAAGGGACCGTTCCTCTATCACCTCAATTACAATCATCCCAATGCGACGTACGACCACGTCATGAGTGAGGCGGTCATTCACGCCCAGGCGGAATTCATCACATATGGAGAAACCCCACCACCAGCAACGCCAACAAGGTCAACACAACCCTCTTCCAGTCACCAGGAAACCGCTAACAAGACCCCCTCAGCACCGCCAACTGACAAGAAAAGGGAGTGGCAGCAGGGCCACCACCAAAACAAGCGGCAGAAGGAGCAGCATTATTACAAGGGAAACCGCCCAACTCACGGGGATAACCACAACAGGCAAGCGGAGTCCTCACAGCGGTATGCAGTTTTCACGGTCCTAACGGCCTCATATGAAGATATCTATAATCAGTGCAAGGATCAGATCCCACCGCCACCCCCTCCAAAGTACCCAAAAACAGGCAAACCCAGGAACACTGGCAAGTGGTGCAAATACCACGCGGACAGCGGCCACAATACAAACAGCTGCAATGCTCTCAAAACGGCCATTGAGACTTTGTACCGTGACGGCAAGTTGGAGCAGTTCAGGGTGCGCCAACCACCACCAGTAATTGCCAACGTTGAGACCTTGGGCCGCATCAACACCATCGATGGCGGTGCTCCAATCACCAACATGTCTCACAGGGCAAGAAAGCGCTATGAACGCGCTAACCACCCGAAGGAAGTTTGCAACATCCGCTACGAAAGATCCGCCAAACTCCCGAGATCAGGTTGGGAACCTATTACCTTCTCAGAGGAGGAGGAGCGCGGAGTACATTTACCCCATGACGACCCATTCTTGGTCGATGCCATTCTTGGCAAATTCTCGGTGGGGAGAATCTTGGTGGATAGCGGGTCCGCTGTCAACGTCATCTTCAGCGGTTGCTACGACCATCTCAAGCGGAACAAAAAACTACTCCAGGATCACGAGCCACTGCTCAGCTTCTCCGGTGACGTCACACAACCGCTAGGGTCGGATTACATGCGATTGGTTATTGGCACTAGTCCATGTATGGCGGAGGTGCACACGGAATTCATTATTGTCGACTGTTTCAGTTCGTACAACGCCATCATTGGTCGACCAGCGCTTAACAAGCTTAAGTGCATCATTGCCGGATACATGCTTCTCATGAAGTTCCCCACGCCCAACGGCACAGGCTGTGTGAGGGGAAGCCAACAGCTGGCACGAGAATGTTATTCAACGACTATAGCACGGTCAATGCGCCGCCATGAAATCCTGACAGTGGGTAATGACACACCACCACCGAATATCTTTGAGGATCCTAGAGATGAGGAGGAGAAATATGTAAAGAAGGAGCCGGTCAACCCGGACACGTCGCTGAAAGTCGTCTGCATCTCAGACGAGCATCCTGAGAGGACAGTCCGCATAGGCGCCCAACTAGATCCAGAAGTGGAGGCAGAACTCACTCAATTCCTACGTGATAACGCCGCCGTCTTTGCATGGTCCTATGCGGACATGCCAGGCATCTCCACTGAAATTATCACTCATAAGCTGACCATCAAACCTTCCTTTTATCCCATCAAGCAGAAGCGGAGGGCTTTTGATGAGGAAAAATACCGGGCAATCGGACAGGAGGTAGCCAAACTACGGGACATTGGATTCATCCGCCAAGTCATCTATCCTCAGTGGATCTCAAATCTGGTAATGGTAAAAAAGCCCAGCGGCAAGTGGCGGATGTGCGTCGACTTCAAAAATCTCAACAAGGCATGCCCAAAGGATAGTTTCCCGCTACCTCGTATCGATCAGTTGGTCGATGCAACTGCCGGACACGAACTCCTCAGCATGATGGATGCCTTCTCCGGATACAATCAGATCAAGATGCACCCCAGTGACCAGGAATGCACCACCTTCACCACCGACAAAGGCCTCTACTGTTACAATGTCATGCCTTTTGGTCTGAAGAACGCCGGTGCAACTTATCAGCGGTTGATGAACGCCATGTTCGCTGAGCATCTGGGAAAAATCATCGAGGTCTATGTGGACGACATGCTAGTTAAGAGCATAAAGGCCAGTGGACATGTGGCAAACCTCAGGATCATAGTAACCATCCTCATGGCCTATGGAATGCGCCTAAACCCAGAAAAATGTTTCTTTGCAGTCACCGCTAGCAAATTTCTCGGTTACATCGTCAGCGAGCGTGGTATCGAGGCCAACCCGGATAAGGTACATGCCATCCTTAACCTGGCGAACCCCGAGTATAAGGTGGACGTCCAGTGCCTCCAGGGCAAGTTAACCGCCCTTTCTCGATTCATCTCTCGACTTACTGACAAGTGTGCCCCATTCTTCAAACTCCTCAAAACAACTCACAAGAAGGTCATTGACTGGAACCCAGAGTGTCAGGCGGCGTTCCAGGGCCTAAAGGAATATCTGGCGGCAGTCCCTCTCCTTTCCGTCCCTGTGCAAGGAGAGACACTATTCATATATCTAGCGGTCTCGGCAACGGCAATAAGTTGCGCCATTGTCCGGCGGGAAGGCCAGGATGAGCTCCCAGTATTCTACGCCGGCAGAGGCATGAACGGAGCAGAAACAAGGTATTCACCGTTGGAACGGCTGGCCCTCGCACTTATCGTTGCCGCCAGACGCCTCCGGCAATACTTCCAGGCTCACACGATCCATGTGTTAACCAATCAACCGCTGAGGCAGGTGATGCAGAACCCTGAACACTCGGGGCGCCTCAGTAAGTGGGCGATCGAGCTCAGCGAATTTGACATAGAGTACAAGCCAAGAACCGCCATGAAGGGCCAGGCAGTAGCGGACTTCATTGCTGAACTTACCGAGCGTCAGCCGGAACCCGGCACCCAATTAAAGCCCGGAACAGAAATAGTAACCAGTGCAGAGGCAACTCCCCCACAGTCAGATTGGAACCTGCATGTGGACGGCTCCGCCTGTGCCAAGGCCAGCGGCGCTGGAGTCATCTTAACCGGACCCGGGGGACTGAACGCAGAGTACGCGTTGAAATTCAACTTCAAAGCTTCAAACAATATGGCGGAGTACGAGGCGCTCATCGCCGGTCTACTCCTCGCCATTGACTCATGAGCTGACAGCGTCAACGTATTCAGCGACTCCCAACTAGTCGTCAACCAGGTCAACGACAGCTTCCAAGCCAAAGACCAGCAGTTAGCAGCATATTTGGGGTACGTCAAAACGTTGCTAAAAAAGTTCAAATTTCACACAATCACACAAATCCCCAGGGAAAAGATCGCTAAGGCTGATTCACTGGCGAGACTGGCAACCGCCCAACCACATCAAAGTCTAGCGGACACAAGGGTGGAGTACCTTGACAAGCCAAGTATCACAAAGACCCTGGCGGAAATCTTCAACGTTCAAGTCAACCCCAGCTGGATGGACGAGATCATTACATATAAGCGCAACGGAACGTTGCCAGAAGATAAGGTCCAGGCAAGACAGCTCAAGCGAAGAGCAACCCGCTACAACATCCAGTATGGCAAGCTTTACCGCCAGGGATTCACCCATCCAAACCTCCGCTGTCTAACCCCAGAGGAGGGAAAGGTTGTCCTAGCAGAAATCCATGGCGGGGAATGTGGAAACCACTCGGGCGCCAGATCCCTGGCCAACCGCACAATGCGACAAGGCTACTTCTGGCCCACACTTGGTGACGACGCCCGGCGGATTTCGAGGTCTTGCCACAAATGTCAACAGTTTGCAGATCTCCCACACGCACCAGCGGAACCACTGTCAATCATCATTGGCCCATGGATTCATTCCACGTGGGGCCTTGATTTGATAGGAAAATTCCAAACCGCCAAGGGTCAGTTCAAATACATCATTGTTGCCATTGATTACAACAGCAAGTGGATAGAGGCGGAGCCGCTAACGGCAATAACTACCGCCAAGGTAATTCGCTTCCTCTGGAAAAGTATCTACTGCCGCTACGGTGTCCCACATACAATCATTACAGACAACGGCACACAGTTCAACAATGAGGAACTCATCTCCTTTACCGCCAACTTGGGCACTAAGTTAAGTTTTGCATCTGTCGCCCACCCCCAGACCAACGGCCAGGTCGAAGCAGCGAACAAGATAATCAAAAAGTTGTTAAAAAAGAAGCTCGACAACGCCAAGGGTTTATGGGCGGAAAAGCTCCCAGAGGTCCTGTGGGCCATCCGAACAACTCCAACCTCCGCCACCGGCGAGACTCCTTTTTGTATGATGTTCGGCACAGAGGCCGTCTTGCCCATTGAAGTTACTCAACCTACCGCTAGAGTCGAAGGCTACTGCCCAGAGACCAACAGCGCCGGCGTCAACTTGGACAGGGACCTCCTAGAAGAAAAAAGACGCAAGGCCCATTTACACAATCTACAAAACAAACAACGGGTATCACGTTTCTACAACGCCAGAGTCAAGGCCCGGAACCTCCAACTGGGGGACTCGGTCATGAAGGAAGTCATTCCGCCACCGACAAAGCTCCGCCCAACTTGGGAAGGCCCGTACAAAATTGTGGAAGTCGTTAGCCCAGGCACCTTCTACTTAATGGACAAGGACGGCGTCACATCGGCCCGCCCTTGGAATACTGAACACCTTCGGTATTACTACAAATAGTCTGACCGCTACCTAGGAGCATCTTGACTTAGCTAAATTTTTGTTCAAATATTTAGCTAAGGGAAGCTACCCAACGGGTACTACCCCACTTTTGTACACCGATCAGTCAGCTATCAATGAAACGAGGAATTATTCAAACCATTGTTACCAAATCTAGCACTGAGGGCAACTGGCAACGCCAGCAATCGTTGGCGGACCCCGTCCGCTACGAGGTGCACTTGGACCAATCTTAACTCCTTTAATGTTTCATTGATCGACAAAAGAAAAATATAACTCAAAACACTACAAACACATCACGGCAAACCAATTCAGAAATTTATTTCACTTCCCAACATTCTTTACAAACTGTTATGCCTCAGCGGCTACAAAAAAAAGAGAAAAAAGGAATAGTAAAATCTCTGGCAATCTCAGCCGGCTTCAGGGGTTGCCTTGGACGTCCTCTGCCTCAACGGGCGGCGGCACAATCGATCTACTCGCTTGGTCGGACCCTCGCGCTGTCGGACTGGGGGTCTCTATGGTACCATCCGCCCGGGTGTGCGCCTCCAGGAATCCGGCACGCGACACCTCCGACGGAGTGGGGTGAGGGGTCTGCTGGGACCCTTCCGTTGGATGCGCGCCAATTTCCCCGCTACCCGAGCAGGTACCTCCAGCGGGGGCGGGCACGACTTCCGTCTCCGGCGGGATACTCTCAACCGGCGGTGCGTCAGGCTGTGACGCTTTGGTGAAGTCAATGGCGCCCTTCCGCTTCAGCATGTCTATATTTGCCCGAGCCCCAGCCTTCGCCGCCTCGGTCAGCGTCTTCTTAAACTCCGCCGACTGCTTGAATGCTTCAACAGCGGCGGCCGCAGCGGTACTCCCTTCAGCCCTCAGGCGGGTAACCTCGCCCCCCAACTGCTTCATTTCAGCCATCCTTTCGGCAGATTCCCGCTGCACTATAATGAGTTTTTTATCCTTAGCGTCTATCCGCTCCTGCAGCAGGGCGATCTCCTGCTCCAACTTGGAGACGCGTTCATTCCTCTCCAAGTCCCGCCTGATGGCCACGTTGAGCTTGCCGCGGACGTCCGCATAGTCACATTCCACCTTTGCCAGCCCCGCTCGACCCCCACCAGTTTCTCCTTTGCCTCCGCCAACTCCCTCTGGAGACCTTCGATTTCTTCCCTGAGCTCCCCCTCAATCAGGGGCTGCTTCGACGCCGCCACAAACATATCATGTAACCCCGCCGATATTTGACCAAACGCCGAGCTGAAGGGCGATTGGTCAATTGCCGTCGGGCGCGATATACCCGCCAGACCGCCGAACCCCAGCCGCTCGCATAGGTGGAAGAGGAACTCCCGCTCCCCTTCTGTCATAAACGGTGCATACTCGGCGAACGAGTCCAGCTCACTGACGGCGGCCGCCTCTCCCTCCACCGCCACAGCTTTTGCAGGAGCCTGTCGGGCCTTCTTCTGTCGGCGGGCCCCGATCACCTCCACCTCATCTCCCTCTTCCTCGTCAGGAGAATCAGCCGGCCGGCGTTTTCTCTCCAGCGCCCTCTGGTTCCCGGCGGCGGCCCTCGTCACCCTCACTGGCGGCTCCTCCCTTGTCACAATGACATCGTCCGCCGGTTGCACCACCTCCTTTTGAGGACCACGCCTGTGGGCAGGCATCCGCTCCTTCTGTTGCCCAGCCGCAACGCTTCCCCTCTAATCCCCGCCGGCTGCCTGGGTCCCCGCCTGCACTGTCGGCAGACCATCCTCACCAAGATGAGACTGGTGCGGCATCGGTAGCACCACCGGAACCTCGGACTGGCTCAGCGCCAACGTCTCGGGGTTCACCAGCGTCTGCTGGGCCGCCAGCCCCTCGGCATACATAGCCTCCAGAAAATTGTCTATCTCCGCTCGGTCCATCGCCTTTTCAAATGCATCGCGACTCGATTTGTTGCCCGGCGGAGTTTCTAAAAAAAACAACCACCGGTCAGTCTGTATCGCAATTCCAAAAAAAAAAAAACGATATGGCGGAGATTTCTCACCAATGGAGCGCGTTAATCGCTGGTCGACCAGCAACTCCCAACCGGTCAGCAGTCGGAAATCAAGCAAGTTTCGGTTCCGCCAGTAACCTCTGATCCTGGCCACGAGACACTCTTCTTCGCGCGTCAGCGTGTACCGCAGTCCCGCTGCACAAAAACACGTCGTTAGTGAGAGTACAAATGCAAGCACGTGAACACGCCAAATACTTTCAGCAGAAACCGGACACCAACCTCGAATGGGTTGGAACTCGGACTTAATCCTAAATGTCGGCCCTTCCTCATTCGATCTGGCGTGGTATTCCCAACCGTCTGTAGCGACGCAGAAGGTCCCCCACCAGTAGGACATTGAGTCCCTTAGATTCTCGATCAGCTTGGGCGCTCCCTGCCGGCGGCTCAAGTTCACTTGCCCTTTGCAGCCTCGGCGCTTCACATACACCAACTCGTAGAAGTGAAGCACTTCCGCCACAGTAGGCCCCTCGCACCTGGATAACCGCCAAAGGGAGTTCATGGCCAACATCAACCGCCACATGTTGGGGCAAATCTGACCAAACGCAAGCCCAAATTTGCACACCAGGATCTGGAGGTTTGGCACCAGCTGGAATGTCACTCCTTGGCGGAATATCGCCTCTTGAACGGCAGCAAATCCCGCTGGGAGAATCGAGGCCTTCTCAGCCGCTGCCGGCGGGCGCAGCTTCACCGACCCCGGCAACCGGAACGTCTGTTTCATTCGGTTAACGGCAGCGGCGGACATCCGCCCACCTGCCTCGTCGACGGCGGTGCCATCTGAGAAGAACCACGCCGATTCAGCATTCTGCCCCGCCACTTCTTCTTCCCCAGCGGAGCCGCTAGCAGCGCTATTGCTCGCCAAACGCTCGTCGCGCCTAGCTTTGGCAGCAGCGGCCTCACCCGCCCTAGAGCTCTCCGGACGCGAACCACGACCCATAACTACTTCCCAGGGGATGGTCTGTAGCGGCTCAACTTCTAGCGGTTCTGGCAGTGAGGTTCCTGCAGGGGCAGACGGATGCAACGAATCAATAAAAATCCTATCCGCCGCGCTGAACGACACGTCAGACCCGGAATCCTCACTGCTCGAAATCTCTATGACGTTAGCCATCCCAAACCCTAAAACCCACATCAGTTAGCACAAGCACAGATCTAGCCTATACTCACCTCAGTTGTAGCCAAGGGCATCAAGAGCAAAACCCAGAAAATGCCAAAATACAAACAAACTCACTCAACCCAGACTCGGCCATCCAAATCCTTAACCACTAAACGCTTGGCCAACCATAATTCAACCCCCCACAAAAAAACCCCATTTCACACCTCAGAACACACCCAATAAAACCAGCAATTATCCCAGGAAGACAAAAACAGCAAAACCCAGAAATTAGCAGAAACAAAAGGCAGAAGGGGGAAATCCAGGTACCAACCTCAGTGATGAAGTCTTCGACACGGTGGCGCACGGCAATCCTGGGGGGCTATTATCGTACTCTCTCCGGGAATCGTATACCCAAGCTTCGGTAAACTCTTTCTCCGGTCTCGGACAAACAGGGCTCGCAGACGATGACTAGGTTTTCAAATTTTCACAAGGTGTCAAATCTCCCAAAGTTCCCCCCCCCCCTTTTATGTCAGCACCAATGCGTCCTAAGCCGTCCGCTCCATAATGACATCACATACCAGCCGTACACGTGTCGTCAGTTTCCACTCACTCTCCGGATTACCCGAGGCGTTACCTCGGTTACGAAACCAACAGTTACTATCATTAAAAGCTAGAAGACGGACAGGCTTAGGAGACAAGCCTACGCACGCTAACCCGCTATAGGATCGACACGTGTTAACCACCGTGGGGATGACTTCATAAATACCGCCTGAAGTCTCCGCTGAGCGAAACTCCGCCAGCGGAACTTCTCACTTGTCATCCCCAAGAGATGAAGTCTCCGCTGAGCGAAACCCCGCCAGCGGAACTTCTCCCTTGTCAGCCTCCAAGTGACGAAGTCTCCGCTGAGCGAAACCCCGCCAGCGAAACTTCTCCCTTGTCATCCTCCAAGTGACGAAGTGTCCGCTGAGCGAAACCCCGCCAGCGAAACTTCTCCCTTGTCATCCTCCAAGCGACGAAGTGTCCGCTGAGCGAAACCCCGCCAGCGAAACTTCTCCCTTGTCATCCTCCAAGTGACGAAGTCTCCGCTGAGCGAAACCCTGCCAGCGGAACTTCTCCCTTGTCATCCTCCAAGTGACGAAGTCTCCGCTGAGCAAAACCCCGCCAGCGGAACTTCTCCCTTGCTATCCAGCAAGCGGGGGTCTTCCGCTATACACCTCTGGCGAAACCACCTTTGCATCTTGCAAACGGCGTGCTTTGTTCAACACAATATCGTTCAGCAAAATACCGCCAGGCACTTCTACCGGACGCTGCTTCATGCTGCCCCCAGCGGGGGGATATCCGCCAAACGGCGAATCCCGATGCCACGCCTCACTGACAACGACCGCCACGCGGCGTTACCGTCAGATCGTCCCTACGGGACACGGGGACTAGTCAACAGTCTACGACGGTCCTGATCAGGCACGTTGACCCCCGTCATTTGGGTGCTAAACATTGGGCTCGCTACCCAACACCCTCTGCTCCGTGCAGCTCCCCCTCAACAAACAACTTGCCGACCATCCGGAGGTCTATCTTCGCCGGGGAGTGGGGGACTCCCTGGGGGGCCCAGCAGGGGCCCACCAGAAAGGGTGTAAAGCGTTTGCTCAGTAAAACCAACGGTTGACAACGCACTGACGCTAATTATGCTCTTGCAAGTCTAGCGGAGGAAAACGCTTCAAACCGCCGAACAACTCCCCAACCAAGATTGCCCTCCTTGACTGGGGACTTGGGGGACTTGTACATACATGTACATTTGCAAGCATAATTAGCTATAATGGGTCATGCTCATTGTACCGCCAAAGGTACTAATTCCAGCCAAAGGAATGACATGCAGACACACCGCCAGGAGGGCTATAACCTCGGCGTCGGACCACCTCCAGATCGCCGCCGACGCGCCGCCACGCGCCGCGCCAAGATGGCATCAGAAGCTTCTGAAACTGGGAACCGAAGCATGTCAGTCCCACATCGAAAACCAAGAGAAGATCAACCTCTTCCTCACCTATAAAAGGTTCTCTCCTCTCTCCTCATTAATTACGCATTCAATACTTACCTACTGTTACTTTGTCAACATAAATACATCAACTAACTTAGGCATCGGAGAGTTGAAGACCGCCCGGCGCGGTCTCCCTCTGACGCCCATTGTATTTTACTTGACAGGTAACGGGAGCTATAAGAACAACACAAATATCGGTCCGCCCACCGGATCAGCGTTAAACTAAAGATCCAGCTACCCCTGAACTTTTAGACATTAACAGAGTCCTTGTAGCACTTGTCCAAGTCAATGCACTCAATCAAAAAAATAACAAAACATATCGACATAAACCCTCGTTCTCGACACTAGGGCATTCATTGGCAACCTCGACTGTATCTGTTCTTCGACAAAGCTCTCCCTCTTAGACAAACCCCGACCTTTTTCTCTCTCTTCGACAAACCCTATATGTTCTTCCACAAACCCAACGAAAGCTCTCTCTCTCTCTCTCTCTCTCTCTCTCTCTCTCTCGACAAACCCCGACCAAAATCAAATGGGTTATTCGATCTGGGAAATAATGAAGGCTTTCATCGATAACCACTTTGTGCTTGCTGTTAACCTCTACACACAGGCCATCGCCATGCACGACCCCAACAACTCCGAGCTCCACTCTGACTGTGCTCAAGCTAACATCAAATTCAACAATATCACCGGTAACAAACCCCTTCAAAACTCGGCGAGGGGCTTCGACCGTACTATCTCCAACACATTCACGAGATCCAGCTCCAGGTCGGCTAGAAGACTCATAATCTCAATCGACTCGAGGCCCAGAGAGTCGAGCTCAATTCCAGAGGTGCTCTTCTATTTCTAATTGAAAGTTCAATTTTTTTAATCCTTAACCCTAACCCTAGTAATTGGTTCTGGAAATTTCAATTCGATTGTTTTGGGGTTTGTTTCGATTGGTACTGGGTTCTGAATTGAGGCAAGTTTTAGGTTTTCTTTGTTTAATTTAGGTTGGGTTACTGATACTAGGGTAAAGTTTATATCTTTGCTGAATAAGATGAGTAAACAAGTGCACTAGAGTTATTCGAGAAGATGTTGGAACCTTTTGTGATCTTTGTTTATCTGGATTCTTTGGTTTATTTAGTATATTTAGTGAGTTACTTAACTAAGTTATTGGATTGGTTGTTTCTGTTTGTGTTGTGGGGAATGGTTACTACAGAGAGTTTCTACTTATCTAGGATGGAATTGAGTAGATTAGTATTGAGAAATGGTCACAATGTGAGTAAAATGTATAGGGGGAGAGGTTCATCTTATTCAATATATAGATTTCATCTAAAACTGGAATTCATGTTGCAAGTTTCATAGCTATGTATGCTACAAGTCATGCAATCCTAAATTCAGAAAGTAGGAATGGACAGATAAGCAAATTTATATCGTCTTTGTTCTTGGAATTCTTATATTCTTTGAAATGCCGATATTCAGATATTCTACTTAACTATTGTCATGCTTGGTTTTGGATTGTTGTTCCTCAATGAAGGAAAACATGTGTCTGTGCATATAGATTTATTGAATTAATTGATGATCAGGGGTATGAGTCTATCTTTGAGATCAGCAAATGACTCTATTTGCAATTGGAAAGTAAATTGAAATGTTCCTTGATCAAGAACACAATTAACATGTGTTCTTACGGTTGTTCCTTTGTTTATTGCATTTGCACATACTAAATTTATGTTAAAGTAGCCTCTGATTGCTAATTTGTCTAGTCCATTCCTGTATTGCAGTATAATGGTGAAGGATAGTTTAGTCCAGAGTAGTGTCGAAAGTGGTGCTAGTCTCCTTCTTGATGGGAGAAATGTTATGATATTTAATTGTTCTCATCCCAGTTTAACATAATTCAATTCTTGCTATACATTAGTTTGCATCAGCTGAAGATGCTAAGGTGAGGTCAATTTCAGTTATGGTTAGATCCACTGTCACTATATCAAAATGCCTAATTGTTGACATCTTTCTTTGCTATATTGTGTGTCAGCAAGTGAGCACTTTCTTTGCAATAGAATGTTGGAAGTTAAAGTGGCTACCCCAATGGTTTTCAGAATTTGTGTATTAGTATTTTTGAAATGCTACTCTCATAATCTTTCTATCTTGGTTACACAAGCACATACCATCAAGATACACATGTACTCCACCACTCATTTATGTTTTCAAGTTTTGATGTCTTGTGATTTCTGTTTATTTGTTGCATCAGGTTCTAGACTCAAAAATGCATCGAGGAATTGGGTTTATTACCTTTGAAAATGCAGGTCAGATCATCTCACTTTTTTGTTTGACTTGCAGCTAAAATTGTGTGTAATGGATTGTTTACACTTTCAATTTAACGTAAGCTCTCTCCTCCCCTTAGAGCTTGTATTGCTTATGTAGCTTAACTCTTATAGCTTTCTCACATGGTAA
The DNA here is from genome assembly GCA_024704745.1 of Rosa lucieae. Lineage (NCBI taxonomy): Eukaryota > Viridiplantae > Streptophyta > Magnoliopsida > Rosales > Rosaceae > Rosa > Rosa lucieae. Next base: position 13,372,148 of record CM045497.1, on the reverse strand, counting down.
ATAACGTGTTTTATGTTGATATAGTAATCTTTATAAGTCTTCATTGTTGTGCATATACCAAGTTGACTTAATGAGGGTAGTGTCCGAGAGCTAGTTGTGTCATATTTGTTTGTGGATCATTGTGTATATATTTTGTGATTAAAAAGAAAAAAATACTAAAGTGATAATTGTTCTCTACTGGGGTATGAGATGGATGGGCATTCTACAGGTGTATATGTTGTATTGTTGTATTTTTTGTGTTACTTTTCTAAGTTCTTTATATTCTGGTGTCCATAACACCTCTAAAATGCTAGCTGTCTCCCACAGAGAATTGCAATAGGATATTTAGTAGCTGCCTTGTGAGAGATTTGGCTAAAGGGTGATGGTACTGTTAGTTCAAGATCATCTCTGCTTCGGAAGTATAAACTTCAGCTGTAAGTAGTAATCACATTTTCGTTCTTTTAGTTTTCTGCTTCATTTCTTACCATATCTGTATGCTCAATTTTGAATGTATGTGATCTCTTTCTCAGGGTTATGGCATTGATGATAACTATGACATATCTATCATTGATGGCTATTGTTAATTACCTGCTTGGTTGGTTTGCATTACGGTCACATTATTAACCATTTTAAGGTCATTAGAACAGAGTTCTGCACTAGACTATGTCATCCAAATCTGTCGTAGTCTAGGCCTCGCCTTGGACTTATTTGGTAAGGGACTTGTTCATAATTTTCTTGTATATAGTAGCAACTGTCAAAGTCGCTGTGTTATGTTTGTTTCTAAACTGTCTACTTCCATGTTTTTAGATATGCATATAAACAAGGCTCTCTACACATTCAGTGGAACATGTGTATGGCAGCTGGTTCTGCCGGCATTATCTTTGCTGGAATTTACATAATGGTAGGAATCTTTCTAATCATGTAATGTTACTTTACAATTTTTCTTGATTCTCATTAACCTGAGGTATTGGATGTTACTGCAGGTTGATGTTTGTGGCTACCGGCATCCAACTATTTTGTTGGAGTGGATGGGAAAGCATGCACTGGCAATTTTTGTTCTGTAGCTTGCAATCTCTTGCCGGTTATTCTCCATGGATTCTATTGGGGCAAACCTTAGAATAACATTGTAAGTTCCTTTTTCTACATCTTGTCTGTCAGTCATCTAGTAGTGTATTGCAATCTAGATATGATAATCTACATCACCTCTCGCAGCTCACCTGAATTGGAATTGGAAAATGAACTGATGGAGGCTAGTTGCTTGAGTTATACAAGCTTGAGTTCAACTAATTTTGTTGCATTTGGAGACGAAGAGAGACAATTTGGAGTTTGGTCTTTTTGTAGAGGCGACATCACATTCTCTCTCCCTCTTACTCTCTTCCATGTTTTCACTGTGCTCCTTTTTGGCAATATTGTCTAATACATTTCAGTACAATTATGTATATTATAATAATATTAGATATATATTGGTAATTACTGTTCATTTGGTGATTTTTAATTTCATTTTCTGTTGTACGTACACAATGTTCACAACAGCCATACAACAAAAACTGTTGTGTGAGAGTATTACAGATCACGGATGCTATCAATGTTTTGATTCTGTGAATAACAGTCACACAACAGTTATAAAAAAAAAGAATGACTTCTGAATCACAATCACACAACGGGTTCTTAAGTTGCCCGTCGTCTGAGTGACGTTCACACGACAGTTAATGATGTCGACAAGCTATCAACAACCTGTCGACATGGATGCCGAGTTCTTCATACGACAGTTCTCTAAATCATGTTTCATCAGACAGCAGCGAGATATAAGACAGTCAGCTCCGCATCAGTCGACAGTTTTTAGCCGTCGTTTGATTCAATTTTTGTACTAGTGAGATATGCAAAGAATCTGTGGTTCTAATAATAATGTTAAAAACTGATTTATTCTTTGACACACAACAATCTTTCCAGGCTTAGCAGTAGAATTGTGTTTACTAGCCAGGCCTACAAACAGGTATTCACTGTTAAAATGTGTTTGACCTTCCTTGAGAGTAGTTGTCACATATGGTCTCAACAACACAACAAGGTAGGTCCGAGTATAATGAATGAAGAACACGACTTGACTGAAAAATTGAAACACTAATCAAACAAATCCTAATATTAATAATGTCATTTGGGACCCATTCACTATACAACCATACAAAGAGCAGCTCAGTGGACCAAGCTGAGGCTAATACAAAGTATGGAAAGAGAAACATATTAAGCCAAAAAGCCATATTCCCATTTCGGAGAAAAGCTATTTCCACACATCGAAGTCAGTGACAACAGGTCTGTATAGATAGAGTGGGCCTTACAATTGGGCCTAACGCATAATAGAGCTAAAGGCCTGGAAAGAAAGATGGGTGCCCAAATCATTCGGGCCTGACGCGAAACAAAGCTAAAAGGCCTAGAACGAAAAGAGGGGTGTCCAAATTAGTTTATGGGTTTGCCTACAAATTCGGAAGCACTACAAAGCCCACTTCAAGACAGTTTACCTCAAAAGTTCGGGCCCAGTCGAATTTGTTATCAACAAGTAAAGGAGACAACACAAAAGCCCATTTACTTTGCCCAATACAAGATTCAACACATCGGGTGCCCAAATCAAATTAGCAAACACTCTGTTAATTACGTGTCCAAAAGAAATACATTTGTCGGGTTCAAAAAATATTTATACATCCGTCAGACACAAAAGTAGGTAAAAAACCAGAAATACAGCTTTTCCGAACTACAACGGTTTGATCCCTTTACAGGGTATGTAGGCAATCTAGCGACCCACTAGATGCAACCGGAAGTCCAAACAAAATCCCTGACTCCCTGGTTCATTCAATTCGAATCCCTGACCTCATCAGTCAAATTCCGCCAAACACCAGGAAACGTCATAGCTTTTCCAAACAAATCCAAAATCGAATCCCTGGTTCACTTACACCAAATTCGTCCAAACACTATTCCTATTCCAAAAAGCCATACCTTCTGATGGGTCATTCACCCATTGGAGATCTTGAACTACGAATGGCTTGATCCCTCTCCCAGGGTACGTAGGCAACCTATTCAGACATCCGGGTGCAGCCACAAAAATAAACAAACACACACATCCCTACAATTGATTTCTTCATAATAGGAATCAAAGGGTGTTTCCCTGTAATGGGGATTGTAATTAAAAGACACATTCTGTCTTGAATGGGTCGAACCCGAACTAATTAAAACTCTATTCTTTTAATGAATACGAGTGAAATTATGTTGGGTGACATTTACGCTCACTGTGTGCAATTTTTGCTCAACATAATTTTTGGGCCCAGTGGGACCCATTCTCCTTTTCATCTCCTTTATGAAGATACTAATGTATTTTGTGTGTGTGTTTTTCAGGAAACGAGACAATGGCACCACAAGTTACCGTGTTCTTCCACAGGCTCCAGCAGTTGGCGACAACACAAAAGGACTGGTCATCGTATGTCCTTTGTGATTGGTCATGCACCCATCACTCGAAGCATGACGAAGCCCAAGCTTGGAGCCAAACAGGACAACAAGGTTGTGAAGGTTGTCAAGACTCAGATCGTTAAGACCCTTTCAAAGAATGCCATCAGAAACCAGAGGAAAAGAGCCGCCAGGGCTCAGAGGAAAAGAGACGCTGAGGCTAAAACAATTGAGGCCATCTTGGCGGAAATTGCTCAGTTGACACCAACTCTGGTCAAAACCACCAACGCTCCCAAGACTCCTCCAGCTACTAAGGTCCACATGCCAGCTCATTTCATGGTTGGCACTATTCCGGTTTATCTACCTAGCACTGAGAGTGTGATGGTGACCTCTACTGAGGGGAAGGATGAAGACGAAGCTTCAGTGGCTCAAGAGTCCACTACCTCTTCACAAAGAGTTATCATACGGGAAGGTCAAAACATCGACCCAAAGCAAATAGCTGAAGGGGTAATCAAAGCCCTCGATACACCATCAAGGCATGCAGGGAGGCCAAAGGGGGCTAGAAACAAAGAGTATCCAGTTTTCAAAGATGACTCTTACTCAGGGCCAGTCACTCGCAACAAGGCTCACAAAATGACGCCTAGAGATGCTTCTTCAGTGGGCACTGCATCAGAAGATGAGGGACAAACGTGGAAAGATAATCCACTCTATGAGACATCTGTAAAAGAAAGAGTCTCCCAGCTGCAAACTGACGGCTCCTCACAGGGTTCAGAAAGCAGTGAAAGCAGAGAACCCGATGGTGCACAAGTGCTGGTAGCTAACCCGCAAAGCCCTGAAGAACAGATGCAAGAGTTGCAGAGAAGGTTAGCACAACTTGAGCTTGAGGCTATCTGAAGGCAAGAGGAAGAGGCCAAGAGGCGTGCTGAAATAGAAGCAGCAGCAGCCAAAAAATTGGAAGAGAAGGAGGCTGAAGTAGCTGCATTGGTAGCACAACTAGCCTTAATGGCCAATAACAAGGAAAGGGGCAAAGAGATGTTCCAATACACAGAACGGAAGCATGAGGAACATGGAGATTCTTCAGGCGGCTCAAACACATTCTCCCCCGCTGACATCAAGACAATGATAGCCGAGGGGATTAAGGAATTTCAGTTATCACTGAATCCGCCTGTAATTGGGTACAGGAAGCCATACCCTCTCCATTATGACGCCATACCTTTCCCCAAAGGGTATCAAAGGCCCACTTTCGATAAGTTTGATGGGATAAATGGCTCTCCTCACGAACATTTGGCCACTTCCACTCAGCTTGCGGAGAGACTTCTCAATTGGATGCCTTTTTGGTTAGGCAATTTGTTCAGTCCCTCAAAGGGTCCGCATTCACATGGTACACCCAGCTTCAGCCAGGATCCATTACAACATGGGACGACATGCAGAGAGCATTTTTGGCACAGTTTGTTAGTTCCAAGAAAAAGGTCTCAATCATTGACTTGGCCGATGCAAGACAAAAGGTGGGGGAAAATACCAATGACTTTATCACAAGGTGGAGAAGCTTGAACCTCCAATGCCCTGAGAAGCTGACTGAACAGTCTGCAGTTCAAATGTGCGCCAACAACTTGCTTCCAGATATTGCGACATTCGTTGGCACCGCAGAGCCTCAAACTTTTGACGCATTGGTTTCAAAGGCCAGCAATGTGGAAAGAAAGATAGCTCGCCAAAAGACGATGACTCCAAAAGTTCAGGCGGGGGAAAAGAAAAATGACCTCAAGAAACCTGCAGTGAAGAAGGGAGAGTCAATGGCCACCTTCTTCAAAACGGAAAATGCGGGCAGCAGTAATCGAGGAAGGGATGAGCGACCTCGGGGGCTCACATGGAAACAAAGAAGATAGGTCAAGTATTCATTTGATGACGACGATGTAGACTCGATCTTTGATGAGCTTCTTGCAGCAAAAGCCATAAAGCTCCCAGAATCGAAACGCCCTGCTGAAATGAACAGGACCAACGACCCCAGGTATTGCAGGTACCATCGCTTGGTCGGTCACACACTAAAGGGCTGCTGCATCCTTAAGAATTTAATTCAAGAGATGATTAACAATCAGGAAATAGAGATTGATTCGTCTCCAAACAAAACTGCATCTGCAAATGTGGTTGAGGAAGGTCCAGGGCAAATTCCCTCACCAACAAAGGCTGCAACAGCCTCATTACCAGAGGGTGCTATACGCATCGCTTTCCAGGTGGACAATGAAGTCAAGATTGTTCATGTGCACCCAGATATGCCTCGCCCTGGGAATCCAAAAATTCCGAGTCTGTACGAGCTAATGACCGCACCGAGTCTTGATATTTGGGAAGATTCAGAAGATTCAGATGGGTTAGCAGACGGGTGGAAGACACTGGCCAAAGTGTTCAAGCACCGTCCTATCAACACTGGGTCCGCCGCTCAATCTGGAGTTAAGATCAGGGGAAGGCCATCCTTAAGAAACAAGAAAAAGAAGAAGAGAGCACCCAAGAAAGTTCAGATCCTTGATGCAGAAGAGTATGAACAACCACCAAGAGTGCCAATCACTCTTCAGGAATTTTTACCTAAGGAACTTCTCGAAGCTGAACAGCAAGAGGATGGTGAAGAAGTGCTTGAGTGTTGCATGGTCACCATTGAGGGCCCTAAGGGATCAGACACCGAGGCGGACGAGGAAAGCTCTGATAAATCGGAACCCGAGGTTAATAAGATCACTCTACGCTCTGGTTTGAGCATTCCAGGAGTTGACAAGCAGAAACAAGTGAATGAACCATCTGATAGCCCGAAAAAGTTAAAGTCGAAAAACATTCCAGAGAACACGACGGACAAGACTGCAAAAGCCTCGACGTCAAAGAACTCCAAGCGGGAACAAAACGAGGGCCGAGTAAAGGAGTCACCACAGAAATACAGATATAATGTGCTGGCTCACCTGAAACGTGTCCCAGCTACGTTGAGTGTCTATGACGCATTGCAGATGTCAAGGGAGCTGAGGGAAGCACTCATTGAAGCTTTATTGAGCCCTGACATGTACAAGGAAGAGGTTGCCATAACCACACTAAAGGTTTGTGCAAGTTGTATGGAGTGCATCACATTTGGTGAAGAGGATCTCTTATTAGGATCTGAGTACCACAATAGACCCCTTTATGTTACAGGACTTGTGGGAAACACGACGCTTAATCGGATCCTCTTAGATGGTGGTTCAGCTGTGAATCTTCTATCGCTCAAGACACTTCGCACAATAGGAATGGGTGTGAAACAATTGTCCCCATCCATGTTGACAATCCAGGGATACAACCAATCTGGGCAAAAGGCCATGGGCACTATTACACTCCATATGGAGATTGGGGGGCTATGCTCAAAAGCATTATTTCATGTGATTGATGCTCCGACATCTTTTAACGTACTATTGGGACGACCTTGGCTCCACACATATGGCGTTGTTCCTTCGACATTGCATCAGTGCTTCAAGTATTTGGCAGATGGTGAGGCCAAGAAAGTAGTGGCAGATGTAAATCCCTTTAAAGGTGAAGAAGTAAACTACTCTGATGCCAAATTCTACAAGCCTCCAACCTTTAGTCTGACACAGCAGCCAAAGACTGGAATACTGAAAGATAACGTAGTTGAACAACGGTCTGAAAAACTTGAGGTTGCTAAGCCACCAAAGCCCATCCGAGTCAAGGTGATGACCTCAAAAGATGAGAAGCCTTCAAACTCAACAGTAATACGACCTAAAGTGATCTTCAAATAATCAAAGAAAGACCAGCGAGAACCTGGACAAAAGGCGTTAACACCTGTCAAAGATACAATCGAGGCGCTCATGACGAGCTATACCAAGCCTCTTCGCAAGATTGATCAGTCTATCCCAGGGGGCAATATGGTTATTTCCACAGAATTTGGGAACAAGCAAAGCCAGAACAAGCGCATTGTCTCATTCAGAAGTACAGCATCTGCTCCACTAAGGGTCAAATCAAGAAGGCTCAGGAACAGGCCAGGGAACAATGCACTCAAGATCACAGTTCAACATGTGAATGGCATGCTTAAAGCAAAAGTTCCAGAAGCAGACATACTTACAGATCACGAAAAGGCTGTTTTTCAGGAAGAACAGGTGATGGAGAAGCCATCACGTGTCTCAGTCTTTCAACGCCTAGGGACGAAAAATCCACCCCGCGTCCCAATGTTTCAGCGCTTGGAAACTCAAAAGCAACCCCGTGTCTCAGCTTTCCAGCGTTTGGGCATTACTTCTTCATTACCGTCCAACAAGTCACAAGCAATCAAGAAATGGAAGTTTAAACGACACACAAGGGTGATCTTCAAAAAGACAGTGGATTCTAAGCCGGACAAAAACTTGGAAGAATCAGTGTCAGTGAACTGTGTTTCGTTTGAAGACCAAGATCAGGCTCCAGAATTCATTGATACCTCCCAGCCTGCTCCCCCACAAATGGAGGATGGAGGATAAGCAACCATTGACGACCTCCAAGAGATCAACTTTGGGACAGCTGAGGACCCAAAGCCTATATTTGTGAGTGCTCTGTTGACGCCAGATGAATTAAAAGGCTACAGATCTCTCCTCCAGGAATACAAAGACGTTTTCGCCTGGGGCTATCAAGACATGCCTGGTTTAGATCCAAAAGTGGCAGTTCACAAGTTAGCAGTCTAGGATCAGAAACGCTGGGTAAAACAAGCTCCCCGACGCTTTAGCCCAGAGCTCGCAGTTCAAGTTAAGACTGAAGTTGCCAAGCTCATTGATGCTGGTTTCATCCGGGAGGTTAAATATCCCTCATGGCTGGCAAGTATCGTCCCAGTGAAGAAGAAGAACGGACAGATCCGCATTTGCGTTGACTATAGAGATCTCAACGACGCATGCCCAAAAGATTAGTTCCTGCTCCCAATTACAGAATTACTGGTTGATGCTTCAACAGGATATGGTGCCTTGTCCTTTATGGATGGTTTCTCTGGTTATAATCAGATCAAGATGGCACCCGAAGACGAAGAGCTCACAGCATTTCGTACACCGAAAGGGGTATACTGCTACACCGTAATGCCCTTCGGTTTAAAGAATGCAGGGGCAACCTATCAAAGGGCTATGACAGTCATCTTCAGCGACATGCTACACAACACAGTTGAGTGTTACGTCGACGATTTGGTGGTCAAGTCAAGAAAAAGGGAGCACCACTTAGTTGACTTGAGGAGGGTTTTTGAAAGGCTCCGGAAACATCAACTTAAAATGAACCCCTTGAAGTGTGCATTTGGGGTAACATCTGGAAAGTTCCTTGGATTCGTTGTCAGGTACCGAGGAATAGAGATTGACCCTACCAAAATCAAGGCAATCAGAGAAATGCCTCCTCCCAGAAATTTGCGTGAGCTAAGAGGGTTACAGGGCAGACTGGCTTACATAAGGAGGTTCATATCAAACCTTTCTGGAAGATGCCAACCCTTCACAAGATTGATGAAGAAGGACGTCCCATTTGTATGGGATCAAACTTGCCAAAATGCCTTTGACAGCATCAAGGAGTACCTCCTCAAGCCTCCAGTGTTAATGGCACATGTCAAAGGAAAAACTCTCATCCTCTATATTGCGGCACTCGAACGATCTCTGGGGGCATTGCTTGCTCAAAACAATGACGAGGGAAAAGAAAATGCTCTGTATTACCTGAGCAGGACACTTGTGGGGGCAGAACACAACTACACCCCCATCGAAAAGGTTTGCCTAGCCTTGGTCTTTGCCGCTCAGAAATTGCGACACTACATGCTCGCTCACAACATTACTCTGATCTCCAAAGAGGATCCACTCAGGTACTTAATGTCAAAGCCCGTGCTATCCGGACGCATGGCAAAATGGTCTTTGTTCCTATCAGAGTTCGATATCAAATACGTGTCTCAAAAAGCCATAAAAGGGCAAGCACTTGCTGATTTCTTAGCAGCACACCCTGTGCCTGATTGTATGGAACTACCAGAAGACCTGCCGGATGAAGAGGTTTTCTCAACAGAAACATCCACATGGCAGCTTTATTTTGATGGGGCGGCTAGGAAAAGAGGAGCAGGAGCAGGCATCGTACTTATTACACCATCTGGGGGTTTAATCCCATACTCTTTCTCTCTCATGGCTATATGTTCGAATAACGTTGCAGAATACGAAGCCTTGATCATTGGCCTTGAGATAGCACTAGAAATGAAGATTGACTCTTTGCAAGTTTATGGAGATTCTCAGCTGATTGTCAGGCAAGTAAATGATGAATACGCAGTCAAAAATTAGAACCTCATTCTGTACCATGGAAGGTCAAATACCTTAAGGAACAGTTTCAAGAAGTGTATGTTAGTCACATTCCCAGATCAGAGAATGACAAAGCTGACGCACTAGCAAACTTGGCGGCATCCTTAACATTCCCAAATGAAAGAGATATTCAGATAACAGTTGGAGAACGTCGCCTATTGCCTCCAGTATTTGAACAAATGGAAGAATCTCAAGAAATACATGCAGTCTCAGTGTTCGAAGTCGAGGAGGTGCCAGATTGGCGAAAAGACATGATCGAATACTGCCGAACCAGAAAGTAGCCTAGCGATCCTAGAAAAAGGGTGTATGTGAGGCGAACAGCCCTTCGGTTCGCTTATCTAAATGACACGTTGTACAGAAGGTCCTTTGATGGGATACTCCTAAGGTGTTTGTCAAAAGAAGAGGCAGCTCAAGCTCTTAGGGACACCCATGCAGGTATTTGTGGAGCTCATCAGGCTGGTCCAAAACTGGCTGCCCAACTGAAATGAATAGGCTACTACTGGCAGACAATGGTACAAGATTCAGTGAGTTACGCTCAAGCCTGCAAGGCATGCCAAGTACATGGGGATTTTATACATCAACCCCCATTACCTCTGCATCCTTCTGTCCTTTCATACCCCTTTGAGACATGGGGATTAGATGTCATGGGTGCCATAAACCCTAAATCCTCACGACTACATCAGTACATACTAGCACCGACTGATAACTTTTCTAAGTGGGCTGAAGCAATTCCCCTGAAGGTAGTCAAGGCAGAAGATGTTGCAAGCTTTATCCGAAACAACATCATTTACCGTTTCGGTGTACCTACAAAGATAGTATCTGACAACGCCTCATACTTCAAGTGTAAGGCCATGGTCCAGCTGTGTGAGAAATACCATATTCAGCATGCATTCTCTGCAAGCTACAACCCTACAGCTAATGGGCAAGCCGAGGCTTTCAACAAGGTTCTTTGCAACATCTTAAAGAAGATGGTCTCAGGAAATAAAAGAGACTGGCATGAACGCCTACCTGAGGCATTGTGGGCCTATAGAACTACTATTCGTACAGCAACGGGGTGCACGCCATATAATTTGGTATACGGGTCTGAAGCAGTGTTACCACTAGAGATCCAGTTGCCATCACTGAGGATTGCTACTCAGCTTGCACGTCCAGATGAAAATGTGAAGATCAGGCTTGCAGAACTTGAAGCTCTTGATGAAAAAAGACTGGCGGTCCAACAAAGGCTCGAGATCTACCAAGCACAGGTTGCTGGTGCCTTCAACAAAAAGGTTAAGTTCAGATCATTCAGAGTTGGAAACTTAGTCTTAACAATACGAAGGCCCATAATTGTTACCAAAAAGTCAAAGGGAAAGTTTGAGCCAAAATGGGAGGGACCCTACGTCATTACTAAAGTCTTCACCAAAGGAGCATACGAGCTTTCAAATGCAGACGGAGACTGTATCTACCCATGTGTGAACGGGAAGTTCGTCAAAAAGTTCTTCACTTAAGATGCTCGCTGGATTGACAACCTAGAAGAATAATCCAGGCCAAGATAGAGCACAGAAATATAGTCCCACCAGAACTACGACGGCTTGATCCCTCAAAAGGGGTACGTAGGCAGTCTAGTCTCAAAACTAGATGCAACCACCCATTTTAAACACCTATTCCTAAGTTAATCAGGGGAACTACGTTTGGCTTGATCCCTTAATAGGGTACGTAGGCAGTCTGGTAACAACTGGATCCAGCCATCTTTTCCAACACATCTGCTTTCCTTTAATTAATTCAATTTGTGGTTAAATCAGCAATCACAGGTTGAATTATCACAGGGTTCACAGCAAACAAAGGAAAGAAATAAATGAACAAATACTTCAGTTTTATTCCAGGTTAAGAAGATACATTTGGAAGCTACTTTAAAGCTGAAGTACATCTCATCAAAGTTCAGAATCAAGAGAAGGACGAAGTCAATCACTAGCTAGGGAAAATGGAAACAAAAGTCCTACACAAAGAGCAAACGGTGGGAACAGGCTCCCAAAACCGAATCCTAAACTCCCTCAAGTCTGTACTGAGGTGGTGCATACATGGAATAATGGGAACAAAGAATCGAACAGGCTCTGATACGCCACTGTTTCCAACTTATACGAAGCTGAAGCCTGCTCAATCTCAGGAAGTTTCTCCGCCATATAAGCAGCTCTGTCTTCTTGAAGCTTCTGGCCTCTTTCATCATGCTCTTTCAAGGAATCCTTCAATTCCTACAGAGTGTCTTCAAGAGATTGTCTCTTAGCATTATATTCTGATCGCCTCTTCTGAACACGCTGCTTATCTGCTAGGATATCAGATTCCGTGGCTTTCAAGGCTTCAAGCTCTTTGGAAGATCCCACAAGCTGAGACTCTAAACTTCCCTTGGATTTCTTACACTCCTCAAGTTCAACATCCATGGTAGTTCTCTGCTCAAGGACCTCAGTAGTATTTAACGACTGGTCCGCCACCTCTAACATCTTCTCAATAGCAGTTACGAATGCTTCAAGTTGCAGCTTTCCAGCTTTTAGAGGCTTAATTGTAGGGCGAAGCATGTCAAGACTTGATCTGATGTCCAAAACATAGACTAACAGCTCCTTTGGCGTCGAAGATGAAGAAACTTTAGCGTAAATGTCTACAACCTGAGCAATGAGGTAATTCTTCTTGAAAGACGGCAGTTCTGAACCAAGCAAATTAGATATGGAGTTCTCCAGATTTGACAATGGTGACAGAGCCTGGTTTGAAGAAGCTTCACTCAAACATATGGTTGGCATAACCGCTTCATTCTCAATGACAGGATTTGAGCTTCCGCTCTCAAAGGACTGTGAACATCCAACTCACGCTCACCATTTGAAGAAGACTTCACTGGGATAACGACAGTCTCTTCAACTACCTTTTCAAGCCTAACTCTTTTGTGCCCACCACGTTCATCTGTGGGACGAGCCCTGCTGGCCTTAGAACAAGAAGCTTCATCACAAGATTTTCGAGGAGTCTTTCTAGAAGATTTCCCAAGAGACTTTTCCACCTCTGAGATTTTAACCTCTTGTTTCAAACCAGTAGAAATTTCTCTCAAGTTCTGCACGACGAAAACACTTTGTGGCTTTTCAGGAGGCGCTTATTCAAAGTCATGAAGGTTTTGGACACCGATAGCCCCAAGTAAGGAGTACAAGCTCTTGACCACCACCTGTAGTACCACCATGTACACTGTCCAGAACGAGAAGAGCGTGGGATAAAGAAACGAGAGGTAGTGTTCTTCCTATACAGGATAGTCTGTGCCCTCAGCAGATCGTCAACACCACATTGCTGCCTTTTAGAAACACTAAAGGATAGCTTGTTAGAGGGAACACTCTGATCAAGACCAAATTGACGAGCAAACCTGTTCGGATAATAGGGCTCAAGGAAAAGACTCTCGCCAACTCGCACCGGCAGCACTGCAGAACGCATACAGATGAGGACCTCAAATAACACATCAGGCAATTTGTCATCATCAAGCAAAAAACGGTCTTTTTCACAGGCTACAGAGATAGGGCGATGCACGACAGATTTGTTGGTCCTGAAAACCATACGAGCCTCTATGATGCTTAAACTCCTGCCTTGAACACCTGCATACCTGGCCAAATGAGGATATCCTCCTGGGAATTCTTTATCAGAACGTGATGAGTACAGATAAGGAAAATATTCTCCAAGCCAGCCAATGACGTAGTGGATAGGCAAACAAGAGTTGGAAGAGCCAGGACCAGCGGAGTGAGTAGCCATCTCACCAAGACCATGGTACACATAACCCAGTACTGTGGGCGCAAGAGATACCCTGATGCCTTGTGCCATCAAAGAGGCCATATAGAAAGCCTCAGGCCTTATCTTCTTACTGTTGGAGGGGAGAACGAACCTGCTAAGCCAGAACGCGAGGAATGCAGCTAGTCTTCCTTGCTTTGAAATCTTCAACTCAAGCTTTGGTTCTCTCAGTTTCGGAACCCCAGAATTCTTACATTCACCATAGGCTCCGTAAATTATCTCCCCACGATAAAAATGTTCGATTCACCATGGCCAGTAGACATATCTGCTCTTATAAGCTGCACACAGATAGGTATAAATCCTCAAGAGTTCTGTAACCGTAGAATGGAATAATTCAACATTTACCAGATCTTTATTTGGAGGAATGAATTCTTCGTATGGTTCTCCTGAAACCGGCAATCCTCCAATAACATTCAAATCATGCAAAGAGATGCTCATTTCCCCATCTGCATGGTGAAAAGTATTTGTTAAAGGCCCCCACAGCTCACAGAATGCCCTCCACACATTACTGCAATACTCATACGGATAACGGGAAACAGCAACTGCACCGAAGATACCAGCTGTGTCTAATGTCTCTTCAAATCAGTTAGGGTGATTTCCGTCCATTCTAGAATGCCATGCTCAAATACGGCCCGACCACGAAAACAAAAGTCTTCACCCCAGTCTTTCTTACACTTCAGCATTCTATGAAGGGCTGGGTAAAAATCTTCTCCAACTGGGAACTTGTTGTCACCGTCCTCTTCATTGTTCACCTTCATCAACGTGTGAGCATCAAAATGAGCGCCGAAATAGCGAACATTCTTTATAACACCGTCTTCGGCATGAGGATCGAATCTAAGGTAACCGGAATTCAAGTTGGTAGTGGTAACCCAGGTAGGCCTACTCTCAAGGGACACCGTGAGACTGATCGAGTTCAAAGGTAACGATCTTCGGTATTCAGGACCGTAGTCAAGATCCTTCCCTTGCTTCTTTGGGGCTCTCTCGGAGCAAAGAAATCCTTGAGCATCCATTTACCTATACACAGTAATACAAATTAGTAAGTGGGAAATATCAAGCATCGCACGTGTAAAGTCTTTCCACGCACGATGCTTGGGGGGCAACTGTTGAGATATAAAAAATAGCAGTTACAATATTGGTTGCCAAATCCATGAATTACATTCAAAATCCCGTATGGATAAGTTTATACATATTGTTACAGCCTTGACTATTTCAAACAGCAAATAGGCCATTCAAAAAGAAGCAAAAGAGATATGCTGCTAGTCAAAGTTTATTAGCTTTGAAAAAAAAAAAGACTTCAAACGTGAAGCAAATTCGGGATTGTTGCTGGTCAAAATACAGGATAAGTTTCTTATCCAAAATTCAAAGTGTGTTATTCAAATTTCAAAGTTACAAGTCCTGCAGAAGGCAAAGTTATCTGAGGAGCAGCTATACTATTATAAAGGACAATAACATGAAGAGAAAGACACACAGAGAAACACGGAGAGAGACGGAGAGAAAGAGAAGGAAAATCTGCAAGCAAAGACTCTGCCCAAACAGAGAGCAAAACCAAAGCAGTTCGAAAGGAGAAGTTCAGGTATACGCTGCATCATGTTGTTCTTGTTTTCCTTGGCAGAGAATTAATAGGTTTGCTCTTCAAGCAAAGGGGGCTGTTCATGAACGGCCAATACCCTTTTGAAGACAACCATGGTCGTTCAAGAACGGCCAAGAAAGCTTCTCTTGCGTTTAGACTGATATGGTCGTTCATGAACGGCCGGAGTCTTAACGTGCTTGGCTGCTGCAGTTTCTTATGCTGAAACATAGGGTCATTCATGAATGGCCAAGTTCCAAAGCTAAAAATCTGCACGAGACGCCACACTATCTTCCTTCAATCTCAGCAATACACATCACACAAGAAGCTCCCTGCTCTGCCTCGTTTTCCTTCTTCCACCATAGTAAAAGCCTTGCACCACCACTTCCCAAAACAAGCCATACAAAGCATACAAGGCCAATCAACCAAGAGAAATAATCAAAGCCTCACCCTTAATGTTTTGCCTCTGTAACCTGCATACAAGAAAGAAATAAAAGAAGAAAGTCAGAAGGCAGAGCCGCGGACAAAGGAAGAGAAATAAAAAGAGAGTTAGCGAGACTGCTGGTTTTTTGCAGTACTTACCACTCTGAAATTGATCTCTGGAGCTTGGCGGTGTAGATTCAATTGTCCCTACATATGCAGAAGCTTTCGTGTTAATTGGCAAAGTCATGTTCTGGAACCAAGATAGGAATAATTAAATTCATATATTTGTTCCTGGAATCAGAAAAAAAGACAAGCTAAAGATTGGTGAAGGTTTTGCGTTCGAAGCGGTGTTGCACGGGATGGCAAATCAAAGCAAGATGTGGTGGCATTTTAATTAATGATCAGCTGCTATGGTCAGTAAGATGATGACAACATGAAGTCAAACTTGAAGTGCAACAAGAAAACTAGAGGCTTTAAACATGTATTGCATAATTACATATATTGCAAACGGTGGTCAAATCAAAGTGATGACAAGAAGACAAAAAAAAACATGTTCAACTTGGAACTTGCAAAAGCCAAACGGTGGGATTCAATTAATTGTTTCAATCTGATACTTGCTAGAAGACAAATGTTGGCAATGTTTAATTAGTGGTTTCTTTGAAACCGTGAATGCAAGTTGGAGCAAACATGAACTTAATTGTTTTTTTGGAATTATGCTAACAAGAAGCCAAAAACATGGCTTTGCTTTATGTCATAAGAAAGAAGACAAAAACATGGTTTATATTGCCAAATATAATTGAATGTGTGAAGCGGTGGCTTATGAAGACAACAACAAAGGCAAACTGCAGCAGTATTAATTGTTTTCGACTTTGGTTGTAGAGACCTATCGATAATGACAAGTAGCTTTAATTGTATAAAAGCTTGTCAAAGATGAGCTGCAAGTCGAGACTTTCTGCAAGTATGCAGCAAGTAGGTTTTAAATGCAAATCAGAACAAGAAACATGATGCTACGTGCCCATCTCTCAATCAAAAGGGAAAATTAGAAGGAAGAAGATGCTCTGACTTTGAATTCCAATTGAACCCAGGCAATTGATAATCAACAAAGGAAGACTAATATATTAGGGCATTCACAGGAGAGTCGTACCAGTAGAAAATTTGCAACAACTTTTCGTTCTTGCTCACCGACTACTCGATCAAGTGCCGTAATGGAAAATTGAACCTGCAGCAGCAAAGAAACAAATTTGGAATCTTAATCAGTGTTTCGATGGATTGAAATCCATTAAGAAGAGAAGAATGATGGAGGCCATACCCAGTTCGTAAATACAGCATCACGGGCATCCAATCCGCTATTTATGCAGAACCAACCTTCATGTTTCCATCTCCAAGACGAACTGTCAGAGTTGGTTTCCATCTCCAACACGATCTCTACTAGCTCGAGGCAACGACGAAAGATCTCACTTTTCTGATGTGAGGATAGAGTTCATTAGTTTTGTTTCATGGATAGAGTGGGCCTTACAATTGGGCCTAATGCATAATAAAGCTAAAGGCCTGGAAAGAAAGATGGGTGCCCAAATCATTCGGGCCTGACGCGAAACAAAGCTAAAAGGCATAGAACTAAAAGAGGGGTGTCCAAATTAGTTTATGGGTTTGCCTACAAATTCGGAAGCACTACAAAGCCCACTTCAAGACAGTTTACCTCAAAAGTTCGGGCCCAGTCGAATTTGTTATCAACAAGTAAAGGAGACAACACAAAAGCCCATTTACTTTGCCCAATACAAGATTCAACACATCGGGTGCCCAAATCAAATTAGCAGACACTCTGTTAATTACGTGTCCAAAAGAAATACATTTTTTGGGTTCAAAAAATATTTATACATCCGTCAGACACAAAAGTCGGTAAAAAACCAGAAATACAGCTTTTCCGAACTACAACGGTTTGATCCCTTTACAGGGTATGTAGGCAATCTAGCGACCCACTAGATGCAACCGGAAGTCCAAACAAAATCCCTGACTCCCTGGTTCATTCAATTCGAAACCCTGACCTCATCAGTCAAATTCCGCCAAACACCAGGAAACGTCATAGCTTTTCCAAACAAATCCAAAATCGAATCCCTGGTTCACTTACACCAAATTCGTCCAAACACTATTCCTATTCCAAAAAGCCATACCTTCTGATGGGTCATTCACCCATTGGAAATCTTGAACTACGAATGGCTTGATCCCTCTCCCAGGGTACGTAGGCAACCCATTCAGACATCCGAGTGCAGCCACAAAAATAAACAAACACACACATCCCTACAATTGATTTCTTCATAATAGGAATCAAAGGGTGTTTCCCTGTAATGGGGATTGTAATTAAAAGACACATTCTGTCTTGAATGGGTCGAACCCGAACTAATTAAAACTCTATTATTTTAATGAATACGAGTGAAATTATGTTGGGTGACATTTACGCTCACTGTGTGCAATTTTTGCTCAACAGCTTTAAATTAAAGATTGATTTGACTGAGGCAGTTATAAATTCATGATGATGTAGTTTTAATTATTGTTGCATTCGATCTGCACTTCTTTATAGATCTATCATTAGTTTGTTTAAGGACAAGCATATTAACAGAGAGAGAGAGAGAGAGAGAGAGTAATGTTGCAGAGAGAATGGAGATTCAAGTATCTTATTCTTCTCACAAAGGAATGTATTTATAGGAATACATAGCTAGTGTGAAAGCTCTAAGAGAAACTCAATTTGGTAACAATCTTCTCTTGGTTGATTGAGGGCTGCAGCTCCACATACTTGCCTCCAATGATGAAATCTGCCATGCTTGTTGCCTCTTGGTATAAAGCATGTCACACAAGTCTTCATACACTCAAGTACCTATGTTTATACACTCAAGTACCTAGCTATACACTCAAGTACTTATTACATGATATAGACATTTATATTATGACTCATACTATGACTCATACAACATGACTCATACAATATGACTCATATATACTACAACACTCCCCCTTGGATATTTCATGTCAATAGTATTGTCTAGGCCTTGCGCTTCTAAGTTGCCTCGTTAAAAACTTTGCCAAGTAATAAAAACCCTGTGGGAAAAACAACCTTGGTCGAAGGAGAAAAAGAGCACAACGCACATGAGTGTGGAGTAGTAATATCACAGCTTCGGAGATAAGTGGAGTCTTCTTATCAGCATCATAAGTAGGTGATATGTCTACTAGAGGGATGCAAATAGAGTTGCTGCAACAAAACGTTGCCCGGAAAACCCAGTGGGAAAAACCCGTGGTCGAAGGGAAAAGATGAGCAAAAACATATATGTTGAAACAAAACATCTTCAGGATGTAGTATAAGTAGGGCGACCATGCTAAAGATGTGCCTCGTTAAAACCTTGCCAGGTAACAAAACGCAATGGGACAAAATAACTCTGGACGAAGGACAAAAAGAGTACACGATGGTCAAGTGGGTATGCTTCTGGATACTCCCCCTGATTTCAACATCTCCTTTGTGTCTCCCAAATGTGGTGCTTCTCTCGTTGCCTCATTAAAAACCTTGCCGAGTAATAAAAACCCTGTGGGACAAAAAATAATCTAGGTCGAAAGGGAAAAAGAGCACAACACACTCTTCACGTTTCAAGACCATATATGTAGACATCTCCCCCTCTTATCGATCTTTGAGGAGAGTCTGTTATTGCTGATTTTATGCTTGATGTTGTCGCTTTTCATGCAGTCTTGCTTCATTTGTTTCAAAATAAGCAGCATTATCTTAAATGCTTGTAGGCTCATCTGTGGTAGACTTCAAACCACAATTGTTCGAACATGCGTAACTATGGATCCAGTCCATATACATTCACGAATTACTTCGTGAAGAGCAATTATCTCTGCAATGTTCGAAGATATAGCGACTAAGGTCTATTCTGTAGACCTTCAAGATATCACGGTCTTACCCATGGTGAACACTTCACCAGTCTGGGGAGGCCTTTGTATGGTCAACAGATACCCAATATCAGCAAAACCTTCCAAAAACACTTATGTCATTTTGGGGTAGAGATAGAAAACGTAGGCCAGCGTTTTGGCGGCGTTTCTGGTGTGTGATGGGTCTAATTCCATCATCTCTTTGTAGGGATAGAATAAGCCCATATCGATCGTACATTTCATGTACCGAAAGATATCTTTTACACCAATCCAATGGTGTCGCGTTGGCGCAGAGCTATACCTTTAGCTAACAAGTTTATGTCAAAACGAGATGTCCAGTCTTGTGCATTGAGCTAAGTACAATAATGCGCTTATTCGCACTTCTGCCTCTAGCACATCTTCGTCTGATCATCCTTCAGACGGAGAGGATCTTTTTCAGGATCAAGACTACGAATGATTATGGGGTGCTTGAAGGTTTGACCTTTGTCAAAATGCCTAAGCATCTATCAACACGATGCTCAAGTTCCAAACTGAGGCATAATCGTGTTCCCCAAAATCCTTTATCTCAAACTCGGATTTCAAGTGTTCAGCGGTTTCCCTTAACTCTTTAAGGGCTTCTAATGAAGATCATGTCCAACATGACAACCGCGATAGAATCCGAAACTTGTTATGGAAACGCGCGGGCATATCCCTTCCCAATCAAGTAGTCACTTTTAGTGAGCGTTTCAACTCTATTGCAAACGCGCTCCGTGGTCTAGAGCCACTTGATTTGGGTAACTAAAGTTTCACTATGAACTTTCATGTATATTTTGTATCTAGATCCCTATAGAGATACGTAGTGACCACATTTATAAGCTGCATGTTCAGTTATTTGGAAACTACCAAACTGACAGGGTAGTGGAGTGCAATGACATCCATTACGAGAGAATATGTCTCTTCGTAGTCAATACCAAGGCTTTTTTGTGAGAAGCCTTGCACCATAAGGCGAGATTGCCATCTCTTTTTCTCAACACACTTTCTAACGAAGACCCATTATTCAATAGGTTTTATGTAAGGAGGTGTTGGCATCACTGGCTCAAAAACCTTCCTCTTCATTAGAGAATCTTACTTAACCTGGATCTCATATTTCCATTTAGGCCAAATTTCTCTATGTTGGTATTCATGCTTCAACGGAGTGTGGTTCGATATCATCGAACTCAACAAACTCATGTGCATCAAAATGCGCAAATACATCATCAATTATGATGGAGTTTCTATTCCACGTCTTATGTACACTAGTGTAATTTTCATAGAGCTCTATATTCTCAGAAATAGGTTTTGACGTTGAGGCGTCCCCCAACGATAACCATAATCCGGAAGATGCTCATAAGACGGATGTTTGAGTGTCGATGATCCAAGGATTGTGCCAAAGTATCCTTCGAATCCATAGGCTTCCCACGCATCTTAGCTGGGGCCATGGCCTGTAACACCAGAGTGCCACTTTCTATGGCATTGGCGCCTTGCCTACCTCTGTGTAGGGTGGTGCTACGTCCTCTTATAGAGACGTCCTTCCTTGCAGGCATTTTTGCAGCAAATGTGTGTGATCTCGTCACTTTTAATAGGGATCGAGATGAGACATAGTGGGGACAGACCACGACAATTCCTGTCGTTCCTGCTGAACATTCGAGTTCTTATCTCCCCCTAACAATGGGAAGACTGTCTCATCAAAGTGACATCCGTAAATCAAACGGGAAAGAGATCGCCTTGCAAAGGCATTAAGTGGCGGACAATTGTTGGAGTCTCAAATCCAACTAAGTTGCTCACTTATTTGTAAGGACCTACAATAGGCGCTGTAGCAGCGCAATTGGCACATAAATGGCTCACTCGAATGTGCGTAAATACAAAATATTTGTACCCAGTCACTAGCTGTAACGCAGATATACATTGAGTGGCGGTAGGTCGTAGAGAAATTAGCATAGTTGTATGCGATATTACATCACCCCAAGCGGATATAAGAAGATTGGTGCGCATCACCAATGTCTGAACTACCATCGTAGTTATGTCTGCGAGACCTTTTGGGCGTGTATATGGGAATGTGATGTCTAACATCAGTCCCTTTGCAATAACCATCGAAAGTCTTCGATGTAAACTCTCTAGCATAGTCAAATCTATTTGACTGAAGGATGAACCTAGGGGGTGAGCCCATTGTCATATGATTTGTGCTAGGAGTATAGCATACGTAGCTTTTACAGGTGGATAATAGCACAACACGTGATCAGTGTGTTTGCGTGTCAACCAATACCATGAGATATTTAAACGTCCGCAAGTTGGTTGAATAGGTCCACAAATATCACCTTGGATTCTTTGCAAGAATGGTATATTTTCTTTAGTGTCCTTTGCATAGGATAGTCTCGATCCTATCTTTGCTAAAGAGCAAGCTTTGCAAAACGAAGTAACTCTTTGGACCAATCTTTGGTTCGTACTTCTTTTCGTTTTGAGGAATGGATGTCCGTGAAGTCTTTAATATACGGAACATCATATCATGACCTGGATATCCCAAACGGTCTTGCCAAAGCCTATATGTGTCAAAATCCCATAAGTCATTTCTTATGACATGGTTTGATTCAATGACTCGAATAGTGGTTGCATGCAATCCACTAGAGCGACACATAAGTTTCTCTAATACTCGTTTATGTTCGTAGTCATTAGAGGCGATGCAAAGGAACTCTTGTCCATTCTTACAATGTGTTTTCACTTGAAAACCATTGGCTCTTATATCTTTCAAGTAATAAAGTTCAGAAATTAACACATGTCCATGACATTGAATAATAATGCGACACTTTATTAATACGGAAAATAGTCAATGATTACATCAAAGTTTCCAAAGTCTATTCCAAAATAAAATCAAACTTATACAAATTGTAATTGCTCAATCTGTTTGGCAATTCCAATGAAATATGACCAGGGAAGTAGAGAGATGTTGGTGGAGAGAGGCTCGCTTAAATACCCTGATCTCAATTACTTTCCTAGACATCATACTTCATTAGGTACGCCACATGAGAAAGAGTCAATACAATTGTCATTTATTGACTAAGGCACATTTGCCGTTTTTGGAAAATAGAAAGGACTATTCTAATCAAAGTCTGCGGCATCCTCGTGCTCTTTATTTGCAGCTTTGAAGTCCTCAGTGGTGAGAGTGATATCTTCACCATCTTTATTTTCAGCAAGATTGATATCTTCATCTTCAGCAAGATTAGTTTCTTGCTCTCTCAATTGCCTATACACCTTGTAGCTTGCAGCTAGTTGGGTACTTGCATGGCATTGCTTGAACCAATGCTCAATTGATCCACACCGATGACACCTGTCATTGTGGTTACCTCCCTTCATTTGAGGTGTAGGTTGTCCACGTTGTGGATATTCCCTAGGAGGGTTGCTGCTACTACCACGTCTCATGGTGCGACCTCCATGACACATATTGTTCCACTGAATCTTCAAGTCAGGGAGGAGGGAATCTTGGATATTGCCAAAGCGCTCTTCTAGCGCCACCTATAGGTCTCTTGCATCCTTGATCGACATGTACTCTAATATGAGAGATTTATCCATTTGGCGTCGCATCAAGATAATTGCTTGAGCATGCTTTGTGGGTGTTCATTGGAACACAAGGCCCTGGTCAGGTGCCTGGATTATGGGCAATATCCCTCTCGCAGTGAGATGGTTCTCAACGTCGGTTACCCAGCCATGGTATTCCGAGCCTGTTGAGTCAAGCATTGGAAAGTCGAGTCTAGGTTCATTCGACATCCTGAAAAATAAGAAGAGAAGATATATTAGTTTCGGAGTTTAAACTTCCACGAAAACTAAAATAATAAGATTTCCAAGCTATGCTACCAAGAAATCAATTTCCAAGAATATTTGGATTAGACCAAAACAATGATGTTTGTGGACGCTCTTAGTCCGAATATTATGAACACTCTTAGTTCATTGATTACGAACGCTCTTAGTTCGTTTAGCGTGAATCTTCACAATTCCGCTTATTAAATAATCGAACCCACTTTTAATATGGTCATAAATTGATGCTTGTGGACGCTCTTAGTCCGAATATTATGAACACTCTTAGTTCATTGATTATGAACGTTCTTAGTTCGTTTAGCGTGAATATCCACAATTCCGCTTTTTGATTGCAAGTCCCCGAAAAGAAGAGAAAGGAATAAAAACTCAAAAAACGGGAACTTTAATCTATAACTTACTTGTTGAAATTCGGAGCAAATTCTCTTCTGAACAGATCCCACTTTAAATGTTATACAGGTCTCAAAACTGCTCCAACAGGGCTAAAATTTGGAGATCAGATATAAGAGACAGAGATTAACAACTTTGATGAAGAAATGATTTTGATTAGATGTCCCGAAAAGGACGTTTCTCGGCGTGCAAGCAGGTTGATCTGCACAGGGACGAGCATGCTGAACAGCTCCCACTTTGAATGGTGTACATGTCTCAAAACGACTTCAACAGGGCTGCAATTTTGAGGTCAGATAGAAAAGACATATATGAACAACTTTGATGAAGAAAGTATTTTGATCAGAGGTCCTGAACAAGATGTTTCGGGGCGTGCAAGCAGGCTGATCTGCACAGGAACTAGAGCAGGGGCAGCGCACGGTATGGCTAGCAAGGGCTAGGAGCTCGTGCTGATAACGTGTTTAAGGACAAGCATATTAACAGAGAGAGAGAGAGAGAGTAATGTTGCATAGAGAATGGAGATTCAAGTATCTTATTCTTCTCACAAAGGAGTGTATTTATAGGAATACATAGCTAGTGTGAAAGCTCTAAGAGAAACTCAATTTGGTAACAATCTTCTCTTGGTTGATTGAGGGCTGCAGCTCCACATACTTGCCTCCAATGATGAAATCTGCCATGCTTGTTGCCTCTTGGTATAAAGCATGTCACACAAGTCTTCATACACTCAAGTACCTATGTTTATACACTCAAGTACCTATCTATACACTCAAGTACTTATTACATGATATAGAGACATTTATACTATGACTCATACAATATGACTCATATATACTACAACATAGTTGATATTATCACTTTTAACTTCAATATAAACATTAGCATCATTTTAATTGTTTTAGTATCAACTTCACTATTATCCAGATTAGCTGCAAACATTGCAAGTTTGCAACCCTTCTGATATATGCTTCAAGAAGACGCGAATAACATTTGATGAATTTTAACAAGTTGGTCATGACCCAAAATTACCTGGAAAGCTTTATTACTTGCTTTCCAGAGCTATATTTGCTTGTTTTGGCTTTGGAAGTTTTGCTCTGTTTAGTTATGTGATTTCTTTCATTCTTTATGTTGCTCTGTTTTTTTATATATCTTGCATGTCTGAGAAGAAAGGGGAAGTTCTTTCGATTCAATACCATGTCAAGACCTGTAGACGCCTTTCCCATTAATTGATCCACGGTCCACTGTTTTAAAACTGTAGAATTCAACTTACAAAATGTTAGCAACAATTATCCAAGAAACAGAACTCTTACATTGCAGTCCTTCATATATAAACAAGAAGCCGAATATCATTTGACGGATTTTAACATGGTTTCACAGCTAAGTGACCCAAAACTACATCAGGTGGTGTTGCCGTTGCTTCATCCAGATCGATGATGAGGACCAAATCCAACTTGGAGGTGGTCGTTAATAACGAACGCATGCAGGTGAATTCATATGTTAATGGTAGTATTCGATCAGTCAATGATTCCAATTTTATAATCAATCGTCAGACTGCAGTCTATGAAGTTATGAAACCAGTAAAAGAACCCCAACTGCATTCATACGTTCCTGTTTTATTAATCAGAAACCACACAATTGAAGGACTCCATTAAAATTGTTCAAACACAGGCCATAGGCAAACAAACTGTTTCAGTTGTTTGGTGGATGGGGGATAATTTGTTCATTGACGGCAAAACCAAAATGGTTCCCATGGTGCAATTTCCAGCCATCATATACAACTAGTCCTAATCAGCTGCCCATTTATTTACTTAATTAAACACAGAGATGACTTTTACATAAACATGTGAACCCACTCGAGTCTCAAGTCTCAAATCTCAACCAGCCGGCCGGTGATCATACGTCAATTATAGTTTGGAAAAATTTGATAAAGCCACAAAGATACAGGAAATCAGATCATCACGGAAAAACCACAGAAATTTCATAGTGGAACTGGAACATAAGTGCTCATCGTTCATCACTCTTGCTCTGCTTTTTCACACAAAGCAGAACATTAGTCTTGGTAAAAAGAGATGGAGTCTAACTTGATCATAGCTCAGAGAAAATGGATATTGGTTCAATCTCTAATGGTGGAAACATCAGATAACATGTGGTGGAGGGATCCTTCGGAGAAGAAGTAATAGAATTGAATTGAAGAAAGTAAGTAGTTAAAGCAGTTCTTAAGAGATTGTCCTGTGTTCCACTAGTAGTCAACTTGGTAGTTGATAATCAACTTTGTAAGCCGGTTAGGAAGAGCAAATTTTCCCAAGAGATTATTTCCATTTCTTGTCTGGATTTGGTTTTTTACGATCATTCCAGATGAGTTGATATCTTCTGATGTATTACAAATTGTTCAAATTCTTCAGTTAATGAACCCGGATTGAAGCTAATATAAGAACACGGTAATATAATGTAAAATTTAGCTGTGGCTATGATAAAGACTAATTTATTCTAAACTGAAACCCGCGGCTCCAATAAGGCTATAGGCTTGCTTTAGCTTTGCATTACTTTATTAATTCATTGCTTACAAACAAGATCTTCATGCTGTTTTCTCCCAAACACAATAGCTCATTCCAGAAGTTGCAATTTTGAATGTTGTTGGAGGTACAAATTCGCTAACATCAAATCGCATACCAATCTTCATTATGATTTTGTCATCTATGGAAGCTACATAGACATCTGGATCAGCTGCTAGGATCCGCACCACACTGTCGGGTTTGATCCCATTCCTGGACCTAATCACAGTGAGATTCGAGATCTGCTCTTTCAATCTCCAGTCAAAGAAATGATCATAGAACTGTTGCAAGATGTACAAAAATTATTAGAATAATGGACCACAAGAGATAAAACTATGAACATGCACTTTCACTTGAGCTATAGCAACCTGATCTCATGACTATGTCACTTTAGTTTGTGAGAAGACGAATTAAGATAAAAAAAAAGGACTTACTATCGATGGGATCCCTGGATGAGTAAGAATGTAAGCATATCCCTGAATGACTTCATCTGATGGAAATGGCCACAACTTTTGTGTGGAACCTGTATCATGATTGTCTATGAAAGTCACACTATTGCGTGGCGATATTCCAATCAATCCAGGAGGCCCTCCATTTGAGTCCTTCAACCTCCCCAGTTCACCTTGGACAGCAGCTTGAAGTATCCCTTTAGTTGTAAAATCAAATGCGGTAACCTCTCCTCCAGCATTCCTTATCCATCCAGCAAGCTCGTTGCGATGGCTATCCTGGTTGTACTTTGGTTTCCCATCACTTTCATACGCAAGGGAATTCCATAACTCTCCTACTGAGAAACTAGGCTTTGTGTTTGCTACATACAACTTGGTGAACTCTGGAGCATATCCCTTGACAAAATCAAATCTCCATCCGCTGAACCCAATTTCGGTCTTCAACCAATTCATCCAATCCGAGAGCTCATTCTGGACCCTTGTGTTTTTGTGATCAATGTCAGGAGCACCACCAAAGTCAGCTCCAGTGTCAGGGTTGCCCTTGCCATCAGAATATTTTGTGTCGTCGCTGCAAATAAGAGACGGGCCCCAATCAAGGCGATCATCGGGCGTTCCTCCTTCAAAAATGCACCATATTCCTCTCTCATCTTTCTTCTCTGCACATCTGTGGTTTATAACAATATCTGCTATGCTCTGTATCCCATTGTCATGGTAGGTTTTTACCAGTGCCTTTAATTCATCTTGGCTTCCATATTTTGATGCGAGATCATAGAGCCTACCAGGCATGTATCCTTCAAAAAAAGTTAAAGAGTTCCGCTAGTTGTATCAACATACACCAAAAATAAGGAGATATTTACAAGTCCACTTAAAAGGAAAAATAGCAAACCGGTTTGGTTAACGATTCGAATGCAAAAACTGAAAAAAAAACTGTTTTCCGATTGCAATGTTAGTCGGTGCTATGAACTTCATAAGTTAAACTTTTTTGTTACTTTGACACAGAGATTCTAGCAATTGCTAAATGACGCAGGGTGTTAAGACACATGGACTAAATTAAAATGGCAAATTCAAGATACAGGTATCAAAAATGCAATTGTCCCTACTGGTTGATGTATATACCTAATTACCAATTTTAAAGAAATATCATATAAACTATATATGGTGTAGGTATCTAGATGGCTCACAGATGAAATCTGCAACATGCAGTTCTTAAAATTGGAAAACTTGAAAAGGATGTTTGGGAAGTTTCCGAAGAAAGGCCTGTTTTTCAACTAGTTTCTCATTCATGTTATTACAAAACTACTATCCAACCAAATTTGCATCATTATTTAAATCCTATACAAGAGTCAAAATTTTACAATATATCGTGGACATTGTGTACTAGTTCTGATCAGATCATCATTTTGCTCAGCAAGCTTAACCAAATTCTGGCTAGAGAAAGAGAGTACAAAAGAGAGTTTTGGGAAAGTAACAAAATATATATACCTTCATCTGAAATAGCATGAGAAGGTGGTGGAAGCCAAACGTGTGTAATTCCTGAAGAAGCTAGTTCAGCTGCAGACTGCTTCAAGATGTTGTACCATCCCCCCTTCTTTGCTGATTCCCAATTGAACCCCTGAGATCACCAACCAAAAAATAAAACAAAAAGGTTAACAGAGAGAGAGAGATGTGCTTCTTTGATCAGTACCTGAAATAGGATTTGGGAAGCAGTGAAGTTGGGTATGAAAATAATAGAGAGTAGGAAACAGAGGAGGGAAACTTCTAGTGAATTCATGTCTCTCCTGCTTTGGGATGAAGCAAACCTCTCGAGTTGAGCTTATTCCATATAGGGTTCGATCTGGCAACTAATCAACACCTGAGATTCGAGGAGTAATGAAAAATCAGCTTCCATTTGCGTCAATCAGCAGGCACCTCCAATTTCCAAGGATATGTTTTCCAGCCTAACCATTGCGCTCATTTTTCCAAGTCAAGTTTTGGCGCAAGTCTTCGTCGGTGGTGAAAGTCTTCGTCTTTTTGTTAATTGCCAAAAAAAAAACCAAAAAATTGGAACATCTTACTGTAAACGCTACGAAAAACCTAACACTGTTTTCGTCTACCAAAAGAGAAGTACATTTGTAGACCAACAGATGCGGTCAGGTTTTCTGTTAGATTGACCCCGTCAACTCGCATAGCACAGGAAAGATGCCTGTTGTTACCAGAGGGGCGTTTAAAGGAAGGAGGAAGGCATGTGCATCGAGGAAGAGAGCGGGTTTTCATTGGACTTGGCTACTATAGCCGAGCGCTTCGCTTCTTCCTCTACCTATCCAACAATAATTCAATTCAATTCAAATGCAAATGGGTTGTGCGTTGTTGGGTGCTAATCACTCTCTCAATCCAAAACCCAGTCAAGTCTGCCTCTCTCTCTCTCTCTCTCTCTCAAACGAGCTCCGCGTGCGTGTCCAATACTGCTCCTCTCTCTCAATCAAAACTTTCTCTTCTTTTTAGTCTGGGTTGTTACAAAATCCGACAACAATAGAATTACGTATACGTGGTGCCTGAGTTTCTCCGACGACGATAATCAAATGACTGCCTGGTTCTTTTCTCAAACTTTTTTTCATCCTGCAAACTGCAACACTCTGCACGTGGTACATCTCTCTCTCTCTCTCTCTCTCTCTCCCTCCTATTATCACCTGTTTTTGTAATATTTTGTTTGTGAAAGCCCCTTGCTTCAGTTCCATTGAATTCGTATTTGCTGGGCAATGTATATAAAACTCATGATCACTCAAGTACCCAATTTCAATTTACTTGTATTTCATCCACTTGCTCATAGTTTTATTGAGAATTGAGGTTTGGATTGCTGTGGGTTGTAGTTAGTTATTCCGGAATTAGATTGTTAAGAGTTTGTGCTTTTATACTATGGTGTGCAATTCTGCTCTCAACTATTCTTGATTATGATGAAATTTCCATTCTAAAGAAACTTTCAGGTTTGCTCATATGCTTGATTTTGCAAAGAGGATATCTTGGTTTCATATTATTTATATTGGGATACTGGTAATGATTTTTGATACTTCTGCTCACATTCGAATTCTAGTGTTCTTAGCTGAAGTGTTAGGATTATATTTGTTTTGTTGAGAGGTCATGATTTGGACTCCAAATCAGTTCAAACTTGCAAAAATGATGGATGATACTGAATGTTTTTCATTTGTTGGCAGGATGGTAGTTTTAGGTTAATCTAGAACTTTGATTGCATGGACTTCTTGGACTTCTTATAATAAGTTCCAAGTTATTCAGTAGCAAGCAGCTTTGGATGACAGTAAAAATAAGGTCAACTTACGTTTTACAGCCTTTGGAGGCTTAGATTGGAGCATTAGAATTTGAGATTGTAAGATATAGTTGAAAGCTCCTTTTAGTTGTATCTTGTATCTTCATATATCGGGGGTGGTTAATTTTCTGAAACTGGTTTAGGGGAAGTTTTTTCCAAATTTTTTAGTCAGGTTGTTAGATTCTCTAGTTATGCATGTTAAGTTTTCAGGTCGATTGGCAAAGTTTTCAGGTTGCTACTTCACCTCAGATACCTGCAATTCCTCAAAAAACCTGCAAAAAAAACAAAAAGGGGAAAATTCCTCATTGTTGTTAAACAGAAGATGTGTCCCTATACACTTGTGTATTCTTATTATAGATTAAAAAATAGAGTAACTTACGCAGCGATGGTATCAAATTACCTTCTCCTCCTTCTTCTCCTTCTTTTTTTTTCAACTTACTACTGAGGTGCCATTTTGATCATACACTTATTTATTTATTGGTTTTGAATGGAAAAACCTGAAATCATGAGTCCTGTTTTTTAGTTACTCAATTTTACTTTCATTTTATTCATAGTTTAACATTTACTAACTATTACTATATGGGTTGTTTCTCAGAATTTGTTAGGGTTGTGTTGTCACTAACAGTGTAATCTAATTTCAGGTTGATAAAGCTTTTCTGAAGCAGCTCAAATTGTTCCGGAGTTAATGTTTTCAACTTAGCTTTCATTTTGTTATTAAGATTTGGTTGTATTCAACTTAATTGTGATTTGTATTCTTATGGATTTTGTGGCAATTTTGGTTGAAAGAACAGGGAATGGTAAGAGACTTGGAAAGGGAGGATTTCATACATGAAAGCTTTGGAAATGTTATCCCCTCAAGGCATGAAATCCTGGATCCATCATTTTTTCTTTTCTTTTTTTTCCCATATAGGTAGGAACATAGGCGATAATGAAAGCAAAGAAGTCTACAATAGTTTCTTACTGAAAAACTGTCCGAGTTATATAACAGTAGATAGGCACAAATTGTGGTAGCTGTCAGAAAGTCATATATTTTCTCAGTGGAACCAAATTGTTTATATCAGTGATATCGAACAAAATTAGACTGGCAAGAGATAGAAAATTTAATAAGATTTATGTGTCCTACAGCGGTTATGCTAATGGTTTCATCTATTCAAGATGTGTACAAGTGTAAGCTACACTCTATATTTGGTTTCATTTTATTGACTGTTTCTATACTTCCTTGTGGGTGCTTCTTTGTTTAATCCTTCTTACAATTTGTTCTAATTTTTCTTTTCAATTAGTGTAATTGTAAATTTTCCCCTCTTTCTCTTGAGTGGAGTAAATCCCCTATTCAATATTTGTATTCAGCATCATCTCATCAAGCTCTGCATGTAGCCTTGTGGGTTCTTTACTTTCTGTTTTACCAATTTGGAGTTAGCTCTATACTGCTGCTGCTAATAAAATGAAATCGAAAAACGAAACTTTTGCACTAGGAGCTCTTAAAAGTTTACATTTTGACTCGTTAGATAATATCAGAGTATGTAGCGCGTACACAGTACACACATATTGTAGCTACTGCTCTCTCATTCTATTGCTTAATCTACTTAATGAGGTTATGGAAAGGGATTCTCTTAGGATTGCAATATTTCCTAAAAATTTGTGGTACCATTTGTCTATTTTCAGTTTTTTGCTTTCTGTTCAGCGCACTTCTATGTTGGTTTTGATAAGACCACCTTTTAAATAGATTAAGAGATTAGTGCAGAAAAAAATACAGTAGAAAAGACCACCTCTTGTTCGAGCCACTTAGAAAAGTGATGATCATCTCCATTTAGATATGCAGCTAGAAACATTGTTGCATATTTTCTCTTCATTACAAATTTTCATTCTAGGTTAATTGTTAGCTAGGTGGATGGGAATACTCGTAAAATAACACAAGAAAAGTACTAAGAATAGGTATACCACCTAAGAAGCTAGTCAATACATGCAATTTTTTTCTAGGTTAAATGTATACTGGACGCTGCTTGCTCAAAGTTCCGTTCGTGGAGCAATGGCAGGGTTCACAGGCTTTTTAGTTAGGTTTGTAGTTATCCTTTCTCTTACAAGTTTGTTTATCGTCACACTTGAATAGTTGAATGGTGGAAGCTTCTACTTTAACTTCATCGTCTTAGTATATATCTCATTCAAAAAGTTGCTCTTAGAGTTTGAAGTTAAGACTCACATATTGATATTTTTTTACTTTGATATACAGTATATTACTGAGAGCTAGAACCAGGTTGTGATTACCGATAGGATCTGGGCCACAACTCCTTTCTTCAACCAACCAACCGAGCTTCTTGAACCCCAAAGATGTTGATGAAGTCCAAAAAGAGGAAGAGCCTCCAACTCAACTGCTAGACAGGGGAAATTGTAAAGCTAGCAAGTACTAAAGACATTTCTGGCATGACATGAAAACACAAGACTGTTTTATTCGAAACCTTCTGTTAGAATCACTAGTATTCAGATCTTTGGTTGATGCCCTACTAACCCAGAATGTTGATGGAAATTCACATTTTTGACTACTAGTATCATCTGTGGAGCATAATTGTTTGCTGTTGTATCAAATGAATTCAATTCACCATGCCCTACCGAAGAGATTTCCACTTAAAATGTTCATTTGATATAAGCAATACTAGCATATCTGGAATGGGATTAGCAGAGTCTAATTAAGCTCCATCTTGTATGAGTTTGTAATTACTTAGGTCATTGCATATTTTTGACAAGTGCTGCTACTGGCCATTTGTTCTGTTGGATAGTTTTGGGTGTTTAGCAGTAGATAGTAGTTTATCAACACACGTAAGCACCTCAAGTTTGAAATGATTGTATTGTGACGGTGCTTGATCCTGAAGTGGTAATGCTGATTTCAATTTCACATTGGTTAACTTTTTGTCAAATTAATTCTGTGGACCATTTGATTGTTCTTTTTCTTCAAGCAGTGAGCAACATTTCCCATGAATAGAATCATTGTATGCATATACCCTTAGCTCTGTACCATATATTAGTTTTTTGCATGCCTTTTGTTAGCATTATGACTAGTCTCTTGATCTTGACAAGTGACTGCATTCAGCTTATTGTTATGTTTCAACTGATTGTATGAACTCATCCAGAGCCATACATACAAAATTGTTAACAACAACTCCGCGGCAATAGCGTGGGCGCTTTTGCTTATCAAATCTAAGAGTACTCTCAAATAGTGCAACTTGGACATTTTTCTTTTATTTTGAGCTAATTTCACAAATGGCTCATCCAACAACCCATACCCAAAAATCAACTAATTTCCTAAACATCAATTTGATACCCACGGTATACTTGTTTTCAAAGTTGGCTAAAATTTGTTGGAATGCAGGTCAAGCTCTGTGAAATTCCTTATTTTTTGGTTTTTCCCTCAATTTAACTGTTAATTTTTCTGTCGAAGACGAAGATATAGAGGCAAATAAGAATCATCAAAAATGAAAAAATCTTGAATGTTGTATTGCTTAAAGACATCTAGTCTCTTATTCTGGGTAAAAACTTGAAGGGAGTGACATGAATACAATCATTATAACTACACATCCAAACTAGAGCAACCGCCACAAAAGTAAAGCAAAAATGACGTCGCAAAAACCTTATGCTGCCTTTTTTCATGCACATCAAAAACCACAGTAACTCCAATTGTCATCACCATGCAATTTATAACAGCAACTAGAACCATCTGGAAAATGTCCAAGTCCAATCATCGAGTTACATCCTCAAATCGTCAAGTAATCGTGTAGCTGTTGTAGAGAATTGAAAAAATAGTATTATATTGTATTCATCTCACCATGAGGTTTATGTAGGGTTACATCATGTATACAAAAGGCAATACATAATAACTATACTAATCAATCGCACATTACGAGTCTGTCAATCGCACATTACACGTATGTCAATCGCACATTACAAGTATATCAATCGCATACATTAAGCAATACCTATTGCATGAATAGTCATTATCATTTACAACACTCCCCCTTGGATATTCCATGTCAACAGTGATTCCTCTGTTATGCGTTTCTAAGTTGCCTCGTCAAAAACCTTGCCAAGTAATAAAAACCCTGTGGGAAAAAACAATCTTGGTCGAAGGAGAAAAAGAGCACAACGCGGGTGAATGTGGCGTAGTCAACATCCTTCAACACTCCCCCTTGTGCCGCTCAAACTCGGTGTCACTAAAAACCTTACCAAGTAACAAAAACCTGTGGGACAAAAATAATCCTGGTCGAAGGGCAAAAAGAGCACAACACGTCCTTCACTCTTCGAGATCGAACATGTAGACATCATACCTCTCCCCTGATGTCAAAGGATTTCTACAATTATGGGAGTTCGGATAACTTTCTTAATCCGATGCTCTTCACATGTTTCTTGAAGGTGGATTTACGTAACGACTTGGTAAACAAGTCCGCTACATTATCCTCTGAACGGATTTGATTCACTTCAATATTTAGAAGTGTTTATTATTGCTGATTGTAAAAGAACTTAGGCGATATATGCTTGGTGTTATCGCCCTTGATGAAACCTAAATTCATTTGCTCAATACAAGCTGCATTATCTTCATAAATGCATGTAGGTTCATATTTGGTAGACTTCAAACCACAAGTTCCTCGAATGTGTCTAACTACAGACCTTAGCCATATGCATTCTCGCACGACTTCATGTAGAGCGATAATCTCTGCATGATTTGAGGAAGTAGCAATAAGAGTCTGCTTTGTGGACCTCCAAGATATCGCAGTGCTTCCTATGGTAAAGACATAACCCGTTTGGGAGCGACCTTTGTGAGGGTCAGAGAGATATCCTGCATCAGCAAAACCCATCAAGACATTGTTGTTATTTTGATGGAGGGGAGGAGGAGCACGGAAGGTGGTGTTTTGTCTTGCGAAGTCCTATCCCACACTTCCGTTATTTCTTTTCTCTCTGTAGGGATAGAAGAAGCTCATATCAATCGTACCTCTCAAGTATCGAAATATTGTCTTTATGCCATGCCAATGGCGACGTGTTGGCGCAGAACTGTGTCGAGCTAACAAGTTCACTGCGAATGAGATGTCTGGTCTTGTGCATTGAGCTAAGTATAATAATGCGCCTATTGCACTTAGATAAGGCACTTCAGCCTCTAATAAGTCTTCGTCCTCATCCATTGGAAAAAACGGATCTTTTTCAGGCTCAAAACTACGATCGATCATGGGAGTACTCACAGGCTTTGCTTTACTTCATTAAAGCGCCTTAATAATTTTTGAGTATATGCTGACTAATGGATCATAATCCCATCACTATCGTACTCGAGTTCTAGTCTGAGGCAAAACCGTGTTTTCCCAAGATCTTTCATCTCAAATTCGGATTTCAAGTACTTAGCAGTTTCCTTTAACTCATCTAAAGTTTCAATTAGGTTCATGTCATCGACATAAACTGCTACAATTGCAAATCCGAAACTTGTCCTTTTTATAAACACGCATGGGCATATTTCATTGTTGACATATCTTTTCCCAATCAAGTAGTCACTTAAACGGTTATACCACATCCGTCCGGATTGTTTCAATCCATATAGTGAGCGTCTCAATCTTATTGAAAATGCGCTCCGTGGTTTAGAGCCACTTGACTTGGGTAATTGAAGTCCATCTGGAACCTTCACATTTATATATATATATATATATATATCTTTGAATCTAGATCCCCATAGAGATATGCTGTAACCACATCCATAAGCTGCATGTCAAGTTTTTCAGAAATTACCAAACTGACAAAGTGGCGGAACGTTATAACATCCATTACCGGAGAAAATGTCTCCTCGTAGTCGATTACAGGGCGTTGTGAGAAACTTTGCGCCACAAGGCGGGATTTGTATCTAACAACCTCATTTTTCTCATTGCGCTTTCTAACAAAGACCCATTTATGGCCAACAGGCTTTATACTTGGGCGTGTCAGCGTTATAGGCCCAAATACCTGTCTCTTTGTTAGTGAATCCAATTCAACCTGGATCGTATTTTTCCATTTGGCCAGTCTGCTCTTTGTTGACATTCTTCAATGGAGCGAGGTTCGATATCATCTTGTTCTATAATTTTTTTAGCAATAGAATATGCAAACACATCATCAAGGATAATATAATCTTGATTCAACG
Source organism: Rosa lucieae (assembly GCA_024704745.1). Taxonomy (NCBI): domain Eukaryota; kingdom Viridiplantae; phylum Streptophyta; class Magnoliopsida; order Rosales; family Rosaceae; genus Rosa; species Rosa lucieae. The sequence continues at coordinate 13,336,133 of CM045497.1, read as the reverse complement.
TCTCATGTACACTAGTGTAATTCATGAAGATCTCCCTATTCCCTGGAATTGGTTCTAACATTGAAGCGTCCCCCAATGATGTCTCTTGGACATAACCATAATCCGGAATATCTTCATGAGACCGGTTATTTATGTCGATAATTAATGAATCTTTCTGTGCCAAACTCGCTTTCTTTCTCGGGCGAGAATCCATCGAACCTTTGGGCCTCCCACGTTTCCTTACTGGAAGCCCGGCCTGAGCCACATTGCCATCACTATTAGTGGTGGCGGCGCCATGACCAATACCCTTAGGGGTGGTGCCATGTCCATGATTTTTAGGGACATCAATCCTTGCAGACATGTTTGCGGCAGGTATATGTGATATTGTCACTTTAGTGATATTAGAGAATTCTCCGCACTTCAATTTTGGACTGTACGGTTCGGGGATCAAGATGAGACAAAGTGGGGACAGACCACGACAATTCCTGTCTTTCCTATTAAACATTAATGTTCCTAACTCCTCCTAACGACGGGAAGACTGTCTCATCAAAGTGACAATCCGCAAATCTAGCAAGGGTTCTAAGTAGTGGATAATGGTTGGAGAGTCATATCCAACATAAATGCCTAATCGTCTTTGAGGACCCATTTTGGTGCGCTGTGGCGGTGCAATTGGCACATAAACTGTACACCCAAATATGCGTAAGTGTGAGACATCAGGCTCATATCCAGTAACCATCTGGGACGCAGAAAAGGGTTGAGTGGTAGTAGGCCTCAGACAAATGAGCACAGCTACATGCAATATTGCATAGCCCCAAGCAGAAGCAGGGAGATTGGTGCGCATAACCAATGCTCTAGCAACCATTTGAAGTCTTTTAATGGCAACTTCTGTGAGACCATTTTGGGTGTGAACATGAGGAACAGGGTGTTCAGCCTCAATCCCAATGGACATGCAATAGTATCAAACGTTTTTTATGTAAACTCTCCAGTATTGTCAAAACGAATTGACTTAATGGGATGATCAGGGTGGTGAGCCCTTAATTTAATGATTTGTGTTAGGAGTTTAGCAAATGCAGCATTTCTTGTAGACAATAGCATGGCATGTGACCATTGTGTCGATGTATCAACCAACACCATAAAATATCTAAATGGTCCGCAAGTTGGTTGAATAGGTCCACAAATATCACCTTGGATTCTTTGTAAGAATGGAATATTTTCCTTAGTGTCCTTTGCATAGGATGGTCTCGATCCTAATTTTGCTAAAGAGCAGGCTTTGCAAAACGAAAGTTGGGCTTTAGAAGCAACCAGGGAAGTATCCGGTTGAGCCACGAAGTCACAATTGACTTTAGAAGTAGAAAAAGGAACAATGGAGGTATTGGTGGCGTTAATACCACTTTTGGGCCGCAGGGGGTAGGCGGCGTCAACCCTATCTGGGACCAAATTTCGGCTCTGACTTCTTTTCGTTTTGAAAAATGAATGTCTTTGTGAAGTTTTTAGTATACAGATCATCATATCACGACCTGGGTGTCCTAGACGATCGTGCCAAAGCCTGTATGTGTTATAATCCCATAAGTCATCTCTCATGACAAGGTTAGATTCAACGACTCAAACAGTGGCTGCATACAACCCACTAGAGCGACACATAAGTTTCTCTAATACTCGTTTATGTCCGTAGTCATTAGAGATGATGCAAATGAACTCTTGTCCATTCTCACAATGTGTTTCCACATGAAAACCATTGGCTCTTATATCTTTAAAACTCAATAGGGTCCTTCCAGCCTTAGGAGCATATAGAGCTTCAGTGACATTAATACTTGTGCCATTTGGCAACATAAATTGAGCCGGTCCTCGACCATGAATCAATTGTGATGGTCCAGCCATCATAGTCACAGAAGATCGACTACGCGTCAGCCATAGAAATAGTTGCCTATGTCGCAATATAGTATGTGTGGTGCCACTATCAACAAGGCATTCCAACTCTCCAGGAAACATACTGAAAAATAAAGTTCGGAATTAAAACATGTCCATGACATCGAATAATGATACGGTACTTTATTAATAAAGATAGCCAATGTTACATCAAAGGTCCAAAAAGTCTAATCCAAAATAAAGAAAATCAAACTTTGGACAAATTGTAGTCACTCAGTCTGTTTGGTAACTCTAATCAAATATGACCAAGAAAGTAGAGAGATGTTGGTGGAGCGAGGCTCTTTTAAGTACCAATGATCTCAATGACTTTCCTAGACATCATATTTTATTGGGTGCGCCACATGAGAAAGAGTTATATACAATTGTCACTTATTAATTAAGGCATATTGCCATTACAAAAATTCTTGGAAAATAAAAGGACTATTCTAATCAAAGTCTACAGCATCCTTGTGCACTTCATCTTTAGCTTTGAAGTCCTCTATGGTGAGATTGACATCTCCACCATCTTCTTCTTCTGCAAGGTACACTTCTTGCTCCCTCAGGTCCCTATATACCCTGTATCTTGAAGCTAGTTGCTTGCTTGCCTTGCATTGCTTGAACCAATGCTCACTTGATCCACATCGATGACACATGTCATTGTGGTTGCCTCCCTTTAATTGAGGTGCACGTTGTGGGCGCTCCCTAGGAGGGTTGGCTCCACCACCATGACCCATGGAACCTCCACCACGACCCATGGCATCACCACCACCACCAAGGATACCACGACCACCTCTCCCACACGTGGCATTGCCATCACGTGTATCCGCACCAAACCTACGGTTTCCTTCCTTGTTAGGGTAGTTATATGGACCCATACGTCCCTCATATCTCTTATTCTTAGGGTTCCGCTCCTTGCGCCCTCTTTTGGTGCATTATAATTCACCTCATGAACACTCTTAGTTCCAATGGGCCTTGAATTATAATTCCTCACGAGTATATTATCATGTTTCTCAGCTATAGAGATGAGATTAATAAGCTTATGAAACCTCGTGATCCGTCCAACATTGACTTCAGTGCGGTATTGCTTTGATACCACAATGGCTAAAATGGGGAAGGTGGATAGAGTTTCCTCAATTAGCTCTTGCTCTGTGACAGGTTGTCCATAATACCTCAACATGGACTACGAAGAACTTCTGAATTATATTCAGCAACAGACTTGAAATCAACAAAGTGCAGATTGTTCCATTGAACCTTCAAGACAGGGAGGAGGGAATCTTGGACATTGCCAAAGCACTCTTCTAGCGCTACCCATAGCTCTCTTGCATCCTTGATCGACATATACTCCAATCTAAGTGCCTTATCCATATGGCATCGCATCAAGATAACTGCTTGAGCATGCTTTGTAGGTGTTCGCACGAACACACGATCCGGGTTAGGTGTCTGGATTATAGGTAATATTCCCTTTGAAGTGAGGTGGTTCTCAACATCGGTTACCCAACTGTGGTAATCCGAGCTTGTTGAGCCAAGCATGGGAAAGTCGAGTCTAGGTTCATTCGACATCCTGAAAATAAAAAAAGAAGATATATTAGTTTCGGAGCTAAACTTCCACGAAAACTAAAATAATAAGATTTCCGAGTTATGCTACCAAGAAATCAATTTCCAAGAATCTCTTTTGGATTAGACCAAACAATAATGTTTTAATATGGTCACAATTTGATGCTTACGGACGCTCTTAGTCCGAGCATTATGAACACTCACTACTACAATTAGCCCATATAAGGACACCACATGAGGACACTTTTTGACCGAGGTGTCCTAATAAGCTTATGAGGACGACTTAAAAAAAAGGAACGAAATACTGCTGCCCCGCCTGTTTTTTTTTTGTCAAAAGTTAAACTTCCCACTTCTTTTTTTCCCAATTTACAGTTGACCTCTCTCCTCTCTCTCTCACTCTCTCTCTCTCTCTGCATCTCTTGATCTCCTCCTCATCAAACAAATTGGAGCTCTGATTCCTTAGCTCTGAGCAAAACAAATCTCACCACAGCTGGGTACTTCTCTCTCCTCATCTATCTGTCTATATCTTTTTCTTCTTGCCAGATCTATATGCTCCATCCAGATCATAATGTGATGGTGGCTTTCTGCTATATCCATATAGGAATTAGATGGTATGCCAGGTGGTCGATTCATAATCCTTTATGTGGATGAGATGCTAAAGGTTTAATTTTGTTTTCATCTACTCTTCCGCATATGCCAAGCCCAAACCTCAAGGTCAAAAATCCTTTCAGCAATTCTACCACCGTCGTCTCTCTCAAAACTTCCAACCTCGCCGCTGTCCCAAGAATCCTCCGACCCCCTCCGCGATGCCATGAGGAGCTCCAGCGCCGCCAGGGCACCAATGTTGTGCGATTGAGAACCTCTGTTAGAGCTTTCTGCTAACATATGGTGTCAGAGTTGGGATTGAGATTCTGCTTCGCACTTTTAAGCTGACTCGCAGACAGTCCTACTCTTCCCTGCTCGATCTTAAGGTATAGAGTGGCCTTTTTTAATTTATATTTGCATTTCGTGGATGATTGGTTTTGTTAATGGTAGTGATGATAGGATTGGGGATGAGAATTAACTGTTCAGGATCAGAAACTATATTCAATTAAATTTATGAATTGAATTTTTTTTTCTTTTGTTCATTAGTGCAATCTGCAAGAAGGGATGGAGGGAAATCTTGTTGCTAAAATCATCCAACCCATCGATATGATGAAGGTGAGTGTTGAAATGCATCAAGGTAGTAATTTCTGTGAGATTTGGATTGGATCCATGATTCCAACTCGGATTTTTGAGCTAAAAGTTTGTTTCTTTTGATGGGTTTCAGATCTATGATTTGTGGGTGTATTCCGGATTTTGATTTGGTTTAGTGGTGTAATGTGGTTTAATGGGATCGATGGTTTAATTGGTTTTTGTTGTGTTGGTTTTGGTGTAGTTGAGAATTCAATTGGTTGTTGTGTTGGTTTTGGTGTAGTTGAGAATTCAATTGGGTCTAGGATCAGCCGGACAAGTTTCCAGGACCATGATCAAGGATGAGGGTTTTGGTTCATTGTATAAGGTAAGCTTATTTGGTGTGAATACAGTTTGACTTTTTGATTCATGATTTACTTGAATTAGTGCTGAATGTGTTGGATATGCTGGACTATGACCAATACAGTTTGACTTTAATTTTCAGATTCCCTCTTCACCCATATAGAATTCCCTCTTCGTTTCATTACAACAGAACAAATGGGTTTCCTCTCCTTCAGCTCTCCTTGACCTAATTTCTTTATATCAACGCAGATAGAAGCTTGAGGATGGAACCCCAACTCCAAAATCAAAACCAGAGAAGCTTCGAATTTCAGGTACTCTCTTCTCTCCCTAATTTTCAATTGGTGGGTGTTCAAATTTATGGGTTTATGGTAGGGATTAGTGTTTATATTCGTGGGTACCGTTGAAATTGCTTCCTCTTGCTCTTGTTCTTGGAAGAGAGATCTTCAGTCTTGAACGAGCTCGTCAAGTACAAAAGGAAGAGAACATTTGGCGAAGCTAGCTTCACCCAGTACCTTTAACAGCACCAGGTTATCAATTTTGACCTCTATGATCTGAATTTGTTTAACCTTTTGATTTGGGTATGGGTTTTTAGTGTACTGTTGTGTTCAAACTAGTTGGAATTGAAGTGATTTGCAACAAACCAAGTTTCATAGAATTGTTGTTCTTTTGGAACTATTTGTGGCTCTATTTGATTACTCATTTTCTTTTGACTTGTTATGGGAAAATCGCAGCTGAATACAGTTCTGTTAGCCTAACATTGTTTGCCTTATCGGAAGGCTTTCATTTTGGTCGATTAGGGCTTGGTTTTGATTATTGTATTTGAAATTTTTAGGAAGAAAGTAGGTCTCTTTTAGAGTTGGTTGGATGAGTATGCATGTGTTGTGGGAATAGATGATATGTAAAAGTTTTTTTTTTTTTTTTTTTTTTTGTGTTACAGCTCAAGCTCTTTTTGGGTTTTGGTATTGGTGAAATTAGGAAAATATAGATGGAGATACTGGGCTTAGGCTTGTATCGAATGGAGTGAGGCTTCTAGGTTTTTTCAGTGAAGAGGGTTCGAAGTACCTATTTTAATTTGATATGTTTTCTTATTTATGTATGTATAGTGTGTTTCAGTTTAAGATGTGGATGGAATTTTGGTGATTCGATTGTATTTACTCTTGCTTTATATATATATATATATTAATCTGTTAAACCACCTTTTTGATGTGTTGAAACACTCTTTTCAAAGATAATGTTTTGAGAAGCTGTGGCTGGGGAGCTTGCAAGACTGAGAAGGAGAGCTCTACTGATGGTGGTCTAAATGACATTGTGTTTCTTTTACTTTCTACTTATTCGGAGTTAGCTGCTGCATTTGTGGACTAAAAGAGAAGGTTGGATGAGCATTATTTCTTGTTTCTCTTGTTTTGATTTTTTGGATGTACCAACTATATGAGAATGTGTATTTGCTAAGATTGTATGCCTACGTTTGTTTTTGAGTTACATTATCTATCAGTCCTTCAACTTTGCAAGTGAGAACCATATCTTAATCTTGATTAGCCTAACTACTGAATCATAATGAATGTACTGTAATAGCTGCACTTTGGTGGGGAAAAGTTATTCGTGAGGTTTACATGTAGAATGTTTATTTAGCTGTGCAAATAATATGAGAATGTATGCTTTAAATTACTAAAAATGTATTTAATTGTATTATCTATCCATCCCACAATTGTGCAAGTGATAGCTATACCTTTGTATATATAAACTTAACAGTGTCTAAGTAAATCATAATAAATGTGCTAAATTCTTCTGTGTCATATGATTGAAGAGTTGAATGATACTATGTCATGTAGTAGAAGCATAAATAACAGTGACGTTTTACTTTACAGGTGTGGGCATTTTGAAAAGCTTGTGTCAAAAGCTCGGAAAAAGACTAAAAAGGTAAAAGAGTTTGATCTGTTATAATACACACACACGTACATTATATGGTCATTAATCCTATATCTATATCTACATTACTAATTACTCTCTTTTTTTTTTTACCAAGAAAGAAACAGTCAAGAATACGAAGATGAAATGTTATTCATGCTCGTAGCATTATTATGCAATATTCCTTTTCATTTTTGCAAGTACATGGAAATAATATTGACTTTGGAGTGTATAAAAACACAAGTACATGGAAATAATTGCAGCCTTGGTATTAGCTTTTAAGTTTTGGCTGTTGATGAGTTTATTGTTTATGTAGTTTGCAAGTACTAAGTAATTGGTTTTTTTTTTTTTCATACTTCTGTTGCAATTGTATATGAAAATGAGACGTTGTAATACAGACTAATTTGAATTATATATTGCTGGTTGGAAGACCTGTTGGTAAGCCCTGTGGTTGGATTCTAGACTTGGCTCAATCTAATTGTTTAATTTCAGGAGTGTTAACATGTACTTGATATTGGTTTGTGCTATATTTATCAGGTTATGATTGAAGATATCGAGAAGCATATTAAGCAACTATAAACCTACAAGGTGCAGGAGATTGAATTACTTGAGTAGAATTGTTGAACTGTAATTTGTTATACTTTAGAAATTTGTTTGCATATGTATGGATATGATATTTTGATTCAGTTAATATTGCATATGGTGGTGTATTTTGAGGGGTGTACAATTGGAGGAAGCTTACTTATATTATTATTATTTTTTTTTTTTTTGGTTCTTTACAAGTTTTAAGGACACTTTTTGAACGTCCTCTATGACTCTTTTTAAGTGTCTTGTTTTAGTTTTAAGGACACATATGAGTATTTTTGTGTGTCCTCTTATGATTTTAAGGACTATTTTCAGAGCTTTTAGGACACAATTTGTGTGTCCTAGTATAGAATAGAGGACACATATTAGAAGATATAACGATGAAATTTAGGTGTCCTCTTATGGATTTAAGGACACCATGTCCACAGTTATTAGGACACATAAATTGTGTCCTTGTATAGATTAGAGGACACATCTTTAGTGTCCTTATTTCAGACTTATGATAACACCCGGATAGAGGACTCTTTTTTAAAGAGTCTTTGTATGTATTTAAGGACACTGTTTCAGTGTCCTTAAATCATGTTATTGTAGTGGTGACTCTTAGTTCATACGGACGCTCTTAGTTCGTTAAGCATGAATCCCCACAATTCCGTTTTATTAAATACTCAAAATTAAATTTTCATATATTTCACAATTCTGTAATAAATAAAAGAATTTAAAAATACAAGAAAGCAGGAACTTTAATCTTTAAAACTTGTTGAAATTCGGAGCAGATTCGCTTCTGAACAGCTCCCACTTCGAATGGTGTACAGGTCTTAAAAAGACTCCAATAGGGCTGAAATTTGGAGTTCAGATAGAAGAGGCAGAGACGAACAACTTTGATGAAGGAAAGATTTTGATCTAAGGTCCCGATCAAGAGGTTTCGGGGCGTGAAAATAAGCTGATCTGCACAGAAACGAGCGTGCTGCTGTGCTGCAGGGGCAGCAGGTGTGCTGTGCTGTAGGGGCAGTGGGGCTGCAGGGAGGCTGCGGCAGGGCAGTAAGGGACTGCAGGGAGGCTGTGGCAGAGGGGGTTTTTTCTGACTAGGGCTTGGGTTAGAGTATCGTGCTGATAACGTGTTGTAGAGAATTGGAAAAATTGTATTGTATTATATTCATCTCACTATGAGGTTTATATAGGGTTACATCAAGTATACAAAAGGCAATACATAATAGCTATACTAATCAATGACACATTACGAGTCTGTCAATCGCACATTACACGTATGTCAATCGTACATTATAAGTATGTCAATCGCATACATTACGAGTATGTCAATCACATACATTAAGCAATACCTATTACATGATTATTCATTATCATTTACAACAGTAGCTTCTTAAATTTTGCCACAAGAGCTTGTCGCCTTCAGCAGGTTCCTCAAATTTTTAGACATACGTATCACCAGTAAGGAATTAATGTTACGCCCCGTATTCGATTTATCCTTTTTCTGTGTCTAAGTGAATTACTTTATATTTTACCGTCCTTGGTTTTAGTTTTTATCATTTAGAGGGGGTGCTAGAAGTTGACTTTTGATGGGTTAACAATTTGAGAAAATTTTCTTCACGGAAGTTGTAGGGGACGTTAAACCGAGTCCGTGGACATGTGGTATGCTTAAATCAGAGTTCATATGTAGAAGTTATGGCTTAAAACGTGAAATTTACTGTTCATAATAATAAATATGAATATGGAAATTACTGTTGGTAGATTTCCATTTTCGGAAATCCACCCCAGTCAGAACTCTCTCTCTTTTTCCTTCTCGAGTTCCTCTTTCCCTTTCGGCCTCCCTTCATTTTTCTGGCAAACCTTACCTTTCCGGCCACCCAACTGTAAACTCCGGGCATTGGGCGACGCTCCTCCTTCTCCTCTTCATGATTATGGTCGTGAATCACTGTGGTTTGGTCGGAAGAGATCAAATCGAAGCCTAGAAGTTATTGCTTCAGTTTGTTCTCTTCGCCGATTTCTTCCATTTCCGGCAACCACTGACCAAGAAATCTACTTTGACCGAAAACCCATTCCTTGGTGATGAATCTCTCCAAGTTTCACGATCCAATTTGATGTGTGGAAGGAGAATCGAAGAATTGAAATTGTCACTGTTCATTTCGGTGTTCTTCGGATTTTCTCTCGATTCTGGCAATTCCAGGTATAATTAAGCTTAGGTGCAGTTGAGAAAACACTAGGTTTGCTGAGATGTGATGGCTGGTAAAATTTGGTGGCTTGTGGTGGAGTTGCCGGCGGCGCGTGGTGGTGCCTAGGGCAGAGTTTTGGGTTCTGTTTTTAGCAAATTAAATGGTATTTGAGTTGTAAAAGCTGAAATTGTGATCTTTGGTGAAGATTGGAGGAATGGTGAATAGATTATGAATTTTCAAAAATTTGAGAGTTTCGGTTATCGAATTTCGAGAATCCGACTATCGGATTTTCTTGAAATTTAGCCTAGATTTTATAAATTGACGAATCGACTTTATTGGTGTAGTTTGGGTGGAATCTGAGGTGGATTGAAGGAGTTGGGTTTAAGAAGATGTTTAGAAATTCCATTATCTAATTATCATAAATTTTAATTCCCGTTCCGTAATTATAATTTATACGAGTGTTATTCGTACAGGACGAGAAGAGTCTCCATACGAGGAGAATACTTATCGACGATAGGACTAGTTTAATACTATGAGTGGACTTTGTTTTTTAAATTTTGATGCATGCACTTATTTTCCGAAATGATGAGTGATTGTTTTATTTTATTTATCATATTTCTTATCGAGTATAATATTCAAATTGGATCATAATTTTAGCATTGTTCCCATATGGTTTTCGAATATGAATTGTCATGCTCAGACTTAAACTTTGAATTGTTCGGGGAACATGATTTGGTTTTTGGGAGATTGAATTTTAAATTATATGTTTTTCGCCGATTTTTAGTCATTTATTATCGCTCGGCTAATTGAGAATATTTTTGGCGTGCGGGGTCACGTCATTGAAATATGTGGGGAAGCCTTATGGATTTACTGTTTTTGAATATTTTCCTCACCATACTCGGGTCATTCGATTAGGTCTCCTCCTCACTTACTTTGTGTTTGTGAGTGGCAGTTGAGGTAGCTTATTCTCCTCCTCACGTGAGTGGTAGTCGAGGTTATTAGTTCTCCTCCTCACACAATCTATGTGTGAGTGGCAGTCGATGGTAGGTAGAGCCTGAGGGGTTCATTTACCCGTATGGTGAAATCTTTTCCCCATATTATCTATTTATTTTCTTTAGCCAACAGGGCTGGATTATTTTCTTTTTCTCACGCTCCCTTGAAGTTAATGAATAGATTAAAATTTCCAAACTTGCATGCATCGGAAAGTTATTTTTTCCAAACAAAATTGTGGGAAAGTATCAACTCTTTATTTTCTTTTCTTATAATATATCTATTTAACTTTTTATCCACTCACGCTAACGTGGTTTCAATACTTTCCCCCTGGGCCCTTCGGTTTCAAATGCCCAGTTTACAGCGTTGCTGCTCAGCTTATCTCGTCTAATAAGTTACCTGTTAAACCTACTGAACCTTATATCACTTTCTATTTCTTTAGACTGCTCTGATTACTATGGAAATTGTGACCCAGACTTGTAATGAATTATATTTGAGGTCTATGACCTAACTTTGGTGAATTGATGTATTTTATTTATGGAGTTTCGTCGGACTTTAAATATTTGAATACCACTATTATCTTTGAGTTTGAGTTGGTTGATTTATGGGAGCAGAGCGGCTCCAGGAGGATACGGTTGGGTTATTAGAAGTGTATTTGGTTTCTTACAGGTTTGGGTTGCCCATTTTTAGGGGAGGTTCTGCCTAAATTTTCGGTAAAATCTCCTTTAAAAGTGGGACCCGCAGGGCCACTTCGCATTTCAGGGTGAAATCTGGGGCGGGCCTTATCAATTAAAGACGTGCTTACCATAAAATATTAAAATGTTCAGCATTATGATGTCACTTAAATTAGACAGTAAAAGAGATCTCCCATACGGTGCTCAATTATACTATAATTGATGTTTTGATCATCCATATCAGCTGCTCTCTCTACAGCTTATGGCGGTGGCTGCTGAATCAGAGTGCTCTACAAGGTGGAAGATGCAAGGTGCATTAGGGCTTCTTAAATGGGCTTAAGGGTGTGCCTTTACAAGTGGGAGTGTGCTGGAGCCAAAACTATAATGAAAATCAAAGTGAGAGAATTCAAAGTTTCTTCATAATTTCTTCAATGCCAAAATTGGCTTTTGAATACAAAGATATACAGATGGGATGCCATCTAATACAAAAGGGGAGCTTGACGCGTGGTACAGGACCACCAACACATCAGTCCAAGCTTAACAGCTCTCAACTAATCTACTGGGCTTACTGGATTGCTAATATTGGGCTTAGGAGGAGGATTTGTTGGGATGTTTGTAACAAGTCATGCCCCTTTGAGTGGCAAGTCATCCACGGTTGCTGAATTGAGGAAAATGGGTCATGATGGACTACCCGTCTTCCCATGTTGCATCATCGATAGGAAGATCAGTCCATTGAATGAGCCACTGAGTCGTTGTCTTCCCTTTCTTTTACACGACAGCCATGTAAAGGACCTTGGCTGGTGTCTAGATAACTTCCCCTTTGTCATTGAAGTGAGGTAGAGTTTGTGAAGTAGGAACAGAGTGTCCGACATGAAACTTCAAGAGAGACAGATGGAAGACAGGATGGATTTTGGAAGAAGGATGCAAATCCAACCTGTAAGCGACCTTCCCAATTCGCTCAGTGACCTTGAAGGGGCTATAGAATCGCGAGAAAAGCTTGTGTGATGGTCGCTTGATTAAGGAACATTGGCAGTAAGGGTGCAATTTGAGAAACACCCAATCGCCAATTTTGAATTCCCTCTCGTTGCGGTTCTTGTCTGCGGTCTATTTCATTATGTTTTGTGCTTGGAGAAAGTAATGCTTGAGTGATTGCAGGAGTTCAACACGAGATTGAAGGGCCGAGTCAACTGCATATGGACCGAGGTGGTGCTTGGAAGGTAACGATGGATTGTAGGTGGGGGGATGCAATACAAGGCCTGCAAAGGAGCCATGTTGATGGTGGAATGGTATGAAGTGTTATACCACCACTCCGCCTAGTGTAGGAGGTTGGTCATGAAGTCAACTTGTTGGCAACGAAGCATCGGAGGTAGTGTTCGAGCGATCAATTCACAACCTTCGTCTGGCCATCAGACTGGGGATGATAAGTGGAACTCCGGCAAAATTTATGTAATGCCCAAGCTACACCTCACCAGCTTAAACTCATTACAGTGCAGCGAATCTCTAAAACATAAACCGAACGCTCGATTTACATCCTAGACAACCGCTAGGCATTTTGTTTGAAATTTTTTTTGTAAAAACACAGCGAAAGCTACAAATACTTTTGAGGTGTAAATCTTTGAATCACTAACATTCGTTTCATCCGTCTAAAAGTACGAACTTCAAAGAACAAAGTTCAACTAGATTTGGCACAGACCTAATTAACAAGGTAAGGAATACGAAGTTCGAGAAATAGAATTTAGAATGAAATCCCAATGGTGATTTACCGAACTTGTTCTGCACACCCAGCTTTGTACGCTATTGTTCCGTCACCAGTGCACAGTACCTGCATCCATACTGTTGTAGGAGTGAGCTTTCGTCCTCGCTGCTCAATAGGAACTCTAACTCGACTAGGTTTGAAACCGATAACTAATTTGTTGGAGCTCCAGTATGAAAACATGCTTAAACCAAATATTTAAAAGGAACGACAAACTTGAGTGTCTTGCATCGATTTTCGTCCTCACTGCTCAATAGGAACTCTAACTCGACTAGGTTTGAAACCGATAATTAATTTGTTGGAGCTCTAGTATGAAAACATGCTTAAACCAAATATTTAAAAGGAACGACAAACTTTATAAAAATATTTTCTAACTCGAAAATCGATGCAAGATACTCAAGTAAACATGTGCGTTGAATCTTACCCAATGGCTGGTCCCATAGACCCACTACACGACCTTACCTTAATTAATTTATAAACCAGGTAAGCGTAGCGAGAGCGTCTGCTACCTAGCTACACACACGGAATCAGGTCGTCATTGCTATCGCTCATTGTCCGACTGGTGTAGCTAACCCTTTGGAGGTTTAGGGGATTGAATCCAAAGAAGTCAGTGCCCCCTTCACTCTCAAGCCATCACATTTCTCATACGGTCTCATACGGTTTGGTTAGCATGTTTCACATTTCAACTTAACCAAGCCACATCACTTAACATGCATAACTTTAAAAACAATTTAACAAAGTAAATGCGCACATTGAGGAGAGTTTCGAATCCCTACCTGGATTCCGATGCTTTTCCTCACGTACTCCGAGAGTGGCAAACCTTCCGTTCCTTGGATAACTGGAGTCCTATGTTCCGACATTTCGATAATTAATACCTATTAAATAACTTTCAAAATCTCGACGATTATTAAATCGTCCAACCAACTTTTCCTGATTTGACCAGGAGTTGGCCAATTTTAATCAATGTTTGACAAGTCAAGCCAGGTTCAATTATATATATATATATATATATATAGTGCACCCAATTTACTAAGCCACCCGATATATATTAATTTCTTTTCTTTCTTTAACAATTTCGCCACATAGTCCCAAATTAAAACTACTAAGCACACCCAAGATCATAACTTGACCATTTTTCAATTGTTCCACAACTATTTCGAACAACCTGCGCTAGTAACCTTAGAAAAACACTAACTTGTAGAACCAGAAACAATCTCAAACTACTGTAGCAACACTAACAAGCCATCAAACTTGATAATCACGATCCATTCATGTCAAGACATAACAACCCATTCTACGCAAGCAATCAAACTATCGAAGTGTACAGAAAAATAGAATTTTAATTTCAATCAAGCCAGACCAAACTAAGTAGCATCACTTCCGATCATTAACACGAACAAAACTCGATTCAAAGGTCGAATTATACCTTCGGAAACCAATTGAAATCGAGCTCAACACACTGCATGTCGAGACTGAGATGGTGATGAACTGATGATTTTCACGCCAGCAACTCAACCAGCTTCTCGATTGTTGACCTATAAGTGCAACTGAGTAAGAGACGGAGCCCGAAAAGGCCGGAGAGGTCGCCGGCGTCGAAGAACAGCGTCGGAACCGAGAGCAACCCAGAAATCAAATCAACAAAACTCTATCAATTTCTAAAACTAAGAACACAAACATGTAGAGCACGACGAGGGGAGTGAGTTTCATACCACATGCAAGCCAACCGGTGGCCGGAGTCTCCGGAATTTGCTGAAATCGCCGGAGAAGACTCGGAGCTTCCGGTCGTCGATTCTACGTTCACAGTCTCTGCATGTCAGATCCAAGGCCAGAGGGACGTAGGCGTCAGCAAGACGAAGCGGATGATGCTCGTGCACCGGCCGGACGCGGCCGGACGGTGGAGCACCGGTCGGTTAAGGAGATCGGGTCGCAGGCTCTCGGTTTCGAGTCGAGAAGACTCAGCAGCTTTGTCGAAGATTAATCGGTTTCGGCTCAATTATAACATCATTATGAAATTTTCTTTCGTATTCTAAACTGAAACCGGCAATTCGAATAAGGCTATAGGCTTACTTTTCCATTGTATTACTCCTTGATACGCACTTGCAATACATCAATTACTAGTACTTTATTAATTTATTTCTTTATAAACAACATTTTCATGCTGTTTTCTCCCAAACACTATAATCATTTCCAGAGGTTGCAATTTTGAATGTTGGAGGTACAAGGTTCCCAACGTCGGATCTTGGACCAATCTTGGTTATGATTTTATCATCTATGGAAGCTAAATAGAGATCTGCATCAGCTGCTAGGATATGCACGGCACTGTCGGGTTTGATCCCATTCCTGGACCTAAGCGCAGTGAGTTTCGAGATCTCCTCTTTCAATCCCCAGTCAAAGAAATGATCATAGAACTGTTGCAAGATGTACAAAAAATTATTAGAATAATGGACCACAAGTGATAAAACTATGAACATGCACTTTCACTTAGAGCGATAGCAACCTGATCTTATGCCTATGTCACTTTAGTTTGTGAGAAGACGAATTAAGATAAAAAAAAATATATATAAAAAAAGGACTTACTATCGATGGGATCCCTGGATGAGTAAGAATGTAAGCATATCCCTGAATGACTTTATCTGATGGAAATGGCCACAACTTTTGTGTGGAACCTGTATCATGATTGTCTATGAAAGTCACACTATTGCGTGGCGATATTCCAATCAATCCAGGAGGCCCTCCATTTGAGTCCTTCAACCTCCCCAGTTCACCTTGGACAGCAGCTTGAAGTATCCCTTTAGTTGTAAAATCAAATGCGGTAACCTCTCCTCCAGCATTCCCTATCCATCCAGCAAGCTCTTTACGATGGTTGTCCTGGTTGTACTCCGGTTTACCATCACTTCCATAAGCAAGGGAGTTCCAAAACTCTCCTACTGAGAAACTAGGCTTTGTGTTTGCCACATATAACTTGGTGAACTCTGGAGCATATCCCTTGACAAAATCAAATCGCCATCCGCTGAACCCAATTTCGGTCTTTAACCAATTCATCCAATCCGAGAGCTCATTCTGGACCCTTGTGTTTTTGTGATCAATGTCAGGAGCACCCCCAAAGTCAGCTCCAGTGTCAGGATTGCCCTTGCCATCAGAATATTGTGTGTCATCACTGCAAATAAGAGACGGCCCCCAATCAAGGCGATCATCAGGTGTTCCTCCTTCAAAAATGCACCATATTCCTCTCTCATCTTGCTTCTCTGCACATCTGTGGTTTATAACAATATCTGCTATGCTCTGTATCCCACTGTCACTGTAGGCTTTTATCAGTGCTTTTAAATCATCTTGATTTCCATATTTAGATACATTGAGATCATACAGCCTGCCAGGCATGTATCCTTAAACAAAGAAGTTGAGTTCAGTTAATTGTCATATAATAATCATAGAACTGATGCTAATAGCCGAATACAATGCTATCAACATTTAGCATAAACACTGAGGAGATATGTACTAGTACACTTGGAATATAGCAAACCGGTTTGGTTTAACAATTCGAATGCACAAACTGAAAAAAGTGTTTGATATTGAACTCTTAATCATTGACATTTCCTGATGAATTGTGCCGCTTATATGATAAATCATGTGCCTAACAATACAAATGTGGCTTTTATCTCTGTGCTTTCATCACATTGCTATGTTAGTCACCGCTATGACTTTCGCAAGTTAAAATTTCTTCTAACAAGTTCGCTAAATGACACAGGGTGTTAAGAGTTAAGACACATGAACTAAATTAAATTGCAAATTCGAAACATAGGTATCAAAAATGCAATTGTCCCTACTGATTGATGTATATACTAATTACCAATTTTAAAGTTACATCATGTAAACTATATATGGTGTAGGTAGCTAGATGGCTCACAGATGAAATCTGTAACAGTTCTGCAGTTTTGAAATCTTTTAAAAGGATGTTTCCACATTTTTCCGAAGAGAGGCCTGTTTTCGAATAGTTTCTCATTCATGTTGTTACAAAACTACTATCCAACCAAACTTGCAAAATTGTTTAATTTCTATACCAGAGACAAAGTTTTACAATCTAACTCTTGTGGATGACGTTGTGTACTAGTTCAGATCAGATCATAATGTAGCTCAGAAAGTTTACCAAATTCTTGCTTGAAAATGGTAACAAATCAAGTACAAAAGAAAATTTTGGGAAAGTAACAAAATATATACCTTCATCTGAAATAGCATGAGAAGGTGGTGGAAGCCACACATGTGTAATTCCTGAAGAAGCTAGTTCAGCTGCAGACTGTTTCAGGATGTTGTACCATCCCCCCTTCTTTGCCGATTCCCAATTGAACCCCTGAGATCACCAACCACCAATAACCAACCAAAAAAAGAAAAAAAACGTTAAGAGAGACACAGAGAGATTATGCGCTTCTCTCAGTACCTGAAATAGGATTTGGGAAGCAGTGAAGTTGGGTATGAAAATGATAGAGAGTAGGAAACAGAGGAGGGAAATTTTTAGTGAATTCATGTCTCTCCTGATTTGTGATGAAGCAATCCTTTCGTGTTGAGCTTATTCTATATATAGGGGTCCGTTTTCATCACTGTTTTGGCAACTAATCAATACCAGATCGAGGAGTGATGGAAAAATCAGCTTCCAGTTACGTCAATCATGCAGGCACCCCTAATTTCCAAGGATAAATTTTCCAACTCAACCGTTACCCTGAATTTTCCAAGTCAAGTTTTGGGGATAATCTTCTTCTTTAATTTGGTGAGAGCCTTCGTCTTTCTGTAAAATGGAAAAGAGATGGAACGAGTTACCGTAAACGCTAAGAAACACTCGACATTGTTTTCATGTTACCAAAAGAGACAGGTTAAGATAGAATTCTTCTTTTGTTGAAGGATATCGACATAATGTGTGCCTCTTCAAACTAGAGTTTAGAGTTGTAATAGGAAAGTACCCTAGGTATACTGATTGTATTCCGATTCGGTTACCTTTTTGTGTACTCTGTAAACTCCCTATATAAAAGGCTCCTATTATCAATAATAAACACAATTCTATTCTCCTACAACACGTTATCAGCACGAGTTCTCACCCTAACTTCAGAAAAAAAAAACCTTTTCTCTCTGCCGCCAACCCAAAAACAAAAAAAGGAGAGGCCGACTAACCGCAGCGCCCCCGTGCCCACATCGAACTGCACCAGCAGCCCAGCCTCCTGCGCAGCCTCCCTGCATCCTGCAACCCGCGCCTTCCAGCCATCCCAGCAGCCCCAGCAACTTGCCGCGCACCACTGCTGCCCCGCAACACCTGCTGCCAGCAGCCCCGCGCCTTGCCAAACCCAGCAGCCCGACCTGCAACCATCCCAGCAGCCGCGCAGACCTGCAGCCATCCCAGCAGCCGTGCCGACCTGCAGCCGAGCAGCCCAGAAGCCCCGCTGCCGAAGCTGCCTGCCTACGCCCCTGCAAAGCCCGCCCGCCTGCTTGTCTTGCGATAGAAAGAAAGAAAAACCAGAAAAACCCAGAAGAAGAGAGAAGAAAACGTGGAAGAAGAAGAAAGAGAATAAGAAAAGCAAAAGTGGGGCCAGAAGAAAGAAGAGAAAGAAAAGAAAAAAAATAAAAGAAAAGAAAGAAGAAAGAGAAGAAGAAAGAAAAGAAAACGTGGAAGAAGAAGAAAGAGAATAAGAAAAGGAAAAGTGGGCCCAGAAGAAAGAAAAGAAAGAAAAAAAAAAGAGAAGAAAGAAGAAGACCCGGCCGGCCAGAAAAAGAAGAAAAAGAAAAAAAAAAAAAAAGAAGAAAACAAGGGAAAGAGGAAAGCCCAAAGAACAACAGCCCAGAAAAAAAAACACGCCTGCTCCAACACGCGCGTGTCCTCAACCAAAGAACAATCACGTAAGTTTTTATAATTAAGGTTGCTGCTTTCTTGTATTTAAATTCCTTTTATTTTCTGCAAATATTGGAATATATGTTGCCAAATGAGTTTGATATTTAACAAAGCGGAATTGTGGGGATTCACGCTTAACGAACTAAGAGTGTTCGTATGAACTAAGAGTGTTCATAATTAAACGAACTAAGAGTGTTCATATGAACTAAGAGTGTTCATAATTAAACGAACTTTGAGTGTTCGTGTGAACTAAGAGCGTTCACAATGCTTGGACTAAGAGCGTCCGTAAGCATCAAATTGTGACCATATTAAAACATCACTGTTGGTCTAATCCAAAAGAGATTCTTGGAAATTGATTTCTTGGTAGCATAGCTCGGAAATCTTATTATTTTAGTTTTCGTGGAAGTTTAGCTCCGAAACTAATATATCTTCTCTTCTTATTTTCAGGATGTCGAATGAACCTAGACTCAACTTTCCCATGCTTGACTCAACAGGTTCGGATTACCACAGTTGGGTAACTGATGTTGAGAACCATCTCACTTCAAAGGGAATATTACCCATAATCCAGGCACCTAACCCGGATCTTATGTTCAACCGAACATCTACAAAGCATGCTCAAGCAGTTATCTTGATGCGACGCCATATGGACAAGGCACTTAGATTGGAGTATATGTCGATTAAGGATGCAAGAGAGCTATGGGTAGCGCTAGAAGAGCGCTTTGGCAATGTCCAAGATTCCTTCCTCCCTGACTTGAAGGTTCAATGGAACAATCTGCGCTTTGCTGACTTCAAGTCTGTTGCTGAATATAATTCAGAAGCTCTTCGCATACAGTCCATGTTGAGGTTTTGTGGACAACCTGTCACAGAGCAAGAGCTAATTGAGAAAACTCTCTCCACCTTCCCCGTTTCAGCCATTGTGGTATCAAAGCAATACCGTACTGAAGTCAATACTGGACGGATCACGAGGTTCCATCAGCTTATTAATATTATATCTGTAGCTGAGAAACATGATAACATACTCGTGAGGAATTATAATTCAAGGCCCATTGGAACTAAGAGCGTTCATGAGGCGAATTATAATGCACCCAAAGGAGGGCGCAAGGAGCGGTACCCTAAGAATGGGGGACAAGAGGGACGTATGGGCCCATATAACCGCCCTAACCAGGAAGGTAACCGCAAGTTTGGTACGGATACACGTGGTGGTAATGCCACACGTGGGAGAGGGGGTCGTGGTATCCCTAGCCGTAATGTGGCTCAATGGGTCGTGGTGGTGGCACCAACCCTCCTAGGGAACGCCCGCAACGTGCACAACGTGCACCTCAATTAAAGGGAGGCAGCTGCAATGATGAGTGTCATCGATGTGGATCAATTGAGCATTGGTTCAAGCAATGCAAGGCAAGCGAGGAACTAGCTGCAAGCTACAGGGCATATAGGGACCTGAGAGAGCAAGAAGTGTACCTTGCAGAAGAAGAAGAAGATGGTGGAGATGTCAATCTCACCATAGAGGACTTCAAAGCTGAAGATGAAATGCACATGGATGCAACAGACTTTGATTAGATTAGTCCTTTTTATTTTTCCAAGAACTTTTGTAATGGCAATTTGCCTTAGTCAATAAATGACAATTGTCTTAAACTCTTTCTTATGTGGCTGACCCAATAAAATGTGATGTCTAGGAAAGTCATTGAGATTCTTGGTACTTAAGAGAGCCTCGCTCCACCAACATCTCTCTCTACTTTCCTGGTCATATTTGATTGGAGTTACCAAACAGATAAAGTACTACAATGTGTCTTAGTTGATTTTATTTTGGATTAGACTTTGGAAACTTTGATGTAATCATTGGCTATTAATAAAGTGTCAATTCTTTTACTTAATGTCTTGGACATACCTTAATTCGAACTTTATAGAGCCAATGGTTTTCATGTGGAAACACATTATGAGAATGGACACAGTTCCTTTGCATCACCTCTAATGACTACGGATATAAACGAGTATTAGAGAAACTTATGTGTCGCTCTAGTGGGTTGTATGCAACCACTATTTGAGTTATTGAATCCAACTATGTCATGAGAGACGACTTATGGGATTTTGGCACATATAGGCTTTGACATGATGATCCGTGTATTAAAGACTTACACAGACATCCATTTTCAGAACGAAGAAAAGTAAGAACCAAGAATTAGTTCGAGGAGCTGCACATGTGCCTCATGGCGCCATGATTGTGCAAAGACAGGCCATACATGGCCAGTGCCGCCTACCCCCTGCGGCAAATACATGGCATTGACGCCATAAACTCCTCTCTCTACTTCTCAAGTCTATTGTGACACTATGGCTTCACCAAAACCTTTATTGGTTGATTATAAAGCCCATGTTTCGTTCTGTAAAGCCTGTTATTTAGGATTGAGACCATCCTATGCAAAGGAGATTGAGGAAATAATTCCATTCACAAAGAATCTAAGGAATTCTATGGATTTGATCAACCAACTTGCGGACCATATAGATGTTTTATGGTGTTGGTTGATACGCAAACACGCTGGTCACGTGTTGTGCCATTATCCACTCGTAATGCTGCTTATACTACACTCCTAGCACATAACATATGGCTACGGGCTCACTACCCAGATCATCCCATTCAGTCAATTTGACTTGATAATGCTAGAGAGTTTACATCGACAATTTTCGATGACTATTGCATATCATTGGGTATTGATATCAAGTATCATATTCCCATGTACACACCCAATTGGTCTCGCGGAAAAGCCACCATTAAACGACTACGATGGTAGCCCGGACATTGGTAATGCGCACCAATATTTCCGCTTGGGTTATGCAATAACGCATGCAGCTATGCTAATTCGTCTACGACTCATAGCAGCCACTCAACTTTTATTTGCGTTACAGCTAGTGACTGGGTTCGAGTTTAATATCTCGTATTTATGCATATTTGAGTGTGCGGTTCATGTGCCAATTGCGTCGCCACAACGCATCAACATGAGTCATTGCAACGAATGCATATATATATTTGTTGGACATGAGTCTCCAACTATAAGTCCTCTATGTAGAACCCTTGACAGGCGATCTCTATTTCGCTGGATTTGCAAATTGTCACTTTGATGAGACAGTCTTCCCGTCGTTAGGGGGAGATTAGAACGTCAATGTTCAACAGGAAAGACAGGAATTGTCGTGGTCTGTCCCCACTATGTCTCATCTTGATCCCCTAAAAGTGACGAGATCACATATACCTGCTGCAAACATGCCTGCAAGGATTGATGTCCCCACAAGAGGACATGGTGCCACCCAGAGAAGATGGGTACTGCACCACTACCATGGATGGTAGTATGGTGACGCCACAAAGGTGGCATAATGGCGTCATAGGCCATGGGTTCCGCTAGAGAGAGTAGAAGACCCATAGGTTCGATGGATTCTCGCCCTAAGAAGAGAGCGAGTTTGGCACAACTTGATCCATTGATCATTGATACTCATAATCCGTCTCATGAGAATATTTTGGATTGTGGTTATGTCCAAGAGACATCGTTGGGGGACGCCTCAATGTTAGAACCAATTCCTGAAAATATAGAGATCTCTACCAACTACACTAGTGTACATGAGGACGTGGAATTATTGAGACCAATGACATCGAACCTTACTCCGTAGAGAAAATTGGCCTAAATGGAAAGATCCGGTCCAGGTTGAATTGGATTCACTAACGAAGAGGAAGGATTTCGTGCCTGAGATGCCAACACCTCCTAACATAAAACCTATTGACATTAACAGGTCTTCGTTAGATAGCGTGATGAGAAAAAGAGATGGTAATCTCACCTTATGGCGCAAGGTTTCTCACAACGCCCTGGAATCGACTACGAGAAGACATATTCTCTCGTAATGGATGTCATTGCACTCCACTACCTTGTCAGTTTGGTAGTTTCCAAATAACTGAACATGCAGCTTACAATGTGGTCACTACGTATCTCTATGGGGATCTAGATACGAATATAATGAAGGTTCTTGTGGACTTTATTTACCCAAGTCAAGTGGCTCTAGACCACGGAGCGCATTTGCAACGAGATTGAAATGCTCACTAAAATGACTACTTGATTGGGAAGGGATATGATGAACTATGCCCACGCGTTTCCATGACAAGTTCCGGATTTGCAATTGTCGCGGTTTATAATTGGAACCCTTGAGAGTTAAGGGAAACCGCTGAACACCTAAATCCGAGTTTAGAGGAAGGACCTTGGGAGAACACGGTTTTGTCTAGATTCAGAACTTGTATACCGTGTCAATAGACATTTTTGATAAAGTCAAAGATGCACCATGGTCGTCCGTAGTCTTGGCCCTAAAAGGGATCCGTTTCATCCCAGGGATGATGACGAAGACGTGTTAATAGCAGAAGTGCTTACTTATGTACAATAGGCGCATTATTGTACTTAGCACAATACAAGACCGGACACCTCAATTATTATGAACTTGTTGGCTAGATATAGCCCCGCGCCAACGCAACACCATTTAGATTGGTATAAAGACAATCTTTCGATACTTGAGAGGTACGATTGATATGGGCTTGTTCTATCCCTACAGAGAAAAGAGATGACGGAAGTGTGGGATCGGACCCCACAAGGCAAAATGCCAACTTCCGTGCTCCTCCTCCCCTCCATCGAAATGACAACAAGCATTTCTAAATATTGAAATGAACCAAATCCGATCAGAGAATAATGTAGCGGACTTATTTACTAAGTCGTTACCAAAATCCACTTTCGAGAAACATGTGAAGAGCATCGGATTGAGAAAGTTATCCGAACTCCCATGATTGTAGCAATCAGGGGGAGATATTGACATCAGGGGGAGGCATGATGTCTACATGTTCGATCTCGAAGAGTGAAGGACGTGTTGTGCTCTTTTTGTCCTTCGACCAGGGTTATTTTTGTCACACAGGGTTTTTGTTACCTGGCAAGGTTTTTAACGAGGCAACAATCAAAGCGTCATCACCAAGTTTGAGCGGCACAAGGGGGAGTGTTGAAGGATATCGACATAATGTGTGCCTCTTCAAACTAGGGTTTAGAGTTGTAATAGGAAAGTACCCTAGGTATACTAATTGTATTCCGATTCGGTTACCTTTTTGCGTACTCTGTAAACTCCCTATATAAAAGGCTCCTATTATCAATAATAAACACAATTCTATTCTCCTACAACATCTTTTACCTTATGCTTTGGATTCAAAAATTGTAAGTTTTTATGGGCTTTGAGCTCCTTCAGCCGCTGATTATGCTCCTTTGAAAACTGGACACCTTTTGAAATGTAGCCATGGAAAATGAATAACGTACTCATTGGTATACCCATGTCAAAAGTTAGCAGCGTACAATGTTTTGGAATTTTCGTACAACTAGTACAAATATAGGAAGAGTCTACGACGAGAACCTTGTAATAAGGACATCTGGAAATCACTGGCGGTGACTTGGCAAATAAAAGTCCCCGGGTTTGTCCAAGTTGTTCCTTCCAAAGAAATTCCGCACATAGAAATCGCATCACTCTGTTGCATTTAGTACGCATTTTATATGAACTTCGAAGGCACAATTTTGGAACCCATCCGGCGAAACTAGTCTAGTGGATTGAATGGATGCTAGAACATCAAGACTCTGTACTTCAGAAGCAAGTATTAGAGTGAATGCGCAAATTTCTCAAATGATGTACTCATGTTCATTGTCCCTTTGACAGGAAATGTCAAAATACTATAATGTCAAAATACTATAAGCAAGAATTTGGAATTCCACGACCTCCATCCGTACACTAACCTTTTTTGGATTTTGATGTGAAACCATACATGTTTTTTGGTGCAGAAGATAAGAGATACCTCACCGAGTCCATTCTTTACTCTCTTTAAACTTCACACAGTTGCTTCAAAATCCCCGAATGTGAGTACTGTACAGCATTTAGACATATCTAACCTTAAAAGCAACAATGAGAAATCCAAAATAATACTAATACCTTTGAAGAAAAAGCATTACATGGAATATTTTCTCTTTACTAATTTGTGAATACCTTTCATTTCTCCATAGGAAAGGCTAATCTCAATACAAGTGATTATCCAGAGAGAAGAATTATACAGGAATTTACCTATTACTTATACACCATATAACAAGAGACTCCATCCAAAAAGAAAAAAGAAAAAGAATACATGGTAATATGAGCCATGATCTGTGAAGGCTCAAACAAAATTTGATAATGGAAGAGATTATCAACCCCTTCCTACAGATAAGGGCCACTTTTGAGTGCAGCTATAACCTACATACAGGTCAGCATTAACAAAGACAAAGAAACCTTGGCAAAATCTTCCGCCTAATCATCATCGTCTGAATCTGTAAACAGCAGAGAAAATCATCAGAACTCAAGTAATGACATCTAAAACCATTAAAAGAAATCAACACAGCAAGATATATGTGTATAATGTTAAAATGTGATTTATTCTTTGATACACAACAATCTTTCCAGGCTTAGCAGTAGAATTGTGTTTATTAACCAAACCTACAAACAGGTATTCACTGTTAAAATGTGTTTGACCTTCCATGAGAGTAGTTGTCACATATGGTCTCAACAACACAACAAGGTAGGTCCGAGTATAATGAATGAAGAACACGACTTGACTGAAAAATTGAAACACTAATCAAACAAATCCTAATATTAATTATGTCATGTGGGACCCATTCACTATACAACCATACAAACAGCAGCCCAGTGGACCAAGCTGAGGTTAATACAAAGTATGGAAAGAGAAACATATTAAGCCAAAAAGCCATATTCCCATTTACGGAGAGAGCTATTTCCACACTTCCAAAATCAGTGACAACCAGGTCTGTACAGACAAGTGATACCAAACCACCACATATGAGTTGAAGAATTTCCTTGCATAACATACTAAATGCTTCTAGCATTACTCAACCAAAGAGTGAGCGGTGGAGAGTATATACTTTCCACAGATAATAATATAATTACTGAAATTGAATATTATAAGCAGCACAGGGCTTTGTAAAATTTAAACTTGCAAGCAGTATATATGGTTTACCTGATCTTATATCTTCTCCAACTTTTCCTCTATTATTCAGTTGTCTCCTAATCATTGAGTATATCATAACCCACCAGTATATGTGGAACACAAGCAGCGTCAGTAACAACGTATTGAACACATAGTACAGTGTTATATGAGAGGACTTTGACAAATCCAAGTGCTTAAGAAGGTCATAGCTGTAAAAAAGCAACCATAAGAACAGATAAGTGGGAGGAGCCACCATACATCTATATGTGGTATAATAAAATGATTTACCATGAGAGCAGACCTTGTTGAGCTTATGACCCAAAAGGGGAAGTATATTAACCGCAGTATGAGCCATGAAACAGCAAAACATCCAAATAACACACTTGCTGCAAGCTCCTTCTCGGAATATTTGAAGACCTTGGCAGCTTCCATGAATACATCACTCCCATCATGCAGGGCAAGAATGATTGAGCCAATCCGGAAAAAGCTGCAAGTGGACAGTGTGTTACTTTTAGTCTTAGTTGACTGTTTCAAGTGAAACTGATTTAATACATATACAAACCATGATAATTTTAAGTATATTGGGCAGCTTGACCTTAAAGCCTCGACACTTTTATGATTTCTCTCACATCCGTGCACAGGTTTATCCATACTTATATATTATTTATATATCTCTACATGCACAGGTGTAGACATTAGTAGCATGGACAAGCAAATAAAATACATTGGGCGTTCGAGTACCAAAGCTAGGGTGTTTGATCAACTCATTTCTTTGGCATTTACCCCATACATATTTTGGTGAAGCCTATAAGATTGGAAAGGAGCCTAGCTTTTAAGCTTTATAATAATACTTAAGATTTTCATATCATCTAAATGTCATCATATGCAATGAGTACTTTTCTCAATATACTGATGGTCTTAAATGCACTAAGCTTCAAAGAGTGCTTTTCTCAATGTAAAAGAGGGAAGGAGGGAGGCAGGGCTGTCAAAGTTCATTACTTAATACTATCCCCCAGAGTTTAAGGGACACTCGGTGCCATCAAAACAGTATCTCAACAGGTGATTTCCTACATTGATAACTTAGGACTATGGCTACTGCACGTCACCAGATCAAACTAACAATAGAGGTTAAGAGTTAAGACTGTTATGGAGCCAGGTTACCTGGTTTTCTACTTGCTTACATCAAAGAATGAAAGAAAATTATTGCATGATATCCTCCACATGCAAACACATATTTGTAGTACTAACATAGATAATGCATTGCACATAAACAGAAACATACCTTGTAACATATGAGCATCCAATCAGGAAGACGGTAATTACATGATGAGACATCATCACTGAGAAATCCTTCCTTCGAGTCTCCCATGTAAGGAGAGCAACAATGCTGTAGGTGTAGAATCCACATTGACACATATAGACAAGCTTTAGGGGAAGCCTGAAATGAGAAAGGAACAGAATCAGAATAATCAATTCGTAAATTTTATGCCGCTAAATCTGAGTCATCAAAAATGATTTATTCTCTTTTTAAGTTGCTTCTCCATGAGAAAAACAGATTTTATTAGGATACAAATACAGAAACAAGCTGTATGCTTAAACAACAAGCAGAACTTCTAACCTACCGGCTGCTAGAAACATTATAAAATTTCATAGGATGACCAAACAAAAAAAACAAAAGAAAAAAAAACTAAAACATACATCAAAATTAAAAAAAAAAATTAAACTTGAGACAACACAGCCCTCCAATCTGTATGGATAAGGATGAAAGTATATCCCAGAATCATCTTGACCAATACATTAGTATGACTGACATCCTTCAATAATTACAATTGCAAGGCAACGCCTTCTTATACATTAACTAAAGAACAGATGAAGCTCTTCAATATGGTATATATAAGAGTAGAACTTGAAATGCATTGCCCTATGTCTTGAGACCAAAGGTAAATGGTACATTACCTTAAAAATTATGAATTGCAAAAAGAAAACGACACCATACTGAAGAAAGATTGACATTTTTAGAGTGGCCAGGAGATAACAGAGTTCATGTCAACAAACAATTCAACTAGAAATGAAGGAAAATAGAGTTAAAACTATATAGTTTGCAAATCATATTTACAGCTTATTTTGCAACAAAAAATATGCCTCCAGCATTCGACAAAACTGCAAATTACTAACTTCCCAATTAATTAATTCCCTTAATATTTATGTGTAAGCCTTTTGCCTATTCTACTAAAATCTGTAACAATACCAGCCGCTAATGCTGGTATGTAGGGAACATAAACAGAAATTCTTCTCTCGTGTTCTTTTAGATATTAAAACAAATCATTTCAAATCTTTAATGATAAAGTAATCTGGGGTTCACATCCAAAACCAATTGGCAATGGATGGAGTGGCCCAAACCCTTATAAACCCATAGGAAAGGTCCCATTTTTCCCATGTGGGATGTATATATTCTCAACTATTGAATAAAAGTTCATCTAATCAGTAGTGGAAATGTAGGACAAGTAACCACCGTATAAGTTACTCACCCCAACTCTTGGTTTGGCCAGCCTTTGAAGTACTCTGCTGTATCTGTGAACCATGGCTCGTGGTAGCTTATACTGAGAATGCAAGCTTCAACCGCTGTATAGTATGTTAACTTCCACATTGACTCTGAGCATTTTACAATCTTTGCCCGT
Organism: Rosa lucieae; assembly: GCA_024704745.1. Lineage (NCBI taxonomy): Eukaryota > Viridiplantae > Streptophyta > Magnoliopsida > Rosales > Rosaceae > Rosa > Rosa lucieae. The sequence continues at coordinate 13,307,534 of CM045497.1, read as the reverse complement.
TGGACCATATCAATCTTTTTCAATGGAGCAGAACCTTTACCCAACAACCTGATGGCAAGCCTCTGAAATGCAGAAAAATAAAAAATATAAAACATGAATAATAGACAAAAACAAATGATAGAAGAATCAGTCAACACTATTTCTATAACTTTCTTTCACATGAAGAAAAAAAGTTCACGTCATAGAAAGAACATCAAGAGTGCCAACCAATTTGGAAAGGCAAACCAGTAGAACTGTTAGTAAATCAGAAATCAGTCCATGCACATGAGCATGATCACCAGCCGTGGATTGCTTACATGGATAATGACATGCAGGCCTTCTTAATTGCTAATTATAATATTATCTCATAACAAAGTGATAAAAGAATATCCAACTTTTAAGCAGAAAAAAGAAGACGATCTATAAACCTAGAGCCCCTATGGTCAGAGGAATTGAAGTTTTTGATAAATTCATCATTTGTCCTTAAAAGGGAACTCGAAGAAAACCTGATACCCTTATGTCTGTGGGTTTGAAAAAGTTTCGTTTAAAGAGGGAAAGTAGACAATTGAATATCTCCCAGGCTTCTCAGTCAACCTTGAGTCCTTGAACAGGACCAGCAATAGATTTGATAATTATCCTATTTGGTTAAGTAAAAAAAAAAAAATGCAAGCATGCCACTTTACCAGATTTATATGAATTCCAGGTAGATTCAAATGAAATTATTCTCAAGTGAAATTATTCTCAGTCAACCTTGAGTCCTTGAACAGGACCAGCAATAGATTTGATAATTATCCTATTTGGTTAAGTAAAAAAAAAAAAATGCAAGCATGCCACTTTACCAGATTTATATGAATTCCAGGTAGATTCAAATGAAATTATTCTCAAGTGAAATCCAAAATTCAAAATTTCACATCTAATTTGTCCCGAGTCTTGAGAAATATATTTAACTAAAATAAGTGTCTTAGATACAGTGAGCTTAACTTGATGCTGAAGTTAACAACACTTCCTACAGTAGACAAAAAGGCCAACAAAATATTAGGCGAAACTCTGTGTGTGTGTATCTAGTTTCTTCCACACACACACATATCATAACACTTGACAGCTAATATTATGGCGACAAACTGATGCAGATCTATTCCTGAATCTGAAGGCCATCACAATTAAATAATGTACACACTCTGGATCAGAGCCACTGAATAATTGCTAAACCTAAATGCCAAAATGTACAGAATGCAGAATTCCTATTCAAAGCATATTTACCCAACATGTTCAGGCATTCAGCATAGTCCTATAATCATCTACTGGACCAAATTTTCCAGAATAAAGAGAAAAGTTTGTTGAGCAAATTTTAAGCCTGTCTCCAAAAATAATGGATTTGCAATGAAGAAGTAATGAAATGACTTCTTTTGCAATTACAGCAAGTCATTTCAACAGGGGTTTTTACAACCAAAGAGGAAGGAGGACATGCTTCTAACTTTCTCAGCTAGATGGACACTGGACAGAAGTTGAGGAAACTTAATCCCTAATGTCCAAATGAGGAACAAATATCACAACAGAAACGACTTCTTTTGCAATTACAGCAAGTCATTTCAACAGGGGTTTTTACAACCAAAGAGGAAGGAGGACATGGTTCTAACTTCCTCAGCTAGATGGACAATTGACAGAAATTGAGGAAACTTATCCCTAATGTCCAAATGAGGAACAAATATCACTACAGGGACAAATAATTGGATATAGCTCATGGATAGAGTAGATTGGCATTTTATATAGAACTCCAAGACATCAACTCTCCTTAGTATATTCTTTAGAAATTAGTCTTCACTCAGACTAATAGACCCAGTTGTGCTTGAATTAAAGCAATTTAACAGGATGTAAACAGACTATATTACTGGGGGCCCAACATTCTACTTTAAACAGAACCAAGTTAAGGGTCTAGAATTTAGTCTCAAATGAAATTGATAAACAACATTTAACCCAACATAGTTAGCCTTGAACTAAAAGCTGACACCAAATAAGCCAATCTCACCGGCAGAGACAACCTCCATTATCAACACAGGTATACATTTCATTTAACAACCGACAAGTAGGGAATACAAACAGCACCATTTTCAGATGCTAGGCCAAAACCTTGAATGACCCACTATCAACCAAGTTGATAATAGACCATCAACTTGCACCGCAAATCTGATAAATCAACTCAATTTTTTCATGTATTCGGGAGGCTAGGAAACTATAATGTTTAAGGCATAGAAAGACCACCCTTTCTGGATGCTAGACCAAAATCTTGCAGTTCCAGATACTTGATCATCCCACTATCAATATCTAGTTAACAATAAACCACTCAAACTAAACCCCAAAATCTGACAAATAATCAGAAATCTCAAGTTTTCCCTGAAGTTAGTATAAAGTTAACAAACTGCAACCAGAAGAACAACTTTTAACCGAAAATGACGACAACCATAACATCCTCAAACTTCTCATCTCGCCTCCGAATCCCAATAGACCCAAAGCTACTCGACTGCCATAATTCCAAACTGTCTGCTAACCTCAACTACTATTCTTTCCCTCCAACTACAACTACAACTACAACTACAAGGAATACGTCAATCCTTCAAACCACCAATGCATTGCATAGTGAAGCTAAAAAGTGCATGAACGCTCCGATTTTTTGGGATGATCAATTAATCATAGTATCTAAATATCATAAATACTCTATACCAAGCTCAACCGAGTCATTATTAGCACGAGAAGCACAAGATGATGCAGAGACTATAAGAACCACAAGATGATGCACATCCAAGATTCATGAAGAATATTCAAGATTCAAAGAAAAAAGCACAGGAGCAGGATTAAGCTACTTTGAAGAGAGAGAGAGAGAGAAATCTTACGGTGAAGATGACTCTATCAAGGAAGAGCCTAGCGAAGAAGAATCCAACGGCGAAGTAGATGGCGACGAGGAAATGCGACGAGTCTGGGGCGGCATTGTGGCTCCAGAACGATTCCATTTCTGTCTTGGAACCACAATTCGGCCCTAAAGAATCAGCCAATCACCGAACCGGATCAATACTCACGCGCCGGTATCGACCTCAGTGCCCACCGGAAAAATCAGAATCGGCAATGCCACGATTGCCCTCGACCTTCTTCCATTTCCGATCTGCCTTTTGCCCTAATTCGCTCGGAAACTGAGAATCAGAGAAGAGAGAAGGAGAGAGAAGAAGAGAGAGAGAGAGAGAGAAAGAGAGGTTGGGGTAGAGAGAGAGGTGGAGATCTTGGGCTTGATTCTCTGGTTACTGTAATGGCGTATGTGTATGGTATATGCTTTTGCTATCTAATATCTCAGACCACTATTCCCATTCTTCTTTTCTTTTTCTTTTTAATTAGGACAAGGACTAGTCCCATTTTTATTTATTAATAAAACAATTTCATAATCTGGTCCCATTTTTATTTATTAATAAAACAATTTAATAATGTGGGTTTGGACTAGAAGTGTCGTGCAAGCCAGTAAATAGTGATGGAAAATAGGCACATTTTGCTATTTCTGTCTAAATCATGATGGGGAAATTTTGCCGTTTTAGGAACGTTTTCTTTGGGCCGGGCTGCCCTTGTTGCTCTCCTTTTTGACTTATTTGGACCGGGCTGCCCCAAAAGCTCAAGTTCACTGTTGTTAGTTTGGAAGTCAAAGTTGTACTACTCGTGCATTGAGGAACATTTTTGAGAAGTTTTAAACAGAACAATGATGAGGAATGTGTTAGCTAAAGACTAGCCACACCCCTGAGTTCAGATGGTGGAGTTATCGACAGCAGGAAGATAGTGGATTACCCAATTCTCGCACACCTGGTTTTATGGGTCATCATTTTGCCCTTCGACCCTAAGCCTACCCAAAGCCCGACTAGGCCCTTGTATTATGGTGGGCCAGCCCGACCCTTTTTCAAAGAGGGTAGGGTATGGGCCATGCAAATGAAGCCCGGCCCAGCCCGTTTGAGCCACTTAGGACCAAGCCTGACCCGACCCTTTAAGCCCACCCAATTAAGCCCTAATTGTTCAAGTATATCTGAATTGTATGTTTGGCCCAAACTCTAGTTACTTGTTTGAGTTGTAATAGGGTTAGTCTTATAGATATTTTAGGAGATATCTTCGTAGATATCCAATCATTGTACGATTATGTTTCCTTGTAAGACTCTGATTCTATGCTTGTAATCCTCTATATAAAGAGGTCTCTATTATCAATGAAAAATACAACTCATTCTCTCTCAATTTATGATTTTCTAAAACACGTTGTCAGCACGAAACCTTAATCCTGAAACCCTAAAATCGTAACCTTCAAACCCTAGCTACCTCTGCCGCACACCTTTTAGCCCTCGATCCCAGAAGCTCAACACCGGCGGCGGAACCACCAGAACTGGCCTGAAAAGCCCAGAACCGGCCATTGAAAAATATGAACCGGTCTGGTTAGCCTCACCGGATAGGCTCACTTGTGCACTCTACCTGCCTCCGCATGCGCCCCTTTGCACTGTGGTTAGCCTCTACCTCGCCCCGTCACAGCCCTCGCTTGCTATCCTCACTCCGCACATGCTCCTGCATTAACCTCGCCTCGTTACCAGCCCCGCGTTAACCTCGCCACAGCAGTGCGACAAATTAGCCTTTCTGGCCTCTTCCAGGCTCATCCCCGCACGCTAGCCTCTCCTCGACAGCAACCTCGGCCAGCCCCAGCGCACGCCTGCTCCCACAACTTGCAAAAGCCTCACATAACGCACGCACAACCCAAGCAACAGGTTAGCGCCTGCAGCTAGCCCCAGTCAAGTTCCGGCCAACCGGCCAACAACTGGCCACTGCCAGCCATCGGCCATTTTTCAGCTACTTTTTCGAAGACTTTTCTGACGACTTTTCGAGGTAAATTTTTATAAAAGTTTCATCTTTCAGTACTCTGAATTCTTTTCTTTTCTCGGGGACTCTCAACCTCCCTTCTTCTACCCTCCTTTCTTCTTTCATGGGGAGACCTAAGCAGAACTATGGGGGTTCGTGCTATCTCCAAGCTTGGAGCTTGTTGAGATCTCCAAACTTAGAGTTTGTAGAGAATATATGATCGACCACACACATCATTGTTTCGATCTAATCCAATACCTCTTGAAATTGAATTTCTTGGGAGCGATTACGCTCAGAAATTCTTATTATTTTCGTGGTAGCTTTTTTGCTCCAAAACTAACCATTTTTCTTCTTCTCTTTCAGGATGAGTAACCTGAACAAACTGGACTTTACTTCATTAGGAACAACTAGCTCTGGATATCACATGTGGGTTCGCAATGTCCGCCAGCATCTCAAGGTCCACAGAATCCTGAATACGATTCTTGAGCTTACGTAGGATGTGTTAACTGTTGAGTAAACTCAAACTTTGGAAGCAAATAGAGCATCCTTGGAGGCAAATAAGGTGAAAGCCATCATCCTAATAACTCGTCATATGGATGATTCGCTCCAGCACGAGTATATGAATAAAGAAGACCCCAGAAGGCTGTGGGTCTCACTCGAAGAATCACTTTGGCAACTTCCGTGACTCACTGCTTCCTGATCTAGAAGTGAGATGGCATAATCTCCGCTTCTGTGATTTCAAGACAATTCTTGACTACAACTCGAAAGTACTTCGCATTAAATCCTTGATCGAATTCTATGGAAAAAATATCACAGATGCGATGTTGATTGTGAGAACTCTCTCTACCTTCCCCGTCTCTGCTTTGATGGTTGCTAAGAATTATCGAATCTATGTTACTGCAGGATGGATCACCAGGTTTCATGAGCTCATTGGAGCCATGAATGGCGCTGAAAAGCATGACAACATCCTTTGGAAGAACTATAATTCGAGACCCGTGGGAACAGAGCATATTCCAGAGTCCAATTATAATCGCGCCCCTAAGGGAGGGCACCAAGATCGAAACCCTAAATCTAGGGACAATTCTAGACGTTCTGGCCTCTCTCTCTATTGAGGAAGGTAACCGCCAAAATAGGCGAACATGGAACCGAAGAGGTCAATGTGGAAAGAGAGAGGGAGGCAGCGCCTCTGGCCATGTTGGTGGCACCATCAACACTCAAAGCCATTCTAATGACGCTTTCAAAGCACCTCAATCAAGGGAATCTGAGCAAAGAGATGTATGATCTCGATGTGGAGCATTCGGTCATTAGGCACACATTTGTAGAGCTTGTGAGAATGTTGTCACCACCTACAAAATGTATTATGAAGCAAGAGAAGCTCACTACGTAGAACAAGAAGATTAAGATGGTGATCTAGAGTTAAGGATTGAAAACTTCAAATCAAGTCAAGATCGAGAGACTGGCGATTTTGAATAAAGTCTTATTTTTCCAAGAGATGTAATAGGCAATTGCCAATTTTGTACTAAATGCCATTGGTTTTTTTTTTTTTCCACTAGGCTCATCCAAAGTGAGTATGATGTCTAGGAAGGTTTTGAGATAAGTGGTACTTAAGTGAAGATTTTGAGATAAGTGGTACTTAAGTGAGCTTCGCTCCACCGACATCTCCTTACTTACCTGGTCATATTTATTTTGAAGTTACCGAAAGAAGTCAAACGACTACTATTGTTTTGCATTTGCTAGTATTTAGATTAGATTATCTTAATGGTTAAGAAACAATGATATACTTCATTGGCTTATGAATAAAATTTCGAGTTCTTTTCATTATGACTTCATTTTGATTATGAGCTTATTACTTTGTGACTACGATGGCTGGGCCATCAGAATTAGTTCAAGGATATGGAATGGCCCAAATTCCGCTTGCCAAATCAACATAAATGGCACCTTGATTACCGTCACAGAAACTCTCTATGCTCCTAGGGCGAATCGAACCCTATTGAGCCATTCAAGCTGACGGATTCCATGTGAAAACGCATGTAGAGAACGGAAATAAGTTCCTTTGCAATACCTCTAATGACTACAAACCAAGGCGCATCTTAGAGAAACTTATGTGTCTCTCTAGTTGACTTTATGTCACCACTATTCGAGCTATTAAATCCAATAAAGTTATGAGAGAAGATCTCTTAGATTTAGACACATATTGGCTTTGTCACAACATGATAGGTTATCCTAGTCATGATATAATGATCTGTCTACTAAAGACTTCATACGACATCCATTCTTTCGAGTGAAACGAAGCACGATTCAAAGGTTGATTCCTAGACTAAATGTGACAGCCGCCACTGCCTTTAGCGCAGTTGCCATCCACCTCCATCCTAGGGCTAGCGCAGTCCATATCCATGACTCTGTGGATGGCATCCATCATGGTAATGGCTTCACAGGTGATGCTGCAATCACCAACTTTGCTTCAAATAGCGTTACAGTTGCTCAGGCCCAACCAAAATCCTCATTGGTTACTTCTAAGGCCCCTCGCTCGATCTACAAAGCCTATTATTAGGACTGAGACCGTTCTATGCAAAGGATACGAAAATACTCATTCTGTTCTTACATAGAATCTAAGGGGATTCTGTGGACCTATTCTATCAACTTACGGACGTTTAAATATTTCATGATGTTGGTTGACACGCAAACACGCTGGTCACGTGTTATGTCATTGTCCACTTGTAATGTTGCTTATGCTTCACTCATAGCATAGATCATATGACGATGGGCTCAGTCCCCGGATCATCTCATTCAGTCAATTGGACTTGACAATGCTAGAGAGTTTACATCAAAGACTTTCAATGATTATTGCATATCACAGGGACTGATGTTGAACATCATACTCCCATGTACGCACCCAAATGGTCTCGCAGACGCGACTACGATATGGTAGCCTGGACATTGGTGATGCGCACCAATCTCCCTATATCTGCTTGGGGTTATGCAATATCGCATGCAACTATGCTAATTCCTCTACGACCCATCACCACTCAATCTATCTCTGCGTTACAGCTAGTGACTGGGTACAAGTATCTCGTACTAACACACATTTGAGTGAGCCATTTATGTGCCTTTTGCGCCGCCACAGTGCACTACGATGGGTCCTCACAGACGAATGGGTAAATACGTTGGATATGAGACTTCAACACTCGTCCGCCATTTAATACCCTTGCTAGGCAATCTCTTTACTACTAGATTTGCAATTTTCACTTTGATAAGACAGTCTTCCCGTCGTTAGGGGGGATAAGAACACGAATGTTAAACAAGAACGATAGGAATTGTCGTGGTCTGTCCCCACTTTGTCTCATTTAGATCCCTGCTAAAGTGGCGAGATCACACATATATGCTGCAAACATGCCTACAAGGATGGACGTCCCTACGAGAGGACGTAGTGGTACCCTACATGGAGGTAGGCATGGCACTAGCGCCATAGAGAGTGGCACTCTAGTGTTACAGGCCATGGTCCCAGCTAGGATGGGTGGGAGGCCCGTGGGTTCGAATGATACTTTGACACAGCTCAATCCTTTTATCATCAACACTCAAAATCCATCTCATGAGAATCTTCTGGATTATGGTTATTGTCACACCCCACATCTGATGTACCTTTTTACTGAGTTACATGAAATTCTTTATGGTTACCGTTCGCGGTTATAATTTTAACATTTAGGGGGGTGGTTAAAAATTGACTTTTTATGAGTTAATAATTTGAGAAAATTTCCTTCATGAAAGTTGTAGAGGACGTTAAACTGAGCGCGTGCATATGTGGTACGTAAAAATCGGAGTTCGTACGCAAAAGTTATGAGTGAAATTCAAAAGTTATTGTTCATGGTAAATTTAGAATAAAAATAGAAAGTAATCCGGGTAGGTTTCCAAAACCGGAAACCCACCCCTCTTTCTCTCTCCTCTCCCCCGATTCTTCCCCCTTTCCCTTCGGGTTTTCTTCCTCCCTCCGATTCTGCACTTTCCGGCCACCATCTGGCGTGCAACCGGTCACCTCAGGGGCGCCTGAACCCGCTCTTGACACCAGTGACCTAGGATTTTGGAGTTTTGGCCGTGAAAGTCCGGATCGAAGCAAAGATTGCTCCGGCTGCAGTTTTGGGATTTCGCCGATTTCCGGCCATTCCGGCCACCATACTGACATCGAAGGTTTGGTTTTTGATGGAGATTATTTCCCCTAAGGTAGTTCATTCCAATTTGCATTGTAGAGGTCGAATTGACAATTTTTCATTTCTAGGGTTCTTGAAGTTTCGGGGCATTTCTTCACCGGTTTGATTCGGCCACTTCGAGGTAAAATTGGATTATGTTGTAGTTGGGAAAATGGTTGGGCCTGTTGTGTAGATGCTAGTGTCGGAATTTGGTGGTCATCGGAGGTAGTGGTCGCCGGCGCGTGGACCCCACGCGCCGCCACTATCGATGGCGCGTGGTGGCGCGTAGAGCTGCGTTTTAATTGTAGTTTTAATCCCACATACCCTATAATGATTGTAGAATGTAATGCATGAAGTTTGGTGGAAATCGGATGAATTACGAATTGAGTTTAATTGATTAATTATTGACTTTTGCGAATTCGATCGCCGATTTCCTTTCGGGTTCACTTTAGATATTATATTGATGAAAGACTAATGTTGGTGTATTAAGGTCGATGGATGTTGTAGAGAGTTGATGAGTTGGATTTTAGGAAGGGGGATGTTTTGAATTTCCAATTATAAATATCGTAGAGTTAAAATTCCGTCATGGGAATTATATATATTTATGAATGTTATTCGTACAGGACGGGAGGAGTCTTCGTACGAGGAAAATACCGAGCGACGTCAGGATTGAGCATATATCGTGAGTGGACTTTTATTTTTCAAAGAATGATGCATGCATTCATTTAAACAGTTCCGAAGTTATAAATTATTTATCAATTTACTTTCTCGAGCATACGGTTATTTTCGGAAACGGTTTTGGTTATTTGATTATTTGAAGATTTTATGGCGTGTGGGGTCACGTCATTGGATTATGCTTATCTTACCTTATTTATTTATTTATATCCTATTTATTTTGATGATGAGATTATCTTGGCGTATGGGACACGTCGTTGGAAATTCCTTTAAGAGAATTGGGGAAGTTTTATGGATTTATACGGTTTTCGGATTTTCTTTTGCCATACTTTGGGTGACTTATCATTGCTAGCATTGATCTTCCGCCTTTGTGGCGAGGTCATGGGATCACCGAAGCCCTCCGCCTTTGTGGCGCTGGTTACTGTCTCTGTGACAGTAATTCTGAAGCCCAGTATCATATCGCTACACATAGTGGCGTAAGGGTATATTACGGGAGTAATGGGAGTACTTTAGCCTGGGAGGCTATCACCCGAGCCTGGGTTGCTCACTCGTATGGCTATCGTCTTCCCCTACTCTTTATACTATTTTCGACTAGCGGGGCTAGTCCGATTTATTTTAGCCAGCGGGGCTGGTTCTATTTCTTTGAGTATCGGAGTTTCCACCTTTTCTTTTTTCGTATGTGACTAGCGGGGCTAGTCGGCCTTCAAGAGCGAAACTCCTCTTATTTTATTTTTGTTAATCATTGCATGCATCGGGATTTTTTTTAAAGATATAAATGTGGGAAAGTATAAAATCCATTTGGTTTCATTTGTTTATTTTTGTCCACTCACGCTAACGTGTTTTTCAATTACTTTCCCCTGGGCCCTTCGGTTTCAAATGCCCAGTTTTCAGTGTTGCTGCTCGGCGTTCTGAAGTGAGCCATAGTGACCGCATCCGCTTCCGTCATCATATTTTGTAGGTTATTTATTTAGCCTACTGTACTCTATGTTAAACTTATATTCCTAGAATGCTCTGATTACTAAGGGATATGTGACCCAAACTTGTATGAATTATATTTGAGGTCTATGACCTAACTTTGGCGATTGTAGTAACTTGTACCATTCGGATATTATGTTTGATGTTGTTAGCTTTGTGATGGGATTGGTTGAATTTGGGAGCAGGGCGGCTCCAGGAGTTGTGGTTGGACTATTAGAAGTGAATTTTGTTTTCCGCAGGATTTTGGGTTAACCATTTTTAAGGGAGGTTATGCCGAAATTTTTGGTAAATCTCCTTTAAAGGTGGGTCCCGCAGGGCCACTTCGGATTCCAGGGTGGAATTCGGGGTGGGTCTTGTCAGTTATCGTTGGGGGACGCCTCAACGTCAGAACCTACTCCTGATAATATAGAGCTCTCTGAAAATTACACTAGTGTACATTGGATGTGGGATAAAAACTCCATCATAATTGATGGTGTATTCGCTCATTTCATTACACATAAGTTTGTTGAGTCCGATGATATCGAACCACGCTCTGTTCATGAATGCCAATGTAGAGAAATTTGGCCTAAAGAGAAAGATGTGATCCAAGTCAAGTTGGATTCTCTAACGAAGAAAAAGGTTTATAGAGCCAGAGATGTCAACACCTCCTAACACAAAACCTATTAACTAATGGGTCTTCGTTAGAAAGCGTGATGAGAAAAAGATATGGTAATCTCACTTTATAGGGCAAGGCTTCTCACAAAACGCTCTGGAATCGACTATGAGGAGACATATTCCCTCGTAATGGATGTCATTGCACTCTACTACCTTGTCAGTTTTGTAGTTTCTAAATAATTGAATATGCAACTTACGAATGTGGTCACTATGTATCTTTATGGGATCCTAATACAGAATATACATGAAGGATCATGGTGGACTTCATTCACCCAAGTCAAGTGTCTCTAGACCATGGAGCGCATCTGCAATGAAGTTGAAACGCTCACTAAAGTGACTACTTGATTCCAAAGGGATAAGTAAATGCCCTAGCATTTATATGAAAAGTTCCAGATTCTATCGGGGTTTCATGTTGGTGACATGATCTTCATAGGAAGCCCTTAAAGAGTTATGGGAAACTGCTGAACACTTGAAATCTGAGTTTGAGATGAAGGATCTTGGGAGAACATGATTATGTCCTGATTTGGAACTTGAGCATCCCGTTGATGGATGATTGGGCTTTTTGACATGGTCAAGCCTTCAAGCACGCCCATGATCGTCTGTAGTCTTGATCATAAAAAGGATCCTCTTTGTCCGAAGGATGATGATGAAGATGTGCCAGAGGCAGAAGTGTCCTACTTAAGTACAATAGGCGCATTATTGTACTTAACCCAATGCACAAGACCAGACATCTCATTTGCAGTAAACTTGTTAGCTAGGTATAGCTTTGCGCCAACGCGACGACATTTGATTGGTGATATGGGCTTGTTCTATCCCTACAGAGCGATGATGGATTCGGACCCATCACACCAGGAACGCCGCCAACACTAGCCTGCATTACCTATCCCCATCCCAAAACAACATAGTGTTTTAGAAGGTTTTGCTGATGTTGGGTATCTCTCTGACCCACACAATGGTCTTTCCCAAACTGGTTAAGTGTTCGCCATGAGTAAGACCACGATATCTTGGAGGTCTACAAAACAGACCCCCGCTATATCTTCAAACCATGCAGAGATTATTGCTTTTCATAAAACGGTTCATGAATGTATATGGATTGGATCCAAAATTACGTATGTTCGAAGCAATTGTGGTTTGAAGTCTGCCGCAGATGAGCCTACGAGAATTTATGAGGATAATTCACTTACATTGAACAAATGAAGCAAGACTACATCAAAGGCGACTACACCAAGCATAATCAACAATAATAGACTCTCCTCAAGATCAAAGTGAACTAGGTTCGATCTGAGGACAGTATGGCAAACTTGTTCACTAAGTCATGGCCTAAGTTCCACTTTTGCGAAAATGTTGGTAGCATCATTTACGGAAATTATCCTAATCCCCATGACCGTAGTCATCAAGGGGAGATGCAGACATCAGGGAGAGATATCTACATGTATAGTGTTGAAACATGAAGGGTGTGTTGTACTCTTTTTCTTCTTCGACTACGGTTATTTTTGTCCCACTGGGTTTTTTTACTCAGCAAGGTTTTTGACGAGGCAACGAGAGGAATGTCATGTTTGGGAGACACAAACGGAAGTGTTCAAGTATATCTGAATTGTATGTCTGGAAAACTCTAGTTACCTGTCTGAGTTGTAATAGGGTTAGTCTTATAGATATTCTCGGAGATATTTCGTAGATATCCAATCATTGTAAGATTATGTTTCCTTGTAAGACTCTGATTTTATGCTTGTAATCCTCTATATAAAGAGGCCCCTATTATCAATGAAAGATACAACTCATTCTCTCCCAATTATTGATTTCCTAAAACATTAATAATTTTATATTTTTGTAAAAGTAAAATGAGAATTGGAATTGGTCTACTCATTTCATTTCATAGTCCCTTTATGTAGGGATAGAATTACAATGGAGATATCAATTACAATAATGATACTAAATGCTGATTGAGCTGTGATTTGTAATTCCTTAATTCTCTCTTCGTCAGTTACTTTGACGAAGGCACATAATGTGCTTTTGCTTTAACATTCCCCCTTGTGCCAAGTCAAAGACGTAATGGTGCATGAGTTATTGCCTCACTAAAAACCTTGCCAAGTAACAATAAAAACCCTATGGGACAAAAAATACACATTGGTCGAAGGAAAAGAGCACAACGCACTTTTTACGTTTGAGGATGACATGTGTGTGTTAGACTCCCTCTGACGTCTACACCTCCCCCTGATCCTTACATTAATCAAGGGAGCTTGGAAAGTCTTCGCATTCCTATGCTTTTCACATGTTTCTCAAATATGGCCTTAGGCAATGATTTTGTGAACAAATCTGCCACATTCTCCTCAAACCTTACTTAATTCACTTGAATCTTGAGCAGGGCCTGTTGTTGCTGATTGTAGAAAAACTTTGGTGATATGTGTTTTGTATTATCACCTTTGATATATCCTAGCTTCATCTGTTCGATGCAAGCTCCATTATCTTCATAAATGCAAGTAGGCTCTTCAGTGGTAGAACTCAAACCACTAGTCCCTCGAATATGTGTAATGATAACTCTTAACCATATACACTCACGAACCGCCTCATGTAGAGCAATGATCTCTGAGTGGTTCGAGGAGGTAGCCACAAGGGTTTGCTTGGTTGTTCTCCAAGATATCGCCGTGTTCCCAATGGAAAATACATAACCAATTTGGGAACGACCTTTATGTGGGTCAGAGAGGTATCCAACATCAGCAAAACCAACCAAAACGTCATTTGGCGTTTTGGTGTAGTGAGTGGTGCTTTCGCCATCAAAATTTCCTTTAGGGATTGTAGTTCCATCTGCCGGCCTTCTTATCTCTCTATAGGGAAAGAACAATCCCAAGTCAATGGTTCATTTTAGGAATCGGAAAATGTTCTTAATACCATTCCAATGACACTGCATTGGCGCTGAGCTAAATCTAGCTAACAAGTTCACTAAGAATGCAATGTCTGGTCGAGTACATTGGGCTAAGTACAATAATGAGCCTATTGCACTACAATAATGCGCCTGTTGCACTTAGATAGGGAATTTCAGCTCCCAACACCTCTTCGTCATCTTCCTTTGGAATAATGGATCTTTCCTTGCATCCAAACTTCGACCTATCATGGGAGTGCTAGCAGGATGCGCTTTGTCCATATTAAATCGCTTGAGCATCTTTTGGACATACGCAGACTGGTGGATTAGTATTCCACAAACTCGGTGTTCTAGTTCAAGGCCTAGACAGAATCAAGTTTTCCCAAGATCCTTCACCTCAAATTCAGATTTCAAGTAGCTCGCGGTTTCTCTTATTTCATCAAGAGTACCTATTATGTTCATATCATCGACATATACAGCTACAATTGCAAATCCAGAACTTGTTTTCTTTATGAATACACAGGGGCACAATTCATCGTTCTTATATCCCTTCCCAATCAAGTAGTCACTTAGACAGGTATACCACATCCGCCCGGATTGTTTCAATTCATAAAGTGAGCGTTTCAACCTAATTGGAAACTCACTTCGTGGTTTAGTCCCTTGACTTGGGTAATGTAAGGCAATCAGGCACTTTCATATATATCTCTGAATCAAGATCCCCATAGAGATATGTAGTAACCACATCCATGAGCTGCATTTCCAGTCCTTCGGAAACTACCAAGCTAACTAAGTAGCAGAACGTTATAACTTCCTTAAGGGAGAGTATGTCTCCTCGTAGTCAATTCCAGGGTGTTGCCAGAAACCTTGGGCCACAAGGCGAGCCTTGTACCTCAGGATTTCATTATTCTCATTACGCTTTCTGACAAAGATCCATTTATGTCCTACAGGCTTTACACTTGGTGGGGTTAGCACTACCGGACCAAATACCTGTCTCTTTGCTAGAGAATCTAGTTTTGCCTGGATTGTTTCTTTCATTTAGTCCAATCTGCTCTTTTGTTGACATTTTGCAACAGAGCGTAGTTTGATATCACTGTGCTCTATGATTTCTTGAGCAACAGTAATTGCAAATACATCATCAATGAGTATGAAAGATCTTTCTATCAACTCATACGCACTCCCATAATCCATTGAGATTTCTTTTGAAAGGACCCGCCCCGGATTTCACCCTAAAACCCGAAGTGTCCCTGCGGGGCCCACCTTAGCAGAAATTCTACCAAAAATTTGGCGAAACTTCCCCTAAAAATGGATTACCCAAAACCTGTAGAAAGACATTTACACTTGTAAACCATCCATCCTTATTCTCCTTGAGCCACCATGCTCCCCAAAAATCAACATCTCCCATTTCACAATTACAAATCTCAACCGAATAACATTCATCCCACAGGTTATCAGAGCAATTCTAATATAAAAGGTGAACAAGGAAAACATGGATAAAATTGATACGCAGAAGCTGTGCTGTTCGCTATGCCTCAACTCCATATACGCCCGACCTCAACTATTCTAACCTGCAAACTGGGCATTTAGAACCGAATGACCTAGGGGAAAGTATTGAAAAACACGTTAGTGTGAGTGGACAAAAATAAATAATTAAGATGATTTAAATGAATCAAACTTAAATACTTTCCCACTTATTTAAATTTATAAACCTCAATGCATGCAACGCTCATAAAACATATTTCTTTAAACTTTGAAATATTGTGAAAACATACCAGCTCCGCTAGTTAAGAGAAATCAAACTAGCCCCGCTAGTTAAGTAATAATAGGATATGGGGAAGAAGATATCACCATACGGGTAAAGGAGCCCCTTAGGCTCTACCTACCCTCGACTGCCACCTACACATAGATTGTGCGAGGAGAAGAACTAATAACCTCGACTATCACTCACGTGAGGAGAAGAATCCTCGACTGCCACTCACAAACACAAAGTAAGTGAGGAGGAGACACAATCCGAACAACCCGAGTATGGTGAGGAAAACAATTGAAAACCAGTAAATCCATAAAGCTTCCCCAACATCTGACGAGAAAAAAATAAGTATATTCCAATGACGTGGCCCCGCACGCCAAAATATTCTCAAAATCATAACAAATAGGCAAAATCAAATTATAAATCGTAACTCAGAAACAAAACCAAATCCACAATCATCAATAAGGCATTCCCAATGCCAAAACCAAAGGTCGATAAACAAATAAGAAAATATAACTTCATCGAAATCCCATTTCGAAAATTGTTTCAAAATCTCAAATCGATGAATAGAAAAATAAAAATGAAATTCCAGAAATTACCTCGGAAAATAATTCGTCAAAAATCAACATAAATCATAAATTCAAATCCGAGCATAACAAATTAATATCCGAAAGTCATAACCGAGATAAATCATAATCAATCTCTGAAAATCATTATTGAAAGCAAAACCACGAGATAAACTGAAATCAAATTCCGAAATCAATTCATATGCTCGAAAAGTACTATGATAATTAAATAAAGTATTAATTCAAGAAAATAAGTGCATGCATCATTATTTAAAACAAAAGTCCACTCACAGTACTATTCCGACAATCACATATACGAGTTCCTTCATCGAGCAAGAGCTCGGTACGTCACCCTGTACACAATTATATTCCGTAAGCGACAATTCGACAATTTAATATGAATCTAAAACGAATCCTGAAAACCTCTCGTAAAACAATATCTCCATTTCTTTTCATATTTAACTCAAAGTTCACCACTAATATCAATCCATCGATTAAAGTATTCCATAGCGGAAACAAGGGAAATCCGAAGGTCGGATTCCCATAAATCGATCTCCAAAACCCCAAACTTCGGAAATTCACAATTGATATCAAACTCCTCCAAAATTCACCAAAATCACATATTCAACCTCTACAACAATTATAGGATTTAATTAGCTAAAAAAAATTGAAAATTAAAAACTGCCTTACGCGCCGCCGTCCACAGTGGCCACCAAACTTTGGGTAGCAGAACCTACTCAACAGACCCAACAACTTTCTCAACTGAGATAAAGTCAGAAAATGAGTAGAAGTACCTCAACAATTAAGGAGAAGGTTGAACCCGATTCGTGAATAGTGACCCAGAATTTCAAACCTTCGATTCTTCCTTCTCGATTCAAATCGTTGTAAAAGGTTCGGGGAGTATCATCTACGTCCCAAGGTGCTTCCAAAGAACCTAACTTGATCGTCTGGGGTGGCCGGAATCGGAAGAAACCGGCATTGACACAAACTACTACAGTAAACTTTCAAGGCTCGATGTGTCGTTTTCCGGCCAAATCGTCGTGACCTACGGCCACAACGGTGTAGAGGAGGAGGAGGCGGTCCTAGCCCAACTAGAATCACTTCAATTGGACGCCGAACGTGGGAGATATCAGCCAATGAAGGGAGGCGATTTGCAGCTCGAGCTGTGCAGCTTCTCGGCCTTGCAGTGCCCTCGACAGTTCGTTTTTCACCCTGATGTCTTCCGAGAAGTTGTCGATGACGTCAAGGCAAGAAAAATTGCTTTTGGAATCAAGTCGATTGGAGGCCTGTGGAGGAAGATATGACCGGACAAAGAAGGTCCCAGAAAACGAGACGGGGAGTGGATAGGAGAAAGAGAGAGAGCTCGGTAAGTTTCTGGAAAAATATGGAAACTTACCACAGTTCTCTATATATATTACTATAAACAGTAATTTTAGTATTTTGGTCATAACTTTTGCATACGAAATCCGATTTAAGCGTACCACATATAGACAGACTCGGTTTAATGTCCTCTACAACTTTTGTGAAGAAAATTTTCTCAAATTTTGACCCGAACAAAAAGTCAAATTTTAGGGCCAACAAAAGTATCGAAACAAAGTAAAAAGTGAAAATAGTTGTCGTTTACTGTCCAGATGACTAGTAAACAGGTAAATTAAGATACGTAACATTATATCTTTGTTCTCTGGAATCATTTCAAACATCGAAGTGTCTTCCAGTATTGATTCATGGACATAACTATAATCAGAGACAATCTCATGAGAGGGATTCTCTACATTGATGATCAATGGATCAGTTTGTGTCTTACTCACCCTATTCTTCCTTGGGTGAGTGTCAATCGAACCAAATGGCCTCCCCTTCTTCATTTGGGGAGCCACGACCTCAGTCACACCTCCACTAAGTGTGGTTGCAGTGCCTCTATCTGCTGCATCGTGCCCCTTGTTAGGGACTTTTAACCTTGCAGACACATTTGCAGTTGGTATATGTGATCTCGTCACTTTTGCGATATCAGTAAACGCATTAGGCATCGAATCTGCTGCGTTCTGAAGATCGATTATTCTTTTCACTTCACCTTCACATTGTGAAGTACGGGGATCAAAATGAGACAGAGTGCGGACAAACCACGACAATTTTTGTCGTTCCCTTGAAAAATCATTTTTCCTATCACCCCTAACAATGGGAAGATTGTCTCATAAAAGTGACAATCCACAAATCTAGTGGTAAAGAGATTGCCTGTCAAGGGTTCCAAGTAGTGGATAATTGTTGGGGATTCGTATCTAACATAAATACTTAATCGTCTTTGGAGACCAATTTTGGTGCGCTATAGGGGTGCAATAGGCACATATACTGCGTAACCAAATATGCATAAGTGTGAAATGCAGGCTCATATCCAGTTACCAACTGGTATGCAGAAAATGGTTGGCTAGCAATGGGTCTGAAACGAATAAGTAAAGATGCGTGCAATATTCCATAACCCCAGGCAGATATAGGCAGTGTACTTACATGAGCATTTGCAAGCATAATTAGCTATAATGAACCACACTCATGATACCGCCAGCAGTACCAACTATCGCCAATTGTGTGACTTACGGAAACACAGCTAAACAGGCTACCGCTTGAGGCCCGGCTCACCCCCAAATCACCGCTGAGACGCCGCGCCAAGTTAGCATCAGAAGCTCCAGAAGTTGGGGACTGAAGCACATTAGTCCCACATCGAAAACATGGAGGAGATCAGTTCCCTCCTCACCTATAAAAGGTTCTCTCCTCTAATCTCATTAATTATGCATTTACTACTTACCTACTGTTACCTTATCAACACAAATACATTGACTAACTTAGGCATCGGAGAAGAGAAGACCGCCCAACGCGGTCTCCCTCTGACGCCCTCTGTATTTTACTTGACAGGTAAACGGAAGCTCTGAATATCACAAATAGCGGTCCGCTCATCGGATCAGTGTTAACAGAGGTTCAGCTACCACTGAACTTTTAGACATTAATATTGGCGCCGTCTGTGGGAATCCTTGAACAAAAGGTGATCCACCACAAGTACCATGACTAGCGGTAGCGGGGTAAATGCTCAGCAGCAAGCGGACCAGTCCGCTGACCCCTACCCACAAACCTAGTAGCTAACGTTGACCTAGTGGTAAACGTTAATCATGCACTATTCAACACCCCATCAAACCTTGTGGCGGAGACCCAGCCGGGCAGCAGTCGCCCACCTGTCCGAGACCTCGCCGCTATGTATCAGCTGGCATTGGCGGACCTCCACAAGGCAAATAGGGAGCGCGAACAGGAGCGCATAGAGAAGGCTGAGGCCTAAAAGCAGGTGGCCACGCTGATGTCAAAGTTCGACGAATTACAAAAGGCGCTGGAAGAAAACGCTAGCACGTCACAGAGTGAGCAATCGCTAAGCACCAGATGCAGTCGACCCAATACAGGCGGAATGGTACCCGTACCAGTCATACAGATGCAGGTACCGCTGAACCCACCAGAAGTGATGGGCCCACTAGAAGTGATGGGCCCTCTACCTCTGCCCCGCCTAATGATGGAGCAGGAGGCGGAATCACAGCCAAACACTAACCACCCAGCAGCCAGGGCCAGAACTGAAGGTAATCCACCTACCCCCAGGCGGGAGATGGTTCAATGGAACCTCTAGACGAGGCCTGCTGGCGACGCAACCGCCCTAATCCTTGAAAGGATGAAACAATTAGAGCAAAGGCTAATCCGGGCGGAGGCAGGAGCCCCAGCGCCAACTCCAAATCCGCTCTTTACATCTAGACCAGGACCATTCACTGCCAGGATCCTACAGGCCGTCAGACCAGCACACGTAAAGACACCAAAGATGTCACACTAGAGTGGCATGTCTGACCCCTTCGTCCACATGGATACCTTCAAAAAGGTCACTAACAATAAGGGATTTGATGACGCCACCCTCTTCCACTTATTCAGCAAAACATTGGACAGTGAGGCAATGAGCTGGTTCTTTTTTTGCCCGCCAGGCTCCATCGACTCATTCCACTTACTGTCAAACACTTTCCTTTCTCGGTTCATCTTATTGGCCGCCGGACATCACAACATAACTCAGCTGTTCAACCTCAAGCAGGGGGCAGCAGAAACATTGAAGGCGTTCGTCACCAGGTGGTGAGCTGCTGCATCTCAGTGTCGCGATCTCGACAAGACAATGGCGCTGGTAGTCTTCAAGCAAGGACTCCTCAAGGGACCATTTCTCTATCATCTCAATTACAATCATCTAAATGTCGCATATGACCATGTCATGAGCGAGGCTATGATCCATGCACAAGTAGAATTCATCACATATGGAGAAACCCCCCCCCCCCACCGCCGCCAACGCCTACAAAGTCCATTCAACCTTCCGCCAACCATCCGGAGACCACTAGCAAAACCTCTGCTACGCCGCCAACAGATAAGAAGAGAGAATGGCAACAAGGCACCTACCAGAACAAGCGGCAGAAGGACCAGCATTACAATAAGGGCAACCGCCTTAATAAACAGATGGATTCCTCTCAACTGTATGCAGTGTTCACGGTCCTCACAGCCTTGTATGAAGAAATATATGACCAGTGCAAGGACCAGATTCATCCACCACCCCCAAGAAAATACCCAAGGGTAGGAAAGCCCAGGAACACCGGCAAATGGTGCAAATACCATGAGGACAGCGGCCACAACACCAACAATTGCAATGCTCTCAAGACAGCTGTTGAGACTTTGTACGCGATGGTAAGATGGAGCAATTCAAGATCTACCAACCGCCACCCGTGGTCGCCAACATCGAACAAATAGACCGCATCAATACCATCGACGGCGGTGCTCCAATTACCAAAATGTCCCACTGGGCAAAAAAGTGTTATGTGCGCGCTAACCACCCCAACGAAGTTTGCAATATCCACTACGAGAGGTCTGCTAAACTCCCAAGGTCTGGTTGGGAACCCATTACCTTCTCAGAGGAGGAGGAGTGCGGAGTGCATCTACCCCAAAACGATCTATTCTTAATCGACGCCATACTCGAAAAATGGTTAGTAGGAAGGGTCCTTGTGGACAGCTGATCCGCTGTCAATGTCATCTTCAATGGTTGTTATGGCAAACTCTAGCGGAATAGAAAATTACTCCAGGATCATGAGCCATTGCTCAGCTTCTCAGGAGACATCATGTAACCATTAGGTTCTGACTACATGCAACTGGTTATCGGCTCCAGTCCATGTACGACGGAAATCCATACGGAGTTCATCATTGTCGACTGCTTCAGTTCATACAATGCCATCATCGGTCGACCAGCACTCAACAAGCTCAAGTGCATCATAGCCGGATACATGCTTCTCATAAAGTTCCCTACGCCCAATGGGATAGGCTGTGTCAAAGGAAGTCAATAATTGGCACGAGAATGCTACTCCACAACCGTAGCACGGTCGACGCGCAGCCATGAGACACTAACATTAGGAAACCATGCGCCACCGCCAGACATCTTTGAGGACTCCCGAGATGACGAGAAGAAATATGTCAAAAAGGAGCCTGTCAACCCAGATACATCTTTGAGGGTTATCAGCATCTCCGACGAACATCCTGAGCGGATAGTCTGCATCGGCGCTCAGTTAGACATAGAGGTAGCGGTAGAACTCACCCAGTTTCTACGTGACAACGCCGCCGTCTTTGTATGGTCCTACGCTGCCATTCCTGGCATCTCCCCTGAGATCATCACACACAAGCTGAGCATCAAACCATCCTCCTACCCTATCAAGCAGCGAAGGAGGGCCTTCGATGAGGAAAGGTATCGTGCAATTAGGGAGGAAGTCGCCAAACTACAGAACATCGGGTTCATCCTCTAAGTCAATTACCCTAAGTGGATTTCCATCCTGGTCATGGTCAAGAAACCTAGCTGAAAGTGGGGATGTGTGTCGACTTCAAGGGCCTCAACAAGGCATGCCCCAAGGATAGCTTCCCGCTACCCCGCATAGACCAACTGGTCGATGCCACCGCTGGACACTAGTTACCGAGCATGATGGACACCTTCTCCGGCTACAATCAGATCTAGATGCACCCTGGTGACCAAGAGTGCACTGCCTTCACCACCGATAAGGGCCTATACTGCTACAATGTCATGCCCTTCGGTTTGAAGAACGCCGGTGCAACTTATCAGTGGTTGATGAATGCCATGTTCACTGAGCATTTGGGCAAAATCATAGAGGTATACGTGGACGACATGTTGGTAAAAAGTATCAAAGCCAGCGGACACGTGGAAAACCTCAGAATTATATTCGCCATTCTCTTAACTTATGGTATACGCCTCAACCCAGAAAAATGCTTCTTTGGCATCACCGCTAGCAAATTCCTAGGGTACATAGTCAGTGAACGGGGCATAGAGGCCAATCCTGACAAGGTACAGGCCATCCTCAACATGAAGGCTCCAAAATGGAAAAAGCACGTTCAGAACCTCCAGGGCAAGCTAACCGCCCTATCTCGGTTCATTTCCAGACTCACTGACAGATGCCTCCCATTTTTTAAGGTCCTAAAGACGACCCACAAGAAGGTAATCGACAGGAACCCAGACTGTGAGCGGCATTCCAGAGCTTGAAAGAATACTTGGCAGCAGTCCCACTTCTTTCCATTCCTGTGCAAGGGGAGACACTGTATATATACCTAGCGGTATCACAATCAGCGGTAAGCTGCGCCATTGTCCTGGGAGAAGTCTAGGAGGAGCTCCCCGTATTCTACACTGGCAGAGGCATGAACGGGGCAGAAACAAGATACCCCCCTGGAACGGCTCGCTCTTGCACTTATTGTTTCCGCTAGACGTCACTTATTGTTTCCGCTAGACGTCTCCGCCAATATTTTCAAACCCACACCATTCATGTCTTAACAAACCAACCGCTAAGGCAGGTAATGCAAAACACTGAGCACTCTGGGTGCCTCAGCAAATGGGCCATCGAGCTCAGCGAGTTCGACATCGACTACAAACCAAGAACAGCCATGAAAGGCCAGGCGGTGGCAGACTTCATTGCTGAGCTCACCGAGCGTCAGGATGAACCCAGCCAGGGCACACAAGAAGACAGCATGGAAATGATAACTGTTAAGGAAACAGCCCCTCAGCAACAGTCAGACTAGAACCTCCACATTGACGGCTCTGCTTGCACCAAGGGTTGCGGCGCCGGAGTCATCCTCACAGGACCGGGGGGACTAAACGTAGAATACTCATTGAAGTTCAATTTCAAAGCCTCAAACAACATGGTGGAATATGAATCATTCATTACCGGCTTACTCCTCGCCATCGACTCGGGCACTGACAGTGTCAACATATTCAGCGATTCCCAGTTAGTCGTTAACCAGGTCAATGACAGTTTCCAGGCCAAGGACCAACAATTAGAGGCATACTTGGGGTACGTCAAGACACTCCTAAAAAAATTCAAATTTCACACCATCACACAGATCCCCAGGGAAAAGAACACCAAGGCTGATTCACTAGTGAGGCTAGCAACCGCTCAACCACACCAATGTCCAGCGGACACAGGGGTGGAACCCCTTGACAAACCAAGCATCACAAAAACCCTGGTGGAGATTTTCAACATTGAGACTAGGCTCAATTGGATGGATGAAATCATCGAATACAAGCGCAATGGGACATTACCAGCGGATAAGGTCGAAGCACGACAACTCAAGCGGAGAGCAACCCGCTACAACATACAGAATGGAAAACTTTACCGCTAAGGTACTCATCCCAACCTCCGATGTCTGATCCCAGAAGAGGGAAAAGACGTGCTTATAATGATACACGCCGGGGAGTGTGGAAACTACTCGAGCGCTAGGTCTTTGGCCAATCACACAATGCGATAGGGATACTTTTGGCCCACGCTCGGCGACGACGCCAGAAGGGTGTCCAGGTCCTGCCACAAATGTCAACAGTACGCTGACCTCCCCCATGCCCGACGGAACCCCTGTCAATCATTATCGGCCCATGGATCCATTCCATGTGGGGCCTAGACTTACTGGGAAAATTCCTAACCGCTAAAGGTCAGTTCAAATACATCATTGTCGCCATCGACTACAACAATAAGTGGATCGAAGCAGAACCACTTATGGCAATAACTACAGCTAAGGTAACTCACTTCCTCTGGAATAACATCTACTGCCGCTATGGCGTTCCCCACATAATCATCACAGACAACGGCACACAGTTCAACAACAAGAAACTAATCTCTTTCACCGCTAACTTGGGCACCAAGATGAGCTTTGCATCGGTCGCTCACCTCTAAACCAACGGCCAAGTCGAAGCAGCGAACAAGATAATCAAGAAGCTGCTAAAAAAGAAGCTCGACGACGCCAAGGGTTTATGGGCAGAAAAACTCCCGGAAGTTCTGTGGACCATCCGGACTACTCCAACTTCCGCCACCGGTAAAAAGCCATTCTGTATGATATTCGGTACTGAGGCCGTCCTACCCATTGAGGTCACACAACCTACTGCCAGAATCAAAGGCTACCACTCCGAGACCAATGGCGAAGGCGTCAACCTCGACAAAGACCTCCTCGAGGAAAAACGCCACAAAGCCCATCTGTACAACTTGCAAAACAAGCAACGGGTTTCACGTTTTTATAACGCCAGAGTCAAAGCCCGGAACCTCCAGCTGGGGGACTGGGTAATGAAGGAGGTTATTCCGCCACCAACGGCACTCCGCCCAACTTGTGAAGGTCCATACAAAATTGTGGAAGTCGTTAGCCCCGACACCTTCTACTTAATGGACAAGGATGACGTCACAACGACCCACCCTTGGAATACCAAACACCTTCGGTACTACTACAAATAGCCACGCCGCTACCTTAGAGCATCTTGACTTAGCTAAATTTTTGTTCAATATTTAGCTAAGGGAAGCTACCCAACAGGCACAACCTCACTTTTGCAAACGCTGATCAGTCAGCTAATCAATGAAACGAGGAATTATTCAAACTATTGTCACCATGTCCAAGCACAAGTTCAAGTGGCAACACCAATAATATTCGGCGGACCACGTCCATTACACTGTGCACTTGGAACAATTGTAATTCCTTTAATGTTTCGATGATTAACAAAAGCACAAGTCAAAACTCTGGCGGTAAAAGCAACATTCAAACAACAATAATCGAAAGGCATATGACACTGAAAATTTTCAAACACACTTCCGTCTATTCAGGGTCGGGACTCCCCGCCCAAAAATAGTCATTACAAAAAGGACTAAATAATGTTTAGTCCTTGAGCTTTTAACCATAAAACACTTAAGTCTCTGACTTTCTAATTTCACACGTTTAGTCACTGTACTTCAAAATTTCAGACCAATAGGTCCTTGCCATCTAAAAGTCGCGGTGAAATGTCTATTATGCATGCCCTCAGTTTTTTTTTGAATTAATTATTATTTTTTTTTGGAAAAGGAATTTTTTTTCCTTCTTTCTTTCTGTTTATTTTTTTATGTTTTTTTTCCCTTTCTTTATTTCTGTTTGAAAAAAAAAAAAAAAAAGAATGAATAAAAAAAAAGAGAAAGGAATAAATTTATTAAAAAAAAAAAAAACTGATGGCACAATAGACATTTCGCCTCGACTTTTAGACGGCAAGGACCGATTGGTCTGAAATTTTGAAGTACAATGACTAAACGTGTGTATTAGAAGGTCAGGGACTGAAGTGTTTTATGGTCAAAAGCTCAAGGACTAAACACTGTTTAGTCTTTACAAAAAAATAATATATATGCAGGCCTCAGCGGCATTACAATAAGAAAGTGTGGCGGAAGGCAACGTCTTCAACAATTTTCAGCACCGCCCTGCTCACCCTCGGCCGACGGTTGCTGCGCTCCCATACAACTTGTCTGATCGGAGCCATGCACAGTAGGGCTTGGGGTCATGATGGTCCCGTCCGGCCGGGTACGAGCCGCCAGAACATTGGCTCTAGAGACCTCAGACTGGGTAGGCACCGGAGTTCGCTGGGAGGCCTTTGTCGGGTCATGATCACTCTCCCCACTGCCGGAGCGCACGTTACGCTAAACCTCTGAGGACCCGCCCCCTGGGGCTGACGGCTGGATGGGTGTGCTAGTGGACCCGGACGCCTTTGCCCAGTTAATGGCGCCCTTTTTATTCAGAACCTCTACGTTGGCAGCAGCACCGGCCTTCGCCGCCTCTGTCAAAGCTTGCTCGTACGCAGCAGACTCCTTGAAGGCATCCACAGCGGCGACCTCAACATTGCTCCTCTCCGCCTCCAGTTGGGCAGCCACACCCTCTAATCTCTTCACTTCGGCGGATTTGGGGGCAGAGTCTTTCTAAAGAATGTCGATCCTCTTAACCGTGGCCGCCATCTGCTTTTTCAGCTCAACTATATCCTACTGGAGCCGGTTGATGTAGTAGTTCCACTCAAGGTTTTGCTCGATGGCGATTTTCAGCTTGCCACAAGCATCCAAGGCATTGCATTCTCCTTGGTCAGCTGCCGCTCGTTATCAGCCAATCTGGCCTGAGCATCTGTCAACTCCCCCCGCAGGACGTCGAGCTCCTCCCGCAACTGCCGCTCGACCTCAGGCTTCTTCGAGACCCCCGGGAAGAGCTCGTGCAACCGGACGGACAGATGGCCAAAGGCAGAGCTAAACGGCGACTGCTGTAGCACCGTTGGGCGGGCGGTTCCACCTAATCCGCCGAATCCCAGCCTCTCGCAGAGGTGGAACAGAAACTCCCGCTCTGGGTCAGTCAGGAATTCGGAGTACGCGACAAACGAGTCCAAGTCGCTCGTCTGCACCTCCCTGTTGGCGGCTGCAGTCACCGTGGGCGGAGCCTGCTTTGTTTTCTTCTGCTGGCTGGCCCCGATGGTCTCCGTACCAGTAACTTCGCCCTCCTCATTGGAGTCGTCTTGCCGCCGCTTCTTCTGCAAAACTGCCCATGTAGTGCCAGCGGCGACAGGCTTCATTGTCATTTGTGGCTCCAACCCCGCAATGGTAGCTGGTGCCTTCGTGGGCACCGCCCGCTCCTACTGGGACCCGTACCGAGTGGGGGGCACTTTTTCTTTACGCTAAAAGTAAGCGTATAATTTAACCTTACAAAATGTCATCGTTAGTATATAGTAAATAGAGATCGTTCTATTCCGGGGATTGAGGGTACACCTGTCATTGTAAAACAATTAAAGAATTAAAATAAAAATAAAGTATAATATTTACAAGAATATATACTAAGTATGAAATTAAGGGGGATTTAGGTTTAGGGTTTTCAAAAATTAAAATAAATAAAGGAAAGAAAACATAAAAACACGAATACAATAATGAAACATAAGAAACAAAGGTCAAAACCAATTACATAATCAAATTTGAATCAACCCTACAATTGTTCTTCCAAGTCATGAGAAAGAAGTTGATCATGTGAAACATTTGAAGCAAATGATTTCCCATATTTTACTTTCATTTACTAATTAATCTAAGTGAAAGCACCTAGATCAATCCTATCAAACATGCAATCAAAGTCTAGAAAGCTAGCTAATCAACACATGTTCAACGCAATAAATAAGAGAAAGGTTATCGATCAACTTAAGTGCACAACTTAGTTTGAATAAGTTCATCTAATTGTAATCCTCTTCAATTAAATTCGACTTTTGTCTAAAGCCTTTACTACTTTTGATTCAAGTTCACAAAACTATTAGATGAATCATAAACTTAAATCTAGCACCAATTATACGCAAACCCTAGATGTTCAGAACCATATAAGATAAACACATAAAAGATATCAATCAAGTAAATTTAATTGAACAATCTCACAAAAGAAACTATAGAATCACAATCATAGGAATCGAAAATATCATTCAATCATAAAATTTCAGAATTAAACTTTGTTCAAATATTGTTGTCAACTAGAAACAATTCCAACGAAATCAAACAAGGTTACAAAGAAAGAGGGCGAATTACACCGTGAGATGGAGATGGGGATGGATAAGTTGACGTTATGGAGTCTTGAATCTTGGAATTAAGTCTTCAAGGTGGATGATGGATGATGATGCTCACAGCTTGGTTCTTCTCTTCTTCTTCCTTGCTTGAAATATTGAAAGTGAACTGGAGGATGGAGAGAGGATGAGAGACTTGACGTTTTAGAGAGAGTATTTTCTAAATTATATGGTGTAGTATAACGTCAAAATATGGGGAGTATATATAGGGGACGTTGGACTTGGCCTCCAAGCTTCATGAATCTTCTATTATTTTCCCAAAGAATTATTTAATAATTCCACATAGCTTCGACTAATCCCGTAGTGTCATGCAAGCCCTGGTGTGTCATCCAACCAATCAAAACTCTCCAAAATAAGTCCTAAATATATTATTGCCGAATATCCATGAATTAATTCTGATTTTCTTCTTTATTTTCGGCCAAAATTCCTTTAGGAATTGTAGGAACGAATCTGGACTTGTTTTCGAACCTTTTCTTCCTTAAATCTCTCCATGGACTACCTTTAACGTCACCACCTTTATTCTCTCTTGATTTTCACGGCTATAGGGTAATATCCACCCAATTTCCACGGCTAAAATCATATTTAATCCCCCAATAATATCTCCAATGTATTCTTCTTATGATTCTTCTTGATTTTTACGTTGTCTCCACAATTCTCTCTTGGTATTTCACGGCAAAACACATAAATCCTCCAAAAATATCTCTTTGACGTCACAAAACCCTAGATCACTTGGGCTTTTATTCATTTGCCGAAAATCCAAATTAACCTAGAAGGTTCTTGGGCCTTCCTGCGTCATCTTCAAGCCTTGATGCCTCCTAGTGCTTCCAAGAGTCATTTCCCTTCATTATTTCGATTACCCTTCTTGGATAGCTTAGGAGTCTTACTTTGTCAAAGTTTCCTCTTTTGAACAGGTTTCTTGGTTGAAACAGGAAAACTTCATTCATTCATTTCAGCTCATTTATGCAGCCCTTTGTGTCTTGTTTCCACTCCCTTCAACGTTTTCTAGCTCCTCTTTCCTCTTTTGAGCTCATTTATTCCAAGGACCTGAAAATAGAAACTATTACTAAAAATAGAAACTTTCTAAAAATAAGAAATGGAAACTTTCCTAAACTAAAATGGAAACTTTCTAAAAATAGGAAATAGAAACTTTCCTAAACTAAAATGATTCATTTAAGGAAATAACTAAGTAAATATGAGGAAATAACCGTTAAAACGTCACATTAAAATGCTCCTATCACTGTGCAGGGGCAGTCAGAGCCTTGCTCCCACCGGCAACACTATGATCACCGCCAGCTCCAGCTTGAACAACTGGCAGACCGTCGACGCCGAGATGAGAGTGGTGCGGCATCGGCAGCACCACTGGGGTTTCAGACTGGCTCACCACCAAAGTCTGTGGCTTCACCATCGTTTGCTGGGTCGCCAACCCGGCGGCATACATGCTCTCAAGAAAGTTATTTATCTCGGCACGACCCATCACTTCTGCGAAAGCATCGCGGCTCGCTTTGTTACTCGGCGGAGAGTCTAAAAAAAAAAAACAATAGGTTAGCCTGATACAAAACCAAAGCTACGGCAGGGATCAGCGGAAGTCACTTACCAAGGGAGCGTGTCAACTGTAGATCGACCAACAATTCCCACCCGGTGAGTAGGTGGAGATCTAGCAGGTTGTGATTCTGCCAACAGCCTCGGATCCTTGCCACGTGGCACTCTTCCTCACGAATCAGGTTATAGTGCAAGCCCGCTACAAAAAAAAAAAAAAAAAACAAATGAAACTCATTTGCACAAGGAATCATTATACAAACAAAACCAACAGAGCAGTTGTGATCGAGGCCCGAAAATTTTCAAGGAGCTAAAGTGAAACAGTTTGGTATTTGATCTGTAGTCTCTGTAATTGCTAAGGACCTTTGGGAATATTTTCTAAATTCTTCTTGACGTGAAGCTTTTGATTCAAGGGTCTGATATTAAAGTATGCTTCATGATGAGTTTGTGATAATTTTCTGGAAAATTTTGGATATGGGAGCTATTTATTACGAATTTCTGAAATTTAGAAAATTATTAAAGGAAAAGGAAAATGTTCCAATGCAATCTTGGTCGTCTGCGTCTTATTTGTTTAATAAGAGCTATTGAAAATCATTCAAGGAAGGACCATATATATATATATATATATATATATAGCCTAGACTAGATCGACAATTCGAAGAAGTAGAGAGAAGCCCAGAGCTCTCGACCCGTTTACACGACCTGACGAACTGCGTAGTAATCGACCGGAACCTCTCCATTTGGCGATGATAAGGAGGCGCACTAGTACAGTTCGGTTCGTCTTGACGACACCGACAAGCCTCTTGTCACGGATCGTCCATGCAAAGGAGCGAGGAGAGAAAATCGAGGCTCAAAAGTTTCTAACTTTCTGGCGGTTCAGCAGCATTTTTCGGCGATCGTTTGTCGTCCATGAGGTATGAAGTGTGACCTGCTCTTCGAGCTCTACATATCCATATAATCAGTTTTCGATTTCGGTTGGGTATTGACGGATTGATGATTTGTGTTTTTCAGTGTCGTCGGAGTTCACTGTTCATGGCAGCTTCCTCGTGTTTTTGGGCTCATTCCCGACAACAATTCTCGTCCTAGAACTGGAATTGGAGCTCGGTTATGTTCAATTCATGGAACGGTTTGGTTGGAGAGCTTGCTGGCGTTCGCTGCTGGGAATTCCAGTAGATAATAAGGTGAGCTATTTTTTCATGGAGAATTGAAATCAGTTTTGTGTTTATCTTCAAGTCTTCTGCCTGAAATTATTGGAATGGAAGTTTGTTAATCGAAGTGCTATGTATTGGCTTGTTATGTGCCGGGTAAAATTGTGGAGGAGTGAGCAAAGGAAGGGTTTTTCCCAGCTACTGTGTTCTTCGTCAAAGGAGTGAACCCCATCTGTTTTAGTCTTGCTTGGAGTCGAGGTTAGTTGGGCTCTCCTTTGATGATATTGAAACATAAAAATTTGGTTAATCACCTGATGATTAGAACTTGGTTAAAATGATTTTTGTTTGTCTCTGTCAAGTTCATGAGTGGAAGGCCACAAGAAGGGACTTTGTGGAGCTGGACCAAACTTGGGTGTGGAACTCTAGAATGAGAGTGGTTACTATGATTTTCACCGAAGGTAATGATATGAAAATAGATAAGAATTGCTGTGATATATATATGTATTGCAGCTCCCTTTTAATTTTGATTTGATGTATGATGATTTTGGAATGAGAATAAGTCCAAAGGGGCACTTGGCTTGACGTTGAGTTGCCAAGAGAGGAATCTTTATAAAGCCAAAATGAAGGGGAAATTATTATTAACTGGGAAAGTGATAAGGGAATGAGGGATTATTGACCCCAATGAAGATATTATTGTGTAAACTGTATTGTTGTAAGTTCATAGTTGGAATATATCGCAAATTGGTACGAGGATGCTAATTTTCCTTTGGTCGTATTTTAATTTAGACTTAGGTGCGCTTAGTAAATTATGGGTTACGATTAATGAGTAAAGCAATGTCACTTGAAAATAATTAATTGCACTCGATAAGATTTACTAAGTGTCATTGATCGGAAGATGATTTTAACACTCAAATACTATTGTTGTCGGACTTAGAGACTCTAGTTGCCCAAAACGGGAAAGGTGGTAGTGTTGGCCTAGAAAAGCAAATGGAGTCAAAGCTGCGATATTCCAGGTAGGGGATTCTGGACTCGCCTCAGTTAGTAACTTTTATGCATGTACTTTAAAGAAATTATTGATGCATGAAAAATGTGTTTTCGATTCTTCTATTAGATATTGTTTGATGACCTAAGAGTGAGAGGAGCATAGCGACTTCCTTGGGTTTCGATCCCCTAAACTTCCGGAGGGGCTGTATGGACTGAAGAGTGTCTGACATCCGTTAAGGTGTGGCACTGCTTCTAGGTGATATGGCGTAAGTGGACACTCTCGCTACACCTTGCCAGTGTAAACGATATTAATCGTGGTAAGGTTGTAGTTGGCATAGCGATTGGTCATCAGGTCTGTTTCATTCTTTTGGGCCCTACTATATTTTTATAAACGAACTACGGTTTGTGGTTTCGAACATTTTTATCTATATGCATTGTTTCGAACATTTTTATCACTTACTTTGTCGGCATCTATATTTTAAATTATTTTTGCACCTAGCTAGGGTAGAGTCTTATTGAGCAGCGAGGATGAAAGGTCACCCCTACAATAGTTTGTGGATGCAGGTACTGTGTACGAAGATGGGATAGCTGGACGATGCTGGGTGTGGCTTAGTTACATTATATTTCAAATTATGTCATCGACGGAGTTAGATCCGTGTGATAGGTTCTCTTGTTTCATTTACTCCCGTGTAACTTGTTTACCGAGGTTGTGATTATTTGTAAAATACCTCTTTTGTAGATTTTTGGACTTTGCCCTTCAACCAGAGAAACATTCGATAATTGTTTTGAAATGACTTGTATTTGTTTTCTTTAAAGGATTTCCAATGATTTTATAGTTTTCACCTCACTTAAACAACTGCTTCCGTGCTCAAGTTTTCTTCATGTATTTACTAAAGCATTTTTAACTTCCTTGTGTTGCCTTGCGGGTTCTCAGGACTTGAGTTAAGTATTTTAGCTTAGGTTCTAAGGGCACGCGACACTGTATTGTACTCGGTTTGAAGAGGTGCAAATCGGGGCGTTACAGTAGTTGTGATGACCTGGATTTTCATTATGTAATTTTGGTAATTAATAATGGACTAGTCGTACGAATAATTGTTATTATGCTTTATTCGTAGATTTTGTATGGAGTGGAATGATTTTCGTACGTATAAATAATTGAATTTCACAGTTTAGGGGTCGTGTGAAGTTTGACTTTTTATATGTTGGGATTCTCGGAAAATTTCCTTCACGAAAGTTGTAGAGCGCGTCGATACGAGTTCGTGGACGTGTGGAACGCGTAAATCGGAATCCGTATGAGGAAGTTATGGCTATCGGAAGAAGTTTCCGTTTTAGTATATAAAGGAAAAATCAGAAAAATATTTCATTTTCCCATTTTCCTTTTCCGGAAGCCACTCCCTCTCTCTCTCTTCTCTCTCGTCCGCTCCCTCAGTATCGAAGTTTTCCGCCTGACCCGACCCGAACCCGGCCGATCCGACCCGACTTTTCCGGCCGACTGCGGCGGTCTCCGGCCTTGAAACTTGGCCAGCAGGGTCGCCTCCTCCGTCTGGTCGTCCCTCTGGTGGTCTCTATCGCGATTCTTCTCCACGGCGGCGCTGCAAGGTGGTGCAGCCTTGTGTTTTCGGACCCGGCCGGAAAACACAACTCCGGCGACCTCGTGGCTTCATGCTTCTTGGTTGAGTTCAGAACAAGCTCCCTGATCGATCCTTGGTGTTTGTTTCGACCGGTTTACGTGAAACTTCGATCAACTCAGTTGGGATTACTGTTCACGGCTTGTGAGGTAGTTTTCGATCCCTTAAGCTTGTTTTCTGACTTCGATCCAGTTATGAAAGTTCACAAGCATGCTTAGATGAAGCTTTTTGATGTTGGGAGTTTTGTGAAATATGAGTTTTGGCCGGCGGCGGTGCACCACCGTCTGTGGTGGCGTTCCGGCTGTGTTCCGGCCATGTAAGGGACTGTTTCTGGTATTATATGTCTTCTACTCGTCGATACGAGCGTTTCGATATATAATATGCAAATTTTGGAGTTCGAATGGATTTGTTATGATTTTTGCCGTTTCATATCGGTGAAATTATTCGATCCGTGAAGATACGAGTGTCCGATCGACTTGTGGTTTGGTCACATCGATCGTGGACGTATTCCGAAGGCCTTGGGAGGTCTCGGATGTGGTTTTGCCTCGATTGGCACCACTTTGGGGATTTTAGTTCAAAAACAGGGGTTTCGAACTTAAATCAAATGTAAATCATTACTAAGTTGGAACCATATGTGATTAGGTACTTGACGAAGTATTCAGACGAGTGGTTGGTGATAGTTTTGGTTCGGTTCTGTATTGAAGACACAGCAGGAGTTCAAGGTGAGTAAATCTCACAAGGACCTTTATGAACAGAAGTACCATTATTGTTTTGGCGTTAATTATTTAACTGCAAACTATAGTTGATATTAGTAGGCATTCCTGAGCGAATGACTACATATATATATTTAGATGAAATATATATATCCTTGTGAATGATTGTGATGAATAATAATATGCATGATGGTGTTCATATTATTGTTAAATGCGACTTTTCAGGAAACGATATTATAGAAAAAGATGTTTTCTATTGTTTGAAAAGTATTGAGATTGATATTACATTTTGAGTCAAGCGTGACTCATTTTAGATGTATTGGTCTTTGTACCAAGGGTCACAGATGGTGAGCAAGGATTAGGAAAGCCGAAGCTAGGTGCTTGTAACGTTTTTAGGTCAGATGCGACTTACTTAACGTTGACCTTAAGACCAGATAGGGTCTAAGAAGATCTTACGTCACAGATGGTGATAGATCATAGCTAGTAATAGGTTGCAGACGGTAACCTTGATGTTTGACATCATGACCAGATGGGGTCTGAAGATCATGAGTCACAGATGGTGACAGATGGTGATCAATGGTTGAGCTGAGACCAGATGGGGTCTAAAGATTATAGGTCACAGATGGTGACAGGTTGCAGATGGCGACTTTGATGTTGATTTCCTGACTAGACGGAGTCTGAAATCATATGTCACAGATGGTGACAGATCACAGATGGTGATAGATCACAGATGGTGATCAAGGCAGGAAATAGGTAATCACGTCCTGGTTAGGACGAGTGATTACAATTTCAATAGAGTTCTAGTTTATCTGCCATGATAGCTTATGGGAGTAACGGTCGAGGTTGCTTGAGACTCATAGGTATGCAGCTTAAAGGAGAGTTTCGATGGCATTCTTCTTTAATTGTCTAGATGAGACTTGAATTGCTACTTGATGGTTAAGTTAGCAAATAGGCATGGTCATAGTGGTGACTCATGTTGTCCTTTCTGTGGAAAGGATATTGAATGTTAGAAGGATTCATGGCTGCATGTTTCCTTAAGTAGATTGATGTGAGTTGTTGATTGATGTTCATGAGTTACTCATACGAGCTTGAAGAAGCTTACCGGGTTTGTTGTTTGGCAACCCCGGTGCACCATTGTGAATGGTGTAGGGGCTAATCCTGCAGGTCAGGAAAATCGTGGCTGAAGCTGAAGGAGCTTGTTGGCAGCAGAACGGGTAGGAAGCAATTTTTGTTGGCTTTGCCAATATATGACTTCCGCTATGCAGTAAGCTCTGAGGAGCATTTACGTTTTATTGTGATGACAATTAAATTCGTAAATTTGTATAATATATAACTCTGTGGAGCGAGTGTATGTTATCTTGGATGATTCAGTGTATCAGTAAGTACTTGTTTTAAGGGAAAGATGTTCCAGGTATTTGTATTGATGACTGAATATTCACGCATGTATAATTATGGGATTATATATATCGATTTTTATTGTTGTAAAAATCAGGGGCGTGACAGATTGGTATCAGAGCGTAAGGTACATATTTGGTGACACAATCAATACTCCTCGAGTGATGGCCCGTCTGCAGCGGATCCCCATCATATGCTCTTCGGTATTGATATAGTCATTGGGTATGTAGTGAACGGTAGGATGTGAGTCGTCAGGGTAGTGTCGGCTCAGGAGATGAAGTGTAGGAGCTAGATGTAGCTTCTATGAGTTAAAGACTTTTAAGGAATGATGACCTTTAGTCTAACTCAAGATTTACGTAGGGGATGGAATTGTATCCTTGACGTAGCATTGTGGTTGCGAGT
Organism: Rosa lucieae; assembly: GCA_024704745.1. Classification (NCBI taxonomy): domain Eukaryota; kingdom Viridiplantae; phylum Streptophyta; class Magnoliopsida; order Rosales; family Rosaceae; genus Rosa; species Rosa lucieae. The sequence goes on along the minus strand of CM045497.1, from coordinate 13,271,299 downwards.
CATAGCGTTGACTTATACTTGTGTTTGAGAGTTATACATGTATTAACCACATGTTGTTATACTCCTTAGGTGATGGACCCTCGAGGAGGCAGAGCTAGGGGTCGAGGTAGACCCAGAGGCAGGGGTAGAGCCCGAGGTAGGGGCAGGATTCCTCCTCCTGTTGAGGAGATATTCGAGGATGAAGTTGAGGCATCAAATGTTGAGTTGCCTGTTCCACCTGTGGTGGAGGTTGCTAATGTTGTAGATCCTACTCGTTTGTCGAAGTTGGCAAAGGAGATTTCGAGATTGGGAGGAGTTCCATTTCAGGGAGGTACGGATCACATGTTGGCAGACCAATGGATTGAGAATATGAAGACCTACTTCGAGATGGTCGTCTGTGACGACATTGAGAAGAGGAAGATTTCCACATTTATGCTCCAAGGCGATGCACGGGTTTGGTGGAATGGCACACAGAGGGTGATGGACGTGTCCACCATGACCTGGAATGAGTTTGTGGAACTGTTCAGGAAGAAGTACTTTCCGCCTTCAGTGAGGGAGCAGATGGAAAGGGAATTCATCTCGTTAGTCCAAGGGACTAAGAGTGTGAGGGAGTATGAAGCTGAGTTCTCAAGGTTGTATCGCTTTGTGAGGCAGATGGATGCTGAGAGCTTAGCTATGAAGTTTCAGTGGGGACTGAATGCTTCAATCCGGCGCGATGTCGCTGTTCTCGGACTGAAGACGGTGGAGCTCATTTTCGTTAAGGCTATGGCCATTGAGCAGGAGAACTTGACTCTCCAAGAACACGAATCGGCTGAGAGGGATTTCCAAAGAAAGGGAAAGGCAACTGCGGGGAGCAGTAAGGCATCTGGGAATCGAGGTGGATTCTGGAAGAGACAGAGGACTAATCAGCAGGCACCAGCTAGGGCTGCAGCTGCACCTGCTAGGGTTGCACCTAATAGGCCGGTGGCGAACCCGAAGTGTTTCAATTGCAATGAGATGGGCCATGTTGCTCGAGATTGCACGAAACCTAAGAACTTGGCATGCTTCACATGTGGCCAGACGGGGCACTTCTCAAGGGATTGTACCCAGCAGCGTAGGGGACAAGGAAATCAGCAGAGGCATCTACCTCCGGGAAATGCTAGGGTGTTTGCTATTGGTCAGCAGAATGCCGGAGTGGAAGGTACCTTATCCTTATTTGATTTCTTTGCTAGGGTGTTATTTGATACGGGAGCGTCCCACTCTTTCATATCTAGTTCTGTGGTTGATATGTTAGGTTTAACTCCTAGGCCTCTTGCTAGATCCTTGTGTGTTATTTCCCCACTTGGTGTTTCCCTTGAGCTTGATAAGTTTTGTGATGCTTGTCCAATTGTGATTGGTGGTAAGGAGTTTACCGCGGCCTTGATTGTATTAGCAGATCATAAGTATGATGTCATTTTGGGTATTGATTGGCTGAGGCCAAATCATGCTATGATTGATTGCTTTGAAATGGTAGTGTCATTTCATATACCTGGGCAGCCGGTGTTTCGTTATCGGTGTCTTAGGTCAGATACTGCTTTAAGGGCAGGATTCTTAGCTCATGTGGAGTCAGTGAGTTGTACTGCGGTTATGGCAGAGATTTCTGTGGTTTCCGAGTACAGTGATGTATTTCAGGAGATACCAGGATTACCTCCGAGGAGGGAAGTGGATTTTGCTATTGATGTGATACCAGGTACTGCACCTGTATCTATGGCACCATTTCGGATGGCACCAACTGAACTTAAAGAGTTGAAGGAGCAAATTGATGGTTTACTTGAGCAAGGGTTCATTAGACCTAGTACTTCTCCTTGGGGTGCACCTGTGGTGTTTGCGAAGAAGAAGGATGGTTCACTAAGGTTGTGTGTGGATTATCGGCAGTTGAACAAGGTGACGATTAAGAATAGGTACCCCTTACCTAGGATTGATGACTTGTTCGACCAGCTTAAGGAAGCTGCTGTATTCTCGAAGATTGATTTGAGATCCGGATATCACCAGTTGAGGGTGAAAGATGATGATGTTCCTAAGACTGCTTTTAGGACTAGGTATGGACACTTTGAGTTTGTTGTCATGCCTTTTGGTTTAACCAATGCACCTGCAGCCTTTATGGACTTGATGAACCGTATGTTCAGTCCGTACTTGGATAAGTTTGTGGTAGTATTCGTGATGATATTTTGGTTTATTCCAAGACGTTGGAGGACCATGATAAGCATCTGCGGATTGTGCTACAACTTTTGAGAGAAAAGGAATTGTTTGCGAAATTCGAGAAGTGCGAATTTTGGCAAAGGGAGGTCAAGTTCCTTGGTCATGTGATTTCGAAGGATGGAATCTCTGTGGATCCTTCTAAGGTGGAAGCAGTGATGAACTGGGGCCAACCCACTACAGTTACTGAGGTACGTAGTTTCCTGGGTTTGGCAGGTTATTATCGGAGATTCATTGAGGGATTTTCTAGCATTGCTTCGGCTTTGACCAAGTTGACAAGGAAGAATGTCCAGTTTGTATGGACTGAGGAATGTGAACGAGCATTCAATGAGTTGAAGGCTAGATTGACCACAGCCCCAGTGTTGACTATTCCCACAAGCGGTGGCGGTTTAGTCATCTATAGTGATGCGTCTCATCAAGGTTTGGGATGTGTATTGATGCAGCATGGCGGTGTTGTCGCTTATGGTTCTAGACAGTTGAAGGTGCATGAGCGTAATTACCCCACTCATGATTTGGAGTTGGCTGCGGTTGTGTTTGCCTTGAAGATTTGGAGGCATTACTTGTATGGGGAGAAGTTCGAACTCTTTTCGGATCATAAGAGTTTGAAGTATCTGTTCTCTCAGAAGGAGTTGAACATGAGACAGAGAAGGTGGATGGAACTCATAAAGGACTATGATTTCACCTTGGAGTATCATCCAGGAAAGGCCAATGTGGTGGCGGATGCTTTGAGTAGAAAGCCCAGGGGTATTGTTGCTTCTGTTATGGTTCAGGAGTGGCTTATGTTGGAGACTGCATCTGAGTTTGACCTTGTGCAAGTAGGAATTGAGAATGGGAGTTTCCTTGGAAGTATCACGGTACAGCCTGCCCTGATTTCCAGGATCATTCAAGGTCAGAAGAGGATGAGTTCTCACGTGCGAAGTTGGCAGAGTTAGCTGCAGATTACCCATTGATGTTCCATCTGAGTGGACGGTGGGAACGGATGGTGGTTTGAGGTTGAACCATAGGTTGTATGTCCGGATCGTGTTGACCTCAAGGAAGAGATTCTTCGTCAGGGGCATCGATCGCGGTATACTGTGCACCCTGGAAGCACTAAGATGTATCGGGATTTGCGAAGGCAATTCTGGTGGAATGGAATGAAAAAGGACGTGGCAGAGTACGTTTCCAAGTGTCTTACTTGCCAACGTGTGAAGGCTGAGCATCAGAGACCTGCAGGTATGTTGAAGCCATTACCTATTCCCGTATGGAAGTGGGAGCAGATCTCGATGGATTTTGTCACTGGACTGCCTAGGTCCCAACGAAGTCACGATGCAGTGTGGGTGATCGTGGATCGTTTGACGAAATCAGCGCATTTCCTTCCAGTGTCAATGACGTATTCGGTTGACACATTGTGCAAGCTTTACATCGAGGTGATCGTGAAACTTCATGGTGTGCCCGTGTCAATTGTTTCTGATCGTGATGCTCGGTTTACTTCAAAATTTTGGAGCGGTTTCCAAAAGGCCATGGGAACTGATTTAGATATGAGTACGGCATTTCACCCTCAGACTGATGGGCAGACTGAGCGAGTGAATCAGGTGTTGGAGGATATGTTGAGAGCCTGTGTGTTGGACTTCAAGGGAAGTTGGGAGGATCATCTGCCGTTGATTGAATTCTCCTACAACAACAGTTATCACTCCAGTATTGGCATGGCACCATATGAGGCCCTCTATGGTAGGCCATGTAGATCTCCGATCTGTTGGGCAGAGGCAGGAGACAAGGTGTTATTGGGTCCTGAGATTGTCCAGGAGACCACTGACAAGATTTCAATTATCAGGGACAGGATTCGAACAGCACAGAGTAGACAGAAGAGTTATGCAGATTTGAGAAGGAGACATGTTGAGTTTAAAGAGGGTGATCATGTGTTCTTGAAGGTCTCGCCCATGAAGGGTGTGGTGAGATTTGGCAAGAAAGGAAAGTTATCACCAAGGTTTGTCGGACCTTTTGAAATTCTGGAAAGGGTAGGAGAGTTGGCTTATAGGCTTGCCTTACCTCCTACTATGTCTGGTGTGCATAATGTTTTCCATGTGTCTATGTTGAGGAAGTATGTTCAGGATGAGTCACATGTGATTGATTATGGTACGATTGAAGTGCACGCGGATACGACCTTTGTTGTTGAACCTGTTCGAATTTTGGATAGGTCAACAAAGCAACTTCGAAGGAAGGAAGTTGACTTGGTCAAGATATTGTGGAGTCACCATGACGAGGGTGATGCTTCTTGGGAATTGGAGTCGGATGTGAGAGCGAAGTACCCACAGTTGTTTGTTGATGAGCAAGCGTGAATTTCGGGACGAAATTCCTTTAAGGAGGGTAGACTGTGATGACCTGGATTTTCATTATGTAATTTTGGTAATTAATAATGGACTAGTTGTACGAATAATTGTTATTATGCTTTATTCGTAGATTTTGTATGGAGTGGAATGATTTTCGTACGTATAAATAATTGAATTTCACAGTTTAGGGGTCGTGTGAAGTTTGACTTTTTATATGTTGGGATTCTCGGAAAATTTCCTTCACGAAAGTTGTAGAGCGCGTCGATACGAGTTCGTGGACATGCGGAACGCGTAAATCGGATCCGTATGAGGAAGTTATGGCTATCGGAAGAAGTTTCCGTTTTAGTATATAAAGGAAAAATCAGAAAAATATTTCATTTTCCCATTTTCCTTTTCCGGAAGCCACTCCCTCTCTCTCTCTTCTCTCTCGTCCGCTCCCTCAGTATCGAAGTTTTCCGCCTGACCCGACCCGAACCCGGCCGATCCGACCCGACTTTTCCGGCCGACTGCGGCGGTCTCCGGCCTTGAAACTTGGCCAGCAGGGTCGCCTCCTCCGTCTGGTCGTCCCTCTGGTGGTCTCTATCGCCGATTCTTCTCCACGGCGGCGCTGCAAGGTGGTGCAGCCTTGTGTTTTCGGACCCGGCCGGAAAACACAACTCCGGCGACCTCGTGGCTTCATGCTTCTTGGTTTGAGTTCAGAACAAGCTCCCTGATCGATCCTTGGTGTTTGTTTCGACCGGTTTACGTGAAACTTCGATCAACTCAGTTGGGATTACTGTTCACGGCTTGTGAGGTAGTTTTCGATCCCTTATGCTTGTTTTCTGACTTCGATCCAGTTATGAAAGTTCACAAGCATGCTTAGATGAAGCTTTTTGATGTTGGGAGTTTTGTGAAATAATGAGTTTTTGGCCGGCGGCGGTGCACCACCGTCTGTGGTGGCGTTCCGGCTGTGTTCCGGCCATGTAAGGGACTGTTTCTGGTATTATATGTCTTCTACTCGTCGATACGAGCGTTTCGATATATAATATGCAAATTTTGGAGTTCGAATGAATTTGTTATGATTTTTGCCGTTTCATATCGGTGAATTTATTCGATCCGTGAAGATACGAGCGTCCGATCGACTTGTGGTTTGGTCACATCGATCGTGGACGTATTCCGAAGGCTTTGGGAGGTCTCGGATGTGGTTTTGCCTCGATTGGCACCACTTTGGGGATTTTAGTTCAAAAACAGGGGTTTCGAACTTAAATCAATGTGAATCATTACTAAGTTGGAACCATATGTGATTAGGTACTTGACGAAGTATTCAGACGAGTGGTTGGTGATAGTTTTGGTTCGGTTCTGTATTGAAGACGCAGCAGGAGTTCAAGGTGAGTAAATCTCACAAGGACCTTTATGAACAGAAGTACCATTATTGTTTTGGCGTTAATTATTTAACTGCAAAATATAGTTGGTATTAGTAGGCATTCCTGAGCGAATGACTACATATATATATTTAGATGAAATATATATATCCTTGTGAATGATTGTGATGAATAATAATATGCATGATGGTGTTCATATTATTGTTAAATGCGACTTTTCAGGAAACGATATTATAGAAAAAGATGTTTTCTATTGTTTGAAAAGTATTGAGATTGATATTACATTTTGAGTCAAGCGTGACTCATTTTAGATGTATTGGTCTTTGTACCAAGGGTCACAGATGGTGAGCAAGGATTAGGAAAGCCGAAGCTAGGTGCTTGTAACGTTTTTAGGTCAGATGCGACTTACTTAACGTTGACCTTAAGACCAGATAGGGTCTAAGAAGATCTTACGTCACAGATGGTGATAGATCATAGCTAGTAATAGGTTGCAGACGGTAACCTTGATGTTTGACATCATGACCAGATGGGGTCTGAAGATCATGAGTCACAGATGGTGACAGATGGTGATCAATGGTTGAGCTGAGACCAGATGGGGTCTAAAGATTATAGGTCACAGATGGTGACAGGTTGCAGATGGCGACTTTGATGTTGATTTCCTGACTAGACGGAGTCTGAAATCATATGTCACAGATGGTGACAGATCACAGATGGTGATAGATCACAGATGGTGATCAAGGCAGAAAATAGGTAATCACGTCCTGGTTAGGACGAGTGATTACAATTTCAATAGAGTTCTAGTTTATCTGCCATGATAGCTTATGGGAGTAACGGTCGAGGTTGCTTGAGACTCATAGGTATGCAGCTTAAAGGAGATTTTCGATGGCATTCTTCTTTAATTGTCTAGATGAGACTTGAATTGCTACTTGATGGTTAAGTTAGCAAATAAGGCATGGTCATAGTGGTGACTCATGTTGTCCTTTCTGTGGAAAGGATATTAAATGTTAGAAGGATTCATGGCTGCATGTTTCCTTAAGTAGATTGATGTGAGTTGTTGATTGATGTTCATGAGTTACTCATACGAGCTTGAAGAAGCTTACCGGGTTTGTTGTTTGGCAACCCCGGTGCACCATTGTGAATGGTGTAGGGGCTAATCCTGCAGGTCAGGAAAATCGTGGCTGAAGCTGAAGGAGCTTGTTGGCAGCAGAACGGGTAGGAAGCAATTTTTGTTGGCTTTGCCAATATATGACTTCCGCTTTGCAGTAAGCTCTGAGGAGCATTTACGTTTTATTGTGATGACAATTAAATTCGTAAATTTGTATAATATATAACTCTGTGGAGCGAGTGTATGTTATCTTGGATGATTCAGTGTATCAGTAAGTACTTGTTTTAAGGGAAAGATGTTCCAGGTATTTGTATTGATGACTGAATATTCACGCATGTATAATTATGGGATTATATATATCGATTTTTATTGTTGTAAAAATCAGGGGCGTGACAGTAGTGGAGTCCACCGACAACCTCGGATAGGTTGGAACTCTGACTTAATCCTGAACGTCGGCTCCCCCTCATTCGACCCCGCTTGGTATTCCCATCCGGCGGTGGCAACACAGAAGATCCCCAGCCAGTAAGACATGGAATCTTTCAAATTCTCGATCAACTTGGGCACCCCCTGACGGCGACTCAGGTTCACCTGCCCACTGCAACCTTGGCGCTTTACATACACCAACTTGTAGAAGTGCAGCACCTCTGCCACTGTTGGACCCTTTTAATAGGACAAACGCCACAATGAGTTGATCGCCATCAATAACTGCCACATGTTAGGGAAAATTTGCCCAAAGGAGAGGCCAAACTCGCATACCAAAATTTGGAGATTTGGCAAGAGGGAAAATGTCACTCCTTGGCGGAAGATAGCCTCATGCACGGCGGTATGCCCCGCTGGCAGCATCGACGATCTTTCGTCCTTCAGCTGCGGACACAACTTCACGACGCCTGGCAGTGGAAACACTAGCTTCAACAGGTTTATGGTGACAACGGTCATCGCCCCCCGCCTCGTCAACAGGGGCACCGTCACGGAGAACCCATGCTGACTCGATCTCCTCCCCGCTAGTCTCTCCCCCATTAGCGGAACCACTAGCGGCGCTATTGCTCGTTAACCAGTCTTCGCGCCTATGGTGGGCCACGACTTCCTCCCCCACCCTAGAGCTCTCCGCACGACTGACACGACCCATTACCACCTCCCAAGGTATGGTCTGTAGCGGCTCGATATCTAGCGGTTCAGACAGTGAGGTTCCTGCAGGGGCAAACGGACATAATGAGTCAATAAATACCCTATCTGCAGGGGAATCCTCACTGCTCGAGATATCTACAACGCTAGCCATCACAAACCCTAAAATCCAGGTGAGTTAGTTCAACAACGATATAAACTGTGCCTATGTCAGATTATAGCCAAGAACATCAAGAACACCCATCCCCAGAAAACCCAGAAAGTACCAAACCAAGAACAAAACGCACTCACTCCAACCCAGATTCGACCATCTAGCAGGGCAAGAATCCTTAACCTCCTATCAAATACTCAAAACCCACCCCCAAACACAACTCTGGACCCTTAGGGTCACCGGAAAGTGCCACAAACCACTTCGAAAAAACAAAAAACCAGAAATCGACAGAAGCAAACAAAAAACAATAAAACTGGAACGAGATTTGGGGCTACCAACCTCAACGACAAAAACTCTAGTATGCTCGAAGGTGCTCGTCTTCGCTTCAGTAGATCTTCGTCTTCCAAAGATCGACAGCTTCACGGAGATTGTAGAACCGTCTCAGATCTCAGAGCAAGGCTTGAGGACGACGATAATAGGGAAAAGTACAAAGTGTTAAACCTCGAGGTTTCCCTCTCTTTTATGCCAACATCAAAGCAATCTAGGCCGTCCGCTGAAAAACGATGTCACACGACAACGGAATACGTGGCCCACGATCGCACTTAATCTCCTAAATAACTGAGGCGATGCCTCGGTTACAAAATCCATGATTACTCACATTAATGACCAGGAGACGGGCGTGCTGCAGAGACGTTATTCCACATGCTAACCCAATACATGTCGGCCACATGTCGAACGCCGTCAGACGAAGCATCCAGCTGAAGCAATGATTGAAGAGGCAGGTCACAACTCATTGGGCAGTCTCTGCTAAGCGCAACTCTGCTAGCGAAACTTCGCCCTTTTTATCTTGCAAGTAAGGTAGCCTCCGCTAAGCGCAACTCTGCTAGCGGAACTTCTCCCTTATCATTTTGCAAGTGAGGCAGTCTCCGCTAAGCGCAACTCCGCTAGCGGAACTTCTCCCTTTTTATCTTGCAAGGCAGTCTCCGCTAAGCGCAACTCCTCTAGAGGAACTTCTCCCTTTTCATCTTGCAAGCGAGGCAGTCTCAGCTAAGTGCAACTCCACTGGCAGAACCTCCCTTGTCATCTTGCAAGTGAGGCAGTTTTCGCTAAGCACAACTCTACTAGCGGAACTTCTCTCTTTTCATCTTGCAACGGAGCACAACTCCATTCACTAGACCACCATCAGGTTGGTCCTAGAAACACTGATTGCCGCTTACTATCAACGGAGAGATTCCACCAACGACGATTCCCAAGGCAATGCCTCGTCTTGACGATGACTGCTACATGGCATTACAGTCAGGCTACATCCCTCCGGGACACGGGGACACGTCAACAGTCTACGATAGCCCTGATTAGGCACGTTGACCCCCGCTACTCGAGTACCAAAGTTTGGGCTCGCTACCCAACACCCTCTGCTCAGTGCAGCTCCCCTCAACAAACAATATACCGACCAAACGGAGGTCTATCTTAGCCGGGGAGAGGGGACTCCCTGGAGGGCCTAGCAGGGACCCACCCTAAAGGGTACAAAGCATTTGCTCAGTAAATCCATGGTTGACAACGCACTAACGCTAATTATGCTCATGCAAGTCTAGTGGAAGTAACGCTTCGAACCGCTATGCAACTCCCTAACCAATATTGCCCTCCTTGACTGGGGACTTGGGGGACTTGTACTCACATGTGCATTTGCAAGCATAATTAGCTATAATGAGCCACGCTCATGATACCGCCAGGGTACCAACTACCGCCAACTGTGTGACCTACGGAAACAGAGCAAACATGCTACCGCCAGAGCCCCGGCTCACCCCCAGATCACCCCTGAGGCGCCGCCACGCGCCGCGCCAAGTTAGCATCAGAAGATCCAAAAGCTGGGGACTGAAGCACATCAGTCCCACGTTGAAAACATGGAGAAGATCAGTTCCCTCCTCACCTATAAAAGGTTCTCTCCTCTCTCCTAATTAATTACGCATTTACTACTTACCTATTGTTACCTTGTCAACACAAATACATTGACTAACTTAGGCATCGGAGAAGAGAAGACCGCCCAACGCGGTCTCCCTCTGACGCCTTTTGTATTTTACTTGACAGGTAAACGGAAGCTCTAAATATCACAAGTAGAGGTTCGCCCATCGGATCAGCGTGAGGTTCAGCTACTGCTGAACTTTTAGACATTAACAGGCAGGTTGGTGCGCATAACCAATGCCCAGCCACCATCTGTAGCCTTTTGATGGTGGCTTCTGCGAGACCATTTTGTGTATGCACATGGGGTACATGATGCTCTACATCGATCCTAATAGACATGCAATATTCATCAAATTCTTTTGATGTAAATTGTCCAGCATTATCAAGCCTTATAGACTTGATAGGGTGATCAGGGTGGTGAGCCCTTAAACGTATAATCTGTGCTAGGAGTTTTGCAAATGCAGTATTTCTTATGGACAATAAAGTGACATGTGACCAGCGTGTCGAAGCATCCACCAAAACCATAAAGTACTTGAATGGTCCGCATTTTGGATGGATAGGTCCACATATATCTCCTTGTATCCTTTGTAAGAATGAAATGTTTTGTTTTGTATCTTTAGCATAGGAAGGTCTCAATCCTGTTTTTGCTAAAGAGCAGGCTTTGTTAAACGAGTGATGTGCCTTTGAAATAGTCAATGAGGCATAATGGGAGAGAGGTAGTACTTCTGGTACTTCAGAAGGCAATGACTGCATTCGAGCAGTACTAGGACCGACACGTTGCAGTGTGACGGATTTTTGTCCCATTTTATTTTTCACTCGAAAGAAGGATGTCTATATGAGTTCTTTAAAATACAGATCATCATGTCACGACCGCGGTGTCGTAGGCGGTCATGCCAAAGTCTGTATGAGTCAGTGTCCCACATTTCATTGTTGGTGACAGTATAGGATTCAATGATCTGAATCGTAGTGAGGTACAGTCCACTAGATTGACTCATAAGTTTCTCTAAAATGCATTTCCTTCCACATTCATTAGAGGTAATATAAATGTATTCAGTTCCATTCTCACAGTGTGTTTCTACATGATAACAGTTGGCACGAATATCTTTGAAACTTAACAAGGTTCGATTAGCTCTTGGTGCATATAGAGCGTCTGTGACTTGAAATGTTGTGCCATTAGGCAACAAAAATTTGGCAGTTCCTCGCCCTTTTATTACTTGTGATGATCCAATCATCGTAGTCACAGAGGAATTATAGGCTATTAATTCAATGAATAATTGCTTATTCCTTTATATGGTGTGGGTAGTCCCACTATCAACTAATCACTCAAGTTCTCCTCGATTCATTCCTACAAATAGATGGGAGGTATTGTTAATTAACTCGAAAATAAGTCTCATATTCTTTAGAGTATTTCTATTTGCATAGAATGACATTCTTTTCATTCTAATAATTTTTTTTTCTCTAGATGTATTGCTTTACATCTTTATAGTGCTATTTCGAACCATGTAAATATGTGTAGTAAATAAAAGTCGAACGAATTCATTGCTTCATAATAAAATCCGAAATTTATTAATAAGCCAACGATAATCAAATCAAGATTTTGTTCAGAAATGTAATTTATCAACTCTTTCCTGTTTGACTGAAAGGTTCTTCGGTGCCCTTTGCACCTTGTTTCCATGACTCCCACGTCCGTTTCCACGTGGTGCATTGTTACCATGTGGGTAGGGATCAACACGTCTAAACCCCTTTGTATTGGAGTTCTTTCCGCCTTTCATTTTTCCATAATTAGCCTCGGGAATTTTCTTTGTCCCAATGGGCCTGGCATTGTTGTTCAAGAGAACCTCATTATGCCTCTCAGCCACTTGCAGTAGGCTGATCAGCTTATTGAATGTTGTGATTCTTTTGTTGTCATATTCCAGCCTATATTGGTTCACTAGTATAAATGTTGAAGTAGGAAAAGTGGAAAGAGTCTTCTGAATTGAGTTCCTTTCCACAGAAATTGAGACGTGCCTTTAGGCGCAACATGTCCTTATTGAAGTCATCGACCCTTTTGTAGTCAATCAAGCGGATTTCATTCCACTGAACGGTCAGTTCTGGGAGCAAGGTGTCATGAATGTTCCCAAAATGTCTGTTAAGGGCATCCCACAGTTTTTTGGGTGTCTTCAACTGAAGGTACTCCTAGCGTAGGCTATGATCAATATGTCACCTCAGAAACATTAAGGCATTTGCTTTCACCTTATTAGATGGTTCATCATCTTTGGGGTCGGTATAGTGGCAGTGTAGTCTTTTGCCACAAAAGCAGTTTCCATATCGGAAACCCAATGATGGTACTCAAGTCCTTCTGACTCCAAGATGTCAAATTCAGGTCGAGTTGGATCAGTCATCTACATAAGTAAGAGGGAAGATATAAATTAAATAGTCATAAAGACATCTACGTGAATTATTTTCCAAAAATATGAATTAGATTTCAAGATCAAGATTTGTAATGGTCACATTTTTTTCCTATGCTATGTGAAAATACTTTATCACAGTAATTATGTGTTTATAATGCGCATGAATTTTCATTATCATGGTAAGATGCAATTTATATGTAGCATGCTAAATAAGGAATAACCATAGCACATTTTTTTTTTGAGAATAAGAAACCTTTATTGATAATAATCAAATTACACCATACGGGAATGACCGGTGGTGGACATGAACTCCCCACTCTCTTCCCTAAAACCTAAACCAGTTATGGGTCCGTCATCAAGAATGACTTCCATGAGCCGAAGGGGCCCAACCCCTAACCACCTATAACGCCCAACCACTCGGGCTACAAGAAATCCTGAGAATCCTGATACCACCTCATAGACAATCGCCAGAAAAACCAACGCCCTCTTCCACACCGTGTCCCAAAGATACCAGACCACGTGCAAGGATCGCTCGTCAGCACATTGAACATAAGATAACATTGAAATTAAACCAATTCGTCCCCAGGAATGACACCACATCCATGGCACCTCAAATTGACCCAACCCTAGCTCAACAGAGTAGGGACATGCGAATGACCAGAACGACCTAACCAAAATCCTAATCAAAAACCTAACCAAAACAATTACTCTAATTAAAAACATGAAACAGCCCCACCTACCGTCTTCCTTCTCCTTAGGTGACCCGCCGGCTATCCACCTCCATAACACTGCCCCGTCAAACTCACATCGCCGGAAACACACAGTCCACACAGCAAGCCACGCCGACCTCAACTGTTGTCGGTCGAAACCAGAATTAATCCCAGATCCAGACGAATCCACACCAAGATCCAGTGTGAAACTCGCCATGCCTTGCCGCAGGACCATGTCCGTCCGCTTGATCCACCTATCAACCCATCTCAGAGAGATAGCCAGCGCCGTACAATCCATGGCATACCGCCGCCACGATCTGGCCTCAGGCCACCTGCTCCAAGCCTGCGTCAAATTCCAACCACCCATCCTGCACGCCTGCGCTGCCATCCAAGAAGAAAGAAACGTAGTATACGACCCAGAAGGATGAAGCCGAAACCAGATACGGAGCCCCGAGCCCCCACGATCCCGTCCGGCAACACCCATTCGTCGATGAGGCCGGAACCCACAGTCGACATGGAGGCGCCGCCGGACAGGCAGCAAGCTCTTTTTTTTTGCGATTACCAAAACCCTAAAATGCTTCCCTGTAATCTCGGAGCGTTTTTTTTTTCAGAGAGAGAGTGACTACTCAGGCCAGTGCTTCAACCATAGCACATTTAAACATAGCATATATAAAAATAAATTACATGGCATGCCCAAATTTCACAAATATACAACAAAATATATGCTACACATAATATATCATGCGTAAAAATATAAACAATAGCATAATATAAAACATGCATGCGCAGGCATAATTTTTATTTATTTTGAATGAAGGGCTGGTGCAGCTTCCCTCAAGCATTGATTAATGAAACTATTGAATACAAGCGTAATTTATATAAGCGTAAATAAAATAAAAACATGCTCAAAATTTCATTATAAAACATAAACAGTAAAATATAGAATCATGCTTAAAGATAATCATATAAAACATAAATAACAAGGCATGCTTAAAAAAAATCAATATTATCTAATTAGACATGTTGAAAAGTTCTAATTATAAACAATTAAATATACCATACTATGAAATTAAATAAATAAAAGAGAACATACTTGGTTTGGAGAAAATAAAACAATCCTAGCGCACACGCGTGGTGATGCAGCCGTGGGTAGCGATATTTTTAGGTTTAAGAAAAACTGGACTGCTTCCTCTTGCAAGGCCACAAAGCCTTGTTGTTTTTTTTCCTTTGCTTTTCTCTTTTTTTCTCTCTGGGCTGCAGGCCTGCCCTTTTTTTTTTCATTTGTTTCTGCTGGGTTGCGTCACCACTCAAGGCCCATTTGTTTTTTTTTCTGTTTTTTTTTTTTTTTATAATTGGGCCGAGATTCTTCTTTTTTTTTTCTTTTTTTCTTTCTTTCTTTCTTTCTCTTCTTCCTCCTTCGCGTGTTCTTCTTTTTTCTTTCTGTTTCTGTTCCTTCGTGTACCAGTGGAGGTCGCGCCGGCGAGCAGGGAGGAGTAATTAGGCGAAGGCGGCGCTGGTGCTAGATCGAAGGCGGTGCAGAGGCTGGATGGAAGGAGTACGCTGCTGCTGCAGGCGGAATCTGCGCGGCTGTGCAACTGTTTTGCGAGGCGTGAGGCGTGTTGGAGACGCCGGGAACTGATCGACATCGAGAAACGAGGCCGGTCTGGTCGATCTTGGATGCTGTGACGATGGAGAGCGCCGGCGGCGAGCGTAGGTGAGGAGCAATGGTGGATCAGGCCGGCGGTGATAATGAGGAAGAAGATTGACGAAGCCGGTGTGTGGTGTGCAGGCGCCGGCACGCTGGGCTGGGAGCGAAATGCTAGGTAGATGGATTTTTTTTTTTGGTTGGTGGCGGCAGAAAATATGAAAAAGTTTTTTTCTTCTAGGGTTTTGGTTTTTTTTTTTTTTTTTTTTTTGGACTGAAAGAAACTAGAAAACATAGTTTTTTTTTTCTTAGCTATTAGCTCTAAGCGTGCTGATAACGTGTAAAAGTAAAATGAGAATTGGAATTGGTCTATGACTTGGATACACATTTACGCAAGCGTACGTATCATTGTCAAGATAGGGAAATATTATGCCCAAAGTTATCGTACCACGGGGATTAGTGGCTAACCCACAATTCTTGGGTAATCGGAAATAAAGACACTTAGCAAACAAAGGAAAGAAAAAGAAAATGAATAAAAATGCTATTCTAAGGCACCAAGCCTTAGCAATGCTCGGCTTTGGTTTTCACCAAAGCCTAATCAAAACTAAGAGCCTAGTGGTGGATATAAACAAATGAGTCGAAATTGTATGAAGTTTTGAATTGTGGATTAACTAAACTAAACCCAACCGAAAAGTAAACTAAATAACTAATTAACGAACTAGAAAATTAAATTTGGGTTTTCAAATTAATGGGAATATGGGAGTGTCGGGTGATTCACACTAACCCCCTTGCAAATATCGAAGCCAATTTCACAAATGCATTCATTTCCTATATGTGTCGAGTCCCATATTTAGTACCGGTTAAGGCTACTAAACCAATTATCCTTTCGGTGTATTGATTATGCCGGTTAGGGCCACAATCAACTCTCTAATTTAGGCATTACGCCGGTTAAGGCCGCAATATCTAAAATTAGAGGCCTAGAGTGCAAGATAATAGAGACCCAAGCAAGCTTAGCTACAATTAAGCTAGCTAATGGTCACCACACTTAAATCCTAGATGCAACAAGACCAATAAGTTGTCAATTTATCAATCTATTCATCACAATTGCCCACAACATAATTTCAAAAGGGTGACAAAGCCTAGAAACATGCTTCTAAGGACCAATAAATTCGGATTTAAAGCATACACAATGGAAATTGCATTTATTAAAATTAAAGCATCAATATTTATACAAGATGAGTTAGGGTTCACAACCCTAACTCCCAAAATTGAACTACTCACTATCCATAGTTAAATACATCATCAATAGCAAATAAAATTATGGAATAGATAATAAGGAAGAGAGGAGAGAATTAGCTTGGTCACTTCTAGCTATGAGCTAGTATGAACCAAGCAATTTCTTCACCCAATTACCCAAAATAGAGGTGTGGTGCTCTTGATGATGATTCCCTTGAAGTCTTGAATGGTTGAATGAGTAATCCAATCCTAAATTCCCAAAAGATTACTAAGAAAAATAATAAAGAAAAGATGGTGGGAAGGTGATTGATGGGAGAGGGCAGCAGCCCTCCCCTTGGAAATTTGGAGAGCGGCGCTGCAGGTCTGTTGGTCTAGGGTTCTCCGGCTCTCTCAGAGAGTGAATGGATGATGATTATATATGAGTGGCCAGTGTGAGAAATGAAAGGGTGAGTCTGGGCACGTGATTTTTGAGTGGGTAGCTGATGACAAAAATGGTCTCAATTGCTTTTGATTGGCCAGAAGAAAACAAAGGCAATAGATGGTCAATCACGTTCATGGCCAGTAACTACACAAGTTGGTTAATTAAAGCAACATAGCTTAATTAACCACTTTGTCTTCATTACCTGTGATTTCATTTTTTTTTTTCCTTTCTATTTTTATAATTCTATGACATCCTCACACACAATATTATGGATTCGGATTCCGCTTCTTTTGACATTGATCATGGTTGACTGATGTTGACTTTTTTTGTTCTTGTGTCGGAAATTCCATTTTGCTCAATTTTCCACCATTTTCTCTCGATTACCGCAATTCCGCTTATTTCCTACACAACAAATAAAATTGAATTAACTACATATTAATTGACATGGGGATTTGCTTATTTATAGTGTTTTAGATATAATTATACGCATATAAATGCGTATAATCAGTCTACTCATTTCATTTCATAGTCCCTTTATAGAAGGATAGAATTACAACGGAAATATCAATTACAATAATGATACTAAATGCTGATTGAGCTGTGATTTGTAATTCATTGATCCCTCTTCGTCAGTTACTTTGACGAAGACACATAATGTGCTTTTATTTTAACAATTTTTTTATATATTTTTTAAGTATGTTTCTCTTTTTTCTATAACATACAACTTATCTCTTTTTTTGTAATTGATTTCCTAAGTTTTATTTTCTTTAATTTTTATTTCCTTTGTTAAACAACAATTAATTTTGGGTGATTTAGAGAGATAGTTAATTTAATATAACCACCTTAACTAATATTTATAAATATTATAACTTATAAGTTAATTCCAATATATATATATATATATTTATTAAATATGATCAACAAAAAACAATGAGTCTTGTATTAATTATATAACCATTTAGCCACATTATGAGAAAAAAAAATGGGGCCGTGACCACTTACCCAATTTTAGCCCAAAAATTGCCCACTTACTCCACCAAGAGTTTTTTAACCCCATTTACCCAATTTAACAGCTATTGACAGTTTCGCCCTTATTTTAATTCATAAATTACACACTCTCTCTCTCTCATCCCCTCCTCACCGAGACCACCATCAACGATCTCACTCTCTCTCATCCGCCTCCTCACTAGTCACTAGACCACTGTCGCCGATCTAGCAACAGCCTCCTTGGCCGCTTCTCGGCCATCACCGCTGGCTGCTCCATCATCGACCCAGGCAAACATTCCAGCCCCCATCAGAAGCAGCACCGCATCACCGTGCTAATCACCAAGTCCAACCACAAATCTGGAGATCAACGTCGAACTCAAACACGAAAGCCCGACCTTGACCTGATTCCAAATCCGATTAGACAACCCAAGACGCCGAGACCACCTTGAAAGGGAGCCAATCCAAGGTCCTCAATCCCAGGTCGACCGATCAGAACACCGATCACCCCCCTACTCTGGGATCGAAGCAAACCTGTGCTTCAAAACAACAACTTTTCTCACTGATCTCCACGCCTAGGAAGAAACCGAGGAGAGAAACCGACAGCCTACTCGGGCCTCACCCATTGAAGTCGGAGAAGGGAGATCCGCAACCGTCGAAGTCAATGATGGGAGGAGAAGAAGAAGTGGGTGCCCAGAGCATTTTCTGGGTGCCCGAACTTTTTTTTTTTCCGGCATCCTAAGTTTTTTTATTTTTTTTTTAATTTTTTTCGGCAGTAGACACATTATTGGCCCCCAGTAGACTTTGATACGATGGACAGGGATCACTATAGTGTGGCGTTTTGATAAGTTACCTGTTGTTTTCTGTGTATTAAAGTCAAATTATCTGTGAATCCTACAAAATGGTGCATTTTTGGTGGTCTATTGGGAGGCAGTAGAGACATTGGACTTTGTATTGGGGGGCAATAATATGATTACTGGGGGGCAGTAATGTGATTATAAATTGATCAATTGTGCCTGTAGTGTATTCATTTTGGATTTGGGAGTTCATACAATTCACTGGACGACAATAATATGATTTTTGGAAGGCAATAATATGATTACTGGGGGGCAGTAATATGATTACTGGGGGCAGTAATATGATTACTGGGGGGCAATAATAGCCGGATTCCGGTCATCGGTCGCAGGATTTCGGTTACCGGTTTCCGGAATCCGGTCATCAGTCGCCGGAATCCGGTTACCGTTCGCCGGAGTCCGGTCACCTGTCGCCGGAGACCGCGCCGGCCACTGGTCACCGGAGCACAGCAAGGTGGAAGGTGACTTCTCTCTCTAAGTGAGAAAGAAGGAGAGGGCAAAAAAGTCTCAAAAAAAAAGAAAAAAGAATTAATTGGGTAAAGGGGAAATAATCCCTTAGAGTGTTTTGGGTAAATGGGGTTAAAAAACAGTTGGTGGAGCAAGTGGGCAATTTTTAGCCTAAAATCGGGTAAATGATCATTTTCCCAAAAAAAATAATGTATTTATTTTTTTAAAACTAGTTAAGGCCCATTTCGGCTCTAATTGGCCCTTTCGGTCCTTATGGTTCGGGCCTTTCAGGCGGGTAGGGGTTAGCATATTTAAGCCTCGGCCCTAGCCCAGTCCAAAATGACCCCTACCCGGTTTGATTGGGTTGTTTTTTTTTTCTTTTTACTGTTTTGGGCTTCATTTTTGGGATTTCATAATGTAATGTAATACAGCGAGCCTTTCTAATAAGGACCACTAAAATTAGTACTAGTTAAGGACTTTTATGTTAGACCCACTTTTCAATCACATTTCCTCAAATCAACTGTTAGATGTTTAAATATTTATGTGTAGATCATTTATGCAATTTTTCAACCCAATTGAAAATCATTAAGACATTCATAATCGTGATTTGTCAGTTATGAACATGAATATATGGTTCATGTTTGACAGATTTGGTTTGTCCACTGATTTTCGGTACCGCAACATTGATTTGATCTAGTTCGGTACCTTACCGGTTAGCAATTTGGAAAAAAAAAAAAAAATTCCAGAAGTGATATACTCATGCATACATAAACATCTAACAATTTATTTCCCGTAATGTAATCGAAAAGTAGGTCTCCCAAACCATTAGTTAGAAAATTCTCAACTAGTTCTCATTTTAGTGGTCCTCATTAGAAGGGCTTCCATGTAGTACAATGTTAATAAGTGTTAAACTTTAGATTTTATTCTCATTATGCAATGTAATTTTTTTTTTTTACACCCTCTTTTTTGATTGATCGCGGTATCCTGAAAACTTCATACGCCCAAACACTAATTTGCTTGGGGCTTGATAAGGCTGGCCCTGAAGCCTGAGACGAACAATTGAAATGAGGTCTCCACATGAAACTTGAAATACAATTTTATTTTCTTCTTCAAATATAACTACTCCTAAGCCTAACCCGCCTAGGTCTAAGGCTGGCCTTGGGGACCGAACGGCCAATATGGCATTGCAGCTCCTATCCTGACCACGTTTATAATTTAACAATTACACTAAACCAATCCAACTTCCAAAAGTATGACGTGGGGGTTCCACATCTTGAACATTCCCGTGAGGAGACCCAGTGCATCCACTGAAACACTTATAGTGGTTATGCAATGAAATCTTTTGGATTACACTCTAAAATATTTACACTTTCGTTACTTATTCGTATACCAAAAACCTATTTCATTCTTGGTAAGTTAATTACTAAGAAGTGAGTTTCAAAAAGATATCCGATTAATATATATAGTTCTCCTGTTTCTCAAAAATAAGAAAGGAGTCAGGTCCTTTATTTAGCGGACTTGAATGATTTATAATAATAAATTTATAGAAGAGTTTGTTGTACTGAATAGTGTAACATAACTCAAGAGTGTTATAGAGCTGTTCTGATATATTTTAATATTTGAGGTTGATTTGGGTGTTCATTTTTCACTGAATTTGATTAGTGCCTCTCGGTAATTACATTTCAGTTGTGTGGGTGTTCTGCTGAACTAGAGATCGTAACAAAACCTCCACGCCACTGTACAAGATGCATCAGAGTAGAATGTTGATGATTTGCACCGCTTGGGAGCTGTGTTTTAAAGCTGGATTACTTTTGTGTGTGTGCAGCATTTAGAGATGTTAAATTAATTACACCAACATCAAAGGACATATCACACCATATCTATGGTGAGATTGACGAATCTTTGTCTGGTTTCATTTTGGTGTGTGCTATAGTTGAATGATCATTGGTCATTCTAGTAGAATTTATGAATAAAGAAAGGGCGGTTTGTTAAGTTTCGTAGGGAAGGGCTGAATGTTTGGTTATAGTGACTTTAACTTGGGTTGCCTATTTTCTTTTCTGATTCCAAATCATAATGTCGATTTGAAACTTTTTCTTTCCTCTTGTATCTCATCAAAATTATTTTAGATGGTGCTTGACATTGGTGGTTTTGAGACTTATGAGGCAGTTTTCGTGATAGATCTACTTTTCTTGGTGTTTTTCTGGATTGGAATCTACCTATCACACAGCCAGTTTTAGGAAGAAAGAAAACCATGGCCAATAGCATGTGCCTCTCATAGAGAAAACAGTGAGGGAGTGTAGTCTAGTCTAGTCTTGGTCTAAAGGAGTGGTACGTGGGGGAGTTTGATAAAGTTGCTGGCTCTGTGTGGAGGGAGAGGGGTTTTAGTGATCCCGGTCGGAACGGTCTTGGCATGTGCCTTTGTGCGTGTGTCTGTGGGGGGAAAGAGAGGTTTTGTAAGTACTTGGACTACTCCTTCAACACATGACTTTCCCAAGATCTCAAGGACACCAGATATGCAAAGAATTAGGAGCGTATCTCTCCTAATTGCTCGCAGAAACAAAGGAAATAAAGGAAGATCGCACGAAGAGAATTTCAAGGAAATTATCTCACTGATCTTGAGATAAAGGTCTCTTTAATACATATCATATTTACATGATTCTAAATTGATATGCATTGATTTTAATTGATCTCAAAATCTCTTTATATATGCATATCCGATTACATGTTTAAAACGGTTTTAAAACCCTTCCATGTTTATCTTATTCTGTGATTAAGATACGATCGGTTTGAGGGGGAGTCCTGCTCCTATAAAAGGGTTTTCAAACTGATTTATAGAGTAGAGTTTTTGTCTTGCATAAAATTGGATTTTGCTTGAAACTTCTAGTTTTGTTGTTCAAATCGGTTTTCAGAAAACTCTCTACTTGTTTCATGTATTCCATTGCTTAATCAATCACTTGCATAATTCATTCTCAAGATCAGTGAGAAGGTTGAGTATGAGGATGATTGAATACAGATTGGCTTGTAGTTGATGTTAAATAAATTAGAAGTTAGAACAGTAGTAAAACAAGTTAGCATCTGTTGCTAAGTGAAAGTGTTTGTTGTGAACAAACATTACTTGTATACTGTAAACTTGATTATTTCATATTGGATTGATTCTTCGTGTTGGCTACGTAAAAAGCCACGCAGTGAAGTTTCCTCAGTGGAGAGGTTTACACTGCGTTAGCAATTTTTGTGTTGGTGTTATTTCAACTGTATGCTAGAATAGGGTTATCATTCAAACCCTACAATAATTGTTCCATCTTGTAAAAACAGGTTTTAATCATCAAGGTCGGAACACATCAAGGTCGGAACGATTTTGGCTTGAAATTAATGAATTGATGATTAGTTGTTACTTCTAATTTCTAGTCAATTGGAATCTTTCCCTTTCATTTCCTGGTCTCTAGAATGATCAGTTATAATTGGGTTATAGCTGCATTCAACTATTCATATTACTTTCCATCAGCCTGGCGCTAAAAGACAGTATAATGTTCAAAGGAAGAGGATTGGATTGAGATTGAGATTGAGATAGAAGAAGAAAAAAAATTAGAGTATAAAATTGTTATCGTCTAGCTACTTAGAACACGTAACATGTTTAACCGCTTGAACTCATCCAGCCTAGCGCTTTAAAAGAGAGTGTGATATTTCAAAGGAAGAGGATTGGATTGAGATGGAAGAAGGAAAAAAAAATAGAGGATAAAATTAAAAAATAAGTGAAAAGTCTTATGCATTTTTATTTTTAACAAACAACTAATGGAAAATAGAGGCGGGCACCAAATTGGTCATTTTTGAAAGTCTTGACATTTTTATCACTTTTAAAAGTTGGGTACTATTTTGTGATTTCTGTCTCATGTAAAAAAAATTTAAACTCTGTTGATGAAAATATTGTGGTGCAACAGTTAAGTAGGAGAGTTGAGCACGCCGCCAGCCACCATGAAGAGTTGGATGACTACGCCAATCGTTATGTGTTTTGGTGCCATGTCTAATTCTGCTCTGAAGAGGAAGGTTTAGATCTTTCAATCCTTTGTTGTGAGGACGTGACCAGCGTTAAAAAAAAGGGAAAAGAAAAAAAAAGCATAAATCAATAAAGTGGATTTTAATCATTTTAACCCTGATTTCATCTTGATAAAAAAGAATCAAAATTGAATGGAGGAAAATTGGGGTGGAAGAAGAAAAGGAGACGCATTAGGGCATGTCGTTCGCCAACTTGGAAGGAAGGCTTATGGGGGTTCAAATTTCTTGCTTTTTGTTTTGTTGTTTTTTGCATTTTTTTTCAGAAAAAGATGTTCGTATAATTAAATTGAGATAAGTCAAACTCTGAAGAAAATGAAAAAGAAAACCTTAAAAAAACAGAAGAAAAAATTAATTCTGATCATGCACAGACAGATGCCTATTCTTCCCTAATTCAGAGAAAAAAATGCACATACATATAATAGTTGTCCAGTTTCTTAAAAATAAGCAGGGAAGCTCGGACCTCTCTTGAGTAGACTTGCATGATTAATAAATAAATTTTGTAGGAGAATTTGTTGAAACGAAGAGTGTGTTATAGAGCTGTTGCAATACCTTATTCGCATCAAAAACAATTCTGCAGTACCTTACTAAGAAATCAGTATTCGGGGGATGGTAGGGACACTAGGCAAAAAGAAAACAGTATTTTGGAGAAGGTTCTTAGGTACTCAAAGCAACCAAACACATTACAGGGATTCAACGAAACTGTCCCCTACATAGATTTTTAGTTCCCAATGCAACGAGGAACATACCCAACGCCTGAACTTAAAAAGTAACTTAAAATTAAGTTGATTTGTAATCTTAAGGCAATGCCTTTAGCTAATCCTTGACATCTCTTTCTCCCCCTATGGTGCAAATCCTTGGAGCAAACATCTTTCTTACTCCTTTTTCTTCCATTAAACCCAAGCAGAGGAATACGGGCAAGAGAGAGCTCTGGAGAAAGCTGTAATTGGAAGTAGTACATAATGCCGGAAATCACTTCTGATACCTCTCAGCATGAGCACATGTTAGTGTATCTATAAACATCTAATATTCTTTCTGTCTTCCATTGTTTATATTTGTTTTATCTCTGCTCTTGTACTGCTAGTTTTTGTTTTCACGCATCATCATCGTTGTTATTCTTGGAATCTCCTTAGTAACCTATTTATCCCTTATAGTTCTCTCTTCCTTGATAAGCAAGTCATGAATCAAACTTGCTGTGGGCTGTGTTAAAATTCCCCAACCCATACTGATTACTCAGGCTGCTGTATTTAATTAGATCTTGAGTACCCCCACTTGCTTCAATCCCACAACAATGTTTAGGGATGTGGTTTTTAGTAACTCATAGTTACAGGGTTGTGATGGTTCAGTTGGTGTACACATAGTCAAAATTTCCCAAACCCCCAAACCAGAGCCGGCTCTGAGATTTCCGGGGCTCTAGGCGAAAAAAAATTTGGGGCTCCCTACCAATATAAACCCATTTTCAATTGAAATACTGCCATAAAAATGATACAATACCATCATCATAATATTAAACTCAATTTCAATTGACAGTCAGCAAATCAAAATAATTTTCTTTAATCTCAACTATAAAATTGGAGTCAGACAACTAGTCCAGTTGGTTGTTTGCTTAATTCATTGCTTTGCAGTCTCAGACTACTAAGACTAGCACAAACAAATAACTCGAGATTAAAAGGAGAACGAGAGACTTAATTACCTCTCCCACCCAAACACAAACTTAACATAAAATTATCATCACCCAAATACAAAATTGAAGAACTCGTCCCCTTCTACCCAACTAAAAAAGAACTCGTCTCCTGCTACAGATAATCAAATAAAACAAGACTTCAAAAATGGATCAAGAACTCACAACAAGCTTCCGTTTCTACCCAACTGAAGAAGAACTCGTCTCCTTCTATCTCCTCAACAGGAGAAAGAGCCGAAGAGGCATGGTATTGGAACAAGATAGACTTAATTATTTGGACAAGTTTCGTTTGAGAAGTGAGAACGAGAGAGATTCAGCAGTAGAGAAGAACAAAAGTCATGTACAGAGCTACAGGCGTACAGCGATGAAATAATAAAATACATTCCAGATAATTTTTTTTTTAACATATATATATATATATATATTAATAGAAGTTATATTTTTTTGGGGCCCTTGAAATTGGGGGTCCTAGGCCTGTGCCTATTGGGCCTATGCCCAGGGCCGGCTCTGCCCCAAACCAACCAAAAAAGACAAAAGAAAAATATAGACAAAAAGAAAAAAGTCTAAGAATTTTATGAAAGCACATTTAGACTCTCTCTCTCTCTGTTATCACAAAAGGATACTATTGCCACACATTTCTCGGCTACTCTGTACATTCCTCTGTTATTAACAAATACTACAAAAAGTAGTTCTCTTAATTAATTGACATGTCTATTTGCTCTTCATTGATGATTTTAAGTAGATAGTAGTCATAGTACTCATCTATCGTTGTCCCCTCATTCTATTCACTTTTGGATTGCCGAAATTGATCTGAGTAAACTTTTTGTTATGAAACTCAGAGATATGTTCTTGGCAAGTGTGGCAAAATTAAGTTCCTCATTTCCAGTGCAGCTTATAAAAGTCTTCACATTCCAAAATTACTACCCTAGATGATTAATTAGCTCAGACTATCATATAAGTTTAAGCGGATTGAACATCAAGGTTGAAGGAAATATGTTCAAAATGTAATGTTCATTTGGTCATATGACAGAGTGACATCACTTGTATGCTAGGATCTAGTCATCTACCATAATACCATATGACATCAATGACCCTTATCAAGCTAGCTCACAACATTTTTTAAACGCATAGTTTATACTTTGTAAATGAGTAAATTCTAACTTTAGAATTGAGTATTCTCAAACACAATATAAGTTTGAGAAAAATTCAGTCACCGTCCCCAAACTATGCTGCCAAGGCCAATTTGATACCCGAACTCTCAAAAGTATCAATGTGATACCCAAACACGTATTTTGGCATCAACGTGATACTTCCGTCAAAAATTTCTAACGGCTGCGTTTGTCTGCTGACGTGGCAAGCACGTGGGTCCCAAAAAAAGGTTAAATGACCAATTTACCCTTTTCTTTTGTTAATTAATTTTTTTTTTCATTATTACTGCCGAAGCCGGCGACCCCGATCGATCCAGTTTTCTATTTTCCAGACTTTCAATAACATTTGCTCGGCCTCATTCATATAGGTACCACGCTTCTCCTCTTCTTGTCCACGAATCCTTACCAACTCCAGCTTTGCAGCAGTAGAACATCTCACAAGAACTTGACTACTCTCTGCAACTACAAGTGGCTTCAGAAACTTAATCGGAGACTCGTTGGAAATCCTAAAGCTATAAAGCATGTTCCATGAGTCATTGTCTGCATACCTATCCATGACCCAAAAATCAACAGAACCAGAAGCAACAAGACTTCCATAACGCCATAGACACAGACACCCTTCACTACAAAAAATCGCAACACTGAAATTCACACTGTCATCTCCTTCAACCTTAAGAAACGGAAGCCGCAGTCTCTGAAACTCCTCCATCTCCAAATCAAAGACAACAATAGGATCCTCCTCGTCATCAAACTTGAGATTGTAGTCTTCAATTACCCAATGCAACTTCTCGTTTACAATAACGCCTTGACACCTCAATCACCCAATCCGGACGTCAACACACTCCAATCCGGCGAGCACCAATCTCAGATTGCAAAAAGAAAAAAATAACAACGACGACAACACCAACTCCTCAAATCCCCCAGCGTAGCATTAGCGCAGAACAACACCTCTTGCCCAGCGTTCATCAGCATCATTGTCGACGGGGATGCTCGGACTTTATCTGGATTCACTTCTTTCCAGCGACCTAGCATTTTGTTTCTCCCCTTCTTAATTACCTTTCACATCGAGCAATACATAATTGTGGCTGCAAATCTATGATCGAACTTGAACACGTTCTTTCGCCGGTCTTCTTTTTGGGAGAAACATCGTTCACTGGAAGTTGGAGCCCATTGCAGGAGCCCAATAGCAAGACGTCGCAGTCCGGTCGGGTTAAAGGGGAGGCGAGCTTTATGGCGAAGTACGGTCTCTGAAGGAAGACCATAAGTTGCCATCCAAGCCTGGCCCTTCCCCACCACTGCCATCGCCGCTGGACCGCCAAGTGTTCTGCCCCGCGGGTATCTCCAGACCGCCGTTGAACAGCCATCGCAGCGCCATGGGTAAGCGTTACATCTGCCAAACAACACCCTTCCCAGATCGAATTCAAGGAACCCCACCTAGATCGGTTTCGATGAAGATTGAAAGGAGGAGTGTGCGGGTTACGGTTTGGTTCATATGGGCCGATTCGAAGTGAGATTGAGCGAATTTAGAGGTCATCTCGTCGGAGGATGAAGTCTGACATTGAATTGCCTCCCTCTCTCTCTCAGGTGATTTGGGGAAAATGGGAGTCGAGGATCGTCCGAGAGTGCAGTGCAGATCCAGTTTTTTTTTTTAAATTTTTTTTAATTAGTTAGTAGTGAAAGATCATTCTACCCTTGATAAAAATATCAAATGAGACCCACGTGCTTGCCACGTCAGCAGACAAACGGAGCCGTTAGAGATTTTTGATGAAAGTATCACGTTGATGCCAAAATACGTGTTTGGGTATCACATTGATACTTTTGAGAGTTCGGGTATCAAATTGACCTTGGCAGCATAGTTAGGGGACGGTGACTGAATTTTTCTCTATAAGTTTTACCGC
This sequence comes from Rosa lucieae, assembly GCA_024704745.1. Lineage (NCBI taxonomy): Eukaryota > Viridiplantae > Streptophyta > Magnoliopsida > Rosales > Rosaceae > Rosa > Rosa lucieae. The sequence goes on along the minus strand of CM045497.1, from coordinate 13,243,641 downwards.
ATAGTGTTCTCTTAAAACCAAAAAGGGAGCAAACCGGTGGGTTTGATTTGGCTTGGGACTGCAACAAATCTCTTTTTATTTTATTTCCACTTCTACCCAGCTTTGTGCCTCCCTTGCCCTGCAGGAGTTCACTGCAGGCAACATGAGCTTCCAACATCATTTTTTTTTAATCTGTTTGTCAAGGATGATTAGGAAAGAATTTTGCGCCTTAACTGCTTAGTATTTCTTATATAATGATTTGTATTTCTTTTATAATGATTATAATCTTCAATTCAACTAAGAAATATTATGTGCTTCCAATTTAATTAATCTTCTCATCACCATATATAACCAACAGCATAGATATGGAGAGTGCCAGCCACCAGAAGGCCAATGCAAGACTCGGGAAGTCAGTACAAATTAATCTTTAATTCCATCGTTTTCAATTTTCTGTAGTCGAAGTTCAATTCATTAGTGTCTTGTTAAACTTTCATCAAATAATAATCTTATAGGCAGCCTCGGCACATACTAATAAGGATCTCAGTTTTTGTTATTGTAGATTTGTAGTCACTTGTATATTTCTGCTAATTAAAGCTTAAGAAATGGTGAAGAAAAATGGACTGGTTCTTGGGACATGTCAAAGTCCTTTTTATCAACATGTATTCAATAGTGTTATTTGGTATTATCTTATATTTTTGGAAGCAAAGACCGTAAAATCCATTATTCTCTTCTTAATGATATTGAAGACCATGAAGTCCCATCTAGTTGGGACAGGGGACTCTGTTTCTAACATTATTCTTCTAAGTTTCTTCTTATCGATCATCAACTTACTGATACCAGTAAAATTCTAACTTAATTTCTCTTTCGTAAAACCAGCACAAGGAGGGAGAGTGCTCCTCGGGGATATTCTATGATGATATTGCTGGCATTACACGGATTCATGTTTTCTCTCATCGGAGTCTTAGGCGGCCACCTCCAACTCAAGTTTCCAGATGTGTCTACAAATGCGACCGCCTACGGCACTGTGATGATGGGCCTCTTCATTATTGAGACATGCCTTTACATCGTCTCCTTAGTTGTGATGGGAATCCTAGCTGCTGGCAATAATACAGAGTTCGTCGATTTGATGAACAATATTTCCCTCTTTCTTGGAAGTCTGTCCGTGATTATAGAGTTGCTCGTCCTTTTTTCGACTTTCGGATGGATTGCACTCTTCTTCTGGAGCATCTGCCTTTTATGCTTCGTGAGTAAGTATTACAAGTCGCTGAAAAAACTCTACCAACGTGCAGTTGCACATCTTGTTCGAGACTTTGGAGAATTGAAACAGAACCTGGTTGATTTGAATCGCCGCTTGATGGACAGTAATGCAATTGCAGCACTTGGTCCTGCCTATCAGACATTGAAGGACCTGATCATCAGGAATGACGGGCGCATTACAGGGCATGAAGCCCAGACCAAAACCAGAACCACACCACTGAGCTACCTGTTTAATTTCTATAATGCCACGTACTCTTGGTGACATCTTATTCTGGGATTGAAGGCTTTGTTTTAATAATTTTGACAAATTCTCAATCTTACTCTGCTGGATTGAGTTTGTAATGTATTAATTTAGATTTGGGATTTGTGGCTTAAAACAGAGACATCACCTTCGCAGAAAAGAGTTCCAGCAATATTATTTGGTTCTGTTAATTGTCGCATTATGTAATCATATAGGGGCTTTGATACAACTGATTTTGGTAAACCTCAGAGCGCAAATTGAAATTTAAGACAAAGTTCTAGGGGTGAATTTCCCTTGAAGCCTATAGATATATAGCTGTTTCTGTAGCAGCCACTAGGTGATAGGTCCTGCTACATCATCTCAGATCCCAAAAACTCAAACCCAACTCTTGTAAACCTGAATCTTCTCCCAGCTTGTATGAACTCATCAAGAAGAAACTCTATGCCGGCTTAGCCATCTATATTATTCATTAAAAAAAATTGGCTTATAATATCCAATATGCTCATTCGGCGTATTTCCCAGTCAATTCGGAATTGCAGCGTTTGTCCACCTGAATTCGGCGAATTTCTCATTCGGGGAATCTGCATGTGGATAGGATTAGCATCATGTTTAGCATCATGTTCGGAGTTCTTGCGTTAATTGTCTTCCTCTTCATCGGTAGCTTTTGGATTGATTGCCCTCCTCTTGTTCGGTAGCATCTGTTTTCTGTGCGTTAAAAACTTGTCATCACTGGCTGCTTCAAGGAAACGAGTGCAGTTGCAGCACTTCCTGAAAACAGAGACGTGAGTTGGCGGGCAATATCGGGAGCACCCTGTTTTGAGTTTTGCAACCGGACCGAGCCGACCTGGCCCAATCAAGCATTAACGGCCTGTTATGACGAATCTGCCCACTACCAAAATTTCACGCCAATCCTTAAATAAAAAATATATATATTAAAAAGAGGGTTATTATCACAAATGATACTTGAACTTATCATCTATCTTATCAATGACACCTGAACTTCAATTTTGATCACAACCAATACCTGAACTTTTCGACTTCATTTCAAGTGATACCTATCACTAACTTCCGTTAATGTTCCGTTAAAAACTAACATGTGCAAAACACATTACCTATATTCAAGAGTAGTTTGACTAAAATACCCATTAAAATAATTTTGTTTATTAGATATTTTGATCAATTAATATGTTTATAAAAATATAAGTTCAATTAAAAATAAAATAAAAAATGTATCTCTACCCCCTCTTATGAAAATAAAATTTAAAAACAATATCTCAACCAAAATTAATTGTTTTATATATACAAACAAAACATTTCAAATAAAACTATAAAACAATTTTTTTTGACAAACTATAAAATATTTAAAACCAAAAGCTTATCAAAACTTTCGTAATTTTTTCTCTTGTCATTCATATATATTTTTAATTGAAGTTGAAAGTTTTTCCTTTTGATAGTCTCATTTTTTATAGCCATATTGCCACAATATAAGTGAAAACAAGTGATCTTACAAAAAAAAAAGGGAATTTTACAAATTTATCCTTGAAAAATGAGTCACATGTTTGGCACATGTCAGTTTTTAACGGAAGTTAGTGATATGTACCATTTGAAATAAAATCGAAAAGTTCAAGTACTGGTTGTGATCAAAATTGAAGTTCAGATACCATCGATAAGATAGATGAAAAGTTCATGTACCATTTATGATAATTACCCTTAAAAAATAATAATAATAATAAAGAAAAACTTTCTTAATTTCATTATTTTTAGGAAAATGGGTCCGTTACCTGAATTATTGCTCATTTTAAATTTCGGTATCTCACGTTTTGATAATTTCAACTGTCAATTAATAAAGGGATAATGATAAAAAATGTCATTTTGAAGTGTCATATTATAATTTAGGTCACCTGTTCACGATCTACCACTGCATTTCAAATTAATTACAAAACTGCCACCGTCAGTTTTCTTTGGCAGTTTCTGGCCGGTAAAGTAAAACGCCACTATTGTTCATCTTCTCCATATCATTTCGGGATTTCAAACGTCAAAAAATCACTCAACCCAACTCCGAAATAGAGAATTCTTAATCCTCTTCATCTCCGGCTGCCACATTCTGAGACACATACAATCTCCGACGACTGTTTTGCTCAACGGTGAAGCAGCGCCGACTGTACAAAAGTACTTCACAGAAAAAGCCCCAAATTTTAGGGATTTGAAGAATTGCAAAACTCGAATCGTCTACCTCGACCGGGTAATCTTTTAGACTCGATTCTCAGAAACTTCTCTTACTTAATTTCGAGTCATTGAGATAGTGTTTAGTTTTGAAATTATAAGTCGAATATGATTTATAATTATTTCTGCATTTGATTCTGAAACAAAACAATTCGATTCCAAGTTTTGGTTTGGTTAATTTGAGTGAAGATTTAAAGCTTTTTTGAGTGGAGATGATCAGTGACTGTCTTAAAAATTTAGTTTGATGATGTGACATAGCCAGTGACATAGGCTACTGAGTATTTCATTTTGGAGTGGCTCTGTTTCGATTCTGGTGTGATTTGATACATAGTCATTACCATTTATGTGGAGATAATGACTGTGTGTGATGCTGTTTAGGCTTTAGGCTTTACTTGAATGGAAATTCTGCTACTGCAAATACCTATTTTATAGGCTCAGATAATGAAACTGGTCAGTGATCATGTAACTGATCATGTAACTGGCCATGTAACTGGCCATGTAACTGATCAAGTAACTGGCCATGTAACTTACATGTATATAACTGATCATGTAAACTGGCAATGTAACTGCCCATGTAACTGCCCATGTAACTTACATGTAACTGGCCAAGTAACTGATTATGTAACTGATTAAGTAACTTACAACATATGTAACTGGCCAAGTAACTGTTTATGTAACTGACGTTGAAATTGACATGAGCTGTAACTGACCATGTAACTAACCATGTAACTGATCATGTAACTTACAATATATGTATCTCGCCAAGTAACTGATTATGTAACTGCAAACTCAATGCAAACCTTCTTATTTTTTCAACAGAATTTAAACATCAGAAATGACAAGAACAAAAAGAAAAGAAAGGGAACCAAGTGATGATAACGAAGACTACCAAGAGGTGGAATTAGAAGATGAAGAAGACAATCAAACGATACACACAAAGAAGAATTCGAAGAAGAGCTTGAAGAAATCAAAAAAAGGGAGAGAGGAAGAAACAGAAGATGAAGAAGAAGAAGAAGAAAAAGAAGAACCATCACCAAAGAGATTGAAATAAAAAAAAAAAACAGAAGAAGAAGAAGTAGAACAATCACCAAAGAAGGGTTCTTCAAAAGTTATTAGCAAAAAAACAGAAAGTAAAGAAGGTAAAAGATTCTGAAGTGCAAGAAGAAGTAGAAGAAAAACCTGAAGCAGCACCAAAGAGGAAAAAAAATGTGAAACCAGGACATGTGCAGTACAGGTGCACTTTAATAAGTTTCTTGAACACAATTAAAGATAACAAGCAGAATCTCAGTTCAAGAACATTAGATTTGCTCAGGCAGTCACCATTTGGAAATATTGTCGATGCATTCCATGGTGGCTACATAGAGGAGAAGTCAGCCAAGAAATCTGATGATTTCATTACACTCCTCCTACAGGCCTACGACCATGAAAATGACCTCTTCTTCTTTGGAAAGAAGAAATTCAGGATCTCGACTAGAGATATTTCAAAGATCCTAGGAATGCCAGAAAAAGGTGAGTTGGTCCCAAAGACTTCTGAGGGGGCATATCAGTCCGACTTTATCCAGCAGTTTTTTTCAAACACAGCGAGAATTAACAAGAGAGCCGTGGAGAAAGCTCTGCAAGATGCGCTCAAAGAGAATGCAATAACAGAGGAAGGGATTGAGAAGAAGGACAAAAATGTGGCAAGATTAATCTTGCTGGTCTTGTTCATCAAGTTTCTGTTCCCAAATGCAGGAGGAACAATTTCATGGGACTACGTAAAAGCCTGTGAAAATTTGGATAAGATCGGATCTTATGACTAGGCAAGGGAAGTTGGAAGCTTCTTAAAAAAGTCTATAAAGACTTTGAAAAAGAAAAAGGAGTCAAGCAGCCAATATAGTAATATAGGGGGCTGTGTTCTAATAATACTGGTAAGTTACTGTCAGACTGAAATGTAACTGGTCAAGTCACTGATCAAGTCAAACTGCAAGTCACTATGACTAATTTATTTTTTTTTGGTGCAAGCAGTATTGGTTCTGCCAAAAGACTGGAAAAATCAAGCCAATATCTGGAAGGGAGAACGAAGATCATGGGATGAGAAAATGGGACATCCAGAAACTGATAAAGAATTGGCCAAGTTTTAACAGCTTGAAAAAAATAGAGGTATTTTCTTCTTTGTCAAAGTAGTTGTCACTGGACAAGTGACTGGCCAAGTAACTATCTTGGTTAAAAGTCACTGATTAAGTCACTGTCACACTGCATGTCAATGGCCAAGTCACACTTCATGTCACTGGCCTTCATAACTGTTGTAAACATGTCATTGCTCATGTCACATAGCATGTCACTGACATATTGAATATGTTTCTTTCAGAAAATATTTGAAAACCTGAAGGAGGATAGAGAGGAATCAGAATCAGAGGAAGAGGAGAATAGATCAGATGAAGCAAAGACAGCTCCGGAAGGAGAGGAAAAAGGAGCTGATGATCAGAATTGTGAAAACGAAGAAGATAACCTAGAAGTTGAGGTGGCTGAACAGGAAACAGCTTCAGAAAAAAAAACAAATGGGAGAAAGAGCTTCAGAAAAAGGAGGAGGAGATAAGATATATGACTGCAGAGAAAGATAATTTGAAGAAAAAGCTGAACGAAAAGGAACATGAACTAAGGAAAATCACAGAGGACATGGTGAATCTGGAGGAAAGAAATGCTACACTTGTGACCGAGAATTTCTGCCTTGCATCATCGGTGAAGGAGTTAGAGATAAAATTGAAGGAATTGGAGCAAATGTTGAGCTCAAAGACTCACACCTCAACAACAGCTCAGCAGCACAGCTCCTCACCTCCTAACTCAACAGAAGGAAAAAATGAATTAAATGAAGCTGCATCTAAGGCTGCTGAAAACACAAAAGAGAAAGATCAATCGACTGTTGAGGAAGGTCAGTCCCATGGGATCTACACAGTCGAAGAATCTGCAGAAGCAGCAGCATCTCAATCTCCACCTCACTGCACAGTGGCAGAAGAAACTAAGTCGACACCTCCATCACATAAGGAGTCACAGTTCCAGAGCCATACAGTCCACATGCTCACAGTGGCAGAAATGGAACAACAAGCTGACAAGTGTCAGATGGTGAAAATTCCTATAGTTGAAGAAGCATTTCAACTTCGTACGTTGAGCATAGAGAAAGAGAAGAAGACACCAGAGCAGAGCCAAAAGGGAGAGTTAACAATGCACCTTACAGAGCAACATTCCGGTGAAACAGTATCATCAATGGGTCTCTACTCTTACGTTGTGAGATTAAAGAATAGGATAAGAACACAGAAAAAGGACAACATTTACTGGTGGGGAGATGTGAAAGCAAAAAGACAGAAGAAAGCAAAGGAGATTGAAGAGAGATTGAAAGATGCTGAAAAGAGAGAAAAAGAAAAGGAGATGAAGGCCTCACTGCCAGATGCTGAACGTAAAAACCTAGAACAGATGGTAGCACAACAGAAATTGGACGATTTACCAGAGGATGTTCTGGAAGCAATAAGAGAGATGGACGCTGTAGAAACTGCACAAATCAATAAAGAGTCAGAAGAGAAACAGCTACCTGCTGAGGTCGTAGACTGGGAGGAGAGCAAAGTATACAATTTTATGGACCAGGACACCAAGAGGAGAGTCCAGAAATACTGGCAAAATGCACCATTAGGGTAATAATTTAATTAAGTTAAATTTCTATTTTAAACTTATTGTCACTTGCCAAGTCACTGTCCATGTAACTGGCCAAGTCACTGTCCATGTGAAGACACTGGCCAAGTCATTGTCTATGTAACTGACAAAGTAACTGTCCAAGTCACTGTCCATGGCCAAGTCACTGTCCATGTATATGGCGAAGTCACTGTCCATGTAACTGACAAAGTAACTGGCCAAGTCACTGTCCATGTAAATGCGGAAGTCACTGTCCATGTAAATGCGGAAGTCACTGTCCATGTAAATGCTGAAGTCACTGTCCATTTATATGGCGAAGTCACTGGCCAAGTCACTGTCCATATATATGGCGAAGTCACTGGCCAAGTCACTGTCTATGTAACTGACAAAGTAACTGGCCAAGTCACTGTCCATGTATATGGCGAAGTCACTATCCATGTAAATCCGGAAGTCACTGGCTATGTGAAGACACTGACCAAGTCACTGTCCATGTAAATGAAGAAGTCACTGGCCAATGAGTTGGGCAAGTGAAGTCACTGGCCAAGTCATTAGTCATGTGATTGTTAAATAACCAACATCACAAACTATGTTACTTACACTTCATTCTTTGCTGAGTATACTTCTGGGATGGAAGACGGTATGGAGCACAGGTTTCAAGACAGGATTTAAAAGACATAATCATGGATGAACCGATAGCAAGCAATTGCATCGAATGTTATGGAATTCTCTTGACTGATCAGTTGTTGGAGAAAGAATCACAAGGCTTGGATGTCCCAACTTTTATGAATCCCTTATGCTGGGTAAGTAGTGGAACGATTATCAATCTAAAATCAAAGCAAATAATTCTTAATTGATAATAACTAGTCTTCTTTTTTTCTTACAAACAGCATTCTGTAGAAAATTTGACGGTGTATTATATACATCTGTACCTCTGCGAACCACTGTTCGAAAATCTGGCAAGATCCAACTATATATTCTTCCCAATCTCACATGAATCAGGATTTCATCATACACTGCTCATTTTTGACAAGGAATTAAAGAAATGGTTCCACTCTGATTCAAAAAGACCAAAAAAAATCATCAACTGGAAAATGCTTTCAAAATGTTCAAAAAATGGTATGAAACACTTTCGTCATACTAATTTCATATATTTAATTTAAGCAGAAAGCATATTATTGATTATGTTGCGATGTTGGAAATGCAGGTTGAAATGGTAGAGCTTTGGATGACTGCAGTAAAAGAACAAGCAGATGACATGGTAGAACAAGGTTGCAGGATGAAATTTGATGAAAAGAACAGTTCAGAAGAACAACTGAAAATGATAGAAGTTCCATTGACTGAAACATAGAGAGAAAGCATAAAGTGGATCAAGGATAACTAAAAACGAAAAATGACAGTGACAGAACTCAAAGACAACCCTTAGCAAGGAGAAGATTCGTAAGTATACAGCTCTTTAAAAATGTCAATATAATCATTATAAAGTTCGAAATCATTTACTTCAATTTTTATATGATGAACAGATTGGATTGCGGACTTTTTGTAATGTACACAATAGAGAAAATTTCGAAAAAAGGGACAGTTCCAAAGAAGCTCACAAAGGATGATATTTTGAAATTTAGAGCTCATGTGGTAAAGTCATTTGCAGAAAGTAGGCACAGCTGGAACTCACAACATAATGAAGTGTAGAAATTTGTTTAGGGAATAGGATAGGTTATATAGGTTATATAGGAAATGACTATATAGGTTATATAGTCATTTCCAAATATTAAAAAATTTCCTTTTTTAAATATTTTCTTGCAGATATTGCTTCAGTATATAAAATTTTGTTTGATATGATACCTTTTAAAGTAAGTAAATGGCTAAGTTACAGAGAAACTGAATGTCACTGGAAATGGCGACCTGAATGTCACTGGCCAAGTCACTGTCCGTCTCAAGTAACTGGCAAAGTCACTGACAACGTAACTGCCAAAGTAACTAGCCAAGACACTGAACAAGTCACCAGCCATGATTGGGCAAAATAATTGTAAAAGGTAATGTCATGAGCAAATACATAAAGCAAGTAACTGTAAAAAAATTCATGTCCTTATGTACCCTATAAAGTAACTGGCCAAGTTACTGGCAAAGTAACTGACAAAGTCACTCACTAGCAAAAGACAAGACATTACCAAACTGATATTTTTATTTTTAATTGCAGCGTGCCGCTGCACAAAACAAACTGTAAAAAAATTCATATCCTTACATGCATTATAAAGTAACTGCCCAAGTCACTGGCTAAGTAACTTAAAAAATAATGTCATGAGCCAATAAATAGAACAAGTAACTGTAAAAATTGAAGTCACCGCTTATGTCACTGTCTATGTTTGAAATTACCTATCCAACCCTTCAACTTCAAGAAAACTGCCACTGGCAGTTATCTAACCCGAGGGCGACTATATCTCTTGGTTCATTTTACAATATCTTTTCACAATTTCAAAATCTGCTCAAAGATTTTCTCTCCGGCTAAAACAGCGGACAACGACTGATTTCCTCCACCGTCAACCATGGGTAAGCAAGAGTGATTCACCGACTAAGCCCCAAATTCTACGGTTCTACAAATTTACCGAAAATATTTGAAAATCTGTGCTCGTCAGATAGCCGCCGGTAACTTCCTCCTACTTCTTTCATATAATTTCGATTTCAATAGCATGCGTTTTGTTTGAATTAGAAGAGATATTTCAATTACATGTGGAGTCTCATCAGAAAATGAATTTGAATGCTAGATTTGTTTGACTTACATGTGGAATCTGATGAGAAAATGGTGAGATTTGTTTGACTTACATGTGGAATCTGATGAGAAAATGATGATTTCTGTTTCAATTACATGTGGGATTTGATGAGAAAATGAATTTCCATGTTAGTTTTGTTTGAATTACATGTGGGATGATGCCATAAAATTTCAGCATTTTGTCATAGTTCAATGTCTTTGTCACTGCCCATGTCGCTGCACTGGTCACTGGCTATGATAATGTAACTAGTCATGTCACTGTTCATGTAACTGTTTATGTCACTATCATAAACATGTGCATAAATATGTCACTGGTTATGTAACTATCAAAATAACTATTGAATTCTAATTTTCTTAACTGTTTACAGGATTTTTTTAAAAAGTTCGAGGAATGGGCTAACTAAAAAGAAAACAAAGTGAGGAATCCAGAGAAGAACAATCTGAAGAACAAAGTTCAGAAGAAACAATTGCGGAAAAGTTAAAACTGATAAAACGGAATAAAGAAAATGAGAGAAAAAAGCGAAAGCAGAAAACTGAAGATGAAGAAGAATCAAGTGAAGATGAGGAAGAAACAACTAAAGTTGAAGAAGAATCTAATGAAGAACAAGTTCGGGGTAAGAAGACGAAGAAGGATAAAAAGAAGAAAAGAAGAAACAGGGAAGAAACTGAAGATGAAGAAGAAGAATCTGATGGAGAAGAAGTTCATGCCAAGAAGAAGAAGAAAATGGATAAAAGGAAGACAAAAAAAGAGAGTACAAAGAAGAAGGAAGAAACTGACGAGGAAGAAGATACAAAGGATGATGTAGAGGAAAAAGTCCCAGGGAAAAGGAAAAGATATGTAAAAGAGGGTTATGTGCAATATCGCTGCACAATGATTGCTTTTCTGAAAACAATTGCAAAAAACAAAAATAACCTGACTGAAGGGACTTTAGAGCTGCTGCAGAAAACTCCCTTTGCAACGCTGATAGATGCATTCCATGGAGGTTCAATTAAAGAAAAGGATGCAAAGAAATCAGATGATTTAATCACACTTCTGCTACAAGCATACGACAGCGACACAGACCTTTTTGTGTTTGGAAACAGGAAATTCAGAATGTCAACAAGTGATATATCTATGATTTTAGGAGTGCTGGGATCCGGGTTATCAGTACCAAAGACCAAAGAAGGGGCATACAAATCTGAGTTCGTGACTAAATACTTTGACAAAAAGCAGAGGATCAACAAGGCGGCTGCAGAGGAAGCTTTGAAGAAGGCATTGGCATAAACTCCAGAAACAGGGGAAGAAAAAACGAAACGGGACAGAAATGTTGCCGTATTAATACTCTTGAACCTTTTCATCAAACTCCTGTTCCCAAACTCTGGAGGAACAATATCTTGGGACTATATAAGAGTCTGTGAAGAGGTGGAAAGTCTGGGAAAATATAACTGAGCAAAGGAAGTTAGCGACTTCCTTAAAAAATCAATTAAACGAAAAGGAAAAGAATCCCAAAACATGGCAGGTTGCGTGATGGTAAATTCCCGTACCTTGTTAAAAATTTGTTTATGCATCATTTTGCTGTCCCATAATTAACTACGTATGCTGTTGTAAGTACAAAAACTAGATCAGTGTCATGTCATTGGTCAAGTCACTGGACAGGTAACTTGCCAGGTCACTGTTAATGTTACTGTCAAGTTTATGTCTCTGACAATGTCACTGTTTGTGTATTTGCATATGTCATTGCTTATGTTTGTGATATTCCTATTGCTAAGCAGCTGTTTGAAAAATAACTAACTAGTTTTTGTTTTAGGGAATTAGAAATTGAGAGATAATCGCTGTGTATTCTCATTGATAATAGGGGCCTCTTTATATAGAGGATTACAATGCATAGAATCTCAATCATACAAGGAAAATAATTCTACATTGATTAGGATTCTAGATCCTTCTAATTAAATCCTATTACCACTAGGTCAAGTAACCTAGAGTTTGGGCTAAACACAAATTAGGTTTTCCTTGAACACTCCCCCTTGTGTTGCCCAAACGCGGTGCTTCTCTCGTTGCCTCGTTAAAAACCTTGCCGAGTAACAAAAACCCAGTGGGACAAAAATAACCTCGGTCGAAGGGGAAAAAGAGCACAACACACCCTTCACGTTTCGAGGTGAACATGGGAGTTCAGATAATTTCCGCAAGCCAATTCTTGCCACATGTTTCTCGAACGTGGATTTGGGCAATGACTTAGTAAACAAGTCTGCCTCACTGTCCTCAGATTGAATCTAGTTCACTTTGATCTCGAGGAGAGTCTGTTGCTGCTGATTGTGCTTGGTGTTATCGCTTTTGATGTAGCCTTGCCTCATTTGTTCAAAACAACCAGCATTATCCTAAATGCTCGTAGGCTCATCTGTGGTAGACTTCAAACCACAATTGTTCGAACATGCGTAATTATGAATCCAATCCATATTCATTCACGAACCACTTCATGAAGAGCAATGATCTCTGCATTATTCGAAGATATAGCGACTAGGGTCTATTCTGTAGACCTCCAAGATGTCACGGTCTTTTCCAATGGTGAACACTTAACCGGATTAGGAATGACCTTTGTGTGGGTCAGAGAGATACCCAACATCAGCAAAACCTTCCAAAACACATGTCGTTTTGGGATGGGGATAGTGGACGCAAGCCAGGGTTGGCGGCGTACTTGGTGTGTGATGGGTCCGAATCCATCATCTCTTCGTAGGGATAGAACAAGCCCATATCACTCATACATCTCAAGTATCGAAAGATATCTTTTACACCAATCCAATGGTGTCGCGTTGGCGCAGAGCTATATCTAGCTAACAAGTTCACAACATATGAGATGTCCGGTCTTGTGCATTGGGATAAGTACAATAATGCGCCTATTGTACTAAGTAAGGCACTTCTGCCTCGAGCACATCTTCGTCATCATCCTTTCGACGAAGAGGATCCTTTTCAGGATCAAGACTACGGACGATCATGGGGGTGCTTGAAGGCTTGACCTTGTCAAAATGCCTAAGCATCTATCGATACGATGCTCAAGTTCCAAACCGAGACATAATCGTGTTTTCCCAAAATCCTTCATCTCAAACTCGGATTTCAAGTGTTCAGCGGTTTCCCTTAACTCTTTAAGGGCTTCTAATGAAGATCATGTCCAACATGAACCGCGATAGAATCCGAAACTTGTCATAGAAACGCGTGGGCATATCCCTTCCCAATCAAGTAGTCACTTTAGTGAGCGTTTCAACCTTATTGTAAACGCGCTCCATGGTCTAGAGCCACTTGACTTGGGTAAATGAAGTTTGCCATGAACCTTCATGTATATTCCGTATCTAGATCCCTATAGAGATACGTAGTGACCATATTTGTAAGCTGCATGTTCAGTTATTCGGAAACTACCAAACTGACAGGGTAGTGGAGTGCAATGACATCCATTACGAGAGAATATGTCTCATCGTAGTCGATTCCAGGGCGTTTTGTGAGAAGCCTTGCGCCATAAGGCGAGATTGCTATCTCTTTTTCTCATCACGCTTTCTAACGAAGACCCATTAGTCAACAGGTTTTATGTTAGGAGGTGTTGACATCTGTAGCTCGAAAACCTTCCTCTTCGTTAGAGAATCCATCTTAACCTGGATCGCATCTTTCCATTTAGGCCAAAAACTCTCTACGTTGGTATTCATTCATTAACGGAGCGTAGTTCGATATCATCTGACTCAACAAACTCATGCGCAACGAAATGCGCAACTACATCATCAATTATGATGAAGTTTTTATCCCACGTCTCATGTACACTAGTGTAAGTTTCATAGAGCTCTATATTCTCAGGAATAGGTTCTGATGTTGAGGCGTCCCCCAACGGTAACCATAACCCGGAAGATACTCATGAGACGGATTTTGAGTCTTGATGATCAAAGGATTGGAATGTGCCAAAGTATCATTCGAACCCACGGGCCTCCCACGCATCCTAGCTGGGGCCATGGCCTATAACGCCATAGTGCCACTCTCTTTGGCATTGGCGCCATGCCTACCTCTGTGTAGGGTGGCGCTACGTCCTCTCGTAGGGACGTCCTTCCTTGCAGGCATGTTTGCAGCATATTTGTGTGATCTCGTCACTTTAATAGGGATCAAGATAAGACATAGTGGGGACAGACCATGACAAATCCTGTCGTTCCTGTTGAACATTTGTGTTCTTATCTCCCCCTAACGAAGGGAAGACTGTCTCATCAAAGTGACAACCCGGAAATCTAGCGGTCATGAGATCGCCTTGCAAGGGCATTAAGTGGCGGACGATTGTTGGAGTCTCAAATCCAACGTAGTTGCCTATTCGTCTGTAAAGACCCATCATAGAGCGCTGTGGCGGCGCAATTGGCACATAAATGGCTCACTCAAATGTGCGTAAGTACAAAAGACGTGTACCCAGTCACTAGCTGTAACGCATAGGTACATTGAGTGGCGGTAGGTCGTAGACGAATTAGCATAGCTGCATGCGATATTGCATCACCCCAAGAAGATGTAAGAAGATTGGTGCACATTACCAATGTTCGGACTACCATCGTAGTCGTTTTTGCGAGACCAATTGGGTGTGTACATGGAAATGTGATGTCCAACATCAAGCCCATTGCAATATCCATCGAAAGTCTTTCGATGTAAACTCTCTAGCATAGCCAAATCCAATTGACTGAATAGGATGATCTGGGGAGTGAGCCCGTTGTCATATGATATGTGCTAGGAGTGTAGCATAAGCAGCATTTATAGGTGGACAATGGCACAACACGTGACCGGCGTGTTTGCGTGTCAACCAACATCATAAAATATTTAAGCGTCCGCAAGTTGGTTGAATTAATCCACAAAATCCCTACGGATTCTTTGTAAGAACAGAATGAGTATTGTCATATCCTTTGCATAGGACGGTCTCAGTCCTAGTTTCCCTAAGGAACGGGTTTTGTAAAACGAGTGAGAGGCCGTAGAAGCAACCATTAAGTATTTTGGTTAGGCCTGAGCATTCGAAACGCTATGTGAAGCAAGTTGGTGATTGCAACATCACCTGGGGAGCCATCACCATGATGGACGCTATCCATGGCGTGATGGATATGGACTACGCCAGCCCTAGGCTGATGGTGGACGGAGGCGGTGCGCTAGGCAATAGCGTCGGTCACACTTAGTCTAGGAATTAATTTTTGATTCATGCTTCATTTCGCTCGAAAGAAATGATGTCCATGTGAAGTCTTTTGTAGACGGATCATCATATCATGACTAGGATGATCTATCCCGTCGTGACAAAGCCAATATGCGTCTAAATCCAAGAGATCTTCTCTCATAACTTTATTGGATTAATAGCTCGAATAGTGACATAGAATCCACTAGAGAGGCACATAAACTTCTCTAAGATGCGTCTGTGTTCGTAATCATTAGAGGTAATGCAAATGAACTCATTTCCGTTCTCTACATGCATGTTTGCATGGAATTCGTTGGCTATTCATAGGGTACGATTTACCCTAAGAGCGTAGAGAGTTTCTGTGACAACAGTAATCAAGGTGCCATTTGGCAAGTGGAACTTGGGCTATTCCATGTCCTTGAATTAATATTGATGGCCCAGCCATCGTAGTCACAAAGTAATATGCTCAGAATCAAAATTGAGTCATAATGAAAAGAACTCGAAATTTTATTCATAAGCCAACGGAGTACATCATTGTTTCTTTGATCAAAGAAAATCTAATCCAATAAAAAGTAATATGGCAATCACCTACATCTCTTCGAAAATAAAGACTTAAACAGAATTGGCGATCTATTGATCCCAGCCAGATTTGTAGTCTTCAACCCTTCACTCTAGATCATCTTCTTGATCTTCTTGTTCCACATAGTGAGCTTCTCTTGCTTCACAATATGCTTTGTAGGCGGTGACAAGTTCTTCACGAGCTTTACAAATGTGTGCCCAATGATCAGACACTCCACATCGAGAACATATATCTCTTTGCTCGAACTCCATTGATTGAGGCACTTTGAAAGCGTCATTTAGATGGCTCTTAATGTTGGTGGTGCCACCAACATGGCCAGAGGCGTTGCCTCCCTCTCTCTTTCCACGTTTACCTCTTCGGTTCCGTGTTCGCCTATTTTGGCGGTTACCTTCCCAAGTAGAGCGATTATATGGATCAGAATGTCCAGAAGTATACCTAAGATTAGGGTTTCGCTCTTGGCGCCTTCTCTTAGAGGTGCGACTATAATTGGATTCCGGAATATGTTCTGTTTCCACGGATCTCGAATTATAGTTCTTCACAAGGATATTATCATGCTTTTCAGCGACATTCATAGCTCCAATGAACTCATGAAACCTTGTGATCCGTCTTGCATTTACATCGATTCGATAGTTCTTAGCAACCATCAATGCAGAGACGGGGAAGGTAGAGAGAGTCTTCTCAATCAACATCGCAACTGTGATCTTTTTACCACAGAATTCCATTAAGGATTTAATGCGAAGTGCTTCCGAGTTATAGTCAAGAACTGTCTTGAAATCACAGAAGAGGAGACTATGCCATCTCACTTCTAGGTCAGGAAGCAAGGAGTCACGGACGTTGCCAAATCTTTCTTCGAGTGAGACCCACAGCCTTCTGGGGTCTTCTTCATTCATATACTCGTACTGGAGTGAATCATCCATATGACGAGTCATTAGGATGATGGCTTTCGCCTTATTTGCCTCTAAGGCTGCTCTATTTGCTTCCAAAGCTTGAGCTTGCTCAACAGTTATCACGTCCTGGCTAGGCTCGAGAATCATATCCAAGATTCCATCGGCCCTGAGATGCTGGCAGATATCACGAACCCACCTGTGATATTCAGAGCCAGTTGTTCCCAATGGAGCAAAGTCCAATTTGTTCATACTACTCATCCTGAAAGAGAACAAGAAATTAGGGTTAGTTTCGAAGCGAAGTAGGCTACCACGAAAACATATGAAATTTCTAAGCGTAATCGCTTCCAAGAAATTAGGAATTTCCGAGCGTAGTCGCTTCCAAGAAATTCAATTCCAAGAGATATTGGATTAGATCGAAACAATGATGGAAGTGGTCGATCATAAATTCTCTACAAACTCTAAGTTTGGAGATCTCAACAAGCTCTAAGCTTGGAGTGAGCACGAACCCTCACAATTCGGCTTAATTTGGTCTCCCCTATAATGAAGAAAGGGGGGTAGAAGAAGGGAGGTTGCAAGTCCCCGAGAAAAAGAAGAGAAATTGAAATAAAAACTCAAAAACGGGAACTTTTAGTAAACCATACCTCTTAGGATTGCGGATTGCATTCGATCCTCATTGTAGGATTGCAAACAAGCTTCAGTTCTAGGCGAATCAAACTTGTTGAAATTCGGAGCAGATTCGCTTCTAAACAGCTCCCACTCCGATTGGTGTATAGGTCACAAAATGTCTCCAATAGGGCTGAAATTTGGAAGTCAGAAAGAAGAGACCGAGGCGAACAACTTTGATGAACGAAGAATTTTGATCTGAAAATCCGAAATAGAAGTTTCGGGGTTTGCAAGCTGACTGATATGCACAGGAACGAGCATGCTGAACAGCTCCCACCTTGAATACTGTACAGGTCTCAAAACGTCTCTAATAGGGAAGATGTTTCGGGGCGTGCAAGCAGGCTGATCTGCACAAGAACTAGAGAGCAGCTATGCTGCAGGGGCAGCAGGAGTGCCGCAATGCTGCATGGGCAGTAGGTGGCACATGGGCGCGCAAGGGCTGCAGGGGCAGCTTACGGCATGGCTAGCAAGGGCTTGGAGCTTATGGCTGTTTTGGTGAGAAGAGTTTTGGTTTTTAGGGCTAGGGTTAGGGCTCGTGCTGATAACGTATTTTAGGAAATTAGAAATTGAGAGATAATCACTGTGTATTCTCATTGATAATAGGGGCCTCTTTATATAGAGGATTACAATGCATATAATCTCAATCATACAAGGAAAGTAATTCTACATTGATTAGGATTCTAGATCCTTCTAATTAAATCCTATTACCACTAGGTCAAGTAACATAGAGTTTGGGCTAAACACAAATTAGGTTTTCCTTAAACAGTTTTCTATTTTTATTTTTTATTTTCCAAACAGTACTGGTTTTGCCACAAGACGGGAGTAGTGCCGCCAATCTCTGGAAGAGAAACTGAAAAACACGGAATAAGAAAGTGGCAATTAAAGACCCTGATAGAAAAAAAAGGGGATTTCAACACCATGGGGAAGTTGAAGGTATGTTAATTTGATGTAGATAAACTAGGTCACTGGTCTTGTTAATGTTATAGGGTTCCAACTGCTCAGCTCACTGAGCAAGTCATTGACTATGTCACTGCTCATGTTATTGTTATATTTTCATGTCACTGTGCATGTAACTTTACATGTCTATGATTGTGTTGTTGTTTTATTTATGTCACTGCTTATGTCACTGACAACTTTTGTAATTTTGTTTCAGAAAATTTTTGATAAAGTTAAAGAAGATGCAGAGGAAGAAGATTCTGAGTCTAATACAGACACAGAAAGTAAAGAAAAAAAGAATGATGGGCAAGAAGAAAATGTTGAAACTAGAACCAGTGGAAATATGGTGAAGGAGACTGCATCGAATGATAAACAGAAGAAAGAATTAGAGACAAATCTTCAGAAAAAGGAAGAAGAGCTAAGAGAGGTGGAAATAGAGAAAAAAGTCTTGGAAGAAAAAATAAGGAAATTGGAGAAAGAACTGGAAACAAGAAAAAAGAAAGGTGACAACATTAACAATGAGAAGATGGAGACAGAGATAGGAAAGACCAATGAAGAGAAGAATGAATTACAGACAAAGCTCGAGGGAAAGGAAGAAGAGCTAAGTGCTTTGAAAAAAGAAGTTGAGGAGAAAGAAAAGGAAATTGGCAGAATAAACGAAGAGAAGGAGGATATGTTATTGGAAAATGAGGTGTTGCAAATTGAGAAAGCCTCACTGATTAAAAGAGTGAAGCAATTGGAGGGCATAGTAATGGCACTAACTGAGAAGTATGAGTCGTTAATAGCACGTCCAGGTGATGACAACGACTCAACTCCACCTCCCCCACCACCTAGTTTCCCTCCACCAAAATCAAAGGCCCCTCAGGACAAGCCAACTGACAGCAAGCACTCCATAAACACAAAATCTCAAAGTGGAATTCAGGGAACTCAATCACAACCTACCGGCTCCACAGCAAGCGGATCTGCGGAACCTCACTCTACCGACCGAGGACATCAGTCACCACTTGAATGCCTTGCCCAAGTAGCTGCACAAGTTCATTCACCAACCTCTCTTGATGTTAAATTGAGAATGACGGAAGATGCTTGCACACTGAATACTGCTTGGGTTAATGCATTGTTTGTGTTTCCACCTCCGGGCGAGTTACAAACTCCACCTCTAAGAAAAGTCCATTTGGAAGATATGGAAGCAGAGCCACACAAGTATCAGATCATTGTATCACCAGAAGTTCAACCTATTTTTGACATTGAACCAATCAATTGCTGTCCTCATACGGAACAGATGACAAGAGCTGAGTTCACCAAGCCAATATTAGATGACATATCAGGGCAGGACTCAGAATCTATTGGCCTCTATTGTTATGTGGTTAGGGCGAAGAGAAACGAGACAGTACAAAAAAAAACATCATATTTTCTGGTGGGACGAAGTGAAAGAGCAAAGGCAGAGGGCGAAAATGACCAGAATCAAAGCACTGAAAAAGAAAAAAGGACAGACAGCTGAACAGCAGCCAGAGAAGGAAGTGATACATGATTTGACGATTCAAGTGGATGACGACGAAGAAACAGAAAAAAACGAAATTGAAGTCATAGATTGGCAAAAGCTACAATTGTACAACCTACTTGACATGCCAAATAAAAGCAAATTAGAGAAGTACTGGAACAAGGCAGAACAAAGGTAAAATTTCATGTTACAGCTCACCACCTAGTGACTTCAATTGCAATGTAGCTGGCATAGTCACTGGCCAAGTCACTGTACAGATCATTTTCAATTACCATATAGCTGGCACAGTAACTGGTCAAGTCACTGTCCAGATCATTTTCAATTGCCATGTAGCTGGCCAAATCACTGGTCAAGTAACTGTCCAGATCACTTTCAATTGACATGTAGCTGGCCTAGTCACTGGCCAAGTCACTGTCCAGATCATGGCAATTGACATGTAGCTGGCCTAGTCATTGGTCAAGTCACTGTCCAGATCATTTTCAATTTCCATGTAGCTGGCCAAGTCACTGTCCAGATCATTTTCAATTTCCATGTAGCTGGCCAAGTCACTGTCCAGATTATTGGCAAGTGAAAAGTAACTGGCTAAGTCACTGGACTAACACCATTCTATGTTATGCAGCGTATTATTCTGGGAGGGAAAAGAGGCTGGAAGCGAAATCACAAGGGCAGATGTCAAAATGTTCATAACCAATCAATCAATAGCAAACAACTGGATTGATTGCTATGGGGAAATATTGAAGGATGAAATGCAAAACGAAAGTTCACAAAATTTGGGAAGATCTGCTTTTATGCATACCATGTGTTGGGTAAGTATGACGAGAAATTTCTATAAAAATTGAATCCTTATCTCTCATTCTTTGTTTATTTATAACTCGTTCTATGTATTTCTTTCTTTCTTTTTTTAAATAGTATTCGACAATACATTTAACTGTGAGAAACCTCCATCAATACTTGTGTGAGCCGCTGTTCCAAAACATGGGAAAATGCAGCATGCTTTTCTTCCCAATTACCCATAATGAAGAATTTCACCACACGCTATTGGTCTTTGACAAGGACATACCGCAATGGCTGCATTTTGATTCAATGAAACCAAGAAGAGCAGGAACAGGGCAGTGCTTTAAAAGCATAAAAAAAATTGGTAAGAAACTTCTTACTGACCATGTATCTGACCATGTAACTATCACTCACTAATCCGTTAAAAAATACAGGTTGAAATGGTCGAGCTGTGGATGAGAGCAATAAAAGATCAAGCAGACGATATGCTGCAGCAAGGCTGCCGAATGAAATTTGACAAGAGTCAAAGCACTCACACAAAATTAAAGATGGTTGAAAGTATTTTGAGCGATGATGAGATAAGAACAATAAGGTGGATAAAGGAAAATTATGACGGTGGAAGGTTCCCTTTGAACCATGCCAGAATCTGCCCCCAACAAGACGAAGGATCGTAAGTCTATATTCAAAAATTTAAAATGATAACCTTACTGTTACTAAGTTGGTCAAAATCATTAACATGAAACTTTTTAATTGACAACAGATTAGATTGCGGAGCTTTTGTAATGTATTACATGGACAAAATGGCAAAAGAGGAGAAGATGCCAAACAAAGTCACCAAAGCTCAGATGATGAAATTCAAAGCTCAAATATTAAAAAAATTTGCTGAACATAAGCAGAGCTGGAACTCAGCAAATTAAGAATTTTAGATATTTGTTTGTTTACTTCAGAAATTTGTTGTTTAGTTCAGACTATAACTTGTATGGATCTTTTTATTCAAGATTAATGCATCTTCTGAATTCATAGGACAAGTCACTGACTTGGCCAGTGTCAAAGTAACTGGCCAAGTCACTGTCCAGACCCAAGTCACTGTCCATGTATATGGCGAAGTCACTGGCCATGTGAACTCACTGGCCAAGTCACTATCCATGTAACTGACAAAGTAGCTGGCCAAGTCACTGTCCATGTATATGGCGAAGTCACTGGCCATGTGAAGTCACTGGCCAAGTCACTGTCCATGTAACTGACAAAGTAACTGGCCAAGTAAAGTCGCTGGCCAAGTCACTGTCCATGTAAATGAGGAAGTCACTGGCCAATGAGTTGGGCAAGTGAAGTCACTGGCCATGTGATTGTTAAATAACCAACATCACAAACTATGTTACTTACACTTCATTCTTTGCAGAGTATACTTCTGGGATGGAAGACGGTATGGAGCACAGGTTTCAAGACAGGATTTAAAAGACATAACCATGTAACTGACAATGTATGTAACTGAACATGTAACTAAGCATGTAGCTGAATATGTAACTCGACAAAAAACATTAAAACTCTAAGTCACTAGAGAAGTCACAACCAAAATGATATTTCTATTTCAGTTTGCAGCGTGCCGCTGCAATGCAACGGCAGCGTTCCGCTACCAATTAACAAACCAAAGTTGGTGTAGATACTTCATTTTTTAATTGTCATTAATATTTGCAGCATGCCGCTGCACCGCAAAAACCAAACAAATTTTTTACAGCTAATTTTTTTATTTTTCATTAACATTTGCAGCGTGCCGCTGCACAGCAACGGCAGCGTTCCGCTGCCAATAACCAAATCTATAAGCAGTGATCCAACTACAAGTCATTGAACAAGAAACTGCCAAGATAACTAAAAACTAATGTCAATGGACAAGTCAATGTAAATCTAAAGAAAATGGTTATGTCAGTGTACATGTAACTATTAAAAACCTGTAGGACACAGAATACTGAAGAATTTATAAAAGAAAGTAGATACACTGTCTCATAGTCAAAAAAAATTCCAATGAGTAAGCACTTCTTATCATTTATTGAAAAAAATGAAAAATCAAAACAAAACTTCAAACTGTATTGGAGTCACTTGCTATGTCACTTGCCATGTCACTGTTAAAGGCATGTAAGCAGAATAGAACCTATATCGGAGCTGTACAACTCTTTCTGTTGTGACCATCACATTTTCCGCACCTACCACACTTGATTACCCTGGTTTGCTCGCTCCTTTTTCTGAACCTCTTCTTTCTAGGCCTTCCCGGTGGTCTTCTAGTCAAAGGAGGCTGCAATATCACCGCATCTCTACCAAAATCATGCACTTGCTTCGAAATAGAGGGAAGAGGATTAATTGGGAAAGAATATGTTTCTCGATATTTCTCCACCTTGTACAGCTCATTGACATACAAATACGGGGAAAAACCATGTTGTTGGATCACTACAAGGGCATGGGAACATGGGAAGGCATACAGCTGCCATTCTCCACACGAACAAAAGTGAGTTTCCAAATTTACCATGCTATTGTACTTTTGGCAGTGAACTTCATACACATAGGTATCAGACCTGCTCACTCTCCAATGCCTTCCGACTTCCAAATTCTCCTTCAGCTTCTTTTCAATCACCGGGCACAACTCAGAGAACCATTCTTGAGCATCCTGCTTCCGAGCAGCAATTGAAGCTATGGACTTCACTCTAATCCCATCATTAATATCAAAAATAGGAAGACTCTTCAAAGGCAACACCCAATTATTGAAAGACTCAGCCAAGTTATTTGTCATTTCACCAAATTTTTCGCCGTTAAAGTACGCCATACACCAGTTCTCCTTCGGAAGATCCTCCAGAAATTGATCAACTATGTCGCCACCTTCACTCCTCAAGATTTCCATGTTGAACTCATACATCTCCAATGTGCGAGAATAAGCACAACACATAAACAAGTAAGGAATCCGATCCTTAAGGTAAGAACCAGCTGGAATTTTGTCAGAAAGGTTAGCCATCAGATGTCTAAAACAAAACCCATGTGGATTATTGGGAAACACCCTAGGGAAAGCACTAAGAAGCCCAACATGACGATCAGAAATGAACGTCACCCTCCTCATAGGGTGTTTTGCATACTCTTCAGCCAGAACCTCAAGAAAAAAATCTCCAATTACTCTCATTTTCAGAATCGACAATAGCATAAGCAACTGGATACAAGCCTGAACAGAAAAACAAAATGATGTCACTGTCATGTAACTGTTAATGTCACTGACCATGTCGCTGACATAACTGCATATTACTTGACAGTGACATGGCCAGAGACATGTCATTCAAATCACAGAACATTTAAGTCATTGGACATGTAACTGTCAATGAACATGTAACTGACAATGTCAGTAGCAAGAAAAATAAAAAACTAGAAATAATGAAGGAGATTCATCCTTGATTGGCATCCTTTGCCGATGCAGCAGTAATCTGCCCCTTGTACTTGTTGGTAATGAATGTAGCATCAATGAAAATAATAGGTCTACAAAATTGGAAACCCTTCATCCATGCACCATAGGTCACAAACATACGCTGAAACCTGTGTGTTTCTCGATGAAACTCAACCACTATCCTAGAGTCGGGGTTTGACTTCATAACAGACTCACTGAACCAAAGTAGCTGAGAATAAGACTCAGCTTCATCACCATGCAGGGCTGTTTTTGCCAACTCCGTACCATACCAAACTGTACGATAAGGAACATCCAAACCATAATCACTCTTGATCTCATCAGCTATATCAATTGGCTTTTTGTTTGGATTCGCACGAATCTTATCAAGCACAATAGACTTGACAACCTTGGATCCCATCATCTTACTCTTCTGCAAACGAATCACACCATGACAAGTGTGAACATTAACTAACCTTTTAATCATAAAGAAACCATTAACCCTGCATAAATAAGCCTTCACAAGCCAATTGCAGCCCTGAGAATGTTTCCTAGAACACTGAGCAATAACACGAACCTTGTCATTTCTAACAAACTCATATGAAAAACCAATTTCTATGGCATACTTACGCAGCTTATCTCTAAACTCAACAACCCCACCCTCAAACTTTTGGCCTTTAGAATGAATATAACTCTCCCAACCTTTCGTCATATAACTCTTCGGTGCCTCTGCCCTATAACACCCCAAATAATCATTCTCCTCAAGCATGGTACTAGAATCCTCACACACTGTATTACTCACCACGCTTTCACTAATAGAAGGCAAATCAGTCACAAACACTTCAATGAAATCAGAATTGTAATGAACCAAATTCATAAAAATCATTCTCATATCAACTTCACTCTCTAGAAAACATGAACTAGAATCCGGAGGAATAATGTACCTCAACATGAAATTTCCTTGAATCAAATTCGGAAAACGAGAGCGTATTGAATTGCATAGGTCAACAAACGACCAATTATGCAACAATGGAACTGTCGCTGCTTCACCAGAATAAATAAACTTGACAACATAGCTAGTATCCATAACAACTGCACAAGAATAAAACAAAATCACTATCCATGTCAGTACTAAGAAAATCAACAGAATCAACACAAACAAGTCACTGCCAAAGTAACTGTTAAAGCCTGAACAAAACAGCAGTATTAAAAATGTAACTGGCCATGTCACTGATAAAAAAACACAGTATAGAACAAATATAGTACTGCAATAGCACAAAAACATCATCAACAATTCAACATAGAATTGAGTCGACGAAGGAGAAGAACAAAGTAATCCAAAACGAACAATTCAACAATTTAACACAAACAACAAAAAAACACTGCAAAATCCAAAACGAACAAATTCACAGAGAGAAGGCTTACAGATCAAATCAGAGAAAACCAGAGAGAGGAAGAAATACAGAGACTGTAACTAAGCACTGAGTCGACGAAAAGAAGAACACAATAACGTGATCAAGACGAACACCGACGAAGCCAAAGATCCAGAAAAAGAGAAGAGCCGCGGAAGCTCCAAAACCACTCAAACTGAGATTTCAGATCGTCGCAGAGGGACAAAACTAAATCGGAAGCTTCAGACGGAGAGGGCGGAGAAGAAAGAATCTCGGAAAGAGATCTCCGAACAAATCGAATCGGAAGGTTTCTGATCAAAGGAGAGAGAAAATTGAGCTCGCAGATTTTGAAATGGAAGGTTATAAAGGTTTATTACCTTAGGGGCAGAATCGGAATGTTAAAAATTAAAAACTGACCTTTTGTAACATGACCTCATTATTCATAAGAACTAAACTAATATTAATAACAATTCACAGAGGACCTTTTTATCAAGTGGAAAACTATGTGACCTTATTTTCATTTCACTCTCTAAAATGACATTTTCCATCATTTCCCTATTAATAAAACAATTTAATAATCTGGTCCCATTTTTATTTATTTATAAAACAATTTAATAAGGTGGGCTTGGACTAGAAGTGTCGTGGAAAATAGGGAATCAAAATCATGATAGGGAAATTTTGCAGTTTTTAGGCAAACGTTTTCTTTGGGTCGGGCTGGGTTTTGACTTATTTGGGCCGAGCTGCCCCAAAATTTCATGTTCACTGTAGCTAGTTTGAAAGTCAAAGTTTCACTACTTAATGCTTATGCATTGAAGGAACATTCTTGTAAAATTTAAAACAGTGTTTTATCTTGTTTTAAATGTAAAAAAGAAGTTACTTCTGCACTTATAATCAATTCAGGAATTTTTTTTTCAGGGTATCAAATCCCCTCTTGTAGCTTGGGATCAAGCTTGTCTCCCCAAAGTTATGGAAGCTTGGGATCAAGCTTGCCTTGTGTTTGGGTCAATTCAGTCAAGGAAAATTCTTACTAATCCTCGAAATTGGTGGGTAAACTAGTTATTTTCTAATTCTTTTTTTTTTTTTTTATTTGTCAATCATACGGTGTCCTCAAATACTTCCTAGACCCAGAGACTAATCCGTGCTCGGGGGATCGTGAATAACAAGGCTTCAAATTCTTTAGTTAAATGTATCTTAGATGCTAGACCTTTAGTTATGGAAGGTATAAGATGAATTGTAGGTAATAGTGAGTGTGAGGGAATTCTTTCTTGGACTTTTAATTGGGTTTTACCTTTTCCTCTTTACTTATTGATTCCTTAACAAGATAGACATCGTTCAGATTGGAATTTTAAGGTCTCTTGTTTTATCCAGAATTGCTAATGGCATAAGAAAGCTTTACTTTTAGTTCTTCATGTTGATATAGTTCTTCAAATTTTAGCTGTTCCTATTCCTTTTAATCCTATGTCAAATGAGTTCATTTAGGGTCCTTCAAGTTCTGGTAAGTTCTCTATTAAAACTGCTTCTTGGTTAATTTCTCAAACAGCTTGTGCTCGTTCTAAATCTAAATTTTTGAATAAAATTTGGAATTTAAATATACCCTTAAGTATTTAAGATTTTTGCTTGGACCGTTCTGCGAAATAAGTTGAAGACAAGAGACAATCTCTCTCTGTATAACCATAATAAAACCTTGGTCTACTTGTCCTTTTTGCCTTACTGGCCTTGACCATTTATTTATAGTTTATACACTATGAGTTTGCTCATTTGGTTTGGTGTTTGTCTAATTCCTTGCCTTCTTCTTTATTGTGGAATGGTTCTTTTCTGTCTTGATTAGAATCTCTATTCCACAATCCAAATTTTACTATAGATTCTATTGCTCAAGTCCTAGTTATCTCTTGGTCTATTTGGCATACAAGAAATCAAGTTGTTTTTCAACAGTTAGCTCTTCCCCTTCTCAATAATTTTTTGGGGTTGCTATGTGCTTTGGGAGCTAACTATTGTAAGACTAATCCAAAAATATTTCATTCTACGGTTTCCAAGTATTTTCAGGTAAAATGGAATCCTTCAAACCATGATCAGATAAAGATTAACTTTGATGGTTATGTTAAGTAGGATACAGCTTCTATTGATTTTGTTTTTAGAAATTGTGAAGGTCAACTTGTTTTTGCTACTGCTAAAAGACTTGACCCTTCTTCATTTCTTGTTGTTGAAGCAACTGCTCTGAGAGATGCCCTACATTCTGATCAGTTCTACAATTATCATAACATTTGGGTGGAAGGTAACTTTAAACTTCTCATTGATTGTGTCTAACACAAAGCTGTTGTTCCTTGAAGAATCAAGTCCTTGGTTGAAGATATTTGGAAGCTTGCTTATTCTTTCTCTTTCATCAGATTTAGGATATCTTTCGTGAAACTAATTTTATAGCTGATAAACTTGCAAATTTTTATCTTCAAGATCGATTTCCTGTAGTTTGGCATAGTTGTCTTCCCTTGTCTGTGTCACAAGCGTTTTAGTTGGATCAACTGGGTAGGGGGGGGGATAGCTAGAGGTTTTGTTTGTAGTTGTGTTTTATGCTTTAGTTTCTGTCATAAAAAAAGGACTAAATTCAGTTTACCCCCTCCAACTTAGGGGTAAACATCAAGTCAGTCCCTAAATTTTTTTTTTTTAATCAAGATCGTCCCTGAAGTTCTGTTTTTCATCATCCGCGTTCAAATCACAAAATTCTCTCCGAGCATGACGTCACTTGCTGAGTTGGCCCCGACATGGGGCCCCACTTTTCAGTTTTTGGGCCTCACTTTAGATTAAATGTCGAAATTACCCTCCTCTACCCCATACTATTTTCCTCGTCTCTCTTCCTCGGTTCCTCCTCCTCTTCTTCTTCTTTTTCTTTTTCTTCTCACTTCGCCGTCTCCACCCATTCACGGAGCTAACAGTCCGCGTCGCCATCCCACTTGGCCTCTACCTCTACTACCTCCTCCATCTACAAGAGCAAGCTCGCATCTAAGGACCACGCGCCTCCCTTCCCTCCCTCATCCTTCTTCGCTGCCATGCTCGACGACGCTCTGACCTCCAACGATGACCTCGAAACCATCTCAGCACACGGCAGCAGCCCCGATTCCGACTCATACAATCCATTCCTAAACTTCAAGTTCGAGTTTGTCTTCAGTGGAGACGACGTGGAGGAGGTGGGTTCCGGCGAGCTGGGCATGGGCCAGGCCGTGTTCGATGAGTAGGATTTTGTTGTCAAGGGTGGTGGTGTAGACAGCCATGGTTGTAAAGCACAAGAAGACAAAGACGAAGATGATAAAGATGAAGGTCTCAGATTCGAGCAGCCCCATTTGGCCTTCCACCGACGGGATACCGGCCTAAAAAACTCCCACAATCAATTTTCCAAGGTAACCCATTTCTAAAGCTTTGATTTTTCTCTTCTGGGTTTCTTTCATTTTGGCTAAAGTTTCAATCTTTGGTCATGGGCTTTTATTTTTTGTGTAGGTTTGCTCAGCTATGTAATCTGGGTTCTGAATCAGATCACTAAGTATCAGAATTCTTATTTGTTTTGTGTTTCTGTTGGTGGAATATAGTTTCTAGGTGGTTTCTTAAGCACGGGTTTGTTTTTCGAAGTTTGTACCTTGAGTCCTTGACTGAATTGAAGCTGAAGTGAAATCTGGTTTTATGGTTTGGGTGGTGGGGGGATGCCTCTGGAGAGAAAAGAGAGTGGGTTTGGGGAGATTGGGAGATGAGGGAAAGGAGACAGTGTGTAGTAGGAGACTGGTTTTGTTGGTGAAGAGATTGAGAGCGGGAAGTGAGGTAGGAGAGGAGGGTTGTGTTGCGCTCATGGTGGCCGTTGAACGGAGCTGCGAAGGGATTTGTGTAACCCCAAAGGGGGTTGTGGGATGTAGGAGAGGTCGAGAGGAGGAGGGAGGAGAGAGGAGAGGATCAGAGGAGGGTAATTTCGACATTTCATCTAAAGTGAGGCCCAAAAACTGAAAAGTGGGGCCCCATGTCGGGGCCAACTCAGCAAGTGACGTCATGATCGGAGAGAATTTTGTGATTTGGACGCGGATGATGAAAAACAGAACTTCAGGGACGATCTTGATTAAAAAAAAAATTTAGGGACTGAACTTGATATTTACCCCTAAGTTGGAGGGGTAAACTGTATTTAGTCCTAAAAAAAATTATGAGAAATGTGTTTTATCAATGACCGAAAGATAGTAGATTGCGAGAATCGGGTACACTTGAATTGGTTGGGTTGTTAGTTTTCTGTTTACTGTTTTAGACTTCATTTTTCAAGGTTCCTAATATAATGTAGTGTTAAATTTTGGAGGTTATGCTTATTATGCAATGAAAATTTTTGGATTGCCCTCAATAATATTGACATTTTCGTTACATATTCCTATAGTCTTGCTCTCCTAAAACATAGTTTTAAGTGGCTATGAAGGACAAATGCATCTCAATCACATGTATTAAAGTTAAAAGCTAAAATAAAGTAAATATTGTGTATTTATATTCAGCTGTAGATATTCTTAGTAATTCTTAACTTTTTACCTCCTCCATTTTAACATTTATCTCTGCCGCCCCCCCCCCCCCCCCCCCCTCAAAACTCAAATGCCCTCCCTCCCTCCCCTAGGTTCTCTACTCTGCGATGGCCAACGAGATTAATCAGTTTCCGGCCTCACCCAAGTTTTTCATTGATTGGGTTTCGACTGCTTTGAGCAGTTCAGAGAGTTGGTTGATGATACCTGGATTCCAGACAATGTAAGGATGCATTGTGTTGATTCGTTCTTGTTTTGCTTCTGACGTTTTTTATTGACTGCAATTAGGGATGGCAATGGGGCGGGTTGGGGATGGGGATCACAATACCATCCCCATCCCCAGGGTAATTCTCCACCCCCATCCCCTCCTCAATCCCCAATAAAAATATATTGGGGATTCTCCGTCCCCATCCCCACTGGGGATGAAGCCTCCATACCCGCCCCAAATCCCCTATAAGAATTTAAAAAATAGAATAAATTTTTTCTCATATTGCTTTTTTTAAAATCAAAATTTACAGCAAGTAAAATCAAAACATGATTTAATTCATAAATCATAATTCAGTGAGTGCAAAAGTCAAACATCATTAAAGTAAAAGGGTAGTCATTAAAGTAAAGTAGTAAATGTATATATGTGTGATTTATATTATATTATAATATATATATATATATAAATTAAATATATGTAATATCATTGGGGCGGGTTTGGGGATGGAGATCATAATACCATCCCCGCCCCATCCCCAATCTTAAATAGTGGGGATTGGGGATCCCCATCCCCATTCCCCATTTGTCCCCAAATTCTCCCCCCATTAGGGGCGGCTATCCAATGGAGCTCCGCCCCGCTGGGGAATTTTGCCATCCCTAACTGCAATGCCTGTGGAAGAATAAATTTTTTTTTTTTTTTTAATAGAGAAGAAATGTGTAATTTGATTGCTTTGGTTTGGTCCTTTACTATTCTTTGTTTCCCAACATTAAATTAACAAAAAAGATTTGTGTGCAGTGGTTTTCTTAGTTTTCCCAGAACTCATTTGTGGCAATACACACATGCATTCATTTATATACAATCACACATGCCGACATTGGTAATAAAACTAGTGTTTCGTATAGAAAACATGCAGAGAGAAACATGATATATGTATATATGCAGGCCATATCACTTGAATCATTGTTGCATTCCTATTTACTTTGAGGTTTGGTATAGATCATGTTGGTGTTACAAAGTTTGGCTTATGTTTACCTGCTACCTACCTATCAAGAAAGTTGTTATTACCCACTTGAGATTTACTGGCTGCAATCTGATCATTGCCTCTGCAAACTGAAACAGTATTCATTCTAGAATAAGTGTAGCATTTAGTATTAGGATTATGCATTTGGTAATTAGTTGCAAGAATTGATATCACGATTGCTAGCAAACATTGTTGTTTTTTCTTCAAATTTCCACGGTTTATGCTTGGTTCTCATTACTTTTCCGTCCAAGATTATTGTTTAAAGTCCAAGAGACCAGAAAATTTACAATTCAAAATAACACTTTCAATATGAATAGGTTTGATCGTCTTTGATCAACTGAGGGAGGGTTGATCATGGTTCACAAAGCGTCCTAAGGTTTTTATGAAACCCTGGTCATTCTACTCATACTATCAAACTGCTATCCTTTTGTCAAGTTTTTGAATCCAATATGAAGTGCTACAGTCATGCTCCCCTCGCATCCGCCATACATGCCACAATAGCAGCAAAAGCTTCTTCTTTGTGGTCATTTGACATTCAAGTTTAACACCAATTAGATGCCAAAGACTCCTTCTATGTATAGTGCTGAAAGCCTGAAAGTTTGATAGTGCTTCATCATAGGTCGATTCCTTTCAATATTAGTGCTAGCCTAGGGGATGGTCTCATATATGTGGGCAACGAACATGATTCTACATCAAAGGAAAATTTATCCTAGAAAGAGCTATCTAAGATGTGAGAGATGTGGATTCATTAATTACTTGGTAGTTGGTATGGGATTGTAGGAAGTTATACTTGTACCACTCCAACTCAGAGCAAAGACTTTCAAGTTTTCAAACGAGAGCATAATAATGGTCCTCGTTGTTGATCTAGGTGATCTTATATTGTCAAGACCAGCAGATTCTTCATCCAACTGCCATAGTCCTCAAAAGAAATTGCATCTAGCTATTTTGCTTTCAGACGGTCCATGTTTAGCATCATCATTGAGTGGGCATGACCTAGGTGTACGTGTTTTCCTTGACAAGACAGATGATCAAACCTTATATTCAGCTCAAGGATCATTCTTCTATCAAATAAAAGTATAAAACACCAGACCTGTTTGGTTCATGCCAAATCTTGTGTAGCTTAATTTATTTTTCCAAATGCATTTATATCTGTTTGCACACATTATCTTCTTTTGTTTGGTTCCTTCCCTGGAAAATGAGATTTTTGCCTGGCTTTCTTTCGGCTCAACTCTTTAGAAGGCTGCTGTGAACATGGCCATTGGTCATATCTTATGACATTTTCTTGAGAGCGCTGTATCTAAATCTCGTACCACTAAATTAGTCAGTTTGGTTCGGTATTTAGGAACCCAAAAGAATGATGTCAATGACACTTTCTTATGTCAATGACACTTTCTTACTTGAAAGGCTAAAGAATGATGTCAATGACGCTTTCTTACTTGAAAGGCTAAAGAAAGAAATATTATTTAGAGGGTACAACCGCAAAACAGAAGGCATATCAACCAACCAGGTTAGATATTTTCCCACTACTACTACCAATTAATTGTACCATCATGCAGTGCAACTTCAGCTTGTTACTATCTTTAGCTATGGAACCAAGTGTTTGTTCATTTAGTTTGCCATCTGTTATGAAGTCTGTGTTAAGAAAAAGTGAAAAGATAGTCCTTCATACGAATCAAACAGGTTAGGTGTCGTCTATTGATTCTAAAAACAAGCCTCATTATTACAGAACTTTGATGCAATCTCTTACAGTTTGTTTTTGGTTACACCTATATATCCTACATTGACTTGACTTGAGGTAATTTACCCTTTCTACCCTTAACATCCCCCCTCAAGCTGATGGGAGAAAAAAACTAATATCAGATTGCAACAGTAAAGAGATTATTGGCTAGGAGAAGTTTCTTTATTTTCTTATTTTTTATGAACATGTAAGAGAAGACCAAATTTTTTACTTAGCCATTTTGAAGGTTTTCAACATCCTATAAAGTAGATTCCATTTCAAGATTTTCCTGAGTAATTCTAATTATAGAGATGAAGCCTAAGTAATTTCAAGACCTCAAAATATTTACTGATGAAGCATAGACTGGTGTCAAGGTTTTGTCAGGCATGCTATAGATTTTACTCGGAAGAACCTGCTATATATAGAATGCAATTTTTAGGAAGTTAAAGATTAGCAATTTGTTTTAGGTCAAAAATACTTCTTATCTAAATACTTTTTGTTAAGAAACATATATATTCCATGCATTCTGTGTTGAATTGTGTGTTTTTACCTGAAATTTTACGTCTTAAAGACATGCTGATCGTCAATGTGATAATAAGATGGGGATCAAAATATTTTCATGCATGCTGTCTTCACGTTCTTGTTTCTACCTGAAAAAGTAAAACTAATAGTAAATTTCATCTAGGACATAGTAAGATTGGGTGCATGGTCTGTAAAATAACCATATACATGCTCACAACATATGCACACAATCATAAAAGGGATTAAGGCTTACCTTCAGCAATTACTGGCATGGATTCCATCTTATGCGGCTGCAAACACAAACACTGAATATAGCCTTCTGTTACTTACCAACTTGCTTCTCAATGGACAGGACAATATGCAAAACGTCGGTAGTAATCAGGGACCAATTCATCTGTATATATAGGTGACTTAAACCTCAAGAAGCTTCCCATTAAAGCTATCCATATCGGTTTAGGTTTCCTAGTTAGATTCCTAATGTAACACTTCATTGTAGTCTTTCTTGCAGACTAAGAATAGGATTACTTACCTTAATGAATAGATACACTGCTTCATTAAGTTACAAGTATTGATTTATAGTTTGTATCCATGTTAAACTAGGATTGATATTAAGCTAATCATCAATTACTTTATGATGATATGTGTTATGTCCATATTTGATCTTACAATCTCCCCCTTGGACTCACACATATCATGCTCGATGATTTGCACCAGAGAACATCAAAACCTACTTAACTTACTGAAGTGCGCGCCAGATAACAAACTCAAATCGAAAATCCATTCCAACATGGTCAGATCACAGTTACTTATGCAGAGCAAGAAACAGTATACATTTTAACAAAAATGCAGAGTTTCAAAACCACAAACATAAGCTCCTGCAATCCACATATGTCAAACCAGAAGTGATACAATATATGTTAATGTGTATCAACAAGTAAACATATATTAGGTCATACTTTATGTTTCTAAAACCAGAAACTCAAGCAATTTTTCTGAACACTGATGGCTTAAAATTATTGCTTGAACCTCAACATCATGCTATACATGATTTAAGCCATCTGATAGCAAGTATGATATTTAAAACAAGATGATAATTTCCAAAACAAAACAATAAAGCTGCAGCAAAATCATAACTGGAAATACCTCAAAATTTTATTGATAATCAAAACTGTCATTACAAATAAGTTGTGATAAACAAAAGTCAAAAATATCACAACTGAAAATACAAGAACTCAAGAACCTTAAAATTTTAAATTGCTCCAACTGGACTAACTCTCTACTGAATCTAAGCATCTAGATTAGCTAAAACTCCAATGCTTGTTGTATGCTTCTAGAATGCTGCTACTGACAAGGCCTTGGTGAAAGGATCTGCTAGCTGTGAATTTGTGTCAATACTCAAAACAACTATTTCACCATGCTTTACTCTCTAACACTGTAATACTTTAGATCAATGTGTTTAGAATTATTTGACCTTTTACTGTTCTTGCTAAAGAAAACTGCAGCCTCATTGTCACAATAAATCACAAGTGTTCCAGCCACAATGTGACTCAATACTTTGGTCTGCATGAGAAAATTCCTAATCCAAAGTCCTTCACACACAGTTTCATATACTGCAATAAATTCGGCCTGCATAGTAGAAGTTGAAACAAGTGTTTGTTTCATGGTTTTCCAAGCAATAGCACCTCCTGCAAGCATGAACACATATCCACAAGTCGATTTCTTGGAGTCCGGATAATTCCCTACAAAATCCGATTCTGAGAATCCAATGAGTTTCAGATCCTCCACTTGCCTATAAACTAGCATATGGCTTTTAGTTCTCTGCAGGTATCTCAACACTTTCTTCCCAGCTACCCAATGTTCATGGCCTAGATTAGATTGGAACCTTGACAAAATCCCTACTGCAAAAGACAAGTCTGGCCTAGTGCAGACTTGTGCATACATGAGACTTCCTACAAGTCTGGCATAAGGCTTTGACTCCATATTTTCCTTTTCAACATCACTATTGGGACTTTGCTTCTTGGTTAACTTATCTCCTTTGGACATGGGAACTTCTCCAGCTGCACACTTCTCCATACCAAACCTCTTTAAAACTTTGGTAATATAATTGTGTTGAGACAAACCAAGTAGTCTCTGTGCCCTATCTCTTTTAATCTCAATACCCAGTACATAGGATGCTTCTCCTAAGTCTTTCATGTCAAAATTCCTTGACAGAAAACTCTTGGTATCTTTAAGCAATTTAATGTTACTGCTAGCCAAAAGTGTATCATCCACATAGAGTACCAGAAAAATAAAATTGTTCCCAACTGTCTTCAAATAAACACATTCATCAACAAGATTTTCTGTAAATCCAAAAGTAGAAATCACAGAATCAAATTTCTTGTACCACTGTCTAGAAGCTTGTTTAAGGCCATAAATTGATTTTCTTAATTTACACACTAAGTTTTCACTTTCAGCTTGTACAAACCCTTCTGGCTGCCTCATATAAATCACTTCATCTAGTTCACCATTCAAGAAAGCTGTTTTAACATCCATCTGGTGCAGCTCCATATCAAAATGAGCCACTAAAGCCATGATTATCCTAAACGAGTCTTTTGTAGAAACTGGAGAAAAAGTCTCAGTAAAGTCAATGCCCTCTTTCTGTGTAAAACCCTTGACAACCAATCTTGCTTTATGTCTCTCTACATTGCCATTTGCATCTCTTTTGGTTTTGAAAACCCATTTACAACCTATAGGCTTCTGGTTGGGGTCAGGTTCAACTAATTCCCAAACTGCATTTTGACTCATGGAATCAATTTCTGCTTCCATTGCTAGCTGCCATGGATGAGATTCACTACTTTCAATGGCCTGATTAAATGTAGTTGGATCATTGTCCTCTGCACAATCCATTTCAATTTCTGCTTCTTGTAGATAAACAATGTAGTCACTCTCTTCCCCCCCATAAGTCGAAAATTCTTCCATGCTTGGGCACGTCAGCTTATTATGGAACGTTGGATATCAAGTCTGAAATCTAACGGTTTAAATTGTTAACCGGGTGACCTGCTCTCCTATTCTATTTCTGACATTCACACCAGACGACAAGTTTATCTTCGAGAAGGAAGCACATGATTCCATATCTGTAATCTGTTCGATGGATAGCAGAGATAGATGAGTTTGTCCAGTCCAAGATGATCGGTTTCTGAAAGGAGGAGGAGAGAGGGTTTGATGTAGTCAAAATGATCACATTCTGAAGGCATGGCATTCCTCTTGCGTGAGTTTCTTCTCTTACTGAATTGGGTGCAATTGAATCTGCACATATGGTGAATCGGTTGAATTCGGGTCATGGGATTTAAACCCCGCTGCAAGTTGCCTTGGTCTTTCTGCATGAGACAAGAACATGTAATTTGATTGTGAATTCGGAGATTTCAACTAAGCCAAGCCATGGGTATGCATACAATAATTGAACTACCAGCATGAGTCCTCCTTTTTTAACTAGCTGCATAGTTTCGAATAAGTAAACCACAACGAGAGGAACTCTAGAACTCACCAAGTTGTTGGTTGTGAATTTTGATAGAATCCAAAAAAGTGTAAACGTCGAGGCCTCCGGCAGGGTCGGAATTGCTTGGGGTTATCTCCATTTCTCTTTATCGATGAATAAGGAAGTCCGATAGGAGGAACCGTTTATTTGATTTTTTTACTACTGCATTTTGCCTCACTTTTCAATCATGGCCAGATGAGGCCAGCCGCATCTACAAGTTCCAGAGATTTGAAGATGTGAAGAACCCAGAAAAGGAATGTGGAAGAAGAATCTGACACTAGTTATATTTTATTTTTTGAATAAAGTTATATTCTGTTTTAATTGAAAAAATGTGTTGGAGTAAGATTGGTTGGCGTATTGGTGAGGCATTGTAGCAGTTGAGTTGGCTGCAAAGGTTCGAGTCACGTGGGCTGCACTATTTGGTTTTTTTTTTTTTTTTTTTAACAAATTTATTGGTGTTTTTTGACAAAGGGCAATTTAATTTGTTAAACTTTTTATTATTATTATTATTTATATCTATACTATTATTAAGATAAGAGACTTTGTTAGTCAAAATGTATATGAAATTACATATGGATCCTTACATCATATATTAATTTGAAATTATATTTAATAGCTAAGGGATAAGTAGGTAAATAACAAAATCAAAATTTTTTCAAAAACAATCATTTACTTATGTGCAGATAACTTCTCACTTACCCACTATGTGCATTTCATCTAAGCTAAAACTTTCCACTAAGGGCATGTTTACTTACTTGGAATGGGAGGGAATGATTACGGGGTAAAAACATTCCTGCGTTTACTAACACATAAAGGAATCGGAATGATTCTAGGTAAAAGAATTCCTGCGTTTACTAACACATGAAGGAATCGGAATGGATGTAGGTCCCACCTCCTTATCAGGAATCGATTCCTGAATACTCAGGAATTCGATTCCGAAGGGGGGAGATGGGTTTAGGAATCATTCCTCCGGAATCAATACCGATTCCTTTCTTCTCCCATTCCACTTGTCTCCGATTCATGATTATTTTCCATTCCAAGTAAGTAAACGTGCCGTAATTGTAATAACTCCTCACTTATTTTGAAAAAAACTTTTCCAT
This sequence comes from Rosa lucieae, assembly GCA_024704745.1. Lineage (NCBI taxonomy): Eukaryota > Viridiplantae > Streptophyta > Magnoliopsida > Rosales > Rosaceae > Rosa > Rosa lucieae. Next base: position 13,205,627 of record CM045497.1, on the reverse strand, counting down.
ATCTATTTAATTAATAATTATTCACACCCATCGGGTGTGTTTTGTTCTAGTTATTATTAAGAGAAGGGGGTTTGTTAGCCAAAGTAGACGTGAACATACTCAAATACCCTCACACCATAAGTTATATTAAATTAATATTTAATAAATTAGGGATATAAATGTAATTAACAAAATAATAGAAAAGTAAAAACAAAAAACAAAAAATTTCTTCTGCAGATAACTACCCCTACCCACTATCTACATTACCCTTACTTCCCACACCCACTATGTGGAGATATCTAACACTACTTACAAATATTATTTTTTAGTGAAAAAAATTCTTGCACATGCAGAGCATGTAATTGCAAACTAGTTTAGTTTGTTATAACAGCGTAAAAAATTATAATAAAAAGATTAATGAAATTATACTAAAAGTTAAACTTTTATAATAAGAAAAATAAATACTCATTTTAATTTTAATGGTGGAGATAGACTTTTTGGATAAAAGAAAATCTTATTTTGATTAAAATAAGTAAGCATTTTAATTTTAATAAGTAATCGATAGATTTGACACTATCCATGTATTTACTAATGTCAAATCTATCAATTTAAAAAAAAAATTATCACACAAAATTTTTATATGAACATATTAGTTTTATGTGGCTTTTAGCATTTAGAATTGACCTAGAAGATCAAGACACAAACGACAATGAAAATATCTGAAATTTTGACCACAACTATTTATTATTATCATGATAACATCCGACGGTTGATTTTCATAAAGTTTATTTCCTCCACATTGTTGCTTATAGAAGGTATACTTTTCGATACAACTAATAAACAAGTTGCACTACATTAGTAGACATATATAAGGATTTTGTGCAGTCCAAATAATCAAAATTAGAAATTGATAAATTTGACATTATCCATCTATTTATAGCGTGTTAATAGGTATTATGTAAAAAAATTAACCCAATCCGCCGTCATTTCGATATCAAATAAAGGGGTCAACCTTATATACGCATATATTTCCCTAAGGGGAGCTAACCCGCGAGGAGATAAACTTTTTAAATTTTGTACATTATTTGATATACCTCATACCCATGAGAGTATAAGAGCTGACAGATCGAAAAAATAAGTTGCGAATAAGCGGTTATGAGCATATTAGTTTTATGTGGATTTTAGGATTTAGAGTTGACTTAGTAGATCGAGACCTAAACGACGGCGAAAATAGTTGAAATTTTGACCACAACTAGTTATTATTATCGTGAAAACATCCAACGGTCGATTTTGATAAAGTCTATTTTCTCCACGTTGTTGCTCATAGAAGGTATATTTTTTTATAAACTAGTTGGACTACATTAGTAGACATATAAAAATTTTGTGCAGTCCAAATAATTGAAATTGGAAATCGATAAATTTTATATTACCCATATATTTATAGCATATTAATAGGTATCATGTAAAAATATTAACCCAATCCGCCGTCATTTCGGTATCAAATAAAGTAGTCAACCTTACGTACACCTATACTTCCCTAAGGGGAGATAAAATGCGAGGAGATAAAATTTTCAAAATTTTTACATTATTTGATATACGTTGTACTCATGAGAGTATGAGAGCTGACAGATCAAAAAAATAAGTTGCGAATGAACGGTTATGAGCATATTAGTTTTATGTAGTATTTAGGGTTTAGGGTTGACCTAGTAGATCGACACCTAAACGACGATGAAAATAGCTGAAATTTTGCCCACAACTATTTATTATTATCATGATAACATCCAATGGTTGATTTTGATAAAATCTATTTCCTCCACGTTGTTGCTCATAGAAGGTATACTTTTTGATACAACTAATAAGCTAGTTGGACTACATTAGTAGACATATAAAGATTTTGTGCAGTCCAAATAATCAAAATTAGAAATCAAAAAATTTGACATTACCCATCTATTTATAGAGTATTAATAGGTATTGTGTAAAAAAATTAATCTGATCCGCTGTCATTTTGGTATCAAATAAAGCGGTCAACCTTATATAAATCTATACTTCCATAAGAGGAGTTAAATCGCGATGAGATAAGCTTTTCAAAATTTTTACATTATTTGATATACGTCATACCCATGAGAGTATGAGAGCTGACAGATCGAAAAAATAAGTTGCGAATGAGTGGTTATGAACATATTAGTTTATATGGTATTTAGGGTTTAAGGTTGACCTAGTAGATCGAGACCTAAACAATGATGAAAATAGCTGAAATTTTGACCATTACTATTTTTTCTAATCATGATAACATCCAACGGTCAATTTTGATAAAGTCTATTTCCTCCACGTTGTTGCTCATAAAATGTATATTGTTTGATACAACTAATAAACTAGTTAGACTACATTAGTAAACATATAAAGATTTTGTACAGTCCAAATAATTGAAATTGAAAATTGATAAATTTGACATTACCCATCAATTTATAGCGTAATAATAGGTATTGTGTAAAAAAATTAACCTGATCAGTCGTCATTTCGATATCAAATGAAGTGGTCAACCTTATATGCACATATACTTCCTTAAGGGGAGCTAAACCGCGAGGAGATAAACTTTTCAAAATCTTTACATTATTTGATATACCTCAAACTCATGAGAGTATGAGAGTTGACAGATCGAAAAAATAAGTTGCAAATGAGCAGTTATGAGCATATTAGTTTTATGTGGTATTTAGGGTTTAGGGTTGACCTAGTAGATTGAGACCTAAACGACGACGAGAATAGCTGAAATTTTGACCATAACTATTTATTCTAATCAAGACAACATCCAACGGTCGATTTTGATAAAATCTATTTTCTCCACGTTGTTGCTCATAGAAGGTATACTTTTTGATACTTTCAGGTCACTAATATTGTCAAAAGGAGAACAATAACCAACAAATTTAAACTAATACATGCAGTTTATTATACATTTATAACCCTATATTTATAAATTATATTCTTTGTTGTGGAACTCCATTGAGACATAAGAAGTTGAAAAAATCGACCGTTGGATGAGATGATTGGAATATTTTTTGCTCATAGTTAAAATATTATCTACTTTCAACTTAATTTCAACACCAATCTACTTGGTCAACCACCACCTCGATGTTAGTAACACCAAAATATAATTTGCTAATCTATCAAAAATTTTATGGGGGATCTTTTCATGACCACTTCTCATATGATCTACCTTTATTATAAAAACTCGAGATGTAAAATTAATGCAGTTAACTCCAAACACTAAACTGAAAAATAAGAGAAATAATTATAAACATATCAATGTCGACTTGAAAATTTAATAATGTTACATTTTTTTTTTCAATTAATTTTCATCTCACTAATGTTGTCACTTTAGAAACAATAACCACCAAATTTGAGATGAGAAATACGGTTTATTAAAAATATTAACAAAATCTTACTAAACTAACTAAAGTAACAAACAAAATAAATGAAAACCAAAATTAGCATAAGCCCAAGCCCCAAAGCTAACGCCCAGGCTGTACCAATATGCGTTCTTTTTTTTTTTTTTTTTTTTTGTGATTAAGAGGCATGAGGTCTGCAAGGAACGCACTACCAGCAGCACGAATTCTCCCACCGGCGTCCTCAACCCAACCCCCACCTTCAAATCTTCCATCGATTGCGCCGATCTCTACCTTGCCCCCATCTATCAGCCCTCAATCCCCTCATGCCGGATCTCAACCCAATCAGCCTGCCTGTCCAAGTCTCCCACCGATGAATTGCCCGGAGAATATCACCTCCAAGATGGCGTCCTAGAAACAGAAGAGCTGAAGGTGAGAAAAAGTTTTCAACAATTTAGAGAGAATGGGTTGTGGTCATGGACTGATGGGTGACAAGCACGGTGATGAACACTCCCAACTTAATCCAAGTTTTCCCTCTGTTATCATGGACTGACTGGGTAATCAATTCACTCATGTTGCTCTGGGTAAAACCCAACTCACCCCATGATTAAAACTCAATTGAGAATAAAACAACCGGGAACAGGCTAAGCCTTTCCCTTGTGAATCTCGTCTTAATAAAGAGGCACGTGAAAGTCATGTGGGTGGACCCAAAAAAGCCGAGCATTGCTTGCTCGGAGCATGGAAGACGTTCTCCCCATAAGTTGGTTTTCTTGCTCTCTGTGATCTTCTAGGCTGAGCCACTGGAGGATTTTGAGGTTCAGTTACGTGGTCAGTTACTTGACCAGGTACAGTTACGTGGGCAGTTACATGGTCAGTGACATGGGCAGTGACTTGACCAGGTACAGTTACTTGGGTAGTTACATGGTCAGTGACATGGGCAGTGACTTGATCAGGTACAGTTACATGGTCAGTGACTCGGTCAGTGACATGGTCAGAGACTTGACCAGGTACAGTTACTTGGGCAGTTACATGGTCAGTGACATGGGCAGTGACTTGATCAGGTACAGTTACATGGTCAGTGACTCGGTCAGTTACGTGACCAGTGACATGATCAGTTACATCTTGTTCTAAAGGCAATGCTACACTTAAATTCTCATCCGACACAATTTCCTCAAAATCTGAGGTTAAATCCTCAAGGTTTGTATTGTGAACTTTTTCACTTAGAAACTTTACTTGATGTGTTTCAAAAATTCTAGGTGAATGATGAGCAGAATATAATTTATAGCCTTTAGATTTATCTGGATAACCTATAAAATAGCAACTAACAGTTTTGGGGTCAAGTTTATTCAAGCTTGGATTATAAATCCTAGCTTCTGCATGACATCCCCAAACATGACAGTGATGAAAACTAGGTTTCCTGCCACACCAAAGCTCAAAAGCAGTATTTTCTATGGCTTTGCTAGGTGTCCTGTTGCAAATATCATTTGCAGTTTTTAAAGCCTCACCCCACAAAAATTTAGGTAAAAGAGTCCTATTCTTTCTCTCTGCAACACCATTCTGTTGTGGATTATAGGGTGTTGTGTATTGAGCTTTAATTCCATTGTCTTGCAAAAACAAGGCAAATGGACCCTTTTGTTGGCCGGACTCAGTGTACTTTCCATAGAACTCTCCCCCTCTATCTGACCTTACTGTTTTGATTTTCTTTTCTAGTTGATTTTCTACCTCAGACTTAAATATTTGAAAGGCTTTCAATGCTTGTGCCTTTTCTGAAAGTAGATAAATATAACTGTATCTAGAAAAGTCATCAATGAATGTGATAAAATACACATTCCCACAGATAGTTTGATGCCTAAATGGTCCACATATATCAGTGTGTATGAGTTCTAACAAATTTTGGCTTCTATATGCAGTCTTCTTTCTAGTATTAGTTATTTTTCCCTTAAAGCATTCAACACAGTCTGTTAGATCAGAAAAATCAAGTTCATTTAGGATGTTGTTTTTCACCAAAATTTTCAGTCTCTCTTTTGAAACATGGCCGAGTCTTCTATGCCATAAAAATGCAGACTTTTCATTTAGTTTGGTTCTTTTAACACCTGTTAAAGTGCTAGTACTGTTTGTGTTATCTTCAACAAGTAAAATTTCTTGTTGAGCCATTGAACAACTTAACTGTAAATAATCATTCAAGATAACACCAGAACCAATTTGAACAGAATTTTTAGAAATAAGAATTCCATTACTATCAATAACAAGTCTACAACCAGATTTTACTAAAAGAGAAACTGAAACCAAATTCCTTCTCATGGAAGGTACATAAAAAACATTGTCCAAAACTAACAATTTTCCTAATCCTAAATCGAGCTTTAAGGTTCCAATAGCCTTGACTGCCAGTCTCATGCCATTGCCTACACACAGGTTCACTTCATCACTTTTTGGGATTCTGCTCCTTATGAATCCCTGCAAAGAATTAGTAATGTGAATAGGTGAGCCTGAATCTATCCACCAAGACTGTGGTTCAACATTTATAAGATTAATTTCTAAAGAAAAAAATGTATTAGAAAAAATCTTACCCTTTTTAGCTAACCAATTTTTATAGCCAGTGCAGTCCTTTTTCATGTGTCCTACTCTTTTGCAAAAGTAGCACTTGAACCTAAATGGCCTGTTTTCCTTGACCACTACAGCTGTTGAACTCTTAGTTATGGCTTTGATAGGCTTGAGCTTATTCTGGGGCTTTTTCCTTTTAGGCTTCTCAATAAGGTTAATGGTTGTAGCAGGTTCCTTTTCTTCCTTGATCCTAGATTCCTCATCAACACAGATGGATATAAGTTCATCTAAAGTCCAGTTTCCCTTTTGAGAGTTGTAACTGGTCCTAAGATGACTAAAACTGTTCGGCAAGGAATGAAGTGCATAATGCACTACCTGCTCATCCCTAACCCCCATCAAGAGCTCCCTGAGTCTGCCATTTATATTGATCATCTTCATAATATGTTCTCTAACTCCCCCTGAACCCATGTACTTCAAATCATGAAACTCCTTGGTTAGTCTAGCTACTTCTGCCTTTTCACTTTCTTTAAACTTAGCACCTATGAGTTCCAGAAAATCTGATGCTAGCTCAGGTTCTTCTATACTTCCCCTGACAGTCTTGGACATAGAGGTACGAATGAGATTCTTAGCCATTCTATTGGATCTATGCCACTTCTTGTAAAGGTCAGTTTCTTTCTTGGTGCTCTTTTCATTCAACTCTATAGGCTTATCCTCAGTAAAGCAATAGTCTATATTCTCATGCATTCCCATATAGTTCTCTACAGAATCAAGCCAAGCTCTATAGTTGGTTCCAGTTAACATTAAGACACTGTTCAAGTTCATGTAGGAGTTACCTAAGGAGCAAAACAAAAATTCATGTGAGTTCTTAATTTGTAAAGAAAATAACATTAAGTTTTCTGCGTTTTATTTAGCTTTAAGCAACCAAAACAAGAACATACAGAAAACCTAAACAATCCATACTTGCATTCATATCAGTCCATAACTAAAAACAATGTTAAGCAACACTTTTGAGCAGAAGCATAACATTCTGGAGTTCTTTATCAATATACCATGTTCAATGAAAACAAGTTATCCAAAGAAATTTATCCACATCTTTAGACAGAAGAAAAATTTCTAAGTATCCGTATTTATTTTCATCAAGCATGCATATTGCTGTTTTGTATTCTAAAACCATACTTGACCACTTCTTTGGAAGATAAAACTGAAGCATAGTTTTAAAACACAAAACACAATTTCAGTTTTGTCACTCGATCAGGTACTTGATTAGTTACCTGACCAGTTACATGGTCAGTGACCTGGCCAGTTACATGGTCAGTGACCTGACCAGTTACATGGTCAGTGACCTGATCATTGTTTTCTGCCAACATCAATGAAGAATGCTTTGTGCATCATAATCACTTATGCCAACAGAAAACCACAAAACCCATGAGCTTTTAACTTTATATTCTACCCAGATTCATCCTTGTAAGAAAATTAAGCTCTCGTATCTGTCAATTTTAATAATAATGTGTAAACAAAATCTGGGAGATTTTTGTTCTTCATGCAATTTTACACAATCACAGATACAATACCATATCATCAATCAATTCATCATGCATATTCAAGCACAATCAAAATTGTTTTGATTCCAAGAAACCACATAACAATCAAGAAATTGTAAATTTCATCCGGTCACCATCTACTCTAACCTAACGCACGCCGGGAATGCAACTAGTGTTCTTGTGCACAATCAAAAACTCAATTATCATGCTATGAATCGAAATCAATTTCACAGAAAAACCTGTTTTTGCTTTTTCCCCAATTTGCTGCTAAAAATCACAGCGGAAGCATGAATTTGATATTTAACCAGATGCAGCAATCGACTTAAGTAACTTACCTTGATCAGTTACATGACCAGTTACATGGTCAGTTACCTGATCAGTGACTTGGTCAGTTACCTGACCAGTTACTTGATTCGTAAAGCAAAAACCCCTTTTTTTTTTCTTTTTTTTTTGTGTTTGTTTTGCAAAACCCTAAAACGATCTTGATACTTGTGAGCCTATGCTCTGATACCAATTGTAAAATAACCATATACATGCTCACAACATATGCACACAATCATAAAAGGGATTAAGGCTTACCTTCAGCAATTACTAGCATGGATTCCATCTTATGCGGCTGCAAACACAAACACTGAATATAGCCTTCTGTTACTTACCAACTTGCTTCTCAATGGACAGAACAATATGCAAAACGTCGGTAGTAATCAGGGACCAATTCATCTGTATATATAGGTGACTTAATCCTCAAGAAGCTTCCCATTAAAGCTATCCATATCGGTTTAGGTTTCCTAGTTAGATTCCTAATGTAACACTTCATTGTAGTCTTTCTTGCAGACTAAGAATAGGATTACTTACCTTAATGAATAGATACACTGCTTCATTAAGTTACAAGTATTGATTTATAGTTTGTATCCATGTTAAATTAGGATTGATATTAAGCTAATCATCAATTACTTTATGATGATATGTGTTATGTCCATATTTGATCTTACATGGTCATTAGTTGGGGATCATTGACAACCCTGGCTCTGCAGATTCCACTTTTATTATCATAGTGTATTGTGTTTATTCAGGGACTGAAGCTTTATGTTCCCTTCAGTAATTGAAGTTTATAATGAAATCTCACTTTTTTTTTTCCCGAAATTCATACTTTATATATTCATGCCTCTTTTGAGTTGAGGTCTGAGATTGGTAGAGAATGGACGCAATCTCTTTATGACTGGGAGAATACGCGTCAAGTGCTTAATTACAAGCCAAGTCCAATTCTGGAATATCTACTTTCTAGTCATTATTGAGGTGTCAGTGCGCTACAAGCTTCATGATCCCTCTATGTTGTAAGGTTGTTTCTGAACACCGTTTCATCTGACTGAAATTGAGTTCTATTTATAGAAAGACGATATTTCTAACAATACTTGATAATAATGACACATTGCCTTTCAAAAAAAAAAAAAAGACACATTGAAACAGGCTATGTGCAGATCATCTGAATCTAGAATGTTCATGACTCCTTTGATGGATCACGTAACTGAATTGTCTACTTAAGTGTCCGATTAACACATAAATTGTTTGAATTGTCTTCATCATATGATATGTGTAAAAAATAATCATCATCATTATCACTAATTACTATGATACACTACTAGAAAAACAAGTCATTTCACACGGATAATGTTGTCACAGAGGTTCACGCGGACGATTATCTGTGTATAAAGTGCTATAGTACACACAGAAATCCTTGTGTATATATTTTCCACACAGACTATTGTGGCCACATAAGGTTCAAATTGGAACCCAATATTTTTCAAGCCAATTTACACAAGGAGTCCGTGTGAAACAAAGTATAATTCAGAGAATCCTGTAAATTTGTCAGAGGGTAAATTAAAAATTCACACTGTTTTCCTTGTGAAATATTGTTTCACATGGATATCTGTGTAAAAATATGATTAATAAGATTCCGGTACCAGTTTTTAGTAATATGTCAAATAAGTGTAAATTTAATTTACACACAGTATTCCGTGTGAATATGTAAAAGCATAACATTCTAATATTTTTCTTTTCAGTTTACACACAGACTACCGTGTGAATCCTTTTCTTATTTTTGTTTTCACACAGATTTCTGTGTTTTATTCTCTCCATCGTTCTCTCTTTCTCACTTATCTTTCTCCGATTTCCTCTTTGTTAAAAGAAGATCTCTCTTTCTTTTTACATCTTCTTGCCCTCTCTCTGTCTCCAGATCTTTTTCTCTCTCCTCCTCGTCCTCGAACTCCTTCCACCCCTCACGGAACTTGGACCCGTCCGGTGGAAGAGGCAGGACTCTCAACAAGGCGGCGAAGGCGAAGTCATGGTTTCCGGCGATGAAGACGTCTTTCTGATGTGGGTATCTGGAGGGGAGAGCGACAAAGAAGTCAAGGACTTCGTTGGTGTCTGGGCCGCGGCCGCAGTAGTCACCGAGGAAGATGACGAGGGCGGTGGCGAAGTCTGAAGAAGGGATGGTCGAGATTGGACCAGAGATTTTGGAGCTTGGTGTGGAAGCCGTGGACGTCGCCGATGCTACAGACTAGTCTGGGTTTTGGGTCTGACATGGTTGGAAGGTGCAATTTGGTTAAACATAAACCTCGGCAAACAGATCGACTTTGCTAGTAAGTTTATTGTGGGTTTTCAATTGATGTTTCGAGCTCGTGATCAACTTTGCTCCTTCTTGTGATTCTTTCTCGCCTCAGACAGATCGACACCATCAATCTCGGCAAACAGATCGACACCATCGACCTCGGCAAATAGATCGAGATTCATAAAGGTATATATAATCACTTTTGGTTTGTTGTTTGTTTGGATTCAAACTTACTGATCCATATTGCGCTCTGACCCAGAGATCCGCCCCAAGTCGAGACGCCGGTGCTGCACGAGTTTCTGAAATTAGATCGGCAGTCCTCACCGTATGAACATGGAAAGCAATTAGGTAAGGTTGTGAGGGAATGCTTTGAAGCTAAGGATGAGTGTATTGAGAAGTTCAAGACTGAGCTATTGGAGCAATCCGGGTTGAGCTTCACCACGTTCGAAGCTTTGGCTGCTTATATATGGCGAGCCAAGTAAGTCTGTCTGGTTTTTGTGTTTATCAAACTCTCACTCTGTTAATTTGTTTGGGATAATTAATGGATGAAATTTTAAACAGGGTCAAATCATCGAGAATTGCCGGATTGGAGGCACCTGCGGCACTCGACGGTTGATTTTGGGTGAATTCTGAAAGTGGATCTTATTTGCAACAACACTTGTGTATGATTTACTGCCATAAGATCCCAGATTTGCAAATCTCAATGAAGAACGATGGAGGAAAGATTTCAGATATGCAAAATCTCAATGAAGAACAATGAAGGAAAGATCCCAGATTTGCAAAATTTCAATGAAGGACCCAAAACAACATGAAAATAAATGGAGGACCTAAAAATAAATATAAAAATATTTGAATAATTCAATAAATTGATGAATTATATGTAACCTGGAAATTGCAAATTAATGATTAAATGTTTGTAAATTTGAAAATTAATATAATTGATTCATATGGGACCACTTAATATAGCTCACACAGACAGGTTTTCCGTGTGAAAGTGATTTAGCAACGCTTGCAACACATACAAATTGTGAATTCGTGACTGTACTGTGTGAAACTGCCCATACACACATATTTCCTTGTGAATTTCAATGTATTCACACATAATCCATCCGTGTGAAAGTACCTGTTTTTCTAGTAGTGATAATATGTCTTGATGGTCGTATATTATGACTAATGAAAACGGCATTGATTCAATGTACAGAACTACAGATTACTAGAATAAAATTCCTCATCATTATTGCTGGCATGGAAGTATCTTGTAGGACCATGCAAGTGGTATGCAATGCACACTGAAATCTTAATTGATCCCGTAAGTTATATCGTTGTCTCATTTCTTTTTATTATAAATTGGGCGAATTCTTGGGTACCTTGGTGTTTGCCATACCCTCATTTTGTTAAATATTTTGGACCATTGGATTAGTAATATATCCAATGGTTCAAAATATTTAACAAATTGGTAACTTGTTTAGCCCTTAGCCTTTCTAATTTTTTTGGTGACACAAACTACTTATTGAATTGAAAACAATAAAAATAGTGAAAACAATAAAACCAATTAATGTTTGATTATCAATAAACAATTCACAATTATGATTTTTCCTTTTTTAAAAAAAAAATTAAAAGTACCTTCTATCCTAGGTTCACCGAATTACTTTTAGTTAAATAGTCTATATTACTAATTAATTTTATTATTAGTGAATTAATGTTTGATTAATGCTTGTTATTAATGGACAATTACACAATTGAAAATTACGTTTTTTCCTTATTAGAAACAAAAACCTTCTAACCTAAGTTCGCAAAATTAGTATTAGTTAAGTAATCTTTATTACCAATTAATTATATCATTAGTAGTTTCCTTAACCAAATATAATTCTTTTTACATGCATTTTACGACAATGACAACAATTAGTGTAAAAATAAATAATATTTGTTTTAAATGTAGTCAAATGAGAACGTACTTTAGGACTTTTTCACTCAAATGAGAATCTACTTTACTCTAATGAGAACCTATTACAATTACCACTTTTAGGACTTAATTACTCAAATGAGAATATACTTTTCTCTAACGAAGACCTTATTTACTTTAATGCTGATTTTTTTTTCTAATTACTACATGTGTCCTCAAAGTGGTTACATGAGTCCTCAAAATGGTAAATATTATATAAAATAGAACATGTATGAATCTTTATGTTTTTATCATTAGTGAAATTATTACTACAATGACTACACATTTTATCACAACCCACAACACTTGATGTAAAAGCGGTAACTTTTGTTCTATTTGTAGTAATTACTCCACCTAAACTAATGTACTAATTTATAGACAATTTAATAAGTATGACAACAAATTTGTTGTCAGAGTGGTAAATCTTTATGTTTTTATCATTAATGAAATTATTACTACAATGACTACACATTTTACCACAATCACAACAATTGATGTAAAAGCGGTAACTTTTGTCCTATGTATAGTAATTACTCAACCTAAACTAATGTACTAATTTATGGACAATTTAACAAGTGCAACAACAAATTTGTTGTCAAAGTGGTAAATCTTTATATTTTTATCATTAATGGAATAATTACTCAATGACCACATATTTTACCATAACTCGCAACTATTTGGTGTAAAAGCGATAACTTTTGTTCTGATTGTAGTAATTACTTCAAAAACTATACCATTTACAAGATTACCAACAATTTTACAATTCCTACAACATTTGTGTTGTGAAAATGGTAAAATTAAAATTAGACCAAAAGATATGTAACAACTCAGTATTGTAAGGAGCTTCTCCACTTGATAATCAAGGTTCTAAATTTGATAAAAGTTGTCCAAATATGATATTTACATCTTTGACCACTTAATTACAATAACCACAACAACTGTTGTCATAAGTCGTAATTGTAGTTCAACTATGTGTAATTTATTATTTTGACAATAGTTTTTACATGATTTTTAACAATGTTACATATCAAGAAAGAGTGTGTTGTTAATATGGTAAATTTTTTTTTTTAAATGACACATGTCGATATTTAATTGGGTAACCTGTTGACCAGTTCAGTAGGTTTCTACTATATTAATTTACTAAAAGTAAAAAAAAAAAAAAAAAAAACGGGTATAGCCTATAAATTGAAGGCAATAAGGTTGTTCTTTAACTACTGTTCAGTGTTCATCCTATAGCAGCTACATTTTCTTGATAATGCTCTATTCATGAATGATGTGGATGGTGCCATGTGAATATCTGGTACAATTGTGGTGTTATTTGTAGCGACGGTGAGACGATTACGTCGTTTCTGATGTGGGAAAATGATGTGATGATCTATTGTCATTTTCCCTGTTCCACCACTGGTACTCTAAGCTTTGTAATAGACAAGCACATTCCAGTAGTCGTGTCAACCTTACAAATTTCTGGTGTGGGGGGGTTGATTTTAATTAGAATGCCTGTTCTTGCTTTGCTTTCCCTTTTACGTGCATTGTGCTACCGACATAGTGTTTATAAATTAATGCTTAGCTAGTAGTACAGAAAATGCTTGTAGGTTTGCATGACTGATACCAGAGCCATGAAACACATCTTTTACGCCTTTCGATCAGTTGTCCTTCTGGTGCCTGCCATAATGAACGAAACCACAAGTTTTATGTACTAGTGAATTTGATAGACTTTGCTGAATACACTATGCCAGTCACGCAATTGGTGTTAGTTTGACCCTGTATGACAGAATTGGAAGCATGCACAGATGGGGTCGGTGAAGTTGAAGCCTTGAAGCGCATAAATAGGTTAGAACCCTCCAGACATTTATGCTTCTTGGTCATTCCCTGTAGGGATGCCCTACTGTAGGGCTAGGCCAGTTATTGCTTTATCCTTTAAACAAATATCAAACTTGGGCTACCGTCAAACACACAGTGGCTTCAGAACTTGTAAGCAATTACGTAGTCGAAGTAGGTCCGCTAGGACACTACCTTGATCCTATACATTAACCAATCACTCTCAATCTTTCTGCCAACCAACGGCATCTCTGGTATTCAATTGGCCAAGAAATTTGCTACATGTGGCACTTTTGTGGCCACATCTAATGACCATCTTGTGAAGCAATATGCAAGTTCCCATCAAGGGAACAATTCATGGTTCCACTAATCTCCCCATTCCTCAACAGCTAAACTAGTATAAAGTTATAAACCACGGGTTAAGAACTTTCTTATTAATGGACATAAATACGTAAGTACATACTATACATGTATAGTCCAGAAAGATTATCGTAAGCAATGTTGGGCAAAGTTGGCGTACGGAAAATAGTAAAATCTGGAAATGAAAAGTAAATTTTCTTTCTTTTGTCATGGTACGAAGTTACTAGATGAACCCCCTTCAACAACCCCTACCCAAGCCATCAAAGTCAAAGGCTGAGCTAAAATGCCAGTGAAGATCATGGGAAGCAGTGTGATCCAAAGAAGCAAGTGCCTCTGCAACAAAGTTGGCCTCACTAGAGAACATAATAGACTGAAACCTTTTGAGCAAATGTTGAGGTAGCCTACAATTAATCATCTTGTCCCCATTTAATTATAGATTATTTGATGTCCTTAAAAATAATAAGAGTAATCTTAATATTAATGCTTGTGCTTATTAATAAACCTTTTCCTTCATGCTTGCTCACCTAAGGGACAAATTTTAAAGGACTGTGAAGGATAAGTGAATCTGACAGCTGAAAATAAAGGCACAATTTTAAATTGTTATAATTTCTGCTTTTATATTTAATACTTGTGGTTGAGATGCATTGTCCCTCACAGTCCATGAAAAACTATCCTTAAGTGAGCATGCCTTTCTTTTCCTTTATGATAGTATGGATGATCATGATAGTGAATGATATCACTTATACTTTAAAAGGTGTCAGCTCCAACATATTTTATTTTAAATACTGAAAATTTTAATAGCTTACAGTAATAGGAAGAATTATATCACTAAGCTTACATTAGAGTGATTTGAAAACTTTAACTCCTCAATCATTACCTGGGATAATCCTAAAATTACTCCTTAAAAATTACAAGGGCTAGATCATTATTTAGTAGGGATAATTCTAGAGAGAACGAAAACCCCATCTAAAAAACAATAGGGCTGAAGAATGGGTACTTTTAGCATCTAGAAGGGGGAAATGAATAAGGTGGGGAAGGCATATTTAACTAGTGGTCCAGAAATCTTGTTAGGGATTAACTTGTTCTTTCACAAATCTGGCCGGTAGTCCATGCTGAGGAACTGGAAATGGGCCATACTGAATCCCTTTTTGTGATCCCACTACTTCCCACCTGTAAACACAAACCATGAAAAGAAAAATGAACAATTGAGCCCCGTCTAATTTTTCTTTTTCGTGGTCACCTTTTTTGATAAAAAAGAAATCAGTCTTGTGTTAGAAGTTGTGATGGACATAGTGATTAAGTGATGTTTGTTTCTGGTATTGTACCTGAAATTAGTCACAAGATGATGGATCAAAATGAGCATCTCCAGTTTGGCTAGCTCATTTCCAGGACAAGCATGTACTCCTTTCCCAAATGGTATGAAAGTATAAGCCTTTGGAGCAACCTATCACCCACAACCAGAAAAACAAAATATTAGGAATAGAACATGAGAACCTGGCCAAAAAAAAAAAAAAGGCTGCTGATATGATTGTCTCTGCTTCAAACAATACACTGTTTCTATGAAATGCAGTACCAACCTCAAACCTAGATGGATCAAAATTTTGAGGACCAGAGAACAATTCAGGATTGTGATGTATGTTCCTAAACAACGGCATCACCTTCCAACCCTTTGGTATGAGATATCCTGCATAATTTTTTTTTTTGATAAATATTGATTAAACATTTTGGAATAAACCCTTTTGAATGCTCCCAGAAGACACAGAAATTGAGTTTGAGCACTCACCTTTGTATTCTACATCAACCACAGCTTCCCTAAATGCGAAAGAAATAATACTTGCCATCCTCAAGCTCTCTAATATAACCTGAAAAGTTGTAGATGTTCATCTGTGAATATAAATGTTTAGCTGTTTTAGATTTTAACCACATGAATAGTTGTTCTTTGAGTTGTGCTTACTCTATGTGTAAGTGGCATATTTCTGATTTGTGCCCAAATCAACGGCCTCTTATACCCATCATTTGCATTATATATTGCCTTCTGCTCGGCCTGCAATATAGAACAGCTTAGTATATAGAAAATATTTATGCTAGTCTTTCACATGCATAATTTGCATGAAAGCTTTGAACTTCTAGTGGGATTCTTACCTTCACAGCTTCAAGAATGTTTTGGTTGTCATGGAGGTACTTGAGAATCCATGTTAAAACACTGGCTGTAGTGTCTTGGGCAGCAAACAGTACTCCAATGATGTTATCGGAAATTTGATCCTCAGTTAAGTTTTGCCCCTTTTCATTTTGAAAATTCAGCAGATCACCCAAGAGATCTTTCTGCAGTATTTTCTTTTCCTTCCTCTCACAAATTATCTGCCTCAGAATCTGACTAAGCCTTTTCCTCGCCTTTGATGATTAACAAGAAAGAGGACGAAACAGAAGTTACTGTCAGAAAGAAATCCCTTTACACGTATACTACATACATATAAGGATAGAGTTGATGTAGCTTACCAAGAGAGCTTTCTGATATGCAGTGCCTGGTATATTTGTTGGAAAAGAATTGTAACCCGCGTCTACGATGTGGTAGTTCTCCTTGAGCTTCTCTCTATAACTATCATCCAGCCGGCCAAAAATGGCAAGAAAACCGACATCAAACACGAACTGCAGACAACAATGAAAGGACAGATACATCAGAACCATGAGTGGCAAAGCCAAGATAAGCCAAGAGCAAACACATAAGCCAAATGACATTAGCATACGTGTTGGTGCAAAAGACTAGTTAAACTCGTGTAATTAATCAAATATGGTGGTCCAAATTTCATGTACCTTCTTCATTTCATGATAGGTGTTGATGACAGTTCCGGCTGCAGCCCATGATTCCAAGGCAGAAATGGCTAAGGCTTCAATGTCAGGTACCAGTTTCTGCATAGTATTGGGGTTTGGAGACAGAGAGCTCTGAATGAGTTTCTTAAGGCTGCTGTGGTAATCTCCCTGGTGAAAGAACAAAGCAGAAGGGCCAATCAGCTTCTCCTTGCTCTTCGGGTATGTGGGCTTGAAGAGGTGAGCATGAGTCACCAGCACAAACTTTGTGGCCTCAGGGCTTGCCAACATGACACAAGGACAGCCAAGTATGTGGGTTTTGAATATCTCTCCATACCTGATGAACAAGTAAACCAGAACAAATTGGATCAAATCCATGCAATATGCGATAGAAACATGAATTTTGGATTCAGAGGTTGCTAATTGATTAGAAACCTTTTCTGCTTTGTGGCAAAGAATTTGTTTGGGTCCATAGAGTACATTTGTAGAGTCTCTCCTATGCAAGGCCATCCCATTGATCCTGGGGGAAGCTTAGCTTTATGCATAGATTTTCTCTTTTGTTTCTTTATGCAGCGGTATAAGAACAGAGTTGAGAGAAATATACATATGAAAATCAGAGTAGAAGCACTTTTCTCCATAAAAATGTAGCGCCTCTCTCTCTCTCTCTCTTTCTCTCTGTTAATTCTATAATGGTCTTCTTGAATTGAAGGTGTGCTTATGGTGTAGAACTGGAAATGATGGAAATTATGAGAAGAGAAGAGGTGGGTTGGGGTATATATAGGGGAAAAGGGAGTTGCCCTCCAGTAAGAGACAAAATTTGAACTGTGGTTAGGAGGAAATAAATTTGCTAAATGTTTGGAAAGAGATTGCACATTTGTATTTGATTGACACAGTGAACTCATGGTAAATACTAGAAATTACTCGTGATTTGAATGTTTCGACTTGTAAATTGTGATTTAGAATTAAGTCTGTACCTTACTGTACTGTACTGTTTTAGTTTTCGAGGGGGGAAGCTAGCTCAAAGGATAAGAACATGTCACATCCGGGAATAGGGGAAGGACACTCTAATCAATAACAAATCTGAGAAAGCGTGTCTGCATCATATTTCTATGATTTGGTAGTGTTGAACTTGGATAGTTAACCACCACAGGTGGTCGAGACCAAGCCTCTAGGTGTGGAACCCCCACACCCGGATTCGAATCCCGCCGAAGCTTATTGAGATTAAATCCCAATATATTCTGGGTGGCTAGGGGGGAGGAAGTATTCTGACAAGATCCCTCAAGCACGGATTAGTTTCTAGGCCTATAAAGCTTTTGAGAACACCGTGTGATTGAGTATCCGGTGACGGATGTAGAATGTGCCTTTTAGATTAGGCAAAATGTACATAGAAGTAAATTATCTCACTGTATGAGAACACTAAAAAAAAATGATTAACTGTTCAAGTAAATCTAGAATATGTGTCTGGCCAAACTCTAGGTTACTTGACCTAGTGGCAATAGAATCTAGAGATTCATATTCAATGTATGATTACCTTTCCTTGTATGATTCAGATTCTATGTATTGTAATCTTCTATATGAAGAGGCTCCTATTATCAATGAGAACACACAACGATTTTCTCTCAATTTCAGTATTTCCTGCCGATGCTGAACCTATCATCGGGGCAGTTGACTCCAAATGCTTGGCGGAAAATTTTGAGTATGATGGCCATGTGGGACTTGTGCTAGCAAGGGTGGCCCACTGTTAACGAGTTTGGAGCAGTGTACTGGGTCCTATATTCGAGGAAACAATCTTGTCAAGGTACCATGATGTTCGATGCTCGGGACTACGAGCCCTTAGTTACTGATATGCCCACCTCTCAAAGCAAGAGGTGGAGAAATAAAGTGTTTCTTGCTGGAGGACATTGGCAGATTAGGAATAAGAAATGGCATTTAATGGGAACGTTTCACGCCATTGGGGACCAGTCTTACTTGTTGTCCGAGGTAGAAAGAAAACGGATAGCCTGGGTATACGCTGTATGGAGCGAAGAGGAAAGAAGCTCCTATAGGTATTCGGTACTTCATACTAGATAGGCTAGGCTTAGGGAGACTCCCTAATGAGGCTCGTTTTCTGTGAATATATAGTTGTGTGTGTGTGTGTGTTTTTTTTTTTTTTGGTAGCTGAATATTGACTTTCCGCACTGTTTGCAGTGAAAGTGCCAAAGAGGAAACCCTGGAAAGGTAAGGAAGAAGGCAGGATGAACGACCACAAGTTGATGGACATGTCCATGAGCCAAGGAGAGGACGCGCTTCACATTGATGTTGACTTGGGGTCGAAGGCTATGGGTCGCTCGATTGAAGAATTTCTTCTTGAGATGCCTGATGACAGGTACGGTAACCCTGACCCTGACGCCCCCATCACCCTAAGCGAGCAGCCTACTACCGGGGACGTGGTTACGATTGCTGATCCTAGGAGAGAAAAGGCGCCGGTATCTGGCTCTCTCTCTTCCCGCTCTGCTAGGTCAGGTGGAAGCGAGGAGGTCCTACTTCCAGGCGAGAAGAAGTCCCATAGGCATCACCATCGGAGTGGGGATAAGCATGAGGTCACCTACACCGGTCGAGATGTGATAGGGATGGTACCCAAGAGGCAGAAGAAAAGTCATCCGGGACCAGAGCTGTCTCCCTTACTTGGGATGCTATCTCCAGCCATCCCGTTAGTCCCTAAGAAGCCCATAAAACAACTGCTGAGTGAGTAGGGGGTTGCTGATGAGAAGTTCGTGCGGTCTATGCTGGCCGACCTGAAGGACATAGACTTGGACCTGGTATTGGCGAAGGACAACACTCCCTAAGAGAATCGGCGCATGGCCTGGGAATCAATAATGCGGGTACTAGACTTTCTATGTTTTTAAATTTCTTGCCTACTGTCAGCATTATTCGTGTGTACTAACGTGGTGCTACAGGCATTATTCAATGTGTATGCGATTGATGCGAGTGAGGAAGATACGCACTTTAAGGAAGAGGTTAGCAGTCTCTCTGGGCAAGTGAAGTATGTTCATGAGGAGAAAGCGAAGCTGGAGAAGGAGTGGGACTCCTTGAAGGGGAAGGTGGAGTCCTTGACTCCCATGGTGACCGAGTTAAAGGAAGCGAAGAAAAGGATCGCGGAGCTCGAACATGAAATGTCTGGGTTGAAGGATGAGATGAGGAGTGCCTTGGACTCCGAGAAAGATGCTGCGGAGTCCGCCACGTCCTAGAAGGCGAGAGTAGAGCATCTGGAAGAATGCTTTCCTATCGAGAAGTAGGAGGCTGTTGCCGAGTTCAAAGGATCCCAAGAGCTTGTCGATATGCTTCTTGCCGCTTAGGATAAGGCCGTGATTACCAAGTACATGGAGTGGATGGCGGCCGGGTACATGGACGAAGCCAAATTCAGGCGGGATATGTTGGAAAATAAGAAGAAAGAGCAAGAGGCTAAGCAGAAGGGACAGGGAAGCCAGAGTGTGAGACCTGAAGGGGCAACTGGTGGTGATAGTAAGGAAGTTTGCCTTCCGGGGCCTTATTTTGTTGTACCCATTTTTTTGAACAATGGCTTGGAGTCGGTATTGGGGTTGGGCCTTGATTAAATTCATTTTTCCTCTAACTATTACATAGGCATTTACAAGCATAATTAGCTATAATGAGCCACGCTCATGCTACCACTAGCGGTACCAACTCCCGCCAAAGGAGTGACCTACAGAAACACAGCCAAACATGCTATCGCCTGAGCCTCGGCTCGCCTCCAGATCACTGCTGACGCGCTGCCACGCTCTACTCCAAGTTGGCGTCAGTAGCTTCAGAAGTTGGGGACTGAAGCACATCAGTCCCACATCGAAAACATAGAGAACATCAGTTCCCTCCTCACCTATAAAAGGTTCTCTCCTCCCTCATTGATTACGCAATTAATACTTACCTGCTGTTACTTTGTCAACATAAATACAATAACTAACTTAGGCATCGGAGAAGAGAAGACCGCCCAGCGCGGTCTCCCTTTGACACCCTCTGCATTTTACTTGACAGGTAGCGGGGACTCTGAGTATCATTGATAGCGGTCCGCCTATCGGACAAGCGTTAGTAAAGGCTTAGCTACCGCTGAACTTTAAACATCAACACTTTCATTGTCGAAATTAAATTATGTTTTTTTTTTGTTTTGAATGGAAATGTTTAAAGGGATTAAAATTGCTTGTATTTTGCTCCTTACCGAAGCGTGTATGTTTAAATTACTCATTACAGGAATAAAGTAACTAACAATATGGCTTGGTTGTCCGGTACGTCCAGTTACTAAGGCCAAATGTAAGCAATGGTCTAAATAATCCATTTTTCCATTCAAAGAAACGCCAGTGGCTTACAAAATGAGTACCCGATGGGTAGCTTGCCATAGCTAGATGATCAAAAGCTAGGGTAAGATGCTCTGGGAGTTACTTGTAATAGCACCAGAGTCGTTGTGTATTCGATGGATGTCGTGAAATGACCCCATCCATGTCCCGGATGTAAAAGGTCGTGGGGCCTACCTCCTCGACGATCTCGTAAGGGCCTGTCCAAGAAGGATCCAGTCCCCGAGGCTCTAGGTAAACCTGTTTCATGACCCAGTCCCCCAATTTCATTGTCGGGGACTGTACCTTGGCATCGTAATAACGAGCTATCCTAATTTTGTTTGCAAGGTTATGCATGTGCACCACATCCCTTCTCTCCTCAAGCAAATCAGCATTGAGCTATAGGCCCTCCATGTTGGTACCCCCGTCGAAGTACTCGATCCTGGGACTCAGGATTTGAGTTTCAATGGGGAGAACCGCCTCAGACCCAAAAGCCATGCAGAAAGGGGTCTCTTCGGTGGCCTCTGTCGCTGTGGTCCTGATAGCCCACAACACCTCTGAGAGTTTAGAAGCCCAAAGACCCTTGGCTTCATCGAGCTTCTTCTTCAGTATCTTCTTGATTAACTTGTTGACAACCTCGACTTAATCGTTGGTCTGAGGGTGAGCCGGGGATACATAAAGGATTCTAGTGCCCAGGTTCTCGGTGTAAGCCCTTAGTTCATCATTGTCAAACTGGGTGCCATTGTCTGTGACTATTGTGTCTCGGACTCCAAACCTGCAGTAAATGTTTTTCCACAGGAAGTTTTTCACTTTCTCCATGGTGATAGCGACAAGAGGTTCTGCTTCTACCCACTTTGTTTAGTAGTCAACCACTACAATGGCGTATTTGAATTGTCCCACTGATGTGGGAAGCTTACCGATCAGGTCCAGGCCCCATTGGCAGAATGGCCAAGGTGCAAGGAGTATGTAGAGGGCAATGGGCGGTGCCCTTGGGATGTTTGCATACATTTGGCACTTGTGGCAAGAACTCGATATTGTTTAAGCTCGGGCCGACATGGTTGGCCAGAAGTATCCTGCCCTCAGGGTCTTGTGTGCAAGAGACCGGGCCCTTTCATGGTTACCGCATACACCAGCGTGTATGTCCTTCATTATTTTGTGACCGTCCTCTGGTGTCACACACTTGAGGTTGGGGAAGCAATGACCTCTCCTGTATAACTTTTCATTCATGATCGTGTATTGAGTTTACCCTAATTGGAGTCGCCAGGCCTTAACTTTATAGTCCGAGGTCAGACCGTCCACCATGTATTTCAAAATTGGATCCATCCAGGAGGCAGTGTGGTCCACCTTGAATATTTCTGACACCGTCTTAGAAGTGCTCGGCCTTTCTAGTATTTCAACCTTGGTGGCCCCGTAGGTTGGACTCGGAGAAGTTGCTGCAATCTTAGCAAGGGCGTCTACTTTGTCATTTTTTGCTCTGGGTATCTGAGTGATGATGTACGAGGCAAATCTCTAAACCAATGCCCAGACTAGGGCCTAGTAAGAGGACATGTGAGGCTTTTTTGCTTAAAAGTTGTTGCTAACCTGGTTCACAACTAACTGGGAATCACTGAAGATATGAAGGTGCTGGATGCCTAGTTCTCGGGCGATTTGTAGACCTGCTATGAGTGCCTCGTACTCTGTGGCATTGTTGGATGCCTTGAAGGTAAACTTGAGGGCGTACTCGTAGACTTGATCGTCCCGGCTGATTAGCAAGATACCGGCGCCACTTGTCTTTTTGTTAGATGCGCCATCAACATACAATCGCCAAGTGCTTGGTGGGGGTGGGTCAGAGGCTGGCTGTTCAGGTGATCTCGGGGTTGGATTATGAGAGGGAATCGATTCAGAAATAAAATCTGCCGCTGCTTGGCCCTTAATACCTGTCTGAGGTTGGTACTTGATGTCGAACTCTCCCAATTCGATGGCCCATTTAATTAATCTTCCCAATGTCTCTGGTTTCTGTAAAACCTGCCTCAATGGGTGATTAGTGAAAACGGTGATCATGTATGCCTGGAAGTAGTGTCTTAGCTTTCGGGCCGATACCTGGAGGGCCAATGCTATCTTTTCAATGTCCAGGTACCTGGATTCTGCACTAGTGTAACCTTTTCTAGCATAGTACACTGGGTACTCGCAATCGGAAACCTTCCTTATCAGAGCGGAGCTCACGGTTGTCGAAGATACCGCTAGACATATGTAAAGCATTTCTCCTGGAACAGGTTTGTAAAGCAGAGGTACCACTGCCAAGTACACTTTTAGGCAGAGAAACGCAGCTTCGTGCTCAGTGGTCCAGGCTATTACCTAGATGTGCTGGGTTTTTAGTAGCTTGAAGAAAGGAGTGCACTTTTCCTTTAGTCTGGAGATGAATCTTGACAGAGCGGCTACCTTACCTGTAAAGGATTGGACCTCATTCCTGTAGGTTGGGGATATCATGTCTAATATAGCCTGCACCTTCTCTAGGTTCACCTCAATTCCCCTGTGGCTAATGATGTATCCGAGGAACTTCCCTACTTAAACCCAGAAAATGCGCTTCTGTGGGTTAAGCCATATACCGTTGCGTAATATGATAGCAAAGAAAATTGATAAGTTGGTTACGTGGTCCTCGGAGGTTAAGCTTTTGACCAGCATATCATCCACGTATACCTTCATGATAGTACCGATAACCTCTACAAACATGGAGTTGACAAGTCGTTGATAAGTGGCACCTGCATTCTTCAATCCGAAGGGCATCACCTGGTAACAATAAAGACCTTTGTCTATAGTGAAAGCTTTGTGCTCCTCGTCTGCCGGGTTCATTCAAATTTGGTTGTACCCACTGAACACATCCATAAAACTGAGTAATCGGTACCCAACGGTGGAGTCGATTAGTTGATCAATTCGTGGGAGCGGGAAGCTATCCTTAGGGCATGCTTGGTTAAGATTTGTGTAGTCTACACACATGCGCCATGATCCTGGAGATTTCTTTGGTACCATGACCACGTTGGCTAACCACCGGGGGTACGTCACTTCCCTGACAAAGTTGATGGCTATCAACTTCTTTACTTCAACCTGAATAGCCTTGTACTTATCATGTGTGAAGGCTCTGCGCTTCTGTCTCACTGGTGCCGAGAAAAGAACGATGCTAAGGTTGTTCATGGCTATGTTTGTTGGTATACCGGGCATGTCCTCGTATGACCAGGCGAAAGCGGATGCGTTAGAGCGGAGGAATGAAATTAGGTCTTCCCTGATAGCCGGAGCTAACTTGGTACCTATCTTGACGATTTTTTCCGGGAACTGCTCGGATAAAACGACTTCTTCGACGTCTTTCATGGCACCTGGCCGTTCTTTGTTAGAGTCAGTATCATCCTGGGATCCTCGTACTTGTCTGTGAGAGGATCGGTGGCCATGGGCAACATTTTTGACTTTCCCTTGCCTCGAGATACCGTTAAAGAATAGCACTACCTTGCCGCAGCCTAATCACCTCGAATGGTTGCGATTCCAATTGGGGTTGGCACCTTCATCATGAGCATGTGACCAGCAATGAAAGTTTTCAGACGCCAGAGTGCCGGTCGACCCAGGATAGCATTATAGGATGAGGCACAGTCAACTACAATGAACTCTGTTTTGATGGTTGAATAATTTGGATTCTCTCCCACCGTGATCTATAAGTAATCTGATCCCAATGGCTGGACTATATCTCCTGAAAAGCTGATAAGCGGCTCATTATCCTATGACAGTTTGGCCCTTCCCCTGTTCAGGGCTTTGTACGCATCTCGGAACAGTACACTAACAGAGGCTCCGGTATCCATAAGTACCCGGGAGACTATATAATAGTCCATCTGGAGCGTGATCAGGAAGGGATCATCATGAGGCATTTTGAGGTCAGCCTCTTCTTCCTGCAAGAAAGTTACCAACTTCCACCCAGTGTCGCTGTCCTATTGCGGGGCTTTGTGGAAATTGAAAACTTCCAGATGCCCAAAACTGAAATTCCTTTTCCTCCTTTGGGGAGGTAACTCCTTCAGGCCCCCACCATGGATGGTGAAGATCTAGCCATACACGTTTATAACTTATATTTCTTTAGCAGGCAGGTACAGTTAAAGCTTGCCCTTCTGAATAAGCAACTCGATCATATTTTTTAAAGCCACGGAGAGGTCGGTATTGTGCCCGGCATCCTCATGATATGTATAGAACCTTCCGGTATCCTGCTTGGTAAGTTTACTCTTCGGGAACTTTCTCGGTGCTGGTCCAGGTATCTCATCCTTGTTCTCGTTCCATATAGTTTCATACGAAGCGTTGAGGATAGTAAACACCTCATACCGGGGTGGTGGCAGTGTTCGCGGGGCCTGCTGTGTCCTTTCTTCCCGGCGAGTCTGAGTGGTCACATAACCTCTAAACCTGGACGAGGACTCTTTGCTTCTCTTGCTAGAGGTATGGGGTGATCTATCCTGATTATGGACCCACTCCCTCTTTCGTGACTCATCCCTGACCACCGGGGCCGGGCTGGTGACCCTTAGCTCTAGTTTGACGTTATCCCCATATGTTTCAAATTCGGCTTGAGCATGCTTGATGGCTGTAGCCATCAGCTCGTAATAGCTAGCTGGGGAGTAATGGTTAATCCTGTAGAGAAACTCTCCGCATCTGAAGCCCCTCCTGAAAGCCAACTCAGCCAGTTCTTTGTTAAGGTCCCGGCACTTAGCAGTAGCCGCTTGCCATCGGTTAACAAAGGACTTCAAAGTTTCAATGTCCCCCTGTTGAATCTTTAGCAGCCCCTTCGGGGTATGTATCGCATCAGTATGTAAGATGAATCGAGCTACGAACTTGTCTGCGAGCTCCTTGAAATTCCCTACAGAACAGGCCGGCAGTTCGTAGAACCAACTCAAAGCTTCCCTTGATAATGTCTCCTGGAACATATTACAACACACCTCATCCGTGTATCCCTTGGCGCTTGTTTGTGAGCGGAAAGCCTGTAGGTGCTAGTATGGGTCCCCAATTCCCATATAGTCAATCTTCAGTGGCTTTGATATGTTCGTTCGAATGGCGCCTCTAACCTGTTAGGTGAAATGACCCGGACGGTCCTCGTAAGTGGTTAGGGGTCGCCAGGTGTCCCTATTCTCTGCTGCCTCTACCCTTGCCTGCAGGGCATGCAAGGAGTTGCTCATTTATAAAAGTAACACCGTGTTTGGATCAGTTACTGGTGAGTCACTTTGAGCTGGCTGTGGCAATGGCGGTGGTGGCAAATGCCTCAGACCTTCCAGGTATAAGTCTACCGGTATCTGGATTATCTGGTGACCACTTCTCGGTTGGAGCTAGGCCAGTGCCTCCTGTTACTGGGGCAGCATTTACATCTGTCGCTACCTGCGATGCTCTAGCTAGGGCTTGGGTGAGGACCTCGTTATGCTGGTGCCTTCTATCCAGTGCTCAGGCCAGCGAAGTGTTTTCATCTTCCAGCTCCTACAGTCTCTGTTGCCAACGGAGGTTTGTTTCCCTATCGATTCTTTATTGTTCTCGATCGATCCTGACTTGTTCCAGGAAGGCTGCGATCTCTGCTCGCATCGACTCCAACTCTGAGACCGGGGCCACTTGGTCCCTGATGACCGGTGGGTCATTTGCGTTCTACTGGTCCAAGAATCTGAGACCATGCGCCTCTCTTCCGGCACTTGATGGACCTGTTGATGAAGTACGTGGATAGAATATCAGTGCCCGGGCAACAATTCTACCCTCACCTGCCGCTTCTTCCAGCTCAGTTATGATCAGCCCCTATCTAGCGTGCCAATGTTTCTGGTGGCTTTCCCCGGCTACCTCACACAGAATGCTATACCAGCGGGGTACCGATCAAACTCCTAAACCCTGTACCAAGAACACAGCATTAGAGGGGTAAACCGTATCAGACGGTTTATGCCTCTCCGATGCCGGAGTAAGATACTAATATATAAAGGAATTATATGAACAGTAGGTCAAGGAGTTATTACCTGTAAAAGGTGGTTGTGCTGATGCCTTAATACTCGAGCATGGGAATAGAGTTTATCCCATCTTCGATGTGGGAGGCATAGTATCCCTTTGTAGCTATATCAGCCTTCTGGCTTGTATTAAATGGACTATGCTGATTAGGTCCGGACCCTTTTGTGCCTAGGGTGCCATCCCAGATGCGAACCACCATGGTGGGATGAGAACCCGGGCCGTGGCCCGGTACCCGGGTCTTACTACGGGCCCCAGCTGATGGTGCCAAATCTAGTGAACTACCAACTAGTATGTACAGTTTTGTATTTGAATTTAGGGTTTTAGCTATTTGTTTCGGGGTTAGGACGTCGTGCTGATAGCGTGTTTATGGAAAACTGAATTAGGAGAGAATTGAGTCATCATTTCATTGATAATATGTGCCTCTTTATATAGAGGATTTTGAAACATAGAATCACAGTTGTACAAGAAAAGATAATAGTAAAATTAATCGGATATGTATGAATATCTTCGAGAATATCTCTAATTTGAAACCCTATTATAACTAGGTCAAGTAACCTAGTGTTTGGGCCAGACATATTCTGGATTTACTTGAACATGTATCTATAAAACAAATTAATTTTTGTTGAGATCTTGTTTTTAAATTTTATTTTCAGAAGAGGGTAGAGATACATTTTTAATTTTATTTTTAATTGAACTTACATTTTTATTAACATATTAATTGATCAAAATATCTAGTAAACAAAATTATTTTAATGGGTATTTTAGTTAAACTACTCTTGAATATAGGTCATGTGTTTTGCACATATTAGTTTTTAACGGAACATTAACTGAAGTTAGTGATAGGTACCACTTGAAATGAAATCGAAAAGTTCAGGTACTGGTTGTGATCAAAATTGAAGTTCAGGTACCATCAATAAGATAGAGGATAAATGCAGGTACCATTTGTGATAATAATATATTTTAATAAACTAACATTAATATCATATAATTTAAATATTAACCAAAGAAATCATGGAGTTCTCTAAGAATGAAGAAATATGTATGTATGTATGTATGTATATAATCATTTGCAAATGGTAGATTGTAGATTAAAGGCTTTAGTTTAATTGATGCACTTACCCCAGCGAACGATAATAGAAGAGAGTTTTAAATGAAGCAAGGCTCTAAAGATAAATTTTAAAAAAAAATTATTGCACTCATATTCTTCAATTGACCCTATAAAATTGATGCCAAGGCTCTAATGCAGACTCTGTCATCTTTGTGGGGTACGAAAATGTTACATTCATATCTAGAGTTACCAGTTTACTAGTCCATTGGATCATAAACAATAACATTCATCCCTTTCCACATTCATAAAATCATTTAGGGGTTTTAAAGTTGACTTTTTAAATGGTTCACTTTATGAAGAAACTTTTTTCACAAAAGTTGTACATGACGTTAAACTGAGTCCGTAGATATGTAGCATTCTAAATCAGAGCTCACTTGAATAAGTTATGGTCTAAGGAAGTCAAAATTTATGTTGGAGTTTTTCGGATACATTGATGTTCCACATTATGTAGGTGGTAACCATAGCAGTTTAGAGCACCCCATCATCTCTCTGAGGCAAGTACACATATGGAAACGGGACTCGGTCTCCGATTGACTTGAAATCGAAACCTGACTGTTTCTCTTCCAACTGGCCACCATAGGCCCTGTCATCGGTGCCATTCGAACCCTTTCTCCCTACTTTAGATATCTCTCTCAACGAATCCAAGTTGATTTGAAGCGAAAAAGAAGATTCGTAGCAAAAAGCCTAACGTAGCACCACACAATTCCACCCTAATTTTCATCCTCCTCCAGTAGTTTTGAGCAGCGCCACTGCATCGGCTTTGAAGCCCTCGCAGTCTTGGTTCAAACCCCCTAAGTCGTTGACATCAATTCGACAGGAGATCAAAAAATAGAAGAGCTAAAGATTTCAGGTCCCGTAGCTTTCAAGGTAGTGTCTGTTCTACACACTCAAAATTTGACTTTGTGTTAGTTAGAAAAGATGTTTGGAATATTGAAAAGAACATTTTCATATAGTTGTGCTACCCGAATTGGGGGTCGTGACACTGGCACGTGGGTATTACGCATTGCCACTCTAGACAGTGCGTGAGGGCGCGTGCTGCATCCTTTGGCTATCTTTGTTAGCTTGTTAGGTAGAGTTATGTATTAGGAACACGTTGATATGATTTTTGTGGCCATTGGAGAACATTTGGCTAGTAATCGGAATTTCCCAAATTTTGAGGATTTCGAATTTCTATTAGTGATGATCCAACCGTTAGATTGTCATGATTTTTTTCGTAGGTTGTTCGAATTACTCAATTAATGGCACTGTCGAAGTTCGAGCCATTTCTAATGTGAGTTCGGATTTTCTAGTTTTATGATGAATTTATGTAAAGGGGTATTGGAGTTTCGTCTTGAATTCGAATTTATGGTTTATAGTTCATTTTCGATGGGAGTGTCAGATTTTAGCATTATTTATGATTTGAGAAATGAGTATATTTTTGGGGAGTATTAAATTGAATTCAGACATAAGTTGCGGATTTAATTTTCATATGAATTATGGTTTTTGATTAATATTTTGAATTTGAGTTTTGAGTATGGTTTGAGAAATACTAAACATGTGATGTGGATTATAATCATATTTCTCCCCTTGATACATAAGAGATTAGCTGGGGGAGTCAATAATTCATGCGTATGGATGAATGTTATTAAGGAGGTTAATTATGTTATCAAGTGCATGCATGCCTTACCTGGTCGGCAGTACCTTCCGGGTAATATTCTAGTGGCAATACCCTCTTATTAATATATATTCAGTCGGCAGTACCATCTGATGAGACATCTGGTCGGCAGTCCCCTCTAGATGACATGAGATGATTAGTCGGTAGTACCCTTTAACCATCACCTCCTAACATTTTAGTCGGCAGTACTCTCCGATGTGTTATCTAGTCTGTAGTATCATCCAGATGGCATGATATGGTTAGTCTATAGTACCCTCTAGCGATCTCTTTCTAGAATTTTGGTCAGCAGTACCCTCCGTTGTTGCGTCATTTGGTTAGTAGTAACCTCCAGATGGCATGAAATGACTAGTCAGTAGTAACCTCTAGTCATCGCCATTTCGTATATGTTATCCAGATACGTCAGATAGAGTGAGAAGAGTATTTCGGTCGCCAGTACCCTCTAGATGACATTAGTCCACTAGTTGGCAGTACTCTCTAGTCGTAGCCTATTTCTTATGAGTTGGTCATCTGTAGAATGTAGGTGTTTATGTTAAGGACAATGGTTGTATTATGTAATCCACCCCTTAGAGCATCTTTATTTTAGTGGCAGCCTAGTGGGTACTACTAGTGAGTTGATTCTAGTGACCGCATGGTGAGCGCTATTGGTAAGGTGATCCTAGTGGCTGCCATGTGAATGTTATTGTAGAAAAGCCATAGTTACTAGTTGGTGAGAGCTACGGTTAAGTTAGTAGTAGTCATTTACAGTATCTTCAGTTAGTTGCTGCCTGGTAAGTACTACGAGTGAGTTATTCTAGTGACCGCCTGGTGAGCGCTACTGGTGAAGTGATCCTTGTGACTGCCGGGTGAATGTTACTGGAGAAAAGAGATAGTAACTGGTTTGTGAGAGTTATGGGTGAGTTAGTAGTAGTCACTTGCAGTATGTTCAGTTAGTTGCTGCCTAGTGAGTACTACAGGTGAGTTGATCCTAGTGGTCGCTTAGTGAGTATCCACTTGGTGAAATTATCCTAGTAGTCACTTGGTGAGAGGTATGTTGAAGTGTTACTCAGTTAATTTGTATTATCGATTTTCAGTTTAAAAACATATTATCTTGAGTTATAGTATTGAATTTGTATGATATGATAATTAAGATCTAAGGGCCATGATCTATTGAGTTTCTAGTTGGAAGATGGTTATTATTATAAGGAGTAGGTAGCCCTAGAAATTGAGGTTGGATTTATGTTATTAGAAGTGATTAGTTTGCTATGCGGGTTTGGGTAGTCCATTTCTAGCAGAAGTTCTACCAAATTTTTGGTAGAAATTCTTCTAAGGTGGGCCCTGCAATGCCACTTTATACTTCTGAGTGAAATTTAGGGTAGATCCTGTCAAAAAAATTGATCTCTATACGGCAGCAGGGCGATCAGTTTGTTTTCAAATTCTCAATTCAGATTGAGTGTGATCAAATCACGCATGGTATTTCGTAGTATCATGGGGAGTCGCTACTGAACATGGCTCCTTATAATGCTTTATTTGAGGCTACGGAGGTTCAGATCACTTTAACCGCGGTATGGATGGAGGTCCTCAGTCTCCCACCGCCTATGCTCATAGAGGAGCCCAACATGATGGTTGGTTCAACCCTCAACTATGTGTTGTAATAGGATAAGGTCGATATCAGGTGTGGAGTGCATTCAACTTCATCATGAGATCTCATTAAAGGAAAAATAGGCTTATCCCTAATTTCTCTTAGAGTTTTATCTTGGTGTCTTAGCCACTGTACGTTTCAGGTACAAGAAATTTTGAGATTTATGTCGGGTCTATGGACTCTTAGAGCACTGGAGTCTTGGTTGCTTGGGTCCTCCTTTAACAGCAACAGAGGAGGAGCACGCCCCTGCGGTGGTGTATGTGCCAAACTCTAACCTTAGGGTTTTAGAGGCTGGAAAGCAACTTGCAATTTCTCTTGGAAGCGCTGACTTGGTCAGTAGTCTTGCTTTGTGAGCCAATCTAATATCCCCTTTGCCGACGTTGAACCGTTTCTTAGCCGACGGTGCGATGTTGTTCTCTATTTCAGGTATTTCTACCTTAGATTGAGCTCTGAGGTGGAGTGATTTAGGGCACCATCTCAGCTGCCTTCTAAGGCTGGGAACTAGTAGCATATGTTGACGACCTCTACCTCTACTCTAGTTTCAGGGTTCCGAGAGATTGGCGCTGAAAGAGGTGATCACATACTCTAAGCGTTCAAAGCAGTTGGTACCATTTGCTCAGGTCTAATTAGATTTTGAGCTTTCTTTAGCTCTTGCTTTAAAATCTGGTGTCTTGGAGGTCTCCCCACCTAAGAAAAGAAAGTTGGGAAGGCATGTTGGCAGTAAGAACAGGTGCAAAGCCTAGGATTCCTAAGAGTACTAGGAAGAAGAAAAAGTACATGTGCCCAATGATGTGGAGCAGATTGCACCAACTCAAGTTGTTGATAGCCTTGAAGTAACTCCCTTTGCGTAGGGAGGTCCCAAGGTTTAAGAATAAATTACGACTGGATCTTGAATTGTTAGGTGAAAACTGTGGTTGTGTTAGGCTAACCTTACAATGTAGCTTTAGGGGCCCCTCAGGAGTGATACAAGTCGTTCATCCCCTTTCATGGGGGGTTCACTGTGTACTGTTAACTACAGTTTCTTTAATGGATTGACACCTAAGTTATTAATAAAAAAATAAATAAAAAAACAAAAAGAGAGAGATAGTATTTAAATCAGACCGTTTTATCTTTAGCATTCTAAAATCATCATAGGTGAAATAGCAGAATAGTAGAGTTCTCTTCTTAAATTTTTCATGGTTGTTAATTTATCCTGTAGTTTTTTAATTTTATAAATTTCAATCTTTTTCAATTTCTGGCTGTATTAACTAAAGTAATTCTAAGCAAATGTTCCATTATTGCGAGCCAAGACGATATTTTTCTCACTTTTCATCCGATTAAGATAATTTTATAGAAATCATTAATGAAGTGTCATATAACTAACAAAATGTAACTATAGCATAGAGATTGCGCGCCATGTGCTTTAAAAAAATTTGGGTCATTCAGTTTCTTCATTCATTCTTGTTTGGTAGACTAGTCTTTGGAGCGTCAGTGTGTGGCGAACATGTCATATGGTTGCTAGGTGTCTCTTGTAGGGTTGTAGGTGAAGTTTTCGTGAGCTTTGGTTTTCATATCTTTTGTGGTGGTGGTGATGAATCCAGTAGTCTTTCCTATTTGGGTCAATTAGTTGGGAACACAATGAGGAAGATGGCGTAGTCTTTTTGATAGTTATCTATGAGGTGTTATTGAGACTATCAAAAGGGTGCGGCTATTGCCACCCTACTAACTACTTTGTTCATCCTACATTCTCTTCTCACCCTGCAAAGATTTTTGTAATTTCAAGTTTACTTAGTTCACTCATTTACAGTATCCAAAATACCATTTTTCCAATATAGGGTTTCATTCGAATTCTTTTTCTATTTGACCTCCTCAGTGTTCGAATTCTTTTTTTGTTAGCATAACATGAGAACGATTGAAGATGATGAATGTTAAGAAAACATTAGGATTTATTGATGAGTGAAGAGATTAAGAATAAAGTTTAAGTACGTGTTCTGTAAGGTGTAATAAGAAAAACAAATTGTAATTTTTAATAAGATATTGTCCTCTATTGTAATTTTATATTAGGACAGTTTAGTTTTCCAATTAATCAATAACTTGTAGAGTGAAGAAAGTAGTTAGTAGGGTGGCAATAGCCGCACCCCTATCAAAATTGTCCGTCATCAGTAACTTGTCAAAACATGCAATTGTAAATTGTTGTGTTTCCTTTGATTTTTTTAGTAAGTGGTACACAGACATGCTTATAGTTGATTAGAAACTACTTTATTGATATAAAACTGCACTTTACTCATTATTAGATTTGTTTTGGGCTTATCTTCTGTACTTATTATATATCAGTAAACCAAGTGATCTTGGTCTTTTAAAATATACTAGCCTTCCAATTTGCACCTGCGAATGGTCCTGCTTTTACGCAATGAATTTATTAAGGTTATTTCTTCTCTTCAAAAGTGGAGAGTTTTTTTTTTTTTTTTTTTTAAAAGGAAGTTGATATCTTTAGATCAACAGCAAATAGGCTGCAGTCTACCAGAACTTACATAAGAAATCAGGCAAAAAAATCCAGAATAACCTACCTAAGCTAAAGCAAACCATCAAAATCACTGGGACGATCATAATTAAGCGAGCCTATACAAGAATGAAAAAACCTCGCCTCCTAGGAAAAGAAATCATTCAACTAGCCCTCACTTGTCAATCACGTAATTGTGGTACAAGCAAAAACTAGAAACGTCATAGAAGACTCATAGAATTTTATCCAACCTCATATAGGCTCAATACCCTGATACAGTAGATCCCAGCTTGCCTCGACCTGAGCCCGTAGGCCCAAGCCCAACTCAAATCTTACCTAACAGGAAGGCTTTCCTACCCCATCAGCTGAAGCCCAGATCGACAGAGATAAACCCACATATTTGAGCCTAACAACCCAAACTTGAGCGCAGGCCTAAAGGCCCAAGCCCAATGTTCCAGCTGTCTCGGGAAGGGTTTGATCTAGCTAAATCATGGGATGTCTTGGTTAAGCGAAAGTAGAGAAGGTGAATCCCAAATACACTCTTTAGGTCCTTGAGTCTTCTCTCTCTGCTGTGTCTTTTTCTTGGTATGAAGTCAACGAACCCACGAGGAATTGTGGGTCTGTACATTAGCACGTGAGCCATTTTCCGATGTCTTCGGAGGGCGTGGAAGCCGGACTGGACTCATATGAGGCTTGTGAGTCTGATAGTGGTGGATGTGAGGTATGGAGTTGCCTAGAGTTTCATTAACAGAGGAGAGAGAGAATCTCAGATCTAGTTTATCTCTCCTCAAAACTTTATGCAATTTTTTTTTTGTGAGGAAGATAAGAAGGATATATGAAGGAAATGAGCTCTTGGTGCGTTAGCAGATGGGGATCAAAAAGTAGAGAGAAAATTAGTGGTCGAAATTTTTTTGGGTGAAATTGCTCATGGTGAGCTATGAGGGTGTTTTCCACTAGGGAGGATCCTCATTTTAGTGCCAAATGTTTCAGGTAAAGAAATGGGGTTATCGTGAAAGCTTCCACCTCCGTGATCCGTACCTACCAACCATGAACAGAGGCTAAAGGGAAGACCGAGCTAGCCGGCCTTCGACCCTCCGATGCCTAAGGCAAATACATGTAAGAATGTAGATTAAGTACGAGAAAATGGAGAGTGGTGGCTTATCTTGAATGAGTGCAAAGACATGTATTTATAGTGTGGGGATGAGCTTATCACCCATTTGTTTCCAATGTGGGACTAGCTATGGTACACCCGATGCCACAAGGGTATGGTATCGGCATCACCCAAAGTCTAGTCATTTGGGCAGAATCCCTAGGCCACTGCTGGCAGATTGCCTCCATCGCAGTTAGGCCATCCGGCGGCCAGCATATCCTCCACTACATCAAAGCTCCAATACAAAAGCACCAGCGCCTGTTAAGCCCCTTACATCGCAACCTCTACCACCAATCACGAGCTTCAAACGTCGATCAGATGGCTAAAAGATGACTCCCGACCGCCTTGACCTCTACAACTCTCGTATGAGATCTGGTAGGCTGTGATGTCCACGACCCTCGACGAAAAGCTCTGCCAGTGCTAAAACAGATGGTAATTGGAAGGAGATTCCGCCACCACGCTATGCTCAAGCTGACTTCACAGCCTCCAAGATCTATTCAGTCACCAGTTAGACCCAGTTTGAGCCTCTGCTATCACCGAACAAACTGCACCGTGACGAAAACCTCATCGGATCTGGAATGCTAGCGCCGCGTTCTGCTCAAAACCCTAGAGAATGGGTTCTATGATGTAGGTGCATATAGGGCCACATCAACTGCATTATTTTGTTGTTTTATTATAGATTCATAATCTTTGATATTTTATTGTTTAGATATTTTAAGAGTATCTTTTTACATTTTATTTAGGATTTACATTTAATTAGCTTTCCATTTTAGCTTAAGTATACTTATTCTCTATGTATTGTGAATTAACCCTATAAATATGGGTGATGTAATTGTTGTTAGATAGCTTATGGTTTATGAATAATATCAATTTATTTTAGGCATGGATTTGGCCTTCTTTACGAGTTTGCTACTCCTTATTTATGGTGTTTGTTGAGTGACTGTTGGAGGCCTATGTGCAATACATTTTCCCCATGAATTGGTATCAGAGCTTTGGCAAGAGCTTGGTGGATTCCATGTCTCAGGTCGGATGAAGAAGGGGAGGTTTTCGAATGGAGGGTCGTGACATCAACAACGACATGGCTGAAATCAAAAGGATGCTTTAACAACTTGCAGTACATATCGATCACATCGAAACTCAACGACGGGGTTGTAGGAGTTCCGACGAGGAGAGAAACGTTATCACTTATCATCAACGTGTTGATTGCATCGAAACTCGACGACGGGGTTGTAAGAGTTCCGACGGGGAGAGAAACGTTACCACCTATCATCAATGTGTCAATTGCATCGAAGTTTCACACCAAAAACAGTGAGAGTATGGAGGAGGAACAATACATTGATTTCTCTCATTGTTGTGCTTCTTTGTGTGAGCTAGACATAAAGGATGAAGGTATGAACACATTCAACGATTTTGGAATATCATGTTCTTCTTCAGATTCATCGAACTTGGATATGCTACCACTCTTTGATAGTTAAGATTATGAAGAATATTGCGATGAAAATTGTTTAGAGATTGATGAGACTGACCCACCCATGCAAAGGTTTCATCTTCCTGAGCAACAAGACATCGTTAAAGTCATGCTGGTGCATGTTATGGAATCATCATCAACAAGTGTAAGTCATGAAATTAATTCATGCATGGGTGATATCGTTGAATTAGAAGATCATGCAGATAATTTAGATCCAAAGTCCAAACTAGATGTGGATGTGAGCATTGTTTTAGAACCTCAAAAAACATAAAATATTATGTGTGGTTTAATACGTGAGCATCCTAATAGAATTCATGGTGTTGGTCTTAAGAAGTCATTTATCTCAAACAAGCTGGAGGAGAATGTTGAATCTAAAAGCAAAGATTTAAATTTCATGATCCATTACAAGAAGATGCAACTCACAAATTTATTGATTTCATTGGAGTTAGTATGTTCTACTTACAGATTCAGAAGATGCAGCTCATAAATTTATTGATTTCATTAGGGTTAGTATGTTCTACTTACAGATTCTGAATATGTTAATTGATATTGTCCATCGTATCAAGAAAGGTGAGACAAATTTTAGATTGGCAAAGTTTATTATCATGAGCAGATTTCTCAAGTCAAGACTAGGAAGGTATTCCAAGTATTTATTTATTTGGAATGGAATGAATCAATTGCAAGCTAATATGTCAAAAGAAGATTTGAAGCAATGGAAGATTTTGTCAGATTTTCTTCAATCAATGGCTCAAATTCGAGAATGAATTCTTTCTAACCAGGGAAGCCTAATGCGGGTGCATATGGGGCAACATCAAATGCATTATTTTGTGATTTTTTTTATAGAATCCTAATCTTTGATATTTCATTGTTAGATATTTTTAGAGTATATTTTTACACTTAATTTAGAATTTACATTTAATTAGCTTTCCATTTTAGCTTAAGTTTACTTATTCTCCAATTATTGTAAACCCTATAAATATGGGTAATGTAATTGCTGTTAGATAGCTTATAGTTTATGAATAATATCAGTTTATTTGAGGTATGGATTTGCCCTTCTTTACGAGTTTGCTACTCCTTATTTCTGGTGTTTGTTTAAGTGACTGTTGGAGGCATGTGTTCGACACCTTTTCCCCATCATTCTGCTCTTGTTGCAAGTTGTAACTTTAAAGTGGAGAGTTGGTTTGTCCTCAATGGCAGCTTACAAAAGAAGATCTCTTGAAACACCAAATATATATGACTCAAAAACAAAGTAAATCATATAAAAATTAGAAAAAAAATTCTCTAGAATATTTAACTTTAAATTATAACCTCTTAGAATCTTAGGTGCAGAACATATGAATGCGAATTAATGAAAGTCTCAAAGATCCTATGAATACCCACCAAAAAAAAAAGTACATCTGAAAAAGATAACAACATTATTTTCATCTCAAGAACAATATTACAAACAGTTATACAGAAAATCACCAACAAAAATTAAGAACTACGTGGAAATTTAGATACTTATTTTGCATTTGCATTGTCCAATTACTAATAGAGAACGACCATTATCATCCAAAAAAGAAAATAGATAAAACCATAAAAACAAAACCATTCAACAAGAAGAAAAAAGGTAACACTTAGCTGACAAATAGTCACCTTTCTTGTATTAATCTTGTTTTCATAGAAAATTGGAATCCCAAATCTCCAACTAACCGTAAACAGTTGAGATCAATTCATTCGGTGGTTAGAAATTGAAATCAATAGGAAAGTATCTGAGTTCTTTTCTCCACTATTTTTTTTCTATACAAACTGCGATGGAGAGGAGTTGAAATTGAATTAAACTGTTTATGTGAGAACGTGGGTAGAAGCCACATTGTATACATAAAGAGAAGTGTTATACGGTATAATTTTTTTTTTATTCCTTATCTCATTTTGTATTTGACAATAGTGACTCTTTTACATAGTTTTCATATATGCTAAATTTTTGTCTATATCATATTATCATGGGTATTCTAGGGAGTTCCATTATTCATGAATTTTATGACACTAAACCTAGTTCTTCCCTTTATAATAATAGAGATCGAGATAAAACCAATGATGGACATCTACATATTCATGTACTTATACCAAGTAAAAGAAGTTACCAAAATGTTCTAGTGGTCACATCACCTATTGCTCGATTTTTCATGAGTCGACCAAAAGTGATGACATCTAATTTCGTAATCGAATTGTTGCAATTTTGTTTTTTCTTAGAATTTTACTGACTATGTCATAATTTGTTAACTTACTACCAATTTGTTGCATCATTTTTCTTTTTTAGAAATTTTCCGAAAGTTTTCAGTTTATATAGGGACCATATAACGTCTAGAGTTTTTTATTTTATTTTTTGGTCTGAAACGTCTAAAGTTTAAAAAATAAAAAAAATAAAAAATAAACCAAGTGTGTAAATTTATCTTTTCATTATTATCTTCAACGTTTTGGAGTTTTTCTTTGCCCTTCTATTTGGATTCTTGCAGATGGTTGGGTTTCTCTGTGCTATATTCCCTATATTCTACACATTTGAAACATAAAAATTCAAATGAAAAAGGAGCAAATTATTCAGCAAATTGAGTCGTAAAACTAAAACCCTTCAACGACGGCGACAGTACATTTGCCGGCGCCATTCAGGTGGAACACATGGACCCACTGAGATGGCGGTGCATTACAGTTCATGCATACTTCGGATCTCCCCGGAGGCCAGCCTGTCAGTGGACCCAGGCACATCGGTGGGAGTCTGTACGGTCCACCGCCGATTTGCGACGTGGAAGCTTCTCGAGTTCTTGGTCCCTTTCCGTTGAGACCACCGCCAAACGTCACAATCGAAGGTAAGAGCGACGTCAGGTTGCGGCGGGACGCGTGTAGAAATCTCTGTGGTCCAAGTCGAGAGAGTTCGTGAGGCGATGAGAAGTAACTAGTCGTCGATGTAGTGTAACCTATAACACAGGCAACCTACAGTTAGGGTTGTTTGGACCTCTGATGAGACTTCTTCAGTCTCCCAATTAAACAACGAAGATTTAGGGTAGACGATGTGCTTCAGCTGGGGTCCATTTGATCTGGGCGATTTGAAAGGAACTTCAATACTGCATGCATGCTTAATTATATTAGATCACGGAGAGAATATGAGTTACATAGTTCAAGATGGATCTAGGCCTTCAATGGAGTTAAGCTATGGTTTAAACTCTATGCTTCCGTTACCATCTTACTCATTCCTTTCGAATTAGTTTAATTGCGGATGGAAAAATAAAGATCTTGTCGAGAGATAACCTATGTAAGGCATTGTGGTTAACCTATGTAAAACATTGTGCTTGCGAAAAAATGAGATGAATTCCTTAAATAAGTTGTGCTGTAGTCTGGAGGCTGTTCCGAGCACTTAATTAAGCTTTCTGCACTGTGTACTTGCGCCATGCCTTTTCTCATTCAACCATCTATTTGGTCTTCTGTATATTCTTTCTGAGGTTTATATTAAATGTTTGGAAAAAATTCACTAACGGTGTCTGAACACTTAGGGGAATTTCAGAATGATACCTGAACTTACAAAACTATCAATGTGATACCTGGACTCATTTTTTTGTATCAACGTCGTACCTACGACCAATTTCAGTCACGGAACCGTTAAATTTTGTACGTGAGTAACTTAATGAAGACAAAACGACCGATTTACCGTCAAAAGTTTTGTTTTTCCTTTTATTTATTTATTTATTTATTTCTTTCTTTATTCTTCTTTCTTTCTCTCTTCTTCTTCTTTTTTGGTTTCTTCTTCCCCTGATTTGAATCATCAAGATTTAAATCATCTTGCTCGTCCGATTCCCACTGCCGATTGCCGATTAAACACCGCCGCTGTGTCTCAATCCACCTTCATGCACCGCAGATGTTTATGGTTCCCCCAACTTCAAATCCTACAACAAATTGAAATTGCACTGAGGCTTCGTCCCTCACTCCGAGTTCATCCCTGCCGCCACCGCCGACGACTTAGCCACCACCACTCTGGTTCCCTCCTCCGACCCCCTTTTATACACTATTGATCAGAAACTCAGACCCTGCCAGCCTTCCACTCTCAAATCACAGCTCCAATCCCACCCTGCCATCCTCTTCGTCGTTCCCGACATGCAACACCACCTCCACACCATCCTTACCTGCAACTTCATCGGTCTAGCAGACAACTTCGGCTCTAGCCAAACTTCGATCTGAAGCAATTGTAGGCAGCCAAAGATTAACAACTTCGGCCTCCACACCATTCTTACCTGCAGAAAATTCGAGCTGTTCTAATTCACCAGCTCCGCCACTCCGCTACTACCCACCATTGCGCCTCGCTGATTAGCAGACAAAGAACTCGGAGCCTCCACCGTCGAGAAATGGAGGCTCGCGTTCTGTATGTCCTGCGCGGCGAATATCTACACCGTCGGAGAAGATGTTGTCTGAACAGAAATTGAGTTCGGGTTACACCGCGGCAGCTCATCGATTGCGGCCTTAGCTTTCTTGATGACCCAATGGACTGCCTTGCTGGGCCGGTCGTATCCGAGCTGGTCTTGCATGTCGTAGAATTGAATGGCGGTGTGGGCGACGAGCTGGATGCGGTGGTCTCTGGGCCCTTTGGCGATGTAAACCTTGCTGTGGCGGTCCTTCCAGTCGGTGGCCCTTAGAATGTGGCCTCGAGCCTCCACGATCTCGCTGGTGATGGAGGAAGAAGCAGTCCTTATACCCAATCGAGAAGCAGCGGAGGATGACGTCATTGCGCGGTGGTGGAGGTTGTTGTGGCTCTCCCCCATTTTTCTTCCTGCATATTCCATGGTGGGTTCTCCGAAAGTGGTGGTGTTGGCAAGGAGCGAAGGAGAGAATAAAGAAACTGAAAAAGAAGAAGAAGAAGAATAT
Source organism: Rosa lucieae (assembly GCA_024704745.1). NCBI lineage: Eukaryota > Viridiplantae > Streptophyta > Magnoliopsida > Rosales > Rosaceae > Rosa > Rosa lucieae. The sequence continues at coordinate 13,164,000 of CM045497.1, read as the reverse complement.
AGAAAGAAAGAAAGAAAAGAAAAGGAAAAAAAAAACTTTTGAGGGTAAATCAATCTTTTTGTCTTTATTAAGTGACTCACGTGCATCGCACGTGCAAAATTTAACGGCTCCGTGACCGAAATTGGTCATAGGCACAACGTTGATATGAAAAAATGAGTCTAGGTATCACATTGATAACTTTGTAAGTTCTGGTATCATTCTGAATATCCCTTAAGTGTCCAGACACCGTTTGTGAATTTTTCTCGAGGGTAAATCTGTATTTTTGTCTTCATTAAGTGACTCACGTGCAAAATTTAACGGCTCTGTAACTGAAATTGGTCGTAGGTATGATGTTGATATGAAAAAATGAGTCCAGGTATAACATTGATAACTTTGTAAGTTCAGGTATCATTCTGAAAGTCCCCTAAGTATCCAGACACCATTGCTGAATTTTTCCCTAAATGTTTCTAACAAAATGCGATGCTATTTCAAAGCATCTCATGACGTTAGAGGTTGAAGTTGCAAGTCGAGTTCTGGTCGGTATTGTATTAGCAGGTCAACAAACAAATTAAAAATACTACCTTAGAGCAACTCCAACAGATTCCTATGTTTTGATTTTTCTCTACTTTAGAGAAAAATGAGCCTCTTTTGCTCCAACAGATTCCCTATAACTATCTCTATTAATTTAGGGAAAGTGAGAAGAGAGAAAACCAAATTCCCTATATTTACAGCAAACTCCAAAATTTTAAAGAAGAATATGGAGATTTTATAGATTACTGTAAACTATGGAATCTGTTGGAGTTGGAGAAGAAAAATAGGCTAAAGGTTTGACTTTTGCTTCTCTATAATACAAAAATTATAGAGAAGCTATTGGAGTTACTAAGAGTAACTTCAACAGTTTCTCTATCATTTCTGTATTATAGGGAAGCAAAGTCAAAGTTTTAGCATATTTTTCTTCTATAATTCTCTATTTAATTTACAACAATCCCTAAAATCTCCATAATTCTTCTTTAAAATTTTAGAGATTGTTGTAAATTTAGGGAATTCGGTTTTCTCTTTCCTCACTTTCCCTAAAATGGGAATAGTTACAGGAATCTATCGAAGCAAAGTAAAGTAGAGAAAAATTAAAATATAGAAAACATGTTGGAGTTGTTCTAAGCTTCCATTATTCATAATGGAAATAATTTTGATATAATTTAGACAAATTAAGCATGTTATGTTTTAGAATATGAGAATTGAGAGAGACTGATGAGAGAATTGTGTGTTCCACTATTGATAATAGGAGTCCTATACATAGGGATTACAAAGTACATATATATTCTTATGATACAAGGAAAACTATTCCGAAAAGGACTAGGAATTTAAGAACTTTCTCTCCTATTACAATCATAGAACTAATCTTAGTTACATAAGGCACACTAAATGTCAATATTCCCCTTTGTGCCACTCAAACTTGGTGGTGACACTTCAATGGTTGCCTCGTTAAAAACCTTGCTCGAGTAATAAAAACTCTGTGGAACAAAACAACCTCGAGTAGGAGAAAAAGAGTACAACATGTCCTTCACTCTTCGAGATCTAACATGTAGACATCATACCTCCCCCCTGATGTCGATATCTCCCCCTGAGTGCTACGATCATGGGAGTTCGGATAACTTTCTTAGCCCGATGCTCTTCACATGTTTATCAAAGGTGAATAACTTAGTGAATAAGTCTGCTACATTATGCTCTGATCGGATTTGATTCACTTCAATCTTTAGAAGTGATTGTTGTTGTTGATTAAAAAATAATTTAGGGGATATATGCTTGGTGTTGTCGCCCTTGATGAAATCTAACTTTAGTTATTCAATACAAGTTGCATTATCTTCATAAATGCATGTAGGTTCATCTGTGGTAGACTTCAAATCACAACTTCCTCAAATATGTCTAATTACGGTCCTTAACCATATGCATTCACGCACAGCTTCATGTAGATCAATAATCTCTGCATGATTCGAGGAAGTGACGACAAATGTTTATTTTGTAGATCTCCAAGATGTCACAGTGCTTCCTATGGTAAAGACATAACCTGTTTGGGAGCGACTTTTGTGAGTGTCTAAGAGGTACCCTACATCAGTAAAACCCATCAAAATATCACCATCATTTTGATGGAGGGGAGGAGGAAGGTGCTGGCCACCATGGACGGCGGATACGACATGGCCGGTGGCCATTCCATGGACAGCGCCATTTTGGCGAGGTCCGATCTCATTCTTCTGTCATTCATATTCTCTCTGTAGAGATAAAACAATCCCATATGGATTGTACCTTTTAAGTAACGAAAATTTGTCTTTACCAATTCAATGGTAGCATGTTGGCGTAGAGCTATGTCTAGCTAACAAATTCACTGCGAATGAGATGTCAGGTCTTGTGCATTGAGCTAAGTACAATAATGGGCCTATTACACTTAAATAGGGCACTTCGGCCTCTAATAACTTTTCGTCCTCATCCTTTGGACGAAATTGATCTTTTTCAAGCTTAAGAGTACGGCCAATCATGGGGGTACTCACAAGCGTTGCTTTATCTTTATTAAAGTGCCCTAGAATTTTCTGAGTATATGTAGATTGATGGATCAAAATTCCATCATCACAGTGCTCGAGTTCTAATCCAAGGCAAAACCGTGTTTTCTCATTATCTTTCATTTCAAATTCGGATTTCAAATACTTAGCAGTTTTCTTTAACTCATCTAGAGTTCCAATTAGTTTCATGTCATCAACATAAACTACTACAATTGCAAATCCGGAACTTGTTCTTTTAATGAACACGCATGTGCATATTTTATTGTTAATATATCTCTTCCCAATCAAATAGTCACTTAGATAGTTATACCACATCTGTTAGGATTGTTTCAATCCAAATGGTGAACGTTCGAATCTTATTGAAAACGCACTCCGTGGCTTAGAGCCACTTGATTTGGTAATTGAAGTCCATCTGGAACCTTCATGTATATCTCTGAATCTAAAACCCATAGAGATATGCTGTAACCACATCCATAAGCTACATGTCAAGTTTTTCTGAAACTACCAAACTGACAAGGTAGCGGAACGTTATGACATCCATTACAGGAGAATATGTCTCCTCGTAGTCGATTCCAGGGCGTTGTGAGAAACCATGCACCACAAGGCGGGCTTTGTATCTAACAACCTCATTTTTCTCATTACGCTTTCTAACAAAGACCCATTTATGGCCAATAGGCTTTACATTTGGGGGTGTCTGTGTTATAGGCCCAAATACATGTCTCTTTGCTAGTGAATCTAATTCAGCCTAGATCGCATCTTTCAATTTAGATCAATTTGCTCTTCGTTGACGTACATTCTTTAACTGAGCAAGGTACGATATCATCATACTCCATAATTCCTTTTGCGATAGAATGTGCAAAGTATCATCAATTGCAATAGAGTTTCTATTCATCATCTCATATACACTAGTGTAATTCATGGAGATCTCTCTATTCTCTGGAATTCGTTTTGACATTAGAGCATCCCCCAATGATGTCTCTTGGACATAACCATAATTCGGAATATCTTCATGAGACGGATTATTTACATCGATGGTTAATGGATTATTTTGTGCCAAACTCACTTTCTTTCTTGGGCGAGAGAATCCATCGAATCTTTGGGCCTCCCTCATTTCCTTGCAAGGAGGTCGGCCTTAGCCACAACGCCATCTCCACTAGGGACAACGGCGTCGTGCCTTACTGTGAGCCCCGGAAAAGTTTATCGAGCTTAATTAAGTGAAATAGGTCGATAATTTACTTATCGATCTCGATAAACGTTAAAGTAATCGAGAATATTTTTAGAAATGTTCATAAAGTGAAATCTTCAAATTTGGAGTTGGATAATAAAGTACACGTCACGACGAGTTAGTGTAAATTTTCGAAGAAGTTTTTGGATACTCAAGCTATTTATCGTGATTTTCTGAAGTTTTGGGATTTTGGAAATTAATTCAAGAAATAGAAAATAGGTGGAGCAATCCCAGCCATCCATCATTCAATCGACCAGATCAAGTGATTCAGGAGACGCAAGAGAGAGAGAGAAAGACAGCGAGCTGGGAGTTCCCAGACTTGAGACACAGCACGACCCGAGACAGAGGCCCGACCGGAACTTCCACGTCCAGCCACCCCACGACGTCTCTGTGTTACTTACCTCCTTGCATCCTTAGATCATCCATGCACTGAACGGAGAAGGAGACTCGACGCCTGGAATCTCTGAGACTTCTCCGGCGAGTTCTGCAGTTCCCGGCAACTCTGGCCACCGTTTGGGATGTCTATGGTATGAAAATTCCTCTCCTTATCATGCTCTACACCCCAGAATACTTAGTTTTTCAATTCGATCAAGTTTTGACAATTTCGTTTCCGGATTCATCTTGGTTCCAGCGCTGTTCTTCGACTCTAGCGACTTTTCTGGCTTTTCTTGGTTCGTTCTGGCTTCACTGCTCCTGTTGACGAAGGCTGACCACGATAGGGAACTAGATTCGGGAACTTGTTAGGTTGTTGGAATCAAATCCTTGGTGCACCATCAGTCGGGTTTGAAAAAGAGGTCCAGAAGCTGCTGCGAGTTTGGAAATAGGAGCTTAGGGTTCAACCTGCAAATTATACTTATTGAAGGTAAATTCAAGGTTCTGGTCAGAAATGCTTCTTGATTTACTTTTGGCTTGAGAAATTGGTTGATTTGTGTTGAATGGAACGTTGTTGGTATACGTACGTTGTTTCTTGGTGAGTTTGGTATTTGGATATGAACAAGTTAATCGTGGGAATTCTTGAAAAGCATGAATGTAATTGCTGTGAAATCATGATTAGTAAGATACATGGATTCTCATCTGTTTGTACTTATACCGATACTATTTGATTTTGAAAATTTGGAAATGGTTAGGTCATGTTGGGCATCCATAGTAAATCTACGAGATTACTATGTGACGAAAATTGTTAAAGTAAATTTTGAATGATTCGTTGATGGAATTTGGAATGGAAGTAAAGGCGTAAGTGTTTAATGATAATCCAACCATGAGTAGTGCCCGGTGATCGGAACTAATTGTGAAACTGGTCAAAAGAATTATTGTTAGCGATTGGTCAAACATTGGTCAACGTTAGTCAATGCGGTCAAACCTTGGTCAATGCTGGTCAAACCAGGAAGGGTTGGCTTTAAATATTTGTTCAACGGATTATTAACGTTAATTATGTTGGAATCTAGGATTTTCAGTTACCCGATGAAAGGAAGGTTCGTGAATCTCTGATAACGTAAAAGGTTAAAGTATCGGAATCCAGGTAGGGGACTCGGGACCCATTCGGTTAGTTGTTTTCCGTTTTGAATTAAATGTTTATGCATATTTGAGTTGCATGATTTGGTTATTGATGGCTTGATAGTGAGTTGAACATAGCGATTCCTTAGGCTTCGATCCCCTAAACTTCCGGAGGGGCCGTATGGACGGAATGGTTCTGACATCCTCTGAGGTGTGGCACTATTTCTAGATGATATGGCGTAAGTAGACACTCTGACTACGCTTACTTAGTGATGATTTTATTTGAGGTAAGGCCGTATAGTTGGTCCATGGGACTGGCCATCATGTATTATGCATTTCTTTGAGTTTCGTGCATTGGATTTTGAGTCCGAAAGATATTTAAAGTTTGTCGTTCTTTAAAGAAATGGTTTAACCTTTTCATACTGGGATCTGAAATTATTATCTTATATGTCGGTTTTCAAACCTAGTCGGGTGAAGTCCCTATTGAGTAGTGAGGACGAAAGCTCACCCCTACAATAGTGTGGTTGCAGATACTGTGCACTAGGAACGGGATTGGAGCGGACGGAGCTGGGTGTGCAGATTTCAATAGAAGTCAGGTTCTAGGTTCCAATCTTATTCATGTTCCTTAAAATTGTATTTTCGGAACTTGTCACAATTTGTTTGTTATATGCTAAGTCTTTTATCCCTCTATTGTTTGCAACATTAAATCCTGGACGAACATTTGAATTTAAAGTTTAGAAAGATTTTCACCTCAAAAGAATTTAAAAGCTTCCGTTGTGAATTTTTGTCAAAATTTATTTCGAACAAATGCCTAGCGAATTTCTAGAATGTAAATCGAAATTTTCGGTTTATGTTTTAGAGACTTACGACACTGTAACGTACTTAAGCTGGTGAGGTGCAATTTGGGGCATTACACTTACTCCCCTAGGTACGGCGTCATATCCTCCACTTTTAGGGATATCAATCCTTATAGGCACATTTGCAGCAAGTATGTGTGATCTCGTCACTTTAGCGATATCAGAAAACTCATCAGGCATCGATTTTGCTATGTTCTGAAGATCGAGAATTCTCTACACTTCAATTTCAAACTATGCTGTTTGGAGATCAAGATGAGACAAAGTAGGGATAGACCACGATAATTCATGTCATTCCTGTTGAACATTCATGTTTTTATCTCCCCCTAACGGCGGGAAGACTGTCTCATCAAAGTGACAATTCGCAAATCTAATGGTAAAGAGATCGCCTATCAAGGGTTCTAAGTAGAGGATAATAATTGGAGAGCCATATCTAACATAAATATCTAGAAGTCATTGAGGACCCATTTTGGAGCGCTGTGGTGGCGCAATTGACACATAGACTGCATACCCAAATATGCGTAAGTTTGAAACATCAGGTTCATACCCGGTAACCATCTGGGATGCAAAAAAGGGTTGAGTGACAGTGAGTCTCAAACAAATAAGCACAATTGTATGCAATATTGCATAGCCCCAAGCAAAAAAATGGAGATTGGAGCGCATAACCAATGCTTTACCAATCATTTGTAGTCATTTAATGACAGCTTCTGTAAGACCATTTTAGGTATAAACATGCAATAATCATCAAAAGTTTTTAATGTAAACTCCTCAGCATTGTCAAGTCTTATAGACTTAATAGAATGATCTAGGTGGTGAACCCGTAACTTAATAATTTGTGTTAGGAATTTAGCAAATGCAACGTTCCTTGTGAACAATACTATGATATGTGACCAACGTGTCTATGCATCAACCAACACCATAAAATATCTAAATGGTCCGCATGGTAGTTGAATAGGTCCACATATATCTCCTTGGATTCTTTGCAAGAATGATATGTTTTCTTTAGTGTCCTTTGCATAGGATGGTCTCGTTCCTAATTTTGCTAAAGAGCAGGCTTTGCAGAGCGAATGATGGGCTTTAGAAGCAACTGATGAGGATTTTGGTTAAGCCATGATGTGACAATTGGCTTTAGAAGTGTAATTTGGAGTCAATGGGGTACATGAGGTGTCAATGCCACTTTGGTGCCGTAGGGGGTAGGCAGGCCTTTGATGGCCGGACTTGCATAGGGACAGCGCCGTGAGGTGCACGTATCCCTCCTTGGTCCAAAATTCGATTTTTACTTCTTTTCGTTCTAAAGAATGGATGTCTGTGTGAAGTCTTTAATATATGGATCATCACATCACAACCTGGATGTCCCAAATGGTCATGCCAAAACGTATATGTGTCGGAATCCCATAAGTCATCTCTTATAATATGATTGGATTCAATAATTCGAATAGTGATTGCATACAACCCACTAGATCAACACATGAGTTTCTCTAAGACTCTTTTATGTCTGTAGTCGTTAGAAGTGATGGAAAGGAACTCTTGTCCATTCTCACAATGTGTTTCCACATGAAAGCCATTAGCTCTTATATCTTCGAAACTCAGAAGGGTTCTTTCAGCCCTAGGAGCATAAAGAGTTTCGGTGACATTAATAATTGTGTCATTTGGCAATATAAATTGGGCTGGTCCTCTACCATGAATCAATTTTGATGATCCAGCCATTGTAGTCACAAAACAACAAGTAGGCGTCATCCACAAGAAGAGTTGCCTATTTCGAAGTATAGTATTTGTAGTTGCATTATCCATGAGGCATCTAGCTCTCCGGGAAACATACTGAAAAATAATAAAGTACGAAATTAAAATATGTCCAAGACATGCAAAATAGATTTATACTTTATTAATAAAATAGCCAATGTTTACATCAAAGTTTCTTGACCAAATCTAATCCAAAATAAAAATCAAACATAAACAAATTGTAGTCACTCAATCCGTACGATTGGTAACTCCAATTTGGTTGTGACCAGGTAAGGTAAGGCGAAATTTTAGTGGAGCTGTGCTCACTTTTAAAACCGTTCTCTCAGTTCAAACTTTTCCTAGACATCACGATTAATTTTGGATGAGTCTAGTGAGAAAGAGTTAATACAAAATGTCATTTTATTGAATAAGGTATAATTGCCATTACATAATTCTTGGAAAATAAAAAGGACTACACTAATCAAAATCTGCGGCATCCTTATGCATTTCTTTGTCAAATTTGAAGTCCGCTATGATGTGATCGACGTCATTGTCATCACCATCATCTCCTTCTGTGAAAGATAGACTTCTTGCTCTCTCAGGTCCCTATATGCCTTGTATCGTGCAGCTAACTGATTGCTTGTATTCCATTGCTTGAACCAACGCTTACTTGATCTGCATTGATGACACATGTCATTGTGATTGCCTCCCTTTAATTGAGGTGCATTGTTTGCACTTGGTTATAGTCCTTTAGAGGGATTTGAGCCATGACCACAGCCTTGGGAGGCACCACCATGTCCTGGTGCGCCACGGCTCCCACTTCCACGTTGCCATGTGTTACCACATGTTTGTCCATCATTTTGACGATTACCTTCCTTTGTAGGGCTGTTGTATGGACCTACACGTCTGTTTTGTTCTTGAACTTTAGGGTTCCGCTCCCTGTGCCCTCCTTTGGGTGCATTATAATTCGCCTCGGCAAGGCTCTTAGTTACAACGGGCCTTGAATTATAGTTTTTTACAAGGATGTTGTCATATTTTTCAGCTATAGACATCACATTGATTAGCTGATTGAACCTCGTGATCCGTCCACCACTATACTCACCTCTATATTGATTTGATACCAAAAGCGCCGAGAAGGGGAAGGTGGAGAGAGTTTTCTTAATTAGCTCTTGCTCAGTGACAAGTTGTCCACAAAATCTCAACATGGATGTGAGGCGAAGAGCTTCTAAATTATATTCAGCAACGGCTTTGCAGTTGGCAAAACGTAAATTGCCCCATTGTACTTTCAAGTCAAGGAGGAGGGAATCTTGGATATTTCCACAATGCTCTTCTAGCGCTACCCATAATTCTCTTGCATCTCCGATCAACATATACTCCAAACGGAGTGATTTATCCATGTGTTGTCGCATCAAGATGAGAACTTAAGCATGTCTCATAGTCTTGCGCTCAAATACGACCTCCGGATTTGGTTCCCGGATTATGAGTAGAATTCCCTTTGAAGTGAGAATTCCCAGCTATGGTACTCGGATCCTGTTGTCCAATATGGGGAAGTTGACTTTTGGCTCATACGACATCTTGAAAAAGGAGAAGGAGAAAATAGATTAGTTTCGGAGTTAAAACTTCCACGAAAACTAATATAAATAAGAGTTTCGAGCTATGCTACGAAGAATCGATTTCCAAGAATTTTTGGATTAGACCGAAACAATGATGTTTATATGGTCCAATTCGATGCTTACGGACGCTCTTAGTCTGAAGTCTTATGAACGGTCTTAGTTCTTTTAGCGTGAATCCCCACTGTTCAGCTTTTTGAATAATAGAACCCACGTTATAAGAAAGGTCGGATGTAGAAGAAGGGAGGTTGCAAATCCTCGAGAAAAAGAAAAGAGTTTAAGGACAGAAAGTAGGAACTTTTATCTTAGAGTTATTATCACAAATGGTACCTGAACTATACCACAATCTTATCGATGATACCTGAACTTCAATTTTGATCACAACCAGTACCTGAACTTTTCGATTTCATTTTAAATGGTACCTAGAGCCACCTCTGGTCAATATTCTAACTAAAAACGGCATGGGAGGCAATCATAGTGATGATTTTTGATGATTTCAAGGGTTGCAATCATATATAGTGATGATTTATTTGGTAATAGACTTGCCTTGAATTTGTTTTTTTTTTTTTTTTTTTTTAGATTTGGCTTTTTTGGCCCGAATAGTGACCGAAGGTGGCCTTAGGTACCATTTAAAATGAAATCAAAAAGTTCAAGTACTGGTTGTGATCAAAATTGAAGTTCAGGTACCATCGATAAAATAGAAGATAAGTTTAGGTACCATTTGTGATAATAACCCTTAATCTTAAATATTTAATTGGTTAAATTCAGAGTTTGAAACCTTGAATGCTTGAAAGCTTGGTGCGTGCTAGACTTGTTTCGAGGCTGCTAGGTAGCTTGGCCGAGAGGTGCTGGGATAGAGCTAAGATGTGGCCGGTGCGGTCTAGATGTTTGTTGAGGTGGCTTGCAAGTTTGGCCAAGATGTGCTGCAGGTTTGGCCGAGAGGTGTTGTAGGGGTAGCGAGCTGCGACTCGGGGCTGCAAGGGAAGCATGTGCACTGCAGGTGAGGCGGAGGAGGCGTGCAGTGTGGATGACTTCAACGGTGGTGGAGAGTTTTTTGGTTTTTGGTTTTTAGGGCTAGTGCTAAGGCTCGTGTTGATAGCGTTTTTTAGAATATGAGAATTGATAGAGATTGATGAGAGAATTCTGTGTTTACTACTGATAATAGGAGCTCTATACATATAAATTACAAAATACATATTCTTATGATACAAGGAAAACTATTCCGAATAGGACTAGAAATTCTACAATATTCTCTCTTATTACAATCATAAAACGAATTCTAATTAGTTTTATAAGGCACGCTAAATGTCAACAATATTCTTTAACATGTTAGTTATTATCAATCCTGAAATGGTAAAATCCTCACAATGATGCAAATCTAGTCACTACTACAAAAATCAGACGATGCCTCAGACGATGCATCATAGTTTGCCATCGTCTGATTGATTTTTATTTTGGACGTCATTTTTATAATTTCGTCTGTGAGTCAGTTCAAAACGTATGTGTGACCCTAAAATTAAAAGAGCGGCAAGTTTCCCACCATGTTGTGTGCCAAATATCGCAACTCCAAATTTTCCCCCAACATGTTTAATAATACGACGAGAAAATAATAAAACGTGAATGTGTTACAACAAGGATTTACCAGAAAAGACTTATCCATCACTAATCTCCAAAGAGGGAAGTCAATTTAATAGGAGACAAACCCTAAATTTAAATGACTATATTCAGACCACATTCTTACACAAATCTGTTGTGTGAGTCCTTGTCCAAATTGATTGGGTTCACAAACCCGGCTGAAACCCCACCACTTAAGCAAAAAACAAAAAAAACAGACCCAAAACCAACAGCGCCTCACTCTTGCCTCGTCTCACTCTTGACAGACGAAAACCAAAACCCTCTCTCGCCTCGCCTCACTCTCGACAGACCCAAAGCCAAAACCAAAATCAAAACCGTCACTGTCCCACACCCTCATTCTTCTCTCTAACCAATCTCATCTCTCTGCGTGAGATTATTGACCGCGAACCGGATTGAGCCAATGAAGTTGTTAGAACTCAGATCAAGCCAATTCAGCATCTCAAACGGAGTCAACCCTGGCAGAAACTCACCGGATAACTCATTCCCTTGGAGGTAGAGATTCCAAAGCACTGTTGGCGAACCGGTGAGCTTATTGGAGTGAAGACTCAGAACTCGGAGCTGACTCAAAATCCCATCTAGTAAAACCCTAGAAATTTTGAGAAAGCAAACTTAGTATCTCTCTCATTGTGGACGAAGAGAGCTTGCTCTTCCCATTTGATTTCAGAGCCGAGGTATGAAATCCTTAACACCCATTTGATTCCTCTTTCCTCTATCTGTTTCGACATTAAATCTTCTCTGAAATCTACGTTTCGAACGAAATTTCAGATCAGATCAATTTTTCAGTTTTGTGCAAATTCAAATCTGTGTAGATCTGGAGATTTAGAGGTAGGGACATTTGAGTTAATAGAAATATTGGGGGTTTTGAATGAATGCACAGACGACTTCGAGGCAACTTGCTGATAGGAAGGTGGAGGGGTTCGAGAAGAACATAACCAAGAGAGGTGCGGTGAAAATATTGGGGTTTCGCTGTGTGGTTATGTTATGTTCTTTTGTTTCTTCAATGGTTACGAAAAACTAATTGTAAGCCAGATGTTTCAATGTCTCTTTTGTGATGGAATCATTGATGCTCAACAATTGTTTATCAAATTTCTTATGTGTGTCAGGTCTCCTACTACTTTCCCGATCGGTCAAACGCCGAGGAATTCGAGGACTCGTCGGCCGCGAACGAGGTCGGGAGCTCCGGCGAGGGATCGACGTCGTCGGGGAGTGAGATTGGGCTGGAAGAGCTGTTGACAGGGATACTGGTTGAAGAAGGGGACGGAGATCTGTTGCTGCAGCAGAGCAACCGAGAGGACCGGGTTTTGCAGTGGCTTTAAGCACTTGATATGCAGGTTATGGGCGCGTGTCGCGCAGACGAGAGGTTGAAGCCTTTGCTGAAGATGAATGCTTCGAACGATGCCGCAGAAGGTCGGTTGCTGGCTCAGTTGACTCAGGTATATGCTATAAACCACGATCCAAGAGAATTGAGTTATAGAAATTAGGCTAACTTGATTGCTGCATGCTTGGTGAATTGGTTGAGCTAGGTTTTTTGAACATTGATCGAAATAGGAGAATTGTTTTTGAGATTCGACTTATTATATTGATTTGTGGTTTGGTAAACTGATGGTCTTAAGATCTTTGATAAACAGCATTTTGAGCCAGCGAAAGTTGGAATGCTAGCGAGGTGCTTCTGCATACCACTTGTTTCTGTTCGTGTTGGAAAGATCAACAAGCAAGGGATTTTGTTGTGCCCTACCAATTCAAAGTAAGTATATATTGACTATCCATTTCCCTCTGTGCTCCTGTTTGGTGTCTTTGTTTGTTTAGAGTGTAGTTGGTATTTAATATCAGATGTAAGATGTCCATATTTATTTATTTTGCATGTTTAGTTGAATCAGAAATGAACTTGGTCTGTTAGTTTGATTGACAATCGTCTGTGCATTTAGATATATATTGAAGTGTGTTAGTATCATTGACATTCACTTTAGTGAGCGTGCTTCTTCCCCCCTCCCCCCGGCTTGGCCACCTTCCTTTGTAATGGCAACTTTAGTGTAGCATATATATTTAGGACTTGAAGAAACATGATGTTATCCATTTTATGCTGCTATATGGTTGAAGTGGGATTTTGCCACAGTTATGGTTGTCATGCTTCTGACATTCCATGCAGGCAGCTGGTTTAATTCTGATGTTTCGCCGTTAATCAAACATGTTAATATGTGCCTGTAAGTTCAGATTTGTACCGTATTGAGTTCCTGGTCCTTGTTTCTTAAAATTTCAAGATTTTGCCTCCTTTTGGCAATAGTGAAGGTTTGAATTTATAGTCTTTGTATTTACTTTCTATTAAGAAATCTCGATTTTGTTCTATTCTCATTTGGCTGATTGTATAAGGAAATAGTGGTCTCAAATCCAGATCTTGTTGTGCACGATAACTCTTTCCTTTATTGGTCTTGCTGTATTAGTTCCAGACTTGAGATGTTATGACTAGTTGACTACTTTCACCTAGAGAAGGCATGTTCCCATTGTTCCATGTGCTTGGTCCTTTACACAATTAACATCGTTGCCTCAATGTTAGATGTGAACACAGTGGTATATCATGGAAACTGTGCGGCAAATATATGGTATACTATTGTTAGTATTCTGATTAATTTCACCCCATTGTTGGCAGGATACCCATGTGGAGGCACCTGAAGAGTTCTCAAAGAAGGCTACACCGTTCTTTGCTCATGTTGCTGATAAGTTTTATGCCAAAGTCAATGATGATGTTTATTTAAATATTGGTCAGTATTACATGGACTCATTTTTCAATAGGATTTGTTTATGTACTAGCTCTGCTTCCACACAATTGCTACCCCCTCCCTTTGTTTTAGGTAATATTCTATTTTTTAATGTGTTTATCATGTTCTTTAGGTATGATTTTTGTAAATGTAGATTGGAAACACCATATTCTTTGTCAATAGAAAAGATTGTGTCTAATAGTTCTGAATGAAAATTCGCTTTTACCAATTATTAATGCTGGAGATCTTTCTCATTGGCATATATTTACACCGCAGATGGCTCTTTATGATTTATCTTGTTCCACTTCTTTTTTGTTTTGCACAGATGTTCTGGGAGCTGCACTTGCAACTCATTTAGACAAGCCTTGCATTTATATTGGGTGCATGCAGTCGGGCGAAGTTTTCTCTGAGCTGTGAGTAGTCTAGAACTTCATAAACAAGTCTTTACAATCATAATGAATTTCATAAATATTGTCTTTGTAAATTTGCTTGGACTGAAATTCATAAATATTGTCTTTGTAAATTTACTTTGAAATAAAAAGGTAAAATGGTTTGTCAGTCTATTCTTTATTTAGTAGAATGAAGAGTTATGCACAGAAGCAATGATCCAACTAGTTGGTGTTCTCAAATTTTCGTTTTCGCATGATTTTTTTTTTTGCTGGTTTGATATTGTTCTGACTAGTGTGCAGTGTTTCTTGTTCCATATTATTCATTGTTGAATTTTGAATTGTCCAACTGCTGACATGAATTTTACGCCTTTCTCACTTGGTATATTTGTGCTCTTAGAGGTATGATCATGTTCTGTTTGTTTGGCTTGAAATTTTGCTTGGAATGGCTTGTAAATTTGTGATTTTGCTGCTTACAAAACACTAAAGAGTACAAATAATGAGTACGAGCTTATAAAACACTATGTTGTGACCACTGCCATCCAAGAACAAACGCATCGCTAGATATAGCTAGGGACACACTAGTGCATTATTGCTAGTAATGTAGGTCTCTATTCTAATGCACGTTATAATCATATATAATTGATCACACTACTATAGTCCAGTTTGTTGGTGCAAAACGTGTAAGCTCTTTACTTGATCACACTACTATAGTCCAGTTTGTTGTTTCCTTTCCTAAATGATCAGAACATGTATAAATTCAGTATTTCATTAACCTATGTGAATAAGTATGTTGTTTCCTTTTTTCTAATCTCAGGTACATGATCCTAGCATTGACTGGTGAGAAAAGGTATAATTGAATTGCTGTGTTTCTGTTTTGGCATGTGTACCCCTCAGTGAACTATTGATCCATATGCAGTTGGAACTACTGTAAGAGAGCAAAAAGCTCCCACAAAAACTTCTAAAGCTAGACTCCAATGGGGCCATGAGAGCAGCAAAGCTTGCAAAGCTAGACTTCTTAAGTAAATTTCTGGATGTATATTGCTAGGAGAGTAGTGTTAGATGTACTCCTTTTGTAGATGAAAGATTACCTTTGCACAATTTAGTTTGGTGCATGATGTGGATTATAACAATTTCTTCTATATATTGATCAACTACTATTAATTTGATCATTTTTTATTTCAATTTCAGTATATACAATGCATTGAATCATTCTATTAGGACAACAATAACCACAAAAACTGTCGTATGTGCACAATAATCACAATGACCCAAAAATAAAAACTGTCGTCTGAATGTAAAATAGATAATGAATACTTTGAAAAACTGTCGTTTGAATGAAAGTCACACAACGGGCATAAAATAAAGCGACCTCTGAATTGCAATCACACAACAGTTTCTAAAGTCGCCCGTCGTCTGAAAAATAGTCACGCAATAGCTAATGCTGTCGACAGGCTGCCGACATGCTGCCGCCATGCTGCCGAGCTCTTCACACGACGGTTCCCTACAATCGACCTTCATCAGACGGCGCCTTGATATACGACGGTTTGCCTTCATATCAGACGACGGTTTTTAGCCGTCGTCTGATTCAATTTTTGTAGTAGTGAGTATTAGCATATATAAGCATGGCAGCATGCACTTAACTAGCTAGCTAGGTAGGTACATCAAAACGCGGAAAGATGTATGAGTAGAAGCCATCGATCTCATCATCTGTTCTCCACACGTACACGATCCATTTTGGTATCAGTCATCTTCTTCATCTTAATTTGCTTTGCTCGTTTAGGTCAGTTTTTTCCTTAAAACAACAAAAACCACACATGCACCATGGAATGTATTAAATAATGGCTCTGCTTTAAGTAAAATACCTAGGACCTAAATAGGTTGGTTCATGTCAAATATATGCGGTTGCTGATACTTGTCATATAAATTGGCATGGGGTCATACAAGCCTAAGCAACTATGTTCCCTTAATTAAAGTTAACAACATAATTAGATCAAAACGTACACTTGACATTGTCCGCTCTAAAACAACAATTGGATTTAGCCCAGACTGAAAAGTTTGGACTGAATATCATGTGCCATCACTAATCATGTCCTTAGGAGTTTTGAGTAAGATCATTAATTACTTACAGGAATTACAGGATTTATTAAGCAACTTTACAAAGATGATCGAGACTCACTTCTATACATGACAAAGTCTAGTAAGATTACAAGTATATCTTGTTAGGAAAAATGATTATGGGACTTTAATAAGGTCCAAATCCATTTGTTAATTTCAAAATGAGATCTTGCGTTAAGAAAAATGCCGCAAATATCTCATGTACGAGAGGCTGATTTTTAAACCTAACTCCTATAGCTGAAGACAAGCCCTTCGATTGTAAGCAAAGTTAACAACCTCAAGTTTATAGTTCTACTACTTCTACCTATCATGATTGAATCACCATAACGGTCAAGTCGTGATCATCATGAAGGGAAAAAGGTGGTTGCGGCAGAAATACAAGTGGAATCAAAATTGGTAGGTGGAGAATATTAGAAATAGTATTCAAGAGTGGCAAGCTCCCTTTTGCTTTGTGCTCCATGGCCCTATAGCATGATGGCGATGATATCTACATTTAGTCACATTTGGACTTATGAGATGCGAAAAGAACATCCACATAGGTAAGAATGAATATTTCATTAGATTTTTGAGTGATTGCCAAATAAAAATCAAGGCCATTGCTGTACGGCTCTGAATGTGGATAAATCAAGATAAGTCCAACAAGTGCATGTTCTTACTGAGCCTAGAAAGTTAGCTTGGGATTGAGCTAAATGATTATCCTTATAGACCAGGCACGTCTCCACAGTTGTTGTATTATCTTGTTGCTTTCGAATATGCACTCTAGGGCAGCTGCAGATCAGGTAGCTAAAAGATAAACACTAACTTATCTTTTGTTTTCCACCACATATTAAAACGGCTGGTACAAATGGATATAATTAATGTACAGGAAAACAGAAGTGCCTCATGCAGTAGACAGAGACCCACGTCGTACTAAGACGATATTATGGGGTTTAGGACTTTAGGGGGTGTTAATTTGCATCATGTCTTTGAGCTTTAGTTGCTAAATTTTGAGGATGAAAGCGTAGATAGATTGTGTCAAAAAATAATTTTGAGCTTTTGAGTCTAATAATTGTCTGTAATATAGAATTACAACTTTATGAGGAGGTCTTTCGCGTAGATATTCTTGAAATTAACATCCAACCTAATCCCACAGATATATGTTATATATCCATATTTACTTGGATAATTTAGGAAGTGATTTTGTATAATATTGTAGCTTATATTTACTTGCATACAGTGCTAATTCTGATTGCATATAGTATATTGTTGTCACATTCATTGTCCGATTTAATTTTTAAAGTTTAATAATTATCCTTGACTAGAATCAACTCCCTCACAAAATCATTCTTTAAAATCTTTATACTTGATCACAATTGATTCCAAATTTCCAACTACTATTCTTTCTTTTTTTTTTGGTAAACACCGACTACTGTTCATTAAAGATGATAAAGACAACCACGATTATAATCTAGACAAAGCCTTCATAGATATGCTTTCAAGGTACATACTACATACAGAAAAAGTTAAATGAGAATTAATTGCAAGGCTAAAGTGAACTCACAAATTTATATTTAGCACAACAATTGTTGAACTTTGCAAATAACTTGTGACATAAATGAGATACATATTGACAATGTTTCACTTGCATTACTTGCGACTTTAGGCATACCAGATATCTACGAGATCAAGACAGAATAGGCCCAAAATACACAAACCCCAATTTTGATATTTTCAGAATCTTATGATAGCTAGCCTAAAGATCATCACATACCCCAACATGCAACATCGATCCTTCACAAAATCGCAACATATCCAGAGAGAATAAAATCATAAATTGAATCGTCATAGTGATCGAGAGCGGTCTCTTCTCTACATGTACACATGGTTTAAATTGAAAGAGGCAAGAAACGTTGGGGGGTCGTGGCGTGCAGGCTATGGCCACGTTTGCCGAATAATGGAAAGGCGTTGGGAATCAAATTCCTTGAGCCAAAAGATGTTTTGGAATTACCGCAGGAAACAAACGGAAATCTAAACAGATCTCAATATTGCTCCCAGATATCCAGAATAATATACATGCTGCAGCTCCATACATATCCATCTAAATTTGGCCAAACAGTACACCATTATAAAGCCATACACTGCCACCGTTACCATTATAAAGCCGGGCCGACTATTCGATGACACTTTCACTCCTACTTGTCTTGCCATTTTGGAGCATACGGCGGATCGAATGATCGATAATGCATTCATATATGGTCGTGCTGTGCCTAACTCGACCATGCCCTAGCTAGGGTTTTGCCAAATAAGTAGCTAGCTAGCTAGCTGGAAGAAATGAAAACCTGTGTACGTGGATTATGAGTAATCGACTATCCGGTATGTGCCTTCTTCGTACTTTTCGGTGCTGATGGTTTTGTTTAGAGGAAATTAAAGACTTGCATAAAGAAAACTAGATGGAGAACCACGAACCACAATCCACTGTATGAGAAACTTACCTGAAGCATGATTTACGCGTACCTAGCACTACCCACATATCTCATAACAAATAGAGACTCGCTCCGACTCACATGGAAAAATATAAAATTAGTAGCTAGGAGTGAAATTTCAATATCTAAATTTCAATTAATATACCTAACGGATTCAAGAGTGGTCAAATTAGTTGTAAGAGTAATGAGTACATTGTTTAGTAAGAGCTAGCAACTCCAACAACAACCAATAACTTAGATATCTAAATTTCTATAATTTATTCAAGCAATATTATCCACTTTTTTTTTTTTGATAAATAGAACATACCAAAAGTATGCTCCGGTTCATAGATAAAGAATAGTACAGAAGACTACTCCACTGAAACATTTATGCTCAAAGTAGTCTATTCCACATAAAACACCTCGTCTTGTAGGCAATCTATTCTACCTAACCTTACACACCACGCACGCAATTGTAGTACACTAAAGCTAAGTACTACTACAAGACTCATAGAGATAGTTTTACAAGCATAGACAATCATTCTAACTCCAACATCTAGACGACTATGGGCTCCTGCCCTGTAAAACGGATAGACCTCTTGACAAACCCAAATAACCCATAACCTGGGACTAATTCCAAACCCAGGCCCAGGCCCAAGGGTACCAAAGACAACACAACAGTAAACGTTAAGCTGCCTTTGCCGGTCGATCATCATCTCCGCCACCACGTTTTCCGGCGGATGACCCTTCCAATGCAGCATCAGCACCATTCCTTTCAGCAACCTAACACAAATTAGCAAAAATCCGACAGGTGCCGGAACTGGGAAGAAAAAACAATGAAATCGAAAACCCAATCGGCTAAAGCGAGCGACCTATCAAGAACTCCAATCTCAAAACCAATTGTCGCCGCAACAACAGCGACCTCCTCTGCAACCAAACCTCGACCCTAGTCGCTACAAATTTGCACCTAGTTTAACCAGCGTTGCAAGTCCACCATCCTCCTTCTGCAAACCAAGCTCCAATCCACAAATCGCAAAAAACTACTTCCTCTGCCTGGTGTAGAGTTGGCATTTACACTCATTGGGTATTACCCAGCGAGTATTACCCACCCAATAATAGTTTGTGGGTAATACCCATCAAATAATTCGCTGGTATGTGTATTTACCCAACCCATTTCTAAACGGGTAACAAATACCCATCCATTTACCCGTTTTGAATATGGGCAGGTTTTTTTTTTTTTTTTTCTATTTTCAATCTTTCAGTTTTTTTTTTTCCTTTCGTTTTTTGACAAAAATAAATTTTTTTATTCTTTTTATTTTCATAGTCAATTGAGTATTTTAAATACTTGAGACATTGTTTAAGAAAGAAATTTTTGGTTTAGTCACGAGGAAGCTATAAGTTCAAAACAAATATTTTGTTTCAGTAAAACAATTTTCACAACTTGGCGATTAAATGTAAAATAATAAAATTCTGTTCGTAAATGAACCGTGTGAGATTTACTCACCTGTAAATCCCGTTACATCTTCTCTAACAGCCAAAATCACAAAATCACAAATGATCGTTCAATGCAATTCCGTCAATCACCTAATCACATACGATCTCAACTAAGCATACAAATCACAATTATACGATGATCCAACGGTCGGATCCTCACGGATCGCCTTTTGAATCATATTTTCACAATTATACGATGATCCAACGGTCAAATCCTCATGGATAGCCCTCAGGATCATCCTCTCAAAATTATATGAAGATCCAATGGTTGGATCGCCCCAGATCACCTTTAGAATCATCCTCACAAACTTATACTACTATCCAACGGTCAGATCCTCACGGATCGCCCTTAAGATCATCCTCTCAAAATTATACGAAGATCCAACGGTCAGATCGTTCCAGATCGCATGTAGAATCATCCTTTCAAAATTATATGAAGATCCAACGGTTGGACAGTCCCAGATAGCCTTTAGAATCATCCTCACAAAATTATACTACGATCCAACGGTCGGATCCTCACGAATCGCCCTTAGGATCATCCTTTCAAAATTATACGAAGATCCAACGGTTGGATCGTCCTGGATCTCCTTTAGAATCATCATCACAAAATTATACAATGATCCAACGGTTAGATTCTCACAGATCGCCGTTAGGATCATCCTCTCAAAATTATATGGAGATCCAACGATTGGATCGTCCCGGATCACCTGTAGAATCATCCTCACAAAATTATATTATTTTCCAACGGGTGGATCCTCATGGATAGCCTTTTGAATAGTCTTTGAACAATTATATGATGATCAAACGGTCGGATCACAGGTGATACTACGATCAATATATCAAATCTACAAGTCGATCGGACGGCTTGATCCTCACAGATCAAACCCCATTTATGCCAATATATCGAAACTACATTTCGTAACAATTGAAACTACATATTGAAATCCACCACGTTCTCAAACCTAGATGCCGGAGTAGCCAATCTCCGGCCAGATTGCTGGGTTGAAAGGAGAGAGAAGAATCGGAGAGAGAAGAGAAGTGAATAGAGTTTGGGCATTGGGTAAATTTTATGTACCCGTGGGTAATACACATACCCACCTATTTCTATAATGGGTATTTTATAAAATACCCATACCCACCCAAACTTCATAAATGGGTATCCATACCCATAAAAAAAATACCCATATGGAATAAATACCCACGGGTACCCATACCTATGGGTTAAAATGCCATCCCTAGCCTGGTGTTAGGACCGCGCTAGACGACGATAGATCGCGCCTCTGCTAGACCTGATGATGAGGAGTAGATCCGTCGTCGTAGCTCTCTGTACTCAAAACCCTAGGTTTTGCTTGAGTGCAACATTATCCACATTGCCTAACTTTGAACATTTTATGGTTGCTTTAAATTTAAAACAGCAACACTTTCAAGAACCAAAAACAAAAATCTCTCCTGATTCTAAAATAAAAATTGAAGATGATAATGAAGCTGTTGCAGCAAGGTTTTTGTCAATTTCAGTCTAAATAGCTGATGACAGGGGAGTAAAGAAACTTTTGGTAACACTCTAATCTAACGATCTTCAGTAGTTGTAGATGGAATGAATTTTCAAGAACAACTAGATGAAAAAAAAGTTATTCAAGCCGATCAAATAATGAAGGCCTCATTGTCAATTTGTATTAATAATGCAAATAATAATAGTAACACGATTGCTACATATGTGGCTGCCGGTAATGGTCACATTCCTAGTGATTGAGACTTCTCAATCTATTTCCAGGGACAACACTCGTCCCTTTTCATTTTCATGGATTATCAATTTGTGCCAATAAACATGTCTAGTTTCTTCCATAACGTACTTTCAAAGTTTGACGGTTAACTACTTTTCGTTCATTTGTATGTGGCTTCATTGAAGTTGATGGGATCACTTATGACTATTGGGGTGGTCCCAAATGTATGTATTTTGGTTTTCGATAATGCACTTGATTTTTTGCTTCTTGTCCCCTGGTTATAACTATTTCCTGTTCACTGAGATGAGCACTACTGATTGAGAAGATTCAGTGCATTTAATTTTAGATCATGCATGAACGACCCTCGGTCAATTTACCCCCCGCTCCACTTGAATGGAGTGAATTCCTTCTCTTCCTTCAGCTCTCTTCTTCCTTCTCAAATCCCAAGGAAAATCCACAATTGCTATCCAAACGGACCAAACCCGAAAACCCTACTCCAAGGCCGGCCCTGGAGTCCAAACCAAAAATGAAGAAAGAAGGCCAAGGCCAAGATCCGGCGATGAGCAGGCGCCGACAGCGAAGAAACTGTGCGCGGTGGCCGGAGTCGAGGAGCGGACGACTCAATTGGCGAGTAGAATTGAGCTGTTGAAGAAGGCCTTCGATTTTAACCTGCCACTGATGGCAAAACCCTTTATGCTTCTTCTTTCTTGCTTGATATCTTCCCCTTTGCTTGTTTCTTTACCTACAGACCCTTCTTGCATGTGATTATGATCAGGACCATTGATTTTGAATTTGGGATTTGATGAGGGACAGAGGAAGAATGGATCTGATACTCTGATGACCGAGGAAGAAGAGGAGGAGTTCAGCTGTTTGGGGAGAAAAGAGAGAGGAAAAAAACAAAAGAAAAAAGGAACACATGTCGATCTGCGAAAGAGCCGCGTCGTGGTTGGTTAGGACCGGTTGACCAGCCCCTGTCAGCCAAGTATTATGCTTTATGATTTATGCTAGCTTTCTTTTCATTGGAGTGAGAAAATGCTCTTCATTCATTGGAGATTTACGGCCATGATGTACGTAGTCGTCACATTTACATGATGGTCTTTTATAATTAAGATTCGAATGACACAACCAATAGCATAGCATATATGTGATTATTGATTAGTAATGAAATAAGTCGTGGAATCTTTTGTTTTGTTGTTTTTGTGCCGTTGTTTTGGTTTAGTTTGTTCAATGTCTTAAAAAAAAAAAAGGATGTAAAAAGTTCAACTCCAGTTGCACAATCCAATTAGTTTCCAACTACATAAAGTTAAGATATTGAGGGAAACTAATTTTATCTAATTACTGAAAGTGATTAAGTGCAACATATTTTGTGATTGTCTTGACTAGTATAAAATGAAGTTGATATCTCAAATCGTTGAATTTTAACATTTAACGATTTATATGTCTGAAAGACGTTTAAACGTGATTAATTTAACCGTTATACCTCCAAATGATTTTCATTGGCATGGTGAAATTACAACAGAATTATTTATAGCGTTTATAAGAATAGTACAAAGACTACTCTATTACAACTTTGATAGCTCAGAGTAGTCTATGCTAACAAAAACACCTCGCCCCATGGGCAATCATAGACTCTAGGCGCCAAACACGCAATTGTGGTATGCTAAAACCAAATACTTCCATAAAGGCTTAATAGAGAAGTTTCGACTTACATAGACTTAAAAGTTAAAACTAACTATAGTAGTTAGGCTAAAACCCTAACGACCCAAAACCTAAAACCAAACTCAAAAGCCTAGGTAAACCTAGAGCAAACGGGAGAATGAGTGCACTTCTTGCCGATCCAAACGCCGTCGCCGCCAAGATTTCCAGCGGCCGACCTTTCCAGCACCCCATTAAGGCCAGACCCTTGCGCGGAGATTTGCACCAGATCAAAATGTCCAAAGCCTGGTCGTCTCACCGGTCTACCACTAACCCAAACAGTTGCTGTAGACCCCACCACAAGATCCGAGCAACCCTCTGCGCTGATTGCTCTGTAGCCCAAGACTTTGCCAATCACCTGCACCGGTCAGAAGTAGGAAACTAGCTCCACCCAATTTCCGATCACCCAAAGCATTGAGAATTGATATCACATAGAAGAAACTTAATGTCCACAGGTCACGTGCGCCAGAACACCGTGCCTAGGCTAGAAGACGAATGAACCCTTGACGGAAGTCATCTCTATCGACAAAACCCAAGGAGAGGAGAGTACCGCTCTGTTATTGTATATTTGTCATCGAGATTACAGTCTATGTTACATGAGATTGATTATTTCTTATTCATGAATTAAAATGTCATACCATTTGCATTTCATAATCACATATAATATAGAAAAGTATTTAGGCAGAATGAATATTTGCATTGATATCTTAGAATTGCATACAACGAGAAAACTCCTACAAGTTAGGAGTCCAAAAAACCAGTACAACTAACTTGATAAATAAAAATTGATATGTGATAAATACAGATTGATATCTCAGATATACTTTCCAACATTCCCCCTCAAGTTGGAATTGGATATCAAGAACTTCCAACTTGGACAAGAGGAATTTAAACTTCTCCTTTCCTAAAGCTTTGGTGAATGCATCTGCCAATTGTTGTGAAGAAATAACATATCGAGTAACAACTTGACCTTTAATTTTATCTCTAATAAATTAAATGACAATCCATATCAATAGATAGTGTCTTTTCATGAAATACTGGATTTGCAACAAAATGTAAAATTGCTTGATTGTCACAATGTAAAACAGTAGGACCCAATATAGGCATGTGTAAATCTGCCAATAAATACCATAATCGAGTAAGCTCACAACATGTAAATGCCAATACATTGTATTGGGCTGCTTCAACACTAGATCTGCCTCTTTATCCTCCATGAGATTAAAGAATCACCCAAGAAGACACAATAGCCATAGTAGAACGACAGGTAATGGGACATCCTGCCTAATCAGAATAACAAAAAGCTCTTAAGTTTGATGAACTGTGAGATCGAAGAAGCAAACCTTAACCTGGAGCGGATTTTAAACAACAGACAATTCATAGAGCAGCTGTCATGTGAGGTTCGCATGGTTCAGGCATAAATCAATTGATAACATGTAAATCAATGAAATGGTGAGTATGAGATTTGGGCAAACTTTTCCTTTAAAACCCAAAAGTCCAAAACAGAAAATCCAACTTTCTTCCTCTTCGTTCTTATCTCGCTTTCTATCCCACAACAATTGAATGCACACAGATCAAACTATAATCCTCAAGAAATACTTATTCCTTCTGCTAGTTAGTAAGGGGGAAACCAGTTTAGGGACATTCTCTTCTTGCAACCAGTTTAGGGACATTCTCTTCTTTCTTAAACAATGAGCTTGCAGATCTTAAGTTTCCTCATCCACCTCATTCCAAGATTTTTGTCACCGTGCTTACCTTTGCTTCAACATTGTCCACTCGTTTCCTCCCACTTCTTTCCCAGATTTTGGGGAAGAAATCATGTATGAGTTAAAGAATAAACGTTTTACTTCAAAAATGAAGTATTCTGAGTCTCTACAATACTCTTTGTCACGCCCCGAATTTCAATTACAAAGGACCAGATGTGATGGTTCGGACATCAATACTAAATACATATAAAAAATTTCCTTTAAACAAGGCAACCAACGATGTCCCAAACCCATAATACAAATACAGACTCTCTCTTTAGAGTCACATATTACATTAAGCAAAGTTTACAAATTTAACTGAAACATCAATTCAATATGTAACTAAACACACTACACTTGTTACACAACGGAAGACTAACAACTGCGTAGTACGAGTAGGTAATAAACCTACCACTGCAACGGCAAGGAAGTTCTATAGCTTCAACCATGCTCACTCTAACTTGTAGGATAAACCCCTACACCATGAAATAGTGCACCGGGTTGCAGAAACAAACACAATAAGTTTTTGCAAGCTTGTATGAGTAAAGTCAACAACCAGAAACATAACACATGCTTAAGTTCTCTCAACCTAAAAATCAATAAGTATATATCACAACTTCAACTATCAATTTTGCATCATTCAAAAATATGCATCAGCAAGTCCACTCGTGACAAAATCTATATGCGCAGACATCAAATCAGCATTTGATTTCACGATCATAGTTCAAAACAAAACCACTTCAAGTAATGTTTGAAATCATTTTCACTCTCGAAAGCGAATTACAAGATCACATAATCCGGGATAAATCCACTCAAATCAACTTGAGGAAGCAACTCACATATTGTATTCTTTTCCATAACTCAACATCCCTTTTCTCAAAAGAAAACATGTGTCACTCAGTGATGAATCATATTAATTGAAATCTCAACATTTCAAATATGAAAGTCAAATTCCCTCATGGACAATAAAAGAAAGACTACTCTCAAGACTCTCTTTTAAAACACGTACTCATGAGTCTCCGGTAACTCGCAGTTACCCCCATGAAGTACCCCTGGCAAATAGACTAGAGCTCTAACTAATCGTAACCAATCACCTGGCCAAGGCTTGGTTCCCGATAACATGCCTTTGTCACCATCTATGACATCTGATTTTCAGACCCATTTGGTCTTCAAACCCCGTTCTCCACATATCAAAACATTTAAAGAAGGCGCGCTGGACTTAAAAATGTTCACCAATTATGATCACCATCTGTGACCTAATCCTAGTCACTATCTGTGACCCAATCTCCGTCACCATCTGTGACCTGATCTTGTTTACCATCCATGACAAAGATCAAAACATTAAGCGAGTCGCATTGGACCAAAAATGTTATGCCAATCTCAATACTTTTCAAAACAATAAAAATCATCATTTCCAAACTATATTTTTTTTTTCTGAAAAGTCACATCTGAAAACAATAATGTCAACAAAATCATGCATATTGTTTTCATCGTACATCATACCCACAAAGAGATACACACACACACACATGTAGCTATTCACTTAGGAATGCCACTATTGCCAACTATAGTCACAGTTAAATAGATAACTTTAGGACGATAAGGTAACTTTGTTTATAAACAAACATTGTGAGATTTACTCACCTATGAATCCCGCTGCGTCTTCACACACAAACTGAGATAAGCGCTAATCACCGCAATCCTCTCAACACACTTTCAACGTACCTAATCATATCAAGGTCGCATCTTAATACCAATTGTAGTATGAAAGCATCTAAATTCGGAATATATAAGCAATTAAAGTTCAAATATGCCAATTGAACTAAAACCCAAAAGTGATGCCAATCGAGGCGAAGCCACATCCGAGACCACCCACAATTTCAAGATTGCTTCTAGGATCAATATGTCAACACGACAAGTCTATCCATCGGTTGAATCCCCACGGATTGAAAATCTAGATAATCAAAACCGGTAAAAACCCTAACATGCTCATACGATCTCCAAATGCTACAAATCATATATTAGAATGCTCGTATTGACGAGTAGATGATAAACGAAGGTAGTAACTACCCCTGACATGGCCGAAATGCTGCCAAGTGCCGCACACTAGCAGAGGCACGTCTACCACAAGCACTGCCACAGGCCAAACTCAAAACCACGTTAATCCAACTGTCCAAAATGGAGTTTATACTACGAGGATCAACTTTAATACTTGAGGTTTTGGCCGGTTTGGCCTAGATCCGCCTAGATTAAGCTCATAAGCTGAAATCCACTGTTCACCTCGAGTTGACTCTTCTCCGGTGAAAATCGTCCACAACCACCACCATGGATCGAAAGAGGGAGCTCCCATGAGAAGAACAAGACCGATTTCACGCCTTGCCGTTGCCGGAGTTGAGATTTCTGATTAGGTCGGATCATTACCGCCTTCGCTACTTCGATGCGCCGCCATAGGTGATATTTGGCGCAATCCACCACCACAGAGAGGAAGGTGAAGTCAGTTTGAACAGTACTGGACAAGCTCCATCACCGATGGACAGCGGAATCCTCTTGAAAAGTCGAGTCGGGTCAGTCGAAAAACATTGGATAGTGAGGGTTTTAGCCAAGAGAGAAAGAGATTTCCAATGACCAAAATTTTGGAAAAACATATTTATACCAAAATGGAAATGTTTTCTGACAGCCATAACTTTCTCATACGAAATCTGATTTTAGCGTTCCACATATTTACGAACCCGTATCGACGCACTCTATGACTTTCGTGAAGGAAATTTTTGGAGAAAGCCAATGTATAAAAAGTCAAACTTCGTACCCCCCCCCCCCCTAAAACTGACGTTCTCTAGATGCTTATTGTAATATGGAGTTTAGGCTTAATGTCCCCCTCCCCCTTGTATTCAATAGTTTCATTAATCAAGGCTTGAATGTAGCCGCACCAGCCCTTTATTAAAAAAAAAAAAAACTGATAGTTTTCTGAAAATTATTCGTCCGAAATAATTCCATGTCATCTCCGAATTACATACTTGTGCCCACAACCACAAAATAATTTCCGGAAAGTCATCAGAAATTAATACGAATTTTCGAGTATCAACTCTCCAATCAAGCATATCAAAAGGCATACTTTGACTTGGAATAGGCAGAGAGCAAAAATCCAAAAAATTTAGAAACACCTAAAACAGTCAAGTCTTCAAACATAAACCCAGCTCTTAGCCATTTTCTCCCAAAAGCTTCTTCAAATCCATTTTTTCTAGGAATCCCATATCCAAAAACCCTTCAATTCTCTCACCACAATGTATTTCTAGCTTCTACATCACGCTTCATGATGCCAGACTCTGTCCATTATTTGAATCACACATAAAATCCTCCCATTAATCAAAATATTAGAATATTATATTGATTTTGGCCTAGTCGCTGTTTAATTGAAAACGACCCTCACATCGGTCGCCAGTACCCTCCGATGCGTCATATGATCGGTAGTGTCCTTTAGATGACATGAGATGGTTAGTCTACAGTACTATTTAGCCATCGCTTTATAGGTAAACCGGTTGACAAAACCATTCGATGTGTCATCTGTTCAGCAGTACCATTCAAATAACATCAGATGGATAGTCGGTAGTACTTTCTAGCCATCGTCTCCTCGTATTTCAGTCGACAGTACCCTCTGACACGTTAGTTGGTCGACAATACCCTCCATGTGGCATGAAATAACTAGTCAGCAATACCCACTAGTCATGGCCTTTTTTAATCATGTGAGAGTTTTAAATGATATTTCCGAAATGTTTATGAGATACACATATTTTAAATGAATTGATTTATATTTTATTTTGGAGATATCAGTATCAGAGGGGTGATTAAAAGTGTTTCTACAAAAATTTACTACTTGCTTTGGTTTTTATTTGAGAATTAAATAGGGAAAGCATTAAAAAAAAATTTTCCTTGAAATCATTTTTTTCATCCACTCACATGTACCGTTTTTCTAATTGTTTTTCCTTGGGCTTTTCAGTTTTAGTACTCAGTATATAGATTAGTTGAGGTCGAACGTGCATAGGGGTTGAAGCATAGTGCCCACCACTTTCATCTTCGTTGTAGGTTATTGTTCAACTTACTTATGTAATATATCCATTTTATCCTTGGATTGCTTTAATTACCAACATTTGTATAAATTTGTATTTTGAGTAGATTCAAACTTATTAAAATTGTTGGGGAGTTAGTTATGAATTGTGGGGAGCATGTAGGCTCTAGGAGATAAGGATAGTTATGATCATTGAGAAGTGTTAGAATGTCTTTATATGTTTTAGATAGTCCAGTTTTAGGAATAATATGGGCTGAATTTCTGTAGAGTTATTCCTGAAATGGACCCACAGAACCACCTCAGATTTTAGAGTGAAATCTAGGGAAGTACTTGTCAGCTATATTAATTTTTTTTTTTTTGAATAAAGGGCTGGTGCGGCTGCTCGTGAACCTTAATTAATGAAACTGTCGAATACAAGGAGTATACATGGAGCTAAACCTCTGATTACGATAAACATCTAGAGGAAATCCTGAAATAGCATCAGGAATCTCTACAAAGTACCTGTATTCTAACAAGCACCAACTAGCTAAGAATGTTTTACTGGCTACTCCATTTGCATTAACATAGCGGTGACATAACGGAAAGATAACAACTGTATTAATATTATCTCATGAAATAAACAATTAAAGCCATCCCTAAAATGAACATATATTTAGTAAATTACATGTTCTATATATGATCAGAAAACACTTTGAACACCTATTAAGTTTGACTCTAATTATATTGACCATAGCAATATATATCCTTAACAGTTTCGAACTACATGAAAAAATGATATTGGGAGAAACTAAAGCCATATTATTTAACCCGGTAGGTTTGGAAATTTTTTTTTTTTTTTGAGTAATCCCACAGGGGCAAAATAATATATTCATCACAAGCCAAAATAGGTCGTTACATACCCTTCTGCTGTCATTTAAGGACATAGACAGACAATAAGTTAGTGGTAGTACCCACATGTGATACGTACATATAGTCCTATTCATTATACATTCAATACGTAGAACTAGCGAATATCCTCCTTTGGTACTACTTCAGAGATGCTAGAGAGACATTAGGTGCACATCAATGCTTAGGTTCCTGAAAAACAGGGAATTTATTGTAAAAGACAAGCTAAAACATAGTAAAGACCTAGGGAAAAAACCCTAGCAAAAAGTAGCAGGCCCAAACCATCCAAAGAAATAGTCCAAACTGTAAAGTCCATCAAGTTGGTCTGTCCCCCAGCCCATCACCCTCAACGACATGTCGTAGGTCACACGCCCAGCACTCTCGACGACATGCAGACACCACAAGCACAGCAGCACAATTCAACCCGCTCTGCCACGATCTGTGCTACTGCGATCTACACAGCCACAACCACTCACCACAGCGATCCAAACCACCACACCTCACTCCTGAATCACGCCGCCACACCTCATGTTCAGAATCCCACTAGTCATGATTAGCACACCCACGCTGCTAGTTAAGATGCGGCAAGAAAACAAGCCAAGCCTTCAGGAAAATCTGAAGCGCAACCATCCATGAACAAACCTCAGACCGAATTGGATCGAATACCCTCCGGTAGCAACCCAAGACGACGGCAAGGCCTGAGCCAGCATCGGTCGAGGCGCTGCCAGACGAGATTGAATAGTGAATTGGAAAAGACCGGACTTAGGGTCTTAGGGTTTCTCTCCCTAGAGAGAAAAGTCGCTATGGCATATTGTAGGTTTGGAAATATATGTATATGTTCCCTTCTAAATAAAAGAAATGAATAATTTAATGCAAAATGAAATGTGATCGATATCTCATTAAACATAACTAGCAAGACAGATGTATTATTTCGCTTCAATAAAATCCAAATAATTAATTTCTATAAGCAAAACCTAGGGTTTCGAGTCTAGCAGCGACGCCGCGTTTCGGCCGAATCCGTTGTGCTTACTACGCCAGTGTCAGGAGGATTTCGCCAGAGGATTGAGACGAGAGACCATGTTTCGCAAAAGGGGTAGATCTGTTTCTACTCTAGTTTTTCTTTCGGGAAAGGCATGTTCGATGGTGGGTGGAATTGGATCCGGGTGCTTTCAGGATCGGCGGCTTGAGGGAATCGGATAAGCGTTTTGGTTCTGTGCTTTGCCGCCTCTGACCAAAGTTTCGAGCTCGGTTTAGTCGGTATCAAGCTGTTTGTGCAGGTGCTCGGAGACATTGTTTGGTTTGTGGCTTGAGTCCACCGTGGTCAGGATTGGTTGCGATCGGCCACCGAAAGGAACGGTGATAGTGATGATTTGCTATTGAGGGATAAGGTTGCTATCTTGGGAGCTCGGGTTTGGGGTTGGGCTTTTGGGCCTAGGCTTGGGTTATTTGGGCTGCTGGGCTCTAAATCGAGGCCTAAATTATGGACTACAAGGAGGGTGTCTTGCCACCCTCATTCATTACTTAGCTCGTCAGGCGGGCCTGACTTGAGAATTTGACCTACTTGGGTTCTTTGGGCTTTTTTAAGGTCTCTAAAGTACCAGTCATAATTCAGGTCATGGTTCTACGAAATTTGTTATTATCTTCAGTTGGAGTGGAAGAAGCGGTTTATAAATGAGAATTGACTCAATATTTGTTTGCTAGGAAATAGCTTTCTTTTCGTACCACAATTGCATGTCTGACGGTGGAGGGCTAGAAGATGATTTTTCCTCAGAAGACACAGAGTTGTTCTTTGTTTAGGGGTTTGCTTCATTACCGGGCTCAACTTGACTTGTAATGAATTTGCAGTGCTTCATCGATAGGAAATATATTGTTTTTTTTTGTCTTTTAAGTGTATATAGATCCTGGCTTTTTGGGTAGTTATCTAATGCAATGAACCCTTACTTCAAAAAAAATAAAAATAAAATAAAATAAAATAAAACCCTAATTCCTATGTGATTAATTACCAACAAATTCCTACATTACATTTTCTAAGTGCTTGCAAATCCGAAACATTTAATGTTATGATAGAAGCATAAATCAATTTATGAGGTTTTCTAAAAGATATCTTAAGCGCTTATCTTAATTCTAATAGATATGATAAGACAAGCACCAAAAAGTGTATAACTACAAGTCTACAACATGCAAAAAAGTAATGCGAGTGACGTGAGGAAATTTTTGCTAGGCTGTGTACTTCAATAATCAATCTTAGATAATAATTCTGACGAAATGTATATATCAATACTTTATAGACTCCACTTATCACCGTCGTCATTAGACGGTGAAAATCCGAAGTTGTTATGCTCCGAAGTTCTTCGAGATCACTTTTTAGAGTGGAGAAAAGCCAGGCTCTACGAATCTATCACACGAGAGACAGCTTATGGATCCGGTTTAATAACAAACCCTAAGAGCACTGATAAAGCAAAACGTAAGTATTAGGTAATTTAGGCTGTGCAGTAGTTCCATCAGTTCTGTCTTTAAGCATGCTTTGGCTCTCCCATTTCCGAGTTTAGTAGTTAATTAAGCTTTCTCTGTAGCGTATAGGACACCAAGTGCAACTATTTTAATTTTTTAACTGCAACTGTTTTGCTTTCTTGTTTCCTTGAGTTGTGGCTAGGCTTTCTCCTATATTGACAAGAAAGAGTTGGCCAACAAATCGAGATGCATAAGTTAAAACTTATCTATCTACCTTGTCAACAACACCGAAGAAAAACAGGAACTTGGCCAAATGAGCTCTTACGACCAACAAACGGAATCATGAAACAACTCTTGTTTTCATATATACCGTCAACTCATACAGTAATACAGGGAACATGGAGTCATGGAGACCAAGGAGAACACCGCGCAAGGGGTTCAGTTCAATGCACAAACCAAGTATTGATGGATTGTAGAAGTAATAAGAGCGTAAACCGAACGAGCTTAACAAAGTTGGAAACGAGTGCGCACACATGTAACCCACAGAGCTTATAGGAGTACGATTATAACGTAGTTATCTATAGTTTTATACATATATCACCCAAACAACTCTTTTTTTACATGGAAAGCAAACCCAATGTGTCAAAGTATTTAGTTGCCTGTGAAGCGCGATCACAATGCCCCATTGGGAAGTGAACTAAGGTTACAGAACTGTCTTACGAGTTACCCAACCGATGCTTCAATAACGATGGAGGAGAAGAGTCAATATCTAGGATTCTCAATGATCGAACAGAAGTCAGGACAAGATTAAATGAAAATAGAAAAAGAATGATATCAATTTTAGTTGAGCTTGAGCACCTCGTGATTCTTGGCGAGCATTGAGTACAAAATACTTTGTCCAGGACTGATTCTGAAACCAGGTTTTCGTGTAATGGTGCCATGTCTACCCGTGTTCTTATTATGGGAGAGAAAGAAGAGCTTGTTAGCCAGCTGAAAATGAGGTTGTTGAGTGTCTTCTTGTCCTTCCAATGCGAATTGGTAACAGTGACCCGCAGAGTTGGGCAGTCTCTGAGTTAAGCTTTCTCTGTGCTTTGCTTCAGGGAAGAGGCACCTGAAATCTACATATATGACTTGAGCTTCACTGAGTGATCTTGTTAGACCCTTATAAACCAGATAAAATCTAATGTAAATGACCAGAAGTAAACCGAAAGTCGAGTGGTGAAAGCTTACATTCCCTGATTTCCCTTTCATGCTAAGGTACCGGTTACTGTGTTCAACATCGGTGACAAGTTAAATGGCAAGAGTGCTTACCCTCCAAAACGAGATATACAATGATCAAGAGACAAAAGATTCAAGTGGATGAACGTTTTAGCAAAACAGTGATCAACAAGTTTTGAGAGGCTTTGGGGAAACGAAAGCCATAGTGCTAACCATGAGGTGTCTGAGAGAATAATGAAAGCCACATATAATTTACGTCGATCATATTTGCATTTAATAGAAAATTAGTTGTGTAAGTTAACAACTTATCATTTGCATCAATAAAGCAATAAAAATCACTGACAATTGCAGAGCTGGATTCTAATGTCTAACTTCCACAGGTCGAGGTAAAAGCAATCTCCTGGACAACCATCTACTCTTTCCATCCACCATATAATAGAGCTTGAAGATCAATTGCACCATGTTCTTAGTCTGCAATGCATTTGATTCTTGAGTTTCAACAACACAACTACAGTAATAAACTGCTAGCCAGTTGATTTGAGACAGTTCTCTGAGGGCAGAAAATGATTCCACGACAAAATATAATGAAAGGTCTTTTATGTTTAAGAAATTCATGTTCGAAACAGACGTGAGGAAGCCTCAAAATCCTTTTGAAATTCATGAAACTGACAAGGATGCTGATGATATGTATCAACTTGTGGAAGCTGCACCATTCTGACAGGAATGCAAAAAGACTGAGATTCAAAGCATGAAATTTCAATTTGCTGAGCTTTCCAATTAATGAAGTCCAAGAGTTAAACACTGGAACTTGAACTTTCAACCGCCCTGGGAAGTAAACAAAGCATGAGCTCAATGGCAAATATAAAATGGAAAGGCATCCCAACATTAATCTCAAAAAGTTTAAGACATGCAAGGGAGGAACTCTCACTCAAGCAGTACATTTCATTGTCAACAGTCAAGACTAGGTGGCAGTTAATTGATTAACTTTAAGCATGTGAATGCTGGAGTATAAAAACTTGTTTATTACACTAATAAGATAAAAGAAGTATGTAAAGAGCACTGCAACAATCTTAATTTTTTTAATTTTTATAGGAACTAAAACAATCTTCATAGGCACAGAGTATAGCTTCAAGTGATCATTTTCTGTAAATAACTCTACTGATAGAATATCAAACTCTACCTTTGTCCGAATTTCTGAATGATGGAAATCACCACTCTCTCACAGTCCCCATATCCCCAAAAACATTTGCTTTACTATTTATTTAGTCTTCGTTGTGGTCATCAACGTTGTCGTCATTGTCATCATCATCATCGTTGTCGTCATCATAGTCATCATCATCCTGATCCTCATCCTCATCCTCATCATAATCATAATCATTATTATCTAGAAATGGTAGAATCTCAGCAGATGGTGCCATCCAAATCAATGAAGGTCTCAAACAATATTCTCTGTCCCCCAATGGAGCATAAAAGTATAGCTGCAGCTGCTTAATACTAGGTAATGGGGAAGACCATTCCATTCTCCGATGTTCTGGTATTATGACACCCTACAAGCCATTGACAACAAACTATTAAAGATGGAAATCACAAGAAATATGTAATCATTGCACCCTTCAATTATAACTTTGTTTTAAGAGAATCCAATTTATAAATGCACACATTAACCAACAACAAGCAACATTTTAACTAATCTGAGTCCTATAGCAGCATACATGTTCTGTCTTGGGTCAGATATGGTAATTTGAAGGTTTTGGGATCCTCCCTAGCTTTCGCAGAATTTCAAACACCAACTGAATCAAATCAGAACATCTTTTCAATATCAAATTCCTTTCTAAGCTCCGGTTTCTTTACTAACTTAACTGGCTAAGGCTAAGCCAACAAGCCAAAAACACTTCTACTTTGAGTAAGCTAGAGTCCAGATTCATTAAGTTTCAAAGGATGAGGAATTCAAGCAAATGGGTTAAAATTAAAAGTTACGACTATGTGGAATGTTAGAAATAAGAGGCTACGAACTATAAGCAGCAACAAAAGAATTGAAAAAGAGATTTTATATATATTACCTCAGCATCCTCAATATGTAGCTTCACTTTTTTGGAGCAATTGAAACTTTCAAGAAAATCTCTCATAGCAGAATAATATTCAATGGGCCATGAGGTCTCCCAAACTCTGATTGTAGCCTTCAATAACTTTGATGGAGCATCCACAAAATGGACCTTGGCCTTCAGATATCCGCTAAACTCAAAAGACTCTAGATTTGGAGTGTGAAACGAGTTCTCCATAGTTTCTAGGCATGTATGCAGTAGAAGCCGTTTCAACCCCAAACAAGAGATGTCCACATGTTTCAAGTTATCACATTCCCACAAGTATATAGTCTTATGGTAAGGACAGGTGCAATCCGAATAGAATGTAAAAGACTCGAGATTCTTGGCGGTAACCACCAAATTCATACAATGGCAATGCATAATTTCCAAGGATTTGAGACTGTAACTTGAAATTTCAAGATCCATGGTAGAGTAGCCAAGCTTACATTTCTTAATAGACAATTGCTCCATGCTAGGACACCCCGAAATTAAGCTGGGGACGGCGCAAATGGCCCAGTCCTCCTCATCGTCGAAAAATTCCAACTCTGTGAGGGACATGGTTTTCAATAAGGGTAGGCAAACTGGACCGTTAAGTCCAGAACTTGCATAAACTCTCACATTCTCCAAATTCAGACTGGTTAAAGATTTCAAAGTTAAAACGGCATGAGCTATCAGGAACTCACAATTCTCACCCGAATTTCGAAGATCTAACTCTTTAACACACCTATCAATTGCAAAATCAATCCACTCTGTTACCAACACGTAGGCGTATCGAAGGTCGGCTCGAATCCTCAACTTGTCCAAGAGCCTCTGATCCCCGCATCGTCTGAGAGAATGGTGCAAGAAGCTGAGGAAACGTCCAGGTTCGATATAGAGTTCGCAATTGATCGGATCGGCCTCGTCGAGATCGATTACTGGGAACGAAGGCCACAGGGCTGCCCATTGCTTCGAGACGGTGTTCGCCTGGGCCGCTAGATTGATCGGAAGGAAGGACAGGATTTTTTCGATGACGTTGTCAGGTAAGTAAGGAATTGTGGTGGCGTTGCTGGTTGCGGCGGTTTGGCGGTTCCGATCATTCTCTGTGCTCATTAGGGTTTTGATCCGTCTGCTCATTTTTGAGTGTTTTCGGAGGAGGAGGTGAAATGCCGACCGTATTGGTAGAGGTCGGATTCGATTACTTTTTAATCATCAGTTTGGAAGATTTATTTTTTAATTAATGGAAGATCTACTTTTTAATTATATTATTTTTTAAATATATTACGGTAAAATAAATAGTAATAGGAAAATTTTCTTTTAAATTGCTAATCGTTAAAGTATTGAATTAGGTAATTCTAGTTAGACCTCCCTTAATTTTTGTAAAATTTTAAATCTGTTTTAGGAAATCAGAAATTGAGAGATAATCGCTGTGTATTCTCATTGATAATAGGGGCCTATTTATATAGAAGATTACAATGCATAGAATCTCAATCATACAAGGAAAGTAATTCTACATTGATTAGGATTTTAGATCCTATTACCACTAGGTCAAGTGACCTAGAGTTTGGGCTAAACACAAATTAGGTTTTCCTTGAACACTCCCCCTTGTGTTGCCCAAACGCAGTGCTTCTCTCGTTGCCTTGTTAAAAACCTTGCCGAGTAACAAAAACCCAGTGGGACAAAAATAACCTCGGTCGAAGGGGAAAAAGAGTACAACACACCCTTCACGTTTCGAGACGAACATGTAGACATCTCCCTCTGATGTCTGCGCCTCCCCCTGATGACTATGATCATGGGAGTTCAGATAATTTCCGCAGGCCAATTCTTGCCACATGTTTCTCGAAAATGGATTTGGGCAATGACTTAATAAACAAGTCTGTCACATTGTCCTCAGATCGAACCTGGTTCATTTTGATCTTGAGGAGCTTCTGTTGTTGTTGATTGTAGAAGAATTTAGGCGATAGTGCTTGGTGTTGTCGCCTTTGATGTAGCCTTGCTTCATTTGTTCAATGCAAGCAGCATTATCCTCATAAATGCTCGTTGGCTCATCTGTGGTAGACTTCAAACCACAATTGCTTCGAACATGCGTAACTATGGATCGAAGCCATATACATTCATGAACTGCTTCGTGAAGAGCAATAATCTCTGCATGATTCGAAGAGGTAGCGACTAAGGTCTGCTTTGTAGACCTCCAAGATATGGCGGTCTTTCCCATGGTGAAAACATAACCAGTTTGGGAGCGACCTTTGTGTGGGTCGGAGAGGCACCCAGCATCAGCAAAACCTTCCAAAACACTTATATCGTTTTAGGACGGGGGGAGGGAACGCGGTCTACCATGTGTGGAGTCCCCGACACTTGATGGGTCCGAATCCATCTTCTCTCTGTAGGGATAGAACAAGCCCATATCGATCATACCACTTAGGTATCGAAAGATATCTTTAACACCAGTCCAATGGCGTCGTGTTGGCGCAGAGCTATATCTAGCTAGCAAGTTCACTGCGAATGAGATATCCGGTCTTATGCATTGTGCTAAGTACAACAATGCGCCTATTGCACTTAGATATGGCACTTCTGCCTCTAGCACTTCTTCGTCGTCATCTTTTGGACAGAATGGATCCTTCTTTGGATCAAGACTACGGATGACCATTGGGGTGCTTGAAGGCTTAATCTTGTCAGTGTTGAAACGCCTAAGCATCTTTTGGGTATAAGCTGATTGATGAATCAGGATACCATCTCTATGGTGCTCGAGTTCTAAACCGAGGCAAAATCGTGTTTTCCGAAGATCTTTCATCTCAAACTCGGATTTCAAGTGTTCAGCGGTTTCCCTTAACTCTTTAAGGGTGCCAATTATGTTCATGTCATCGACATAAACTGCTAATATTGCAAATCCGGAACTTGTCCTTTTAATGAACACACATGGGCATAGTTCATTGTTGACATATCCCTTTCCAATCAAGTAGTCACTTAGACGGTTATACCACATCCGTCCGGATTGTTTCAATCCATATAGTGAGCGTTTCAATCTAATCGCAACCGCGCTCCGTGGTTTAGAGCCACTTGATTTGGGTAACTGAATTCCGTCTGGAATCTTCATGTATATCTCTGTATCTAGATCCCCATATAGATACGCAGTAACCACATCTATAAGCTGCATGTTCAGTTTTTCGGAAACTACCAAACTGACAAGGTAGCGGAACGTTATGACGTCCATTACGGGAGAATATGTATCCTCGTAGTCGATTCCAGGACGTTGTGAGAAACCTTGCGCCACCAGGCGAGCTTTGTACCTTACAATCTTGTTTTTCTCATTACGCTTTCCAATGAATACCCATTTGTGACCAACTGGTTTGGTGTTGGGCGGTATTGGCACAACTGGTCCTAATACCTTTCTTTTCGCTAGAGAATCAAGTTCTGCCTGGATCGCATCTTTCCACTTTGGCCAATCGGCTCTACTTTGGCATTCATCAACGGAGCGTGGTTCGATGTCATCGGTCTCAATAATCTCACGCGCCACTGAATACCCGAATACATCATCAATGATGATGAAGTTTCTTTCCCACGTCCCATGTACACTAGTGTAATTAACAGAGATCTCTACGTTCTCAAGGATAGGTTATGACATTGAGGCGTCCCCCAATGATGTCTTATGGACATAACCATAATCCGAAACATTCTCATGGGACGGATTTTGAGTATCGATGATCAAAGGATTTATCTGTGACTCATTCGCCTTCTTTCTAGGGCGAGTATCCTTCGAACCAATTGGTCTACCACCCTTTCTTGCGGGACCTGCGGCCATAGATGCCACATCATTGCCATGTTGGGCAATGGCGCCATCTCCTGGTGTCACAGGGGAGGCGTGATGTCCAGTATTTGGGACATCGATCCTTGCAGGCACGTTTGCAGCAGGTATGTGTGATCTCGTCACTTTGGCGACATCAGAAAACGCATCAAGCAGAGTGTCTGCTACCTTCTGGAGCTCCATTATTCTTCGCACTTCAAGTTCGGACTGTGCGATACGGGGATCGAGATGAGACATAGTGGGGACAGACCACGACAATTCCTGACGTTCCTGTTGAACATCTGTGTTCTTATCTCCCCCTAACGATGGGAAGACTGTCTCATCAAAGTGACAATCCGCAAATCTAGCGGTAAAGAGATCGCCTGTCAAGGGTTCAAGACAGCGGACAATAGTTGGAGATTCAAATCCAACATAGATGCCCATTTGTCGTTGTGGACCCATCTTAGTACGTTGTGGCGGCGTAATAGGCACATAGATGGTACACCCAAAAATGAGTAAATGCGAGATATCAGGCTCGTATCCAGTCACTAGCTGTAACGCAGAGTAGGATTGGGTTGCAGTGGGTCGTAGACGAATGAGTGTCGCTGCATGCAATATTGCATATCCCCAAGCAGAAACAGGGAGATTGGTGCGCATAACCAATGTCCGTGCTATCATTTGTAGTCGTTTGATAGCGGCTTCTGCGAGACCATTTTGGGTATGAACATGGGGAACATGATGCTCTACATCAATCCCCAGTGACATGCAATAGTCATCGAATGGTTTCGATGTAAACTCCCAGCATTATCAAGTCGAATTGACTTAATAGGATGGTCAGGGTAGTGAGCCCGTAGACGAATAATCTGGGCGAGGAGTTTAGCATGAGTACCATTTCGAGTAGACAATAACGCGACATGTGACCAGCCTGTCGACGCATCAACCAATACCATAAAGTATTTAAAAGGTCCGCATGATGGTTGCGTTGGTCCACAGATATCCCCTTGGATTCTCTGTAAGAACGGAATGAGTATTTTGGGATCCTTTGCGTAGGACGGTATCGGTCCTAATTTCCCGAAGGAACATGCTTTACAGAAAGAGCGAGGGGCCTTAGAAGCAACCAATGAGGATTTTAGTTGGGCTTGAGTGTCCGTAGCGCTATTAGAAGCAAAGTGTGTGACTACATCTCCCATTATGGCGTTAGAGCCATGGAAATTGGTGTGGGTGGCGTCATGGCCACCTGGAGGAGCAACCATGGCGTCATGCTCATGGTTGGCGCCATTTATGGCATCATCACTAGGGACAGGGGCGGCCTTTCTGCGGCCCAAGACAGCAGCAGAGCCAGAAGCTGCAATTTTCGCGGTCTTGCTAAGTCCTGGAATCAATGTTTGAATCTTGCTTCTTCTCACTCTGAAAAAAGGATGCCGGTGTGAAGTCTTAAGTATACGGAGCATCATATCATAATCAGGGTGTCCTAATCGATCATGCCAAAGCCAATATGTGTCTGAATTTAAGAGATCTTCTCTGATGACTTTATTGGATTCAACGGGTCGAATTGTAGTGACGTAAAGTCCACTAGATTGACACATAAGCTTCTCTAAGATGCGCTTCCGTCCGCAATCATTAGAGGTAATGCAAAGGAATTCTATTCTGTTCTCACTATGCGTTTCCGCATGGAATCCGTTGGCTCTAATATCTTTAAAGCTCAATAAGGTTCGATTTGCCTTAGGAGCGTAGAGAGCTTCAGTGACTTTAATCAAGGTGCCATTAGGCAAAAGGAATTGGGTCATTCCATGTCCTTGAACTAAACCTGATGGCCCAGCCATCGTAGTCACAGATGAATATGTAGGCAACATCTCCAAGAATAATTGCCTATGTCGTAGAATGGTGTGCGTAGTCGCACTATCCGCAAGACATTGAAGTTCATCCATTCCTTAAAAAGATGACCGGAAAAATGTTGCCGGAAATTTACTGTAGATGGCCGGAAAAGTGGCCGGAAAAGTCGCCGGCGGTCGTTGACCGGCGTTGACTGTGGTTGACTGGATAGCTGACGTGGCACTGCTGCTGACTGAGCTATGACATGGCAGTGCTGATGTGGACGGATTCTGGGCTAATCTTCTGTGGGCTGAGAGCAGTGACTGTGGGCCGAGGGCTCTGCTGGGCTGATCTGTTGCCCCTTTTTTTTTTTTTTTTCTTTCTGCCGATTCGGTTGCAGTTTTTTTTTTTCTGGTGGCCGGTTCGGATGGTTTCAGGTCGGTTCCGGTGGAGATTTTTCGGCTCCGGTGGTCTGGGGTCTGGTTGCAGCTTCTGGTAGAGTTTGGGGGCAGTAGGCAGAGAGGAAAGCTCCGAACCGGTCAGGGAGGATATGGGTATTTCCGGGGGCCGGTTCGAATATTTTCCGGCCGGTTCTGGGGACAACGCCGCCCGTTCTGGGCTCCTGGGGGTGAGAGCTTCAAGGTGCGCGGCGGAGGTTTCTGGGATTTGAAGGCTACAAATTTAGGGTTTCAGGGTTAGGGCTCGTGCTGATAACGTGTTTTAGGAAATCAGAAATTGAGAGATAATCGCTGTGTATTCTCATTGATAATAGGGGCCTCTTTATATAGAGGATTACAATGCATAGAATCTCAATCATACAAGGAAATTAATTCTACATTGATTAGGATTCTAGATCCTATTACCACAAAGTCAAGTAACCTAGAGTTTGGGCTAAACACAAATTAGGTTTTCCTTGAACAAAATCCTATTTAACCCATTTTCGTCTTCTCTCTCTGAACAACAGAATCTCCCAACCATGTCAATTTTTCCCAAATGCAAGTCAATCTCTTTTTTTTTATTTACTGCCAAAGAGATTTATCAGCAAGCTTCATTCTTGTTCAAGCTATACATAACCAGTAATGGCTTCAATAAGCATTGAAGCTTGATCTCAAATCTAAGCACAGCAACTCAAGTAATTGGCTGGGTTGATGTTTATATGGAAGCTAGTAAAACACTCAAAGATGGTTGAGTTGAGATTGAAAGCTTGCCAGATAAAAGAAAAACCTATACTTCATACCAAACCACCATGACGTATATTGTGGTAGTTCTTCCTTAATCCTTGTGCAAAAGTATAATTACAAAGGAGAAAAACTAAATTGGAATATTTTTTCAATTGGGAAAGCTTAGTTCCCTCGCTTGAAATGAGTAGAAGTTCTTTAATTGAGCTATATATCAATTGGGTCTCGTTGTTTATAATTGGGCAAGCTTCGTTGGTTAGTTTGCTACAGAAAAGAGAGGTTTAGGTACTTTCATACATTGCCAACAACGGCTGCTGAAAATATGGTATGGACTTATGGGTGAAGCAAAACTAGAGGTTCAGGAATGGTGGAGTCGACCTCGGGTATGCTTCTAATAGACAAGGTTTTAAATTTCTCCGAAACTACCGAAATTTCCGTAATTTTGAAGTACCGAAATGAAATTCATATGCTATATCATTTCCGTCAGAAGTTCCCGAAATTTTTTGAAATTTTCCATACATTTCCACGAAATTCTTAATTTCCGAAATATCTACACACACAATATATATTTAAACATTCACACAGAAATTTTGTCCGAATTTCTCTAAAATTCCCGTTAAATTTTTATGTCACCTACAATAAATTTTTACTTCATACTTTTATAGAGAAAATATGAAATTTTGATATATATATATATATATTTTTTTTGCAATCAAATTGAATACAACAAAAAACCTTTTTGTTTTTACCTGCTACAAAGTTGAATGCTCCAACCATAACTTGATTTTCTTTTTGCTTCGTCTCAAATATTGTATGCTTCATACACTGTAACATCATATTAGGTAATTTCACAATATCCGATATATGGATTGCATGTGGAAAGGAAACAATATGTACACATACAATAACCATGTGATGAAGTACGAAAATCATTTCCAAAATTCATGTACTTGAGAGCAGTATTGTATGATACTAAATGAAAGCAGTTCAACCAGCAAGATCGAACCACATCATAGTAGCTTTTATATTCATTTTGTTGTACTTGTTCATTTTCATTCACGGGGTTTTGGTTTTACGTGCCCCGCCCCACCCCCTTGTAATTTTCTAATTATTAAAAAAAGTAAATTATATTTACATTATCAATATACAACACATTATCAATACACATGGATAAAAACAATAGTTTAGCAACCTAGTACAGTACTAGTTAATTACTCGTCCATATAAAATATCATAATTCTATTATAAATGTATAATTTTAGAGATATTACATTGTAAATAGGTTTATTATAGGTTA
The DNA here is from genome assembly GCA_024704745.1 of Rosa lucieae. Lineage (NCBI taxonomy): Eukaryota > Viridiplantae > Streptophyta > Magnoliopsida > Rosales > Rosaceae > Rosa > Rosa lucieae. The sequence goes on along the minus strand of CM045497.1, from coordinate 13,119,840 downwards.
GTTTAGTCTATGTAAAAGTTTCATTCAAAAATATCATTTTATAAATGCAATTAATTTGATTTCTTTATTTTTAACCGAAATTTCCACCGAAATCGAAACTTTCTCCGAAATTTCCTTAAATTTGAAGTACCGAAATCGAAACCGAAACCGAAATTTGAAACTTTGCTAATAGATGATTTCATTTCTTTTTCTTAAGAGAGGGTAAAATGGGAAATAAATTCTTACAAAATTTTTGAAATGTCTAAATAGCAAATTGAGAGGTCTAACTAGAACCACCCTATTGAATTAGATTAAATCAATTGACGAACCAAATTTGTCAAACATGTTTATAATTGATAAGCCATGATAATGAATGTATTAATGATTTTCGATTTGATTGAAAAAATTGCATAAATGATCTCTACATAAATATTTAAATATTTAACGGTTGATTTACGGACATGTGATCGAAAAGTATGTCTAACACAAAGTTATTAATTCTACTCTGTATTTCAAACATTTATACTTGCACTTTTTGAAGAATAGATAATTTCATTACTTATCCATGACCAGAAGGCACGTACATCAGATGTTGTCTTATACCAAAATCATAAACCTCACTATTAAAAATATACGCTCTATTATTGAGCTTAAAATAAAGAAAACAAATCCTCACTACCTACCTCCCTTTGAAACAGTAACCTAGTCTCCTACATATCTCAATTGGTGTACAACTAGAGGAACTAAGATTCAAGTAGTAAAAAACCATACTTCTAGTGTTAGACACAGAGGATTAGAGGGACCTCCATTCCCAATTGCCAAGCTGCTAAGTAATGGATGAGGGTGTCAAGGCACCATCCATATAGGCACAGCTAGCAAATTAGTCAAAGATGCCCACAATCTCCTTGTAACCTATTTCTATAGCAAAGCCCAAAAGCCTAAGCCCAGAGACAGGAAAAAGAGAAGCAGCCCATAAGCTCCATCACCACGTCGGAAGGTCTTCCTCCCCAGTAGGACATCATCGGTGGCGGAATTTACAAGCCGATGTCCGATAAACCTAGAACATTGTTGTTATGATCGACAACAAGGTTAGACTTCAACCACCAACTTTGCTGCTGGGAATGACTAAGAGCCACTGAGAAATCAATGATTGTCACTGCTATGAACGATAACTAGGCCGCTGGGATGACTTGCATTGTTGGAATTAATGACGACAACCAGATAACTCGCATAGTTGGGTTCGGTTCACGCCTTTGTGATGGCTACAAGCGGGATGACGCCGAACAGTGGAGAAGAAGGTAGTGCGGCTAGGGTTTTGAATGAAGAGAAGAAGCTTATGCGGCTACCATAAGCAAGTTGATAATCTCTCCCTAATATTATATACTTGCACTTCTTTTTCATTTATTCGGGGAAATGAATTTACATATGGGAGCTTCTATTCATACCTTCAAATTTGGCATTTGGACCTCCCCACTTAATGGACCTCCGACTTACTTGTACAATTAACCATTTTGCTATCTACAGCTCTCTAATCTTCCTAAAATGCCCATCGTCCAATAAAATCAATAAAAACTCTTTTTTTTAAGGTTCTATTCATACTTTCAAAAATCGAAACTTGGACCTCCTTTAGTTTTTGAAGATTTGGAATTGCAGCAATTTTTCTTTTTTCGATTTTTGGAAGTTCATCCTCCATATACGAGTTACAAAGGTGCTAGCACTTTTTCAATGAATTGTCGACTCTTGGTTAGCTTAGGCAACAATACCATGTTTGCTCATCATCTCGTACAAATATGTTTTCCAAGTATTATTTTCATTTCATTTAGGTGTCATTATCCCTAAACTAATTCAATAGCAACTTAAAATGAACATGGTTCTTTTGTTTTAGATATGTATGAGATAGTGGAGGAAATTACAATAATCAACCATGAGTCTAGTGCATTCTCTATAGATTTATATCATAACGTTGAATTTTTTATCATATCTATAGAATAGTTCCACATGAAATTGCTCTGACTGATGATGTGCGGGAAGATCGATCTTGTGGACAACTACCCATTGCTGCATTTATCATATAAACATGTTGGAGTACTGCTTTTTGTCGCCACTCGTTCACATGTTTGTTGGCATTCAGAATGAATAGGGCTTCATCAACTGAGGTGTCTTTGTATTTCTCATTTTCTCTCATTCTATTTTTTATTTTTTTATAGCGCATTGATAGATCTTGTAAATTATCAGCTGTGTGAGCAAGGAAGTCTATCACTTTACAAGGACAAAGTCAAATTCTGAAAATTTTGACTACAACGTTAAATAACGTTTGACGATATATATTTTAGCATTTACATTAGAGGAGAAAGTTTTTTCCAATTTGAAGAGTATTACTGTTCGTAGAGATAAGAAGAGATTTTTTTTCCCTTATTTATGTCTTTATTAGTAATTTGACATGAGTTGACAAAGTCAACTATTATTTGAAAAAATGGAGAGGTCCAAATATCAATATTAGAGGTATGAATAGAAGCTCCCTTTACATATAGGTCTGGGTCTAAGTTGTTGACCTGCCGATCTCTATTAATTGATAGAGCTGAGCTTTAGTTTCCTTATTTAGACATAATAGAATTAATAACTCCCATAAAGATTCAAAATCCTAAACTTAATATGCAAAGAGTTTCCTAATCCATGTTCTAATAGGCCAGAATAGTTATTCCTTCAATGAAATAGGCTTGCTACCCTTTTTTATTTTTATTTAACGAAGCGGGAAGATGAGTTTGTAATACAGGCTAGAGGGCTCAACCAAAGCCATGCCTAAAATAAAACTCACACATGCATAGAAATACTCGATCTAGGAAGTTCCATACCAGTCCTACACCTAAAACACCAGTATACAACCGAGACATGAAATACCATGAGCAAAACACAATTGCATCAATCTTAGAATACTCAAGCAGAATTTACAATACTATCTCGATTACCTCTTCCATAAAAGTATGACAAGTTGTTAAGATAAAGGTCAAGCAATATTAAGTCCACATTAAGTCTTACATAAGGATATTTGAGTCCCATTTAGTCTAACCACAATCTTTTAAGATTATCTCTAAGTGCAACAACATCTGCAATAAGAATTTTAGGTGGCCAATCTTTTAGCAACAACAAATAAAGAATTCTCATCTGCATTGCTAATTACAAAACCAATAAGAACCATGTCCAACCTTGAGTCGCCACAATAGGTTGCTTTCTTGAGTTTCGTCCCAAAATATTTTCAATGTGATGTGGAATTAACGTAGAGAGAGTGAATTTGTGGACGGCTAAAATCTTTATATGGTATCCTAACTATCACGAAATATTTTTTTTTGCACATACAAATTTTTAGGGAGTCTAGTAGTACCTGTATTATCCCTTCATTACCCCTTTAGGCGGGTGTATTGTATTTGGATTTGTACAGACTTTTTTTAAATGACATATTTTTTTTAAAAGTCCACAGACTCTTTAATTAAAAAGTTGATAGACTGTTATTGATTTCTTAAAACTATTGATTTTAGCAATAGACTTTTATTTATTCATGAAAATTTATATACTTTATTATGAATGACTTCTATAGATTTCTTAGCATGTACAAAATATAAAAACAAAAAACAAAACCAATGCAGCCCAAACACAAAACAAGATAATAACTTGTTGCCTCTTCAATGTTCAAGTATCTTCTAATAGAAATTGACTCAAATGAATGATTGTTTCTCTGTCTAGCTAGTTTGTTCTCATTCCTAATCTCCCAACAACATAAAGAGACAATATAGATCACCTGATGTTTATGGTTAATTATTTTCATTAATTTTTTTTATCCGATTAACATATATCATAACAATGTTGGTCAATGTCTCGATCTATAATCAATCAATTGTTCCACATTTCTTTGAACCATAATATAAATTCAAATCGACGAGAATAATTAATAAGATAAAATTTAGGGGTTGTGACCACTTACACAATTTCAGCTTAAAAATTGTCCACTTACTCCACTAAGAGTTTTTTAACCCCATTTACCCAATCTAACATTTGTTGACATTTTTACCCCTATAATTAAATTGAAACTCATCCCTCTCCTCTCAGACTCTCCCTCCGGCTGACTGCATCGCCTAGTGGATTTCGCCAGACCGCTTCATCATCCTTCTGCCACCGTCGCGCCATGGATCACCACCCCAGCCAAACAATGCCTTCTCCAGCTCGGATCCGAGAAAACCAACCTAGATCGGGTTTGTCCAACTGAGATCCACCGACCGGCCACTGACCTCGCTGAGTTCTTGTTCTCCTCTAGATCTTGCATTAGTATAATTTGGGTTGCTTCTTCACTTGCCACATACACCAGGACGCCAGGGGCCTTGTATTTACTTGGGAGGAAGTTGCATCAGAAACAGAGAGCGGTGAAGATGGTGATTGGGTGCCCAAATCAATTTCTAGTTTTTTTTTTTTCTACCCACAGCATTTCTTTATTTTTTATGGTAAACTGTGAACTATGAGAATGGAAGGAAATTTTGCGAGTAGTGATTGCTTTTTTTATTATGATTTGGCTGGCAATAATAAGTTGATTGGAAGACAATAATAAGATTACTGAGGGGTAATAAAATGGGGCAATAATAAGATTATTGAGGGGCAATAATAAGATTATTTATTTGGATAAACCTCCGAAAGCTTTCAAAATTCAAAACACCTTCATTTTTCACTAATTATTGATCCACAATAATCTTGTTATTGAGGAGCAATAATATGTTTATTGGGGGGTAATAACATGATTATTGGGGGGCAATAATATAATTACTAGGTATTATTGGGGGGTAATAAAATCAGATGCCGGAATCCGGTCACCAAACCGGTAGCCTGATTCAGGAGTCCGGTCACCGGTCGTCGAATTTCGGTCACCTGTCGCAGGAGTCCGATCACCGGTCGTCGGATTCCGGTCACCGGAGTCTGCGGCCGGCCACTAGTCACCGGACTGCAGCAAGTCCAATGACTTATCTCTCTACGTGACAAAGAAAGAGAGGGCAAAAATGTCCGAAAAATAAATAAAAAATAATTAAAAAAATAATTAATTGGGTCTTAGGGAAATGATCTCTTAGAGTGTTTGGGTAAATGGGCAATCTCTTAGAGTGTTTGGGTAAGTAGGCAATTTTTATCCTAAAATTGTGTAAATGGTCATTTTCCCTAAAATTTAGTATGTCGTAGTAACATTGTTCAAGGTTTTAGGGGTAGACCACAATATTTGGGTTTTAGGGTTTCATAAATCATTTTTATTGCTATTAGGGTTCGAAGTATCACAATTGAAAAACACAATAAAGTCACATTCAACAACTACAATGAACATGTCGGTATCAAAAAACGTTGATATCATAAAAGATTAGATAAAAGACAAAAAGTCAAGAAAGAGAGATGATGAAGGACCAACCTCTACGGCGCAGAGAGAAGAACTTGGATAGATTTTTTTTTTTTTAAGAGGAAATTTTGATAGACTTTTTCAAATCTTTGGTCTGGAGGCTGGAAAATTATTGGAGTTTGGTATGTATAGTTAACACTACAAAGTCCATGATTATCCATGATTTTTTAATTTCATAAGTATGAATGATATTTTGAGTAACTCTGTATTTTTATTCATTTTTAAAAGTCCTAATTGAATACCCCAAAATTTTGGTGAAATTCATGAAGTCTTTAAATATCCTAATTGAATACCTTAAAACTTTCATGGACTGCTAAAAATCTATATTGAATACACCCAGACTTTCAAATTCCATAGATTTCATTAAAAGTTCCACTAATTCCATATACATTACACCCCCTTAGTACTTCCATCAATTATTCCGTTAAAATAGGGATAAAATCATTAAAAAAATCTATTTTTTATTTATATTTTGTTTACAAATTGTTTTATAAAAGTATATTAAAATAAATTAAACTTGGTTTAAAAAAAAGTGCTAGAATTGAATTTAATGAATATCTAGATTTCCCTACTACCTCCATTTTTGAAGTAATGGTAATTCCATTGATAATAGCGCATGCCAAGAAGGTCATTACATACTCACCCGCTGACACATAACAATAGCTAGAACAAGGATTCATGGAGGAGCCACAATGGTACATAGGATAGACCAACTATATTCGAACTAATTAATTGCTCACTTAAAAGCGAGCCTATAAGTTATGAAAAAACATAGCGAATACACAAGCAAACTACACTCGTTAGGTTCCTAATACAAGAAACTTATTGTAATTAGACAAAAAGCTAATAGCATAGGTTTGGGCCAAGAGCCTAAACCCTATCCCAAATTAGAAGCTATTGGACTAGGGTAGAAACCGGAGCCCAACAACCAGAAGCCCAATAGGGTAGTCAGCCAAGAAGATCCACACGGCCCATTAACCTGGCTTGGGCCCAATCCACCATCTGCTCCCAACCTTTTCGTGCATCACTTTTAGGCCGAGTTTGGTCCGATCCCTGCCACCAACCCGCCTCGTCATGATTACACCACCATGGCAGTGATCCAACCGTCTCGAGTACATCGTCGACCTGCATCACCACCAAACAAACATAGTCCCCGATCCGGTTTCCCATAGCCCCGCACCGCCACCTATTGAAAAAACCCAAATCGACACCGTCGGTCCACGAAAACCTCCACGGGGATTGATAACCAGCCTGTAACGACACAACCTACCACCTCCGCTTCTAGCTTAGCCAAACCAAAACTAACAAAAACCGAGAAACAACCTTCTCCGACAGAGTCCCAAGGGCAGTTGTTATCGATCTCCCATCCGGCAACACTCTCCAAGACGGCGGTGAGGCCAGAGGCCACCCCGGATGCCTAGGTGCAGCCGGACGAGACCAATTTTGCACCAGACGGCGAACGCGGCCTTAGGGTTTTAGGAGAGTTCAAGGAACTTTTATTCAAGTTTCATGATATTGGTGGAGGCTATTGGAAATGACGTTTTGTAGTAGGCACATACTACCTCCATTGGTTAATCCTATTAATTGTTTAAGAAAAAAACTTATCTCATTATTTGACCCAAATTAATATATGTTAAAACTTAATAAAAAAGAACTAGACACAAACAAAAGTACTTAAATTAATTGCCCCAAGTATCCCGAGAATAGCAAAGAACAGATTAGGTATAATTATTATTATTTTTTTATGTGTTAAAATATTTTGTAATTATAGAAATCCAATATATTAATATGTGTCAAAATACTATTTATGAGTGTCATATGGCCGCCATGTAGGCATTTTTAACAGAATAATGGATGGAAGTACTATAAGGGATAACAGAGGGATAGTACAGGTACCATTAGACTCTCTAAAAATTTGTAAGTGCCAAAAAGTGTATTTCGTGATCATTTAGGAACCATATGAGGATTTTACCCATTTGTTGACTAAGAGTCTACACTGTTGTAGGAAATCTAGCATTTATGTGCCTACCCCAAACATTTATTTACCCTAGATATAATAGGAAAGTATATTGTATTAATCTTCTATTTATGTATAGGATTCCTGACTAAGCAAGACGATTGTACATGTAATCTTTTATATACAGAGACATCTATTATCAACGAAATACATCTACTTTCTCCGGAATCTCTTTTCTCTATTATCAATTTATAATACAACAAATAATGATTGATGAACGAAAGTGTTCAATACCACTTGGTCTAACTAGTGGCAAAAGTAAACACTTAAGTGGAAGGTCCTGAGTTTGATTCAGCGTAATTGTTATGTTTTCTTGTATAAGTTGTTTATTGACGTTTCTACTAAAAAAAAAGATAAAATTTCAGGATATTACTTAGAAATTAGAATAAAAAACACCAGCAAACTAAGCAACACATAAAAAATGTATAGTAGCACAACACAATGAAGTCTTGATGCAATAAAAACTTCAAAAGAGGCTAACATCTATGAACAATTTGTTGGAACACCAATCCACTAAAAGATGTATAGAAAAAAAAAAATACAAAGCTTAGTTTTCTAACTAGAACATAGTTATGAAGATCATCTTGCTACTTGAAAGAGCTTATTAACTACTTTGAACAATTTGCTCGAACACTAATCCACTACAAAAGATGAGTACAAAACTAAAAGATAATTATGAATATTGCTACTCAAAATGAAGAAAGAACTTGATAGTCTTCGTCAATCTTATAAAATGTCAAGAGATAGTTAGGAATATCATCCTACTACTCAAAATGAAGAAACAACTTCATATCCTTTGTCAATTTCACTAAATGTCACGAGATACATGGTAGTTAAGCCACTAAAGAGATGCTTTGAAAAGTTGGTATTCCGGGCCAACTGTAACTACAGAGGTATGCAATATCGTTTTTTATAGGGTTATTATCACAAATGGTACCTGAACTATACCTCAATCTTATCGATGGTACCTGAACTTCAATTTTGATCACAACCAGTACCCGAACTTTTCGATTTCATTTTAAATGGTACCTAGAGCCACCTCCGATCACTATTCTGACTAAAAAAGGCATGGGAGGCGATCATAGTGATGATTTTTGATGATTTCAAGGGTTGCGATCATATATAGTGATGATTTTTTTGTAATAGAATTGCCTTGAACTTGTTTTTTTTGTTTTTTATTTTTTTAGATTTGGCTTTTTTGGCCGGAATAGTGATCGAAGGTGGCCTTAGTTACCATTTAAAATGAAATCAAAAAGTTTAGGTACTGGTTGTGATCAAAATTGAAGTTCAGGTACCATCGATAAAATAAATGATAAGTTCAGGTACCATTTGTGATAATAACCCTTTTTTATAAAAGAAAATTAAAACAAAGGGTTTTTTGCTCCAACAGTGTCTAGACACTCGGGTGACTGACAATATGATACCCGAACTTTAAAAGTTATCAAAGTGATACCCAGACTCAATTTTTCGTATCTCCGTCGTACCTGCGGTCATTTTTCGTAACGTCTCCGTCAAATTCAGCACGTGACACGCACGTGACTCCTTAAATGAGGGCAAAATCGACTTTTACACATATTTCAACCCTAACCTCGATCAAAAGGTTTAATGCCTCCAAAACAACACAGTTAAACTCAAAAAGGAACCAAACTGATTCCCAAGCTTTGGCTCCCAAACCAAAAATTCGATAAAAGTGAAAGAAACTATCCGAAAAGGATTCGATTGGATTTGATTCCTGACCAAAGGTGACGATGGCAAAGATGTGGAGGTTTTTTAGAGAATCTGGCCCCAGACGCAAAGATAGTAAGTTCCTTTTCTTCTTTGATTTAGAATACATGGTTAAAGCCAAACGATCCAAAGCCAAAAACGTCACTTTCAGAGACTCTGTGTTTAGCATTAGGGTAACCCAGATTAGGGTTTTGATTAAGATGAAATAGTATTTTAGGGTTTAGGGATTTGGGGCTGAAATTTTAAATTTTCAGTGGGAGTGGTCCATGTATTGAAAATTAATATTGTCTTTGTCATTTAGTTGTTTTGGATTGAATTTGGGTTGTTTAAATTTTCAGAAACAATTTTATAATGATTTCGATTATGGGTACCAAATTATATATTGGATTTAAGTGTTTTGTTAAAGCATTGGTTTTTCTGGGTTTACGGTTGCGGTGTATGCAACCCAAGTCATACATAGGAGGATTAATGGTGTTCTTACCCATTTTCTGTTCCAGAAGATCTATACACCATGGAAATACACCATGGTGGTTACTTTGACAAGCTGCCAGATGGTACGAAGAAGTATAGGGTGGCTAGATTCAACAAGGATGGTGGGAAGATTTGGCTAGATGGGTTGGATCCTGACATGATTGCATGGACAGAGTTCGGGAATATAGCCTGGGATCTTGGGTACAAGGAGAAGCCCATTTCATACTACTTCAAGATTCTATGGACTTCTTGCAATGAGGGTTAGGTGCCGATTAGAAATGATGCAGATGCGTTGGAGATGGTTAAATTGATTCCACTTAAGACTAGGCAAATCAGTGTGTACATAACTGGTGGAGGGAGGAGGAGGAAAGCAGAGGCTGAAGCTGATGATTTGGTGCCAAAAGACCCAGATTGGGAGAATCCCTTGAATAGGGTAACTGGTGAAGAGAGAAAAAGAATGGAGCATGAAAGCAACCTATTTGGGAGTCAGTTAAATAGGGAGAGTGATGTAGGTGGCAGTTCAAAGGGAGTAAATAAGGTTGGTACAGATGTTAATGCACATGGAGGGAGGGTTAGGCATGAAGGAGGGCCAGCAGATGTTATAAATTTGGATTCAGATAGTGATGTGGATGTGGGGAAGGGTGTGCAGAGGCAAAGTCAAGGCACTTTTGGAGGGCTTAGTGACTTGGTCCCCGACTTGTTTGCTTCACAATGCCAGATGAGGAAGGGAGGTAATGACAAAACTGGGCAGGAGCAGAATGAAAGTCACCAGCAACAGGAGGATGACTTAGGGGTATTTAGTGGATTCTACAATGCATTTATCAAAAGGCCTAGACCAAAGCATATCGCTAAGAGGCCTAAGCAGTATGCTCCAGCTGTTGAAGAGGCAATCAGGGCATCTGAGGAGGCTTTGAAGAGATCTGAAGAAGAGCCTTTGAAGGCATCTGTTGAAGAGCCAGAACAGGTTGCTGCAGGCCAAACAAGACCTGAGGTTGGGCAAGTTGTTGAAGAGGCTGCAGCCCAAACTATACCAGAAGTTGGGCCAACTGTTGAAGAGGCTGCAGCCCAAACAAAACCAGAAGTTGGGCCAACTCTTGAAGAGGGTGCAGCCCAAACAAAACCAGAAGTTGGGCAAACTGAGGAAGAGTCTGCGGCCCAAACAAGACCAGATGTTGGGCCAACTGTTGAAGAGGTTGCAGGCCAAACAATACCAGATGTTGAGGCACCTGCACCAAGTGTTAAAGAGAAGAGGCCAAGTGTTGAAGCTGCTGACACGAATGAACCAAATGTTGGGCCTAGAGAGTCTGGGAAGAAAGCAGACAATGTGAGAAAGGGTGTGAGAACAGAGGGTCAAGATAAGGGGAAGAAGGCTGCTAGTGAAACAGCAGCCAAGAAGAGTAGATCTGAAAATAGGTCTAATGGGAGACAAAAGAAACAGCCACGGTACAATACCAGAAAGAAGGGCAGCAAGTGATATGAGGAGGTAGATGGTGATGATTCAAGCTCGGATGGTTCAGATTTTTTTGTGGACAGTGAATATGACCAAGAAGATTCTGAGGACGACCAACAGTTTGAAGAAAATGTGTCAAATCCCCAAAATGTGGAAGAATTTGAAGAGATGGGATTCAGAGGAGATTGTAGTGATGATGGGGTTGAAATAGATGAAGAGTTGGGGAGTTTGAAGGGATCTGAGACAGAGGAGGATGGAGATGGGAATCCTCTCCCTATAGCAGCTTGGAGACGCATAAAGCTTAAGTCTTGGAACAGAAGGGTAGATCTGAAGAACCCTAGGTTTGTGGTTGGTTTGTGTTTCCCAAATTAGGAACAGTTGAAGGAAGCAATCAGGGAGTATGGTCTGGTGAACAGAAGAGGAATTTGTTTTCAAAAGAACACAGCCAAGAAGATTGAAGTTAAATGTCAATGGGGATGTGATTTTTGGTTGTATGCTAGTGGAATAGCTGACCTTGGGCCCAACACAGTTGTCATCAAGACTCTCAAATCTGAGCACAAGTGTTCACATATTCATTCCGGTCACCACCTAAACTACAATAGGGTTGCTCAGAAGGTACAACAAGACCTCCTGGTTGATGAAGATTGGAGCAGAAAAGGGATTCAGAACCACATCCAGAAGAAGTTCAATTTGGATGTGAATGTGCAGACCATCTCAAGGGCAAAGAACAAAGCCAAAAGGATGAATGAGGGACACTATGTTGAGCAGTACAACAAGCTGGCCAGCTATAAGAAGGAATTACTGAGAAGCAACCCAGGTTCAACAGTGGAGATCAAGACCGAAATGGTTGGGGACGTGAGGAGGTTTCACAGAATGTATGTGTGCTTGGCAGCTTGCAAGAAGGGCTGGAAGGATGGTTGCAGGCCTTTAATTGGGTTGGATGAGTGTCACATTAAGGGCCACCACCCGGGCCAACTGTTATGTGCTGTTGGGATAGATGCAAACAATGGGATGTTCCCCATTGCCTATGCAATAGCTGAGGTTGAGAACACTGATTCATGGAGGTGGTTTTTGAGGTACCTCATGTGGGATTTGAGGATTGAGAGGGATTCAGCCTACACCTTCATAACAGACAAGCAGAAAGGATTGGGGATTGCAATAGCAGAGTTGTTTCCCAATGCTGAACACAGGCACTGTGTTAGGCATATGTACAACAACTTCAAAGCAAAGCATCCAGGAGAAGACCTGAAACAGCTAGTTTGGGGTGCAGCAAGATCAAGTACAAAAGTGTGGTTCAAAAGGCATATGGATGAGATGCAGCAGTTGGATCCACAAGCATGGCAGTGGTTTCAAGATAAGAATCCAGCTTAATGGAGTAGAGCATACTTCGGAGAAGATGGGAGGTGTGATATATTGTTGAATAACCTATGTGAGTCATTTAATGCAGCTATTATTCCTGCTAGGGATAAGCCAATATTGACTATGCTTGAGAAGATAAGGATGGACTTGATGGTTAGGATGGCTAATAGAAGAGTTGCAATTCGGGGCTGGAAAGATATGGTTGACCCTAGGATTAAGAAGATTATGGATAAGGTGGTAGAGAGAACTTCATGTTATAGAGCATGGAGTAGTGGTGAATTTGAGTTTCAAATTACTGGAGGGGGAGATAATGGCAGCAAACATGCTGTGGACTTGAGGCTTCACACATGTACATGTAGGAGGTGGCAATTGAGTGGCATACCTTGTGTTCATGCCATATGTGCCATTAGAAGCAAGAAAGCAGAACCTGCCATGTTTTGTGATGACTACTTGATGCCTTCTAGTTATATGGAGGCATACAGTCCCATTATCCATCCTATTGCTAGTGAGGATGATTGGGAAGTTGTGGATTACCCCATTGCACCTCCCCCATACAAGAAGCAAGCTGGAAGGCCTAGAATGACCAGCTTCAAGGAACTGGGTGAGAATAAGCAGGCACCACCAGCCCCTAACCCAACAAACACAACAAGGATGCCTAGAACATATACTAAGATGACCTGCCAGGTCTGCTTCCAAAAAGGGCACAATCGGTTGGGCTGCCCAATCACTAAGGCAAAAGCAAAAAATGCAGCAGCAGCAAAGCAATCAGTGAGTCATTTAAGTCATTTAAATTGTTGGTTTTTTGACAATCACACTTCATCAAATTAATGTTGTTTCCATTGTAGGGGGAAGGTAGTTCTAATGGTGCCCAGCAAACTAGAAAGAGGCAAAGAAGGCAACAGGTTCGGCTTATAACCTTGTCATTTTGTTGGTTTTTGTGGTTGTTGTTATGATCTGTTGGTTGTGGTTAAGCTTGTGCTCCATTTGGTATGCCCTAGTTTGTGATATGTTGCTTATGGTTAAAGTTGTGCCCCATTTGGTTTGGAACTAGTTTGTCATCTGTTTGTTGTGGTAAAGGTTGTGGATTTATGCTAGTGATCTGTTGGTTGTGGTTGTGATGGATATGTTTATGATTTTTACATGTAGGCACCAAAAGTTTCAGCTTCAAAGGGTAACACCAGCTTGAAAGATTAGCTCATTAAGTCTAGGAAGGCTTGGAAGAAGCGAAAGACCATGGAGGGCAGCCAATGTGTCAATGCAGGGCCTTCTAGTTCACAAACAAGACATGCACCTCCAACACAAAGTAGTCAAAACCCAGCAGCAAAAAACGCATAGCAGAAAGGCCAAACTGAATCTGAATGGGCAGGATTTTAAGCCATGTTGACATGAACCAATCCAGTTTTTGTTTCATATATGATCTGTTCAATGATGTTAAGAACAGTTGCTGTAATTGCTCTCTTTTGAAGATAGTTTCTTGAACAATTTGTTGGTTTATAGAGCAATCAATGTATGTTGACTTGTTGGTTTGATATTGTCTTTTTTTTAATCTTTATATCCACGCATCAAAACAGATACATTTGCTTCTGATATGGTACATCTCTTTTAATTATGTTTTTGTAGCCATCTGAAGTGATATAGGTCTTGGTCAAATTTGGAGGGAAGAGTTCATAGGTTTGACAATTTTGGAGGGAAAAACAACCCAGGTCTTGGTCAACTTAATGTGTTTTGGAGGGAAGAAGTTGTGGTTCTCATGTTATAAAACGAATTCAGGGCAAATCAGACTTTTTACCCTCATTTAAGGAGTCACGTGCGTGTCACGTGCTGAATTTGACGGAGCTGTTACGAAAAATAACGGCAAGTACGACAGAGATACGGAAAATTGAGTCTGGGTATCACTTTGATAACTTTTAAAGTTCGGGTATCATATTGTCAGTCACCCGAGTGTCTAGACACTGTTGGTGCAAAAAACCCTAAAACAAAATACTTTCAAAAGTGAGTAGTTATGTATTTTTTTTTTTCCAAGGCCTGAACCAAACTGACATTTTAAACATATCATCAAACTAATCTGACAATCCCAGGAATACTAAAGTTTTGGTGAAACATCAAAGTATTCAAGTTATGGAAGTGTGTTCATCTTTCAGTACTCCAAGTTTCTTGGTATGTGGATACTTTGATCAATGATTGTAACCAAGTCCGATTTTTAAAAATATTTTCGTTTCTTATAAAAACAAAAGATACTTTCGAACAGGAGCGGATCCAGGATTCAATTGATGTCTAGGCTACTTAGAAGTGCACAATTTTTTTTTTTTTTTTAGCCAATAGCTTATCATCAAAGACATTAGTCATTCAGTTGGTAATTCTAACTAAAAATAGTTAAAATACAATCATCAATTCATCAAAGCCTCATAAGCTATCCACCGACTCACCGAGACAGACCATGATCAAGAATTCAAGATCCTCAGTTTGGCAGTTCCTCACTCCTCAGCGGCTCAGCTAATATGGAAATGATGGAATCTCTGTCTCTGTCTCTCTCCGCGACTCCGCCACTGGTAGCACCGTAGCAAACAGATTCGGCGTCCGGCGAGACTCTCGATCTGGGCAGACTGGGTGAGAGGAGATCTGGCCTCTGGGAATCTGGGATTTCTTTGAGAAAGTCAGAAAACCTGTGTGAGGCACTGCGGTTGCCGTGAGTCAGTGAGTGTGACTGTGTGAGGCACTGAGGCTGCGAGCGGTGAGCCTGTGAGCTGCTGTGATGGATAATTTTTTTTTTCTTTGGGCTAGTATGAAAGGTAGAGATACATATATACCTTGAGCCCAGATAGCCTTCCAAGTACATCCGCCACTGCTTTCGAAAGTGAGAGGTTAAGTTTTGTTTTTTTTTTTTCCAAGGCCTAAACCAAATTGACGTTTAAACATATCATCAAATAAATATGACAATCCCACGAATACGAAGTTTGGTGAAACATCAAAGTATAATTATCAAACATTCAAGAGAGCGTAAGAGGAATAGCAAAAACATTCAAAGCCCAAACCAAACTTTGAATTAGCAAAGTGTGTTCATCTTTCAGTACTCATTCATCTTTGAATTAGCAGGGTCGCTATCCTGCCAGGAATAGAACGCCTGCTATAAACCTTAATCTTTGATTATTCCTTATAGTTTTTCTATTAGTACTTTTTTAGAATTTATTGTAAAATCTTGGTTTTTTTTTTTGGCCAAATCTTTCCAGTGATATGATCCTTTAGGGTTTTCCATTAAGAATATAAAAATGTCATCATATCATTCAACTCTCAATCATAGCAAATGTGAAGCATGAAAAGAAAAACTTTAATGGTGCTCAATACAACTATCTGAGCCTTAAAAGCATAAAAAATTAATATCAATAACGAGACTGTAAGAGATAGTAGTAGGTAATATTCGGGAGTAATAAAAGATGACAAGAATTCTAAGTCTTTATATGAATAATGCTTTCCATAGATTGAGATGTCCATCTCCTAAAACATCCAAAGAAGTAACTTCTGTTAACGTCACAGCTCACACATTTGATACACCTTTGTAGAGCATGTGCGCCTATAACCCATTCGTAGAGTGAACCTCTTGACACATTCACTGACAAAACATTTCACGATACTGGAGTCTGGAGATAGCAAAAGTGGAAGTGATTAGTACTGCAGCAATTGCTATGACATTGATATTTTTTGTATGCGAGGGGGAGACAGTTTTCGGATGTGAGGAGGCAGGAGAAAACAACAACTCTAGATGCAGTATCTGCTTTCAAAAATTTGTTTCTAAGCATGTCTTCTAATCATCAAATTCCAAATTTTATTTACTTATTTATTTATTTATTTTTATCTAAAATCTTGTCTTAAAATTCTTGAAAACATCATTTACATATTTTTTTTATATATTTTTTATAATCAAGTGTTAAATTGGCTAACCCGGACTCCGCATCTCCTAAATCCATCTAAATCTTAACAATGAAGCTCAGAGGTGGTTAAGACTTCCCAAACCTCAATATATCTTTCATCACAGTTTTAGCGTTTGGATCACAAATTCACAACCATAACTTTTGTGAAAGATAATCAATTTTTTGGTATCTTAGAGGACGATCTTGATGCGAGGAGAAGGGGAGTGGGCAGCTTTTTGTCATAGTTCACCAATAATTGAAAAGTAATACCAAACTCACATTGGGGTCACCAGACTGGCTGTCTGTTCCAGCTACTTGTTGCAAGATCAGTTGCATTTGGGAATAAGATTTGTACAGGATATAATAGAGATTGCATCTTATTAGTGATAACAAAAATAAACTGAATGCAAACATGAATTAACTATTTACCTAACCCAGCTCATTGTATACTTTGGTATACAAACAGTAGAAACAGGGTAAGCTCACATCCTATAAAGCAGTCCACAAAATGAAACGTGTAAAAGTCAAATATCGTATGCTCAGTAGCACCTCTTTTATCCTTCTTTACCTTGCTTCAACCATGCCAAACACTGAAACACCCATGAAAATTTGCACTGAACCCTTCGTTTTATTCTCTTTGAATTACTCTTCCCCTTCTTCCCTCTCCCTTGGGACAGCCCCAAAGTGATTTACCAGGATGTCAACAACTAAGGGCACCAAGTCCTTACAAGGGACACTCTTCTTATAAATATCTCCCAAATGGGAGTCACTTCCTATTCTCCCTCCCAAGAAAACATCAACCCCTTCACAAGGCTTCCCATTCTCATCCCTTGCCATACACCCCATGAAACCTATATCCGCCACTTGCACCTGCCCGCAGGTATTGGGGCACCCTGTCCAATGCATCCTCACCGGCCGGGTCACTGCCACATGCCTCTCCACCTCCTCAGTCACCTTCAAGGCCCTTTGCTTTGTCTCAATGATGGCTTGTCCGCAAAACTGGTTACCGGTGCAAGCTACTAGTCCTTTCATGAGAATGGAAGGTTCAGGTGAAAATTTATCTTTCAGAAGCGGTTCTTGAAGCAATGCTTGAAGTTTTGCGTTCTCAACATTGGGGATTATTATGTTTTGCTCCACTGTGAGACGGAGTTCCCCAGTGCCATACTCATCGGCTATACGAGCTAGCTCATCCATGTCATCTGCTTGGATCCTGCCTACTGGAATGTGAAGACCCACAAAGCTTAGACCTTCTTGTTTCTGTGGATGGACACCTATATAGTCTCTCCTTTCCCATTGCTTTTGTACCAAGTCTTCAGAAGATGCTCTTTCCAATTCCTTAAAGGGCATTCTCTTAACGACCTCTGATCTGAATCCTTCTATGCCCTGAAGTAAGGCAACAACATTAGTACACAATAACAAAAGTTACTATTCCATTACCATTTTGATGTACTTCTAAGTATTTCATGAGATAAGATGTTGAAATGTTGTAGCTAATTAGTACAGTGACTTAAATGATTACACACTCTGCATAACAAGCATCTTAATATATAATCAGGCCTGTGTATTACTTACTAGTTCATCAATCAACCACATCATTCTTGTTTTTTGTCTGTTCCCTCTGAAGCCAAGGTCTCTATAAGCCTCTAGTATAGCTTTGCAAACTGGGATCATATCTTCTGTCGAGACCCATGCATCAAGAGGAACTGCCTCTGCACATCTTTTGGGACTGAAGAAGCCTCCCACGAGTAAATTGAATCCAAATTTTCCATCCTTTGTTGCAGGCATGTATGCAAGATCGTTGATGTGGGGATGCTCATAAAGATCATGAGATCCTATTACACACACATTCCACTTCCTTGGCCTGCTCAGATGAAAGATAAACTAAATAACCAAAGCAACCAACTAACATCTTTGCAGTAATTTAACACAATTGCATTTGGATCCCAAATCATATTTTGCAATTGAATGTGGTTTTGAATCTTAGTGCTACATATAATAAACCAAGGGATGCGATTGCTAAATTGAAACTACATGGACTAAAGTGATATCAGATCTAAACTGGAAGCACCCTAAAGAATACATTTGTATGAAATTTGAGCTCAGTTATAACCAAACAGGGTAGTGTTTCCTATGAGGGAGTTAGATTACTTACAAGTTTGTTACAGTTGGATTGCCAAGTGAATTGCCAGTAATGTATTGGGACAACAAGTTCGTATAAGGTCTTGTGTCAACGATTTCAAGTGGGTCAATGCCAGCAAGAGGATTCCCAACTGGGTTTCTCACATTGTCCATCCCACTCTGCAGACTAGTCAAGCCTACTTCAGCAAGACCCTTCAAAATTTCGGGTACATCAGCCAGCACAACTCCGCGGATTTGCCAATTTTGCCTGGTTGTAACATCTGCGCAACCATCCTTGCCATATTTTTGTATCACGCTCGCTAGATATCTTGTCTGTGCACTTGTTGTGACCCCATTTGGTAGCTTCAGTCTCATCATAAATCTACCATCTGATCACCATCACCAGTTCACCACCATTATTTAAGCCAATTTTTGTCGAGAACATATGAAAGCAGGCAATCAAATCATAAGACATTAATCAGATTATCGGCAAAGCAAAATATATATAGATCAGATAGAACTTACAGTGATGCTTTCTTCTGTGGAAGAGACCAAGCCACTTGAGCCTGACATCAATATCATCCTTGGTATCCTTAACTTTGTCAAGCTCCTCAAAAGGCAACTTTGCAAGCTCTTCAATCCCACCTTCCATGAAAAGCTTCATCGGCTCCCTCTGAATCTTGACCTTCTCCTGAACATTAATCCCTCCTCTAAACTTCTCCTTCAACACCCAATACCCTTCTCTCTCCTCCACCCTCGACTCCAGCCTCTCCGCAGCCACGTCCGGCGTGACAACCGGTGCCACAGCCGGGGTGGTGGCTGCGGCGAGCTGCCTCGTGGGAGCAGAGGAAGACAGAGGAGGAATAGAGAGAAACCCAAATGATGACATAGCTGGTTGAATGATAGAAATATTGAAGCCAGTGGTTGATGGTGATAAGAAGAAAGAGATAAGAGTGTGGCCATTTTTGTAGGGGAAGATTCTGGGCGAAGCGGTGAGGGGAGAGAGGACCTTAGGAGGAGGGAGAGGTTCATTTGGCTGTCAATAATGGACTTTTGGGTGGTGCCAAAGGTCGCCTCTTGTTTAAGTGTTTTAACAGCTATTGAAATTTGAAGGTGGTGAACTACTGGTGACAGTTAATCTCGGTAATACCATCTTGTCCCTTCGGTTGTTAGCATAAACGGACACCGTTCTTAACGTCCGCCATGTGCCCCTGTTTTAAAATTCCGGTGGTTTTCAACTTTGAAGCCTGATGGCTACGCATTCTCAGCTTTGGGCCAAAAGTTGTGTGGTTTAGAACTTCGGATGTGGCGGCCGGGAAGGACAGGATATTTATTTGGTGTTTCGACATTTTGTTCGTTTCGATTTTTGAGTTTTCGACCATCCTGTGATCAATAAATTATAGGGATAAAGGTTGTGCAATTAAAGTGTTCGATGAAATGACTAAGAGAAATAGTGTGGCGGACTACTCTTATTTGTGTGTGTGAAAGTTTAGGAGATATATGAGGGGTTTAGAGTATGGAGTGTATCGATAATGTGGCGGAGGAACATTAGGGTGCGGTGGATGGTATGAGCTTGGCTCGAGAAGGGGTTTGGTGACTTGGACTAGTGGTGAATTGATACTTGATGATGAACCAGTCTTTGCTGGCTCAGTGCTTTGCTTGAGAAGCATCTTATTTCTTCAAATGTGATATAGAAGCATTGAGCTGGCTTAGTGCTTTGCTTGAGAAGCATCTTATTTCTTCGAATGTGATATAGAAGCATTGAGCCTATTTGGTACAGCACATTTTCCTAATACACACAAAATGGGAATGTTATCATGGGAAGAGGTTAGTCCATTTTTTTCCCCCAATTTGCCTAGCTAGTAATCAGGGCTTTGTTTTGGGTTTGTTCTCTCACTGTGTTATGATTTATTATTATTATTATTCATTTAATTAAATTTTTTTAATTGAGCAACATTGCTTCGTTTCACTTTTTTTAGTTGATGATTATTCCACAATGTCAAATTATTGTCGGAATAAGATATGTGAACCCATTTACTAAATAATATAGGAGAAAAAATCCCTTGGGTAAAAATAAAAGCAAAAAACACTAGATAGGCACTGATATGCTCTGGAATCATATTTAGTTATAAAAGTAACATGCATTTTTTCTCTAATTCACCAAAAATTGCAGAAAGAAAGAGACACAAACACACATGGGAAAAGAAAGAAAGAAAGAAAGAGTAGATGCATTAGGAAAACAAATAAGCTCAATTTCTCCGAGTCCTCTTCTTACTTTTCCTTTTCATTAGTCTGATCAGTATCCCCACAATCTCAAGGAAATACTCACGCTTCCTCGTGACGAGGACGTCTGCAAGAACCACTCCAACTAGCAACCCACTCACAGATCCTGCCAGAACAAATTTCCAATCCAATTCAATTCCAAAATCAGAACCATTTTCTTCTTCTGTTGAAGGTGGCAATTGATGAGGAGCTTCATTGCCACATTTCTTTGGCAACGGATCTCCACACAAACCCAGGTTTCCTTCATATGAAGTACTGTCAAATGTAGCAAATTGGGTTCCGCGAGGAATAGGACCACTGAGATTGTTGTGAGAGACATTGAATTTTGCAAGGAAGGAAATCTGTGTCAGTTGTCGAGGGATCTCCCCTGAGAGTTTGTTCTGTGAAAGGTCCAATGATTCAAGCAACTTTAATTTTCCCAAGGATGAGGGGATCAAACCAGTGAGAATGTTATGGGACATATTGAGCGAGCGAAGCCCCGTGAGATTCCCAATGAATTCAGGAACTGTCCCTTCAAATCTGTTGCTTGAGATGTCAATGGCAGCAAAGTCCTCTCGAATCTTGGGATAGAATCTTTCCACACCTTTACTTGTTATTGTGAAGGAGAAATACCCGCCACGATATGAAGGATCATAAACAACATCTGAGGTTGCCTTCATGTATGAGAACTGATTCGAAGTGGTACCTTTGATTGCATTTCCAGAGAAGATGTATTCAAAGGGGAAGTTGCCTGAGAAATTGTTGAAAGATAGATCAAGAATGTGCAACTGAAGGAAATGATCTAGATTCTTTTCAGGTTTCCTTATCAACCCATGGAACCCATTATGGTGCATTGCCAAGAGTCTCAATTCTGGGAGAGTCCCCAACCAAAGAGGGAAAACATCATTGAATTCATTGTTTGATATAACAAGAAACTCAAGCATCACACAATTCACCAAAGACCTTGGTAATATCCCCTGCAGTTTGTTATTACTAACATCAATCATCGTCAGATTGCTTGTGTATGCTTGCGGGAGGTGGCCTTCAAAAGAGTTGTTTCCGAGATGTAAAACTCGCAAGTTATCACTGAAATTCCCAAGACACTGCGGCAGCATGCCACTCAACTTGTTATTTGACAAATCAAGGTACTTCAGAGAAGTCAGATTGCATATCAAAGGTGAAACTTGTCCACTGAGCCCGTTGTTTGAAATTACATAGTACTCGATTGATGGTGAAGGTATCAGTAGTGATCCCTGAATCATGTTGGATGAAAGATCCAAGAGTTGTAGGCCGCTCCACGAAAGAACAACTGGAGGATGGTCAAAGCCAGAAAGGAAGTTATGAGAAATGTTCATGACTGTCAAACTTTCTTTGCTTACATTCCACATCCATCTCGGTACTTGGCCATGCATTCCATTCTCAGCAAGATCCAGCCATCGCAAATTTTCTTGATATCTTAGGAAACTTGGGAACTCTGTTATGTTGCAAGAACCCAATCCCAGAGTTATAAACTTTGGAAAAGTTGTTGTTGCATTCATAAATCTTGTCTCTTCAAGCAATAATTCCAATTTATTTCCAGATAAATACAGTATGCGGAGATTTTGCAGCTTCAGAAACGTGTGGAAATTCACTTTGCCGCTCAGACTATTACTATCTAGATAAAGTGTCACGAGATTCGTGAGATTGGATAAGGACTCAGGAATGGAACTGTGCAAATTATTTGAAAAAAGATCTAACTCATTTAGTTTGCTAAGATTTCCTACTGAAGAGGGGATTGGCCCAGTTAATTGATTCGTAGAAAGTGAAAGTCTTACAAGCTGGTTGAGATTTCCAATGGAAGACGGGATGTAACCACCGAAATCATTACCAGAAAGGTCTAACTCAGTGACTTGGGTGAGCTTTCCTAGAGAAGATGGGATTGGACCAGTTAATTGATTTGATGCAAGCGAAAGTGTTGTGAGCTGGGTTAGATTTCCAAGAGAAGACGGGATGTAACCACTGAAATGATTAGTATCAAGTGACAGATGTGACAGTTGGGTAAGGGTTGCCAAAGAAGCAGGGATTGAGCCAGTAAGTGTGTTATTTGAAAAGTCTAAATAAACCAGCCGCCTAAGATTACCGAGTGAAGATGGAAGCAACCCTGAAAAATTGCATCGACTAGCAACCAACTCATTCAGTGAATCAAGCTTTTCAATAGAAAAAGGGAGGTCTCCTGAAAACCTTGTTCTGGAAACTCTCAGTGACATGAGAGGACTAGTTTGTTCAAATGCCGGCAAAAAACCTGTGAGATCTAGATTGGATTCTACATTAAGAAATTTTAAATTCTGTAAATTAAAAATACTTACTGGAAATTCGCCTAGCAGCTCGCAATACTCTAGGAGGAGAGATGTCAAAAATGATAAATTTGCCATGGAATTGGGTATTGGTGCAGAAATGACGACGGAGCTGAGATGAAGCTTTTCTAGGCTCGTCAAGTTTTGAACTAGCCTCTTTAGATTGGACTGGTTTAGCTTCAGTGATCTTTCACCGGTACTGTCACTATTGGAGGATAGATCAAGGGACGACAACTTGGACAATTGAGAAATTTCAGATGGGATTTGACCAGAAAAGGAAGAGGCAGAGAGGTTGAGATAACTGAGCATTCGAAAATTCCTGATGGTAGTAGGAATTTGAGATTGATTGAAGTTATTGTCCGCAAGGTTCAGCCTCTGAAGATGAACAAGACGGAAGAGGGTGTTGTTGGAGCTGATAGAGCCGGAGAGACAGCTACTACTAAGATCAAGTCCAATAACATGACCTGTCTTCTCATCACACTCGACCCCGTCCCATGAGCAGCATCCTTTAGCAGCAGCTGATTTCCATGACAAAACCTTTGGATAAGCACCCTCATCAACAGAAGCAAATTCGTCGATGACAAAGCTTTGCTTAAACTGGAGCAAGGCGAAGCTCTCCTCATCATGGCAGGAAGATGATGGCTGCTGCAGAGAGTTTAAAGAGTTGGCAATAACCAAGAAATGAAACATGAAGAGAACTACTCGTTTCGAAAGCATGCGACTATTCCACAAGCTCAGTGATAGCCCCATAATTGATATTTTGATAATTTTGATATAAAGCTTGTACGTTGTATGGAAGAGAGTGGGTGATAGCTATATTTATATACAGCTTACATTTCCTCCATTATTGTTTCTTCGTTTACTTAAGAAGACCTTGCAGTCGTTCATTAAGAACAACTAGGGGCGGAATTATATTGCAAGTTCATAGAACTAGGCTTTGTATACTTGATATTTTACGACTTTTACTTGCAAGTTGTTCACAAATCTGGTTCATTCTTCGAGAGAAAGGATGTGGCCAAAAGCTGGGTCTATCTTGGCACACTAGTTGGAGGCTGCGAGTGCTTTATTTTATTACCAAGTTATTTAGCTGGTAGCTTCCCACTAAAGATTCCATTCAACAAAAAGAGTGAGAGTCAAAGAAATCAGTCGAGATGGCAACAGTACACTACAGAAGTACAGAGGGCAACACTTTGGACTGTGTTCTTAAATAAAGCTGTATCTGATTGTCATATCCAAACTAGATGTGATAAATTTTTTCTTCAAGTCTTGTAAATATAGAAATTGGAACCGAAGGCATAATTAAACTTTAAAGCGATGAAGTTATTATGTTTGACATACATAAGATGATAAGATTGCTCACACCGGCAATTTATCAGAATGATGCTTACCACTAGGCCACTACCTATCAACCCACTACCCCTATCATGATGCTTAACATTTTGGAATTCTTAAAGCAATTTATTGCACATATTTGGATTATCTTTGAGTGCTCTCTCTTTTAATTTAGTTTAAAATTGTGCAAACCATCTCTTTTTTTTTTTTTTTATAATCAATAAAAATAAATTTCATTTAGCTAAAGCCAGAATGACACGACTATAGATTTTCTATTGCGAACATAACGGGCAAGTAAGAACAGTGGTATGCTAGCACCACTCACTCTTACATTCATTACTCACTTATCTAAAACGAGCCTATAAACTGTGAAAAAACATAGTAAAAAGCTTAAGTCACAATCAATAAAGTAAACTTAAATTTTCTCCTTGCCCTTCTCACTAGGGCTAGGAGGCTTAGTAAGATAAGCAAGGTAGATCACATGTGCTTTAGCAACTCTTTTCGATTTGGGAGGGTTCTTGTTCTATTGGATCCAAGTGGCCTCCCTCTCTTCTTCTTTGGTTCAGTTTTCACTTCCGGCATCAAATCTTTGGGTACCAATATGTTGCTAGGTGCCTCAATCAATCTAAGAGACCTAGCAGAGAATTCGTTAGGGAATTCTGGTACCTTTAGCTTCTTTTTGGTGCATCATGTAGTACCACCATGTTAAACAGCTCCGGCAATAAATTTTTCAAATTTTTTTTTTCTTGAGAAGCAGATGATGGAGGCCTGTTTTTCTTTTGAGCTTGAGGTTTCTCAGTAAAAAGCAAAACAGCCGCATACTCTATTACAGGAGCATATAGCTTTTCAAAAGTAGATTCTGATGTAGCAGCTCCCTTTGTTACAAGCTCTTGTGCAAGTTCACCTACAACCTCGATTGCCGATTCATAGGCAGATACATTTGCTACTACCTTTGCAGTAGAAGATTCATCCATGGACACTGCTTTTGTGACCAGAACCAATGCCATTGAGTTTGCATTAGTCTTTGAGGATACAAGCTTCACAAGCAGCATAATAGGCCTACGTCTACTATGCTCATGGGATCCAAATAGTAATATGTTATTGCTAACAGAAGGCCAAATAGGGGTTTTGGATACCCTGAAACTTAAAAGCGCCATCCATGAACTTACTGGCAGTAAACCTTAGAGAGGAGCTTCCAATTTCAAGTCTTTTTTCTAGAGGACCATGCTCCAACCTTGAAGATGATATACCAAGAGCGCATCGATTTCCTTCATGAACAATTAAATAGCACAAGTTGCACTTGCCACCATATTCTCAAAGAAGAAGGAGATTTCAGCTTCCACATTTGGAGCAAGCCTTAGGTTTTACTACTGTTGGATCTTTCATCCAACATGATTCAGGGATCCCTGAAATTCCTAAGTTGATAATGTTTGATACTTGATATTAATTTTATGATTTATTTATAATTTATCAGAATATCTTAATATTATGTTCTCGACAACATGCATGGATATAAATTCTGACGTTGCTTGAAGTCTGATATCGATTTTCCTTTTCCGGATGTTATTATCGGCTTTGAGATATGAGTATTCTTGGAGCTTTATCAATACTCAAATTAGAGAATTTTGATTTTCAGAAAGTTTGTAATTTAAATTAAATCTTGTGAGAGTTAATGGATTTTGATTTAAGGTTGAATCATCGAGATTTCATGACTTATACTTACAACAATAATGATTTATTGAGTTAAAATTGAGTTAGTGTATTTGAGGAAATAAATTATGAAAGATGATGATGTTATCGGATATATGCACTACTTGGTTGGCAGTACTCTCCAGGTAATAGTTTGGTTGACAGTACCCTCCAATGCGGTATCTGGTCGGCAGTATCCTCCAATTGACATGAGATGGTTAGCCGATATTGGGGGCAATAATAGCTTACTAGGGGGCAATAAAATTCTCTGGTGACCTATAAGATCTTCGACGAGGTTTCCAGAGATGTTCGGAGGCCAGTCATGGGATTCTGACGGCCAGCAATGGGTGACCAATGACTGGAGTCCCGCGGCCAGTGACCAGATTATGGCGATCGATGACCAGAGTCTAGTGAAGTCTCTTATGGTTTTTCTCTCTCTATGTGACAAAGGGGTGATTGCAAAATAGTCTCAAAAATAAATAAATAAATAAATAACTAAATTGGGTATTAAGAAACACCTTATAAGAGTTATTATGGGTGTGTGGGAAAAAAAAATAGGGTTAATGCTCATACACCCCAAATCCATGAGAATACTTCTCATACACCCCAATGTCTTTATTTTCTTCCTCTTTGCACAACTTTTTCTCTCTTTTCTTCTTACCTACCCATCATGTCCAAACCTCTACCAGTAATACCCCTCTTTGTTGTCTTTTTTCAGTTTGGTTTGCTGTCTATTTCATTGTTTACTTAAGCAAAAGTTTTTGAAATGTGGTGGGCCCATCAGAGTTTTATTTGTCAAATAGTAACAGTCATCCTCTATTTTTCAGAGGTAAACAGTACATATTACTATTCATAATTTCGATTGTAGATAGACTTGAGTTGATTGCTATCTGCAAAAATACTAGCAAAGAATTGCAAAAGGAGAGAGAAAAATTGAAAAAATTAAAAGCCTATAGAGAAAGTCTTAATAGAGAATCTCTCAACTACTGGAATATCATCTATAGACTTCAAACCAGAATCTATAAAGTAGAACAAGATATTGATAATCTCTTATATGTTCTGGAAGAGGAACAAAAACCTCTTGATTATTTGAGCATTGGTTAGATCCGCAAATCACTGGTATCAGAGCTTGCAAAGAGCTCAAAAAGGGGAATCCCACTATGGGGACAATGTCAGAATTGCTATTAGAGAAATTAAATTCTCTATTAAATTCGTCTGATGAGAAATATTAGAGTCTATTACTAGAATTATCTAGATGTCAAACTCATCTAGAAAAATTACTTGCTATAATCCACCAATTGGAAAGATTGGAAAACAAAATGGATTATATCAAAAACTTCCAAAAAGAAGAAGAAAAGCTAATAGTCGTTAGTAGAAAAATCAATGAACAGCAAAAAACGCTGGATTCCATGAAAACCATATTGAAGGACAAGAAAGTGCCTACAGTAAAAACAAAGAAAGCTAATGGATTCAAACCATTAGAGAAACCAGATAAGAATCTTGTTCCAAACATGATTTTTCTGGAACCATCTGCTAGTCTTACTAGTATCCGGTATGAAAACCCGGAGAAAAGAGACATCAAGATGCTAAGCATCTTCAGGAACAAGAAAGGAGTACAGCTCCTAAATGCAGAAGAATTCGAATTCAACGAAATTGAACAGGAGGTAAAAAACTCCTCAATCCCAAAATTAGATTTTAAACAAATCTACAAAAGGGGAAAGTTTGATCTAATGGATAGCCGTTATTTTAAACTACGGGAAATTACAACCCCCGCTACAGCAGGAGGAGAGACTGATCTTCTAATGAGCACTCCTTTAGAAGTGGCCAGAGCCCAAGCAAAAAAGTATCAATTTATGCATATAGGAGCAGTCCAAGTAGGCATAAATCTGCTTGCTCGAGAAGGCATAGACTGTTCAGTTCTATGTCTCTTACAAGACAATAGACTAATAGATTTCCGAGCTAGTCTGTTGGGAACTCTTGAAGCATCTTTATGTGATCAAGTAACATATTTCAACTACTTCCCAAACTTTACCACCAGCTTGAAGGATGCAGCTCACTATCTATGACTGAGAGTCAAGACAGATGGCATATCTATAAAAGAAGATATGCAAGAACTCGCAATAGTATATAGAATATACTATAAATTGATGAGTACTACAGTAACCCCCAAGACAAGGATAACAAATATTCCTGGTCTTACTACTGGTTTCCTCACCAATAAGAAGAACCATTCACAACAGATTCATAAAGTTACTTGGAATGAAGTAACTTTTCCTCTTGAATGGAAATTATCCGGTCCAAAAAAGCTACCGAAAAGAGCGAAAGCAAAAATTTATGAAAGTAGAAAGACTGGAGAAATCAGTCTCAATTTCGACAATCACAGAAAAAGTGATGTTTGTCCTGAGAACCTCAGGATAAACAGGAATCTTCTCAGAAGAAGCTATAGCACTAGAGAAGCTAGTGTTAGTGGTACAAAACTCACTATTGAAGAATCAATATCTGAAGAAGAATTAGAAGCTGATCTAACAGACCAGTTAATATGTTCATACTAGAAAGGCTCTATGAACTCTATGAAGAAGCAGAATCTTGCGAAAATCCTAAAAGATTAGAAAAACTAATTGAAAAAATGAAAGAGTTCAAAATCTAAAAGACGAGAAAAGTCTTTCCTTATCAAGATATTGAAATGGAAGAAGGAGATAGCTCCAGAACTTTCATTATCAGAGAAAAAGGGAAACTAAACCTCCCAGTTCAGAAAGCCCCCACGGGCAGAAAAGAGGAAAGAAATTCCCAAAGATTTGTCCCAGATGACAACATGCCTAGAGTTCCAATCATGAACTATGGCATCTGGCTAAATCTAGACAAGGCTCTAGATAAAAGAAAAGCCATTGACCAATGGGTAGATAGCCTGATGATGGCTTCTGCACTTACCCTTGGAAAATTTGAAGCACCAGATTTGCAGGTGTACTATGAAACTACTCTTACTGGAGTAGCAAAAAAGTATTATCTGTCTTTTAAAGAGACTGCCAGAGGAAGAGACTGGTTAGAAGAAATCAAAAATTCAAAATCTCCTTATGATTTTGCAGTACCCCTGTATGATCAATTATGTGGAGATCTCTCAAATCTGAGTGAGAAGGCTAAAGAAACGGCCAAATCAAATATCTATGCTCTCAAAATCTGTGACATGAGATATTTTGAAGAATAGTTGAATGAATTTCAACAATATTACTGTACAATCGGTGAACTAGAGAACATTGATCTAGTCAACCTGTTGCACAGGAAACTCCCTAAACCATGGAGAACAGCCGTGCAAGAGAGCATAGTTGAAAAACCAATTGAACGATTTTAAGTTGGAGGAATTGCCGACAGAATCCGGCAATTACTAAAAGAGCAATGCAAAGCCAATCTTTGAGCTAAGATGGCTAAGAAACAACTCAAAGGAGTTGAAAATTTCTGTTATGGAATACTGGATATGCCCACCAATTGGGGATGTCATGAATCCAAATTCCACAGAAAGAAGAAAGAAAAATATTACTCTAAATTCAAAAAGAGTAATCAGAGAAAAAAATTGAAAATTCAAGAAAAGTTCCAATTACAAGAAACAACAGGATGAAGATCCTAAAAAGAAATTCTTCAAGAAAAAGAAGAATACTCATCAGCATAAACAACCAAGCAAGAAAGCTTGCAGATGTTTGTTATGTAAAGCCGAAGGGCACTATGCCAATGAATGCCCGGAAAAGGGTAAAAGATCTACTAAAGCTCTCTTTGAAGAATATGAGCAAATAGTAGAAACAGCAAATATGAAAGGCTATGAAATAGCCTATTCAGATGATGAAGAAGATAACAGGTCAGCTTACTCTACCTGGTCTGAAGAAGAAGATTCATCTAAATCTGAGTCAGATTCTGAAGTAGAGTACTTCGAATCAAGGCAGATGAATGCTTTAAGAATCAAAAACTGGGAAGAAAGTAAGACAGAATCTTTAATGTCGTCTTATCAGGTGAACCCTGGTACATTCATTTGTGACTACTGCCTATGTCACGAAAAGAATGGTCTCCCTATGTTTTGTGAAGAGTCAAAAAAGACCTATCACAAAGAATGCTTCATAGCTGAAGCAAGAAGAAAAACCAAGAATGGCCTTGTCAGCCAATTGGTAGAACAAGAATATGAAGAATATTTCTCTGAACAAAAAGAGAAAAAGGTAGAAACCTTGTTCCAAGAAATTATGGAACCATCTTCCTCAAAAATAAATGAAGAAAGCGTCGATAAAAAAAAATCGATAATTTTGAAATGGTTGAACCACCAGAAATTGTTCCAGAAGAATGTAAACCATTCATTCCAAAAGCTCACGAAAATGAGCTTCAACAATCGAAAGTCGTCTCTACTAGTAGATACAACAACTACATAGAGATTGGACTAAAATTCCTTGATCATAAAAAATATCATCTACATGCTTTTGTAGATAATGGATCAGGATTTACAGTTACAAAGAGATTTGCAATTCCAGAGGAACTCTGGAAAGAAGATAAGAAAAGAATTGCTACTAGTGTCACTTTTGACGGAAGCCATCTTACAATGAACAAAGTAGCAAAAAATGTTCATATTACCATTGGTGGAGGAACATTTATCATCCAGAATGTTTGGCAATCTGAAGGCCAAGGATCAGATTTCTTGTTGGGAAATGATTTTATTCTCCAACAGAGATTTATTCAGGATGACGAAGCGATAGGCTTCAGAAAAGGAGAACGGGTGTTCTGGGCAGACTGATTACACAAGCAAAAAGTGTAGTAAGTCCTGGTTTTACTACTTAGTATCAGAGATAGCAACATAATAGTGGTGATCTTACCCCCTATAAACCCAAATTTGAGCCTATACTCCAAATTAAGCAACAAGAAGAATTACTTGTTGAAGAATCTTCTGAAGAAGATGAAGAAACTAGTTTCATCTATGAGCATAACCTCAAGCACTTTTAGCATAAGCTTGAGTCTCAGAAAATTCCCACTCTTGATAAAATCAAGAAACTACTCGAACAGAATATCGATGTAGACCCTCAGAAGTTTTGGGAAAAAGATTCAGTGGTCTGTGAATTAAGATTGCATGACATGAATGCTATCTGTTATGTCAAAGCCATTCCTCAGTACAAAGAGGAAGATAAAAAAGAATTCAGAAAAGATATTGAAGATCTCCTGAACAAGAGATTAATTCAACCTTCCACTAGCCCTCATCATGCTCCAGCATTCTACGTGAGAAATCATGAAGAAAATCTTAGAGGAAAAGCTAGAATGGTGATTGACTACAGAGATGTCAACAAGAAGACTGTCAAAAATGGTTATCAAATTGCTCAAGTAAAAGTACTGATCAACCAGCTCAGAGGAGCCAAAGTCTTTTCAAAATTCGATGCAAAATCGGGTTTTTGGCAAGTCAAGATGCATCCTGAGAGTGTACCTCTCACTGCATTTGGAACACCTCAAGGACATTACGAATGGTTGGTAATGTCTTTTGGTCTCAAGCAAGCTCCCTCAATCTTCCAGAGAAAGATGGACAACATCTTCAAGCATGTTGCGGAGTTCTGCGTCGTCTACATAGATGACATCCTTGTCTTTTCCAAAACCAGAGAAGAACACATGAAACACCTCCACGAGGTTGTAAAGCTGATAGTACAGCATGGAATTATCCTAGGAGAAAAGAAAATCTTCTTTATCCTCGATGAAGTTGATTTCCTAGGAATAAATATAAAAAATGGAGTGATAAAACTTCAACCTTATATCCTTGAGAAGATCTGGAAATTCCCGGATAGAATTCCCGATGCTAAGAGTCTAGAGAGATTCCTTGGTGTCATAAATTATGGGAGAGATTTCATTCCCAAAATCTCAGGGTTAACAACAATGTTATCTCCTAAGACAAGTTCCAAAAGAAAATGGAACTTCATAGAAGATGATGAAAAAAATGTGAAGCAGATAAAAAATTTCTGCAAAAACCTCCCTCCTCTACAACAACTAGAGGAAAATGATGAAATTATCCCCAGACAGAGGCGAGTGATAACTATTGGTCTGGTGTTGTTCTGGCAAAAACTCCTGGAACTAACATTGAAAAGATCTGTAAATTTTGTAGCGGCAAGTTCAGCCCTGCAAAACTGAATTATCTCACAAGGGAAAAAGAAATTTTGGCTGTCAAGAAAACAATTTTAAATTCTCCAGCTTTCCTTGGAAAACTCTTTACTATCCGCACCGATTGTGCTAGAGTAAAGAATTTCAAAAATTTTAAACTTGATAAAGCTGCTAATAGAGGAAGATTAACAAACTGGCAATTATTTCTTAACCAATATGATTATAATGTTGAATTAATTGCAGGAAACAAGAACTATCTTCCAGACGCCTTAACCAGAGAATTGGCAATGTTCAGCCGAAAAGATGACGACGAAGGTCGTAATCCTAGAAGCAGAAAAATGGGAAAGAACATGAACCTGAAGAGGAGCCCATGGAAACCAAAGAATAGCCACAACTGATCAATCCTAAGGTAAAGGATTGGCTAGCCCGTCTCAAACGGCAGACGGTAAAGGCTCATCAAGACCGTTGAAAGCTGTTGCTTTGCCAAAAACCAAACCTACTCCAACTAGAGTAATAAATGTTTTTAATTATGAACTTCAAACATTTGATACTCTTGTGTTCAGAACTGGCAGGAGACTAGCCTACCACCAGAAAGCAATTCTGGATAATCTGTTGTTTTCTTTTCAGGAAAGGAGTAGTGGTTTGATGTTTCCAGCACTCTTTGCACTTGCTGAGGAACTCTATGAAAATGGTAGACCACAGTTTGAAGAACTTCATACACAGCAGAGTGTTGTAAGAACAGAAAAAAAAATCACTTTCTTGAAAGCCCAGAAAGTGCTAGGGTCCCTATCATGGCACTTAATGAATCAGACTGGCATGAATTTCATAGTTTGATAGGAAGTCATAATTCTGAAGACCGAGTGCCTCTAACTCTTTTTATCATTGCAGGACCATATGTTGGAAGATACTTAGTCAATGTTCAAAGTGAGCATCCTTAAGAACACAAGTTTTGGCTTGTTGAAAATGGTTTTGTCCATAATCTGTGGACTAAGACAAATGATGATCTTGCCTCCCATCATCGTCAACACAGTCAAAAATATTAGAAAAAATGACTGCATGCTTCGTCTGAAGTTCAGATCTACTCCTCCAGAATGGATCCAGAAACGGTGAGGTTGAGTATATTTCTCCATGTCATTATGTGAGGATTATTCAAAGGAAATATCTGCAGTCTGCATGTGTTGGTTACAATGGCCAGCCAAACTCAAGCATCCCTTGGATGAAAGCCATGACTCTGGAATATATCAAAAGATCATCTCTGAGCAAGGACTTAAAAATCGATATTTTCGCCGAAATATAGGCGAAATTTTCTTTTTTTTGAGTTGGCGATATTATCTTCATATACCACCATTATTTCGTGCGATATTTTCGAGATATCGCGATATTTATGGAAATTTCGGATATTTGGACGAAACTCGCGAAATTTCCTCCTTTTTCTCGTGGCCCAACTTGAATTTCCTTAATTTTCTCGTGGCCCAACAGCCCAATTGGCCAAGTCAGACTGAAAATTTGGAAAAAGAGAGGGTTGACAAGCTTGGGATTCGAACCTTGGTTGTGTAGGGTGAATACAAACAACTCAACCAATGCTGCTGGAAGAAGACTACATCATTTACCAGTATCATTTTATATATATCCTTCTTCATTAATCTCCTCTGTTTTTATATTCTTTTTTTCAATAGTTTGTTTTATTATGTTACTAATCAAAATTATTATTTTAGATACTTTGTATCCTAACAAACTATAATGATAAGTATTATATTTTGTATTAAGATTATAAATATTCATTAAAGTTAAATTTCAATAAATGTATGTGACTCAATATATATTTATTCACTTTAAATTATACTAATTTATTATGTAATAATATTTGCCTAATATATATATATATATATATATCTTTGAAATAGAGTAGATTATTGATCAACTAGACATATCCTAAAGTTTAATTAATTTTTTTATGTTTTTCTCCAAGTTTCCATAGGTTTTGTCGAAATTTTATCGATATCGATATTTTCTCGAAATTTCCTTCGAAATTTCCATTTTTTGAATGGTCAATATTTCCTCGATCATCGATATTTTAGTCATTGTCTCTGAGGATATCAACAATACCTTACTGGCAGCAGGAGAAAAAACTATCATTACTGCTTACGATCATCCTGACGTAGTCAGCAGTGACCTATTCCTATCTCTCACCTAAAAAGAGATAGACTCGACACTAGCATGCTTACAGTGGGTGGAAAAACTTGAAACAGACAACCACTACAAGATGTATGTTGATACAGATGTCGAAGACAATGCAACAACTGCTCGAATGGCCCAGGCAGACAACGACTCGTTTGTCCTGGGTCACAATTCAGAAACAGACGAGAACATGTGAAGAAGCAGGTGTAGAAAGCACCGAAAGTGCTTTTGGACTTTTCCCAAAAGTTGCTTTTGCTTTTCAAAAAGATAGGTGAAAAAAATAAAACCTAAGGAATCTGCTTTTCCCTCATCCGACCTCCACCAGCAGGAGCAATCAGGAAAGTAGGAAATCACGGAGTCGTTCTGTACATTTGGTTGTTTTGAATTGTAATTTGAGTTCCGCTCCCTATATAAGGAGCTTTAGCTTCTCTTAGAAGGCATTCGAAAATTTCCAGATTAGTTCTAGATTCGAAAATTGAGATATCAGTTCTAGAGTCGAAAAACAGATTTGAGCAGAAGAGTCTTCTCTCAACTAGTATAGCAGTGTGCTTCCCTTCTTGTCTAAAGTGTGAAGTAGTGTGCTTTCATTACAAGTAAGTATCTGTTCTCATTCTTATGGATAGCTAAACTACTTTTAGCTGTTTACCTGAGAATGAGGCTCTAAATGTTTAGATATTTGAATAAATGAATTCAGATGGTTGCTCACCCACTTCTTCAACTAATATAGTTATCTTTACCTTTCTTTAATTATAATTGTCATTATGTTTCACTATCTAAATGCATGCATCCTACAACAATCCAAAGTTCTAATAGTATTTTTTACCTGGAAAAAATCAGTTTTAGAACAAAAAATTAGGACAAGCAGCAGTGATTCCGCCAGTTAAAGTTGCCGTTAGGCGAAAAACTTGGGCATGTTGAAGGCTAGTCTTGTTTTTGTTTTTGTCGTCTAGGGCAAAGTTTTTTTTGGGTAAAACAATATTGCTAAAACCACGGGTCAACATAGGATACAGAAGACATTTTTCCAAAAAGACCATCCCTATTAGTCTTTTTCTATCAGCAATTGTGTAATACAAAAGTTTTGGACAGTTGGGAAAAATACAGAAGCTTTTTGGGTATACGGGAAAAGACCCAAAAAAATAAGTGAGTAGTGTAAGGGGAGAAAAAATCTGTAGAATTGTACACTATGGACAAAACCCCTTCGTTTTTATCTTTTGGTAAAAAAAAAATGGCATTTTAGTCCTACTATGTTATATATGGCATTCCTAATCCTATCATAAGGATTTTAACAAGGCTAGACTCGATATATTATTAGACTTACCTGGTCATCATAGGAGGTTGGAGGTTGAGAAAGGGTAAACATGCATTTCCCTTTTACTTTTTGGATCGAATTTCCTTACTCCTTAGATACAACTGCAATTTGCACATGAGAAAATTGAAGAGCACTAATTGCAAATAGGAAAACTCGTTTCTTGATTCCTAATCCCAGTAAACAACAGATTTCCTAAGTCCACTATGATATATCGAGCCTCTATATAAGTCGGGCCTCTATCGTCAGTTGTCAAAAAGACATTCGACCCTAGGCTTTCCATATCTTCTATAGCGAAAAAGGCTTTCATATTAATTTCTCCGATAGCCGAAACCTAATCGATTCGTTCTTCATTCTCTTTGAATTTCATATACTCTTAACGTTTCATTAAAACGATTAGCCCAACAGAAACGAACGAAGAAGATTAGAGGAGACGGCACAACATAAACCTACAAGCCTTTTCTTCCTTACCTTTTATTTATTTGATCAATTTTCTCTAGTCTCTTCTGTTATAGTGAAACCCTGACTTTATCGATCTACAAGCCCAACTTTCCCTCTCAAGTTTCTTTTATTGTTCTTGGTCTAAATCTAAAAATTTTCCATCAACAAATTCCATTTCTTCATCATGATGATGAGTAGGGCTGTCAATTCCAACACGACTTGAAACCCGTACGAAATAAAGCTGGTTGAACCCGCACGATTAAAAAGCGGGTCGGCCGTGAGTCAACCCATCATGACCCATTTAATAAACGGGTCGGCCACGAGTCAACCTGCCAACACGAAGTGAACCCGTATAACCCGATTATGATATACTTCTTCTTGAAATTTTGGACATTGGGAGTATTTGATCATAGGATTGGACAATTTGAAATATTTTGTTTCATCATTATTGGATTTAATTATTTATGAATTATATATAATTATTTATATTCTTTATCTTATGGAGTTTTTAGTGAATTTATATAATATGCATTTTTTTAGTTAAATAGGTGGCAGTGTTGACCCTTAAATGGGTCATTTTGTCTAACATGACATGACATATTTATTAAATGGGTTAAGCGGATTAGAAATGGGCATCCCGTTTAATAAATAGGTTGATTTTGAGTTTAAATTTTTGACACGATTATTAAACAGATTAATTTCAGTTTACCTCCCTGAGGTTTGGATCCAACATCATGTTAGTCTTGCGGTTTCAATTTAATCAATAGGGAAAAAAAATGCAAACAGTACCTGACCTTTAGCCCATTAGTAACTTTAGTACCTGATAAAAAAAATATATCACTTTGGTACCTAAGGTTCGGATCCCGACCCAACTTTAGTACCTGGAGACATTAACTCAGTAACGACGTCTGACAGGTGGCATATATTGAGGGTAATTTCGTCCTTTCTTATTTAATTAATTATTTTATATATATTTATATATTTTACCTTTCTCTCTCTCTCTCTCTCTCTCTCTCTCTCTCTCTCTCTCTCTCTTCCCTCAACCATTATCAACGACCACCCACCACCACCATCATAACCCTCATTCCTCTCGCCGGCACTTCTGCCCCACCACCTCCTCCACAAAAACCAAACCCTAACAGCCTGCCAAACGGGCACACCAAGCAGAGCGCTTCCCAGCCTCGCCCAGTCAGTCGCTGCCTAGCCTAGCCCAGCGAATCGCCTAGCCGCCCCCCCCCTGTTGCACTCACATCACCCTTCGCGCTACTCCCCCGCATCAGCAGCCCCGCGTCCCACCTGTAAATTGGGGACGAGGATGGTTGCTGGTGTTTCAGAGCAACTGGGTTCTGGTGAAATTGGTGAGTTAGGGGAAGAGGAAGAAGTTCATGAAATTGATGTGGAGATTGAAACAACGAGGCAGAGCATCGTTTGAAATTGATTTTGAGGGAACTGCAGGGAATTGGGGTTGGGGAAAGGTTGGGGCTTTGGATGTAAAGATTTGGGCTTTGGAGATTGAAGAGGAGAGAGCGAAGATTGTGGAGTTTTGGATTGGGAAAAAACTCTCTCATCTAATCCACTCTCTCTCTCTCTCTCTCTCTCTCTCTCTCTCATCTGATCGGGATTTTCCATTTCTATTTGGAAGATTGGGATTTTCCGTGTGATGATTATAGGCTAGAGTCTCTTGTTCCAAAAATCTGGGAATTCTCTCTACATTGACACTAGCTCTGTTTTATTTGGCCGAACGAGGACGAAGAGAAGGAAGAAGAGATTGATCTGGAGAGAGGGAAGAAGAAGATAAGAAAGAGAAGAGAGAGAGAGAGAAATGCTTAAAGAAAAAAAAAATTAATTAAGATACAAAAAGACAAAAATACCCTTTAAAATATGACAGCTGGCAGTCTCCATAACGGAGTTAAGTAGAGTTAACGGTC
The DNA here is from genome assembly GCA_024704745.1 of Rosa lucieae. NCBI lineage: Eukaryota > Viridiplantae > Streptophyta > Magnoliopsida > Rosales > Rosaceae > Rosa > Rosa lucieae. The sequence goes on along the minus strand of CM045497.1, from coordinate 13,081,826 downwards.
CAGGTACTAATGTTGGGTCGTGGTTCGAACTTAAGATACCAAAGTGATATTTTTTTTTATCAGGTACTAAAGTTACTAATGGACCAAAGATCAGGTACTGTTTGTATTTTTTTCCCTAATCAATAAAACCCCTAAACTATTTGATTTCATCAACCTTGTTCAATTTTACTCACTCCATCCAAGACAAACGTTACGACGTTTACTCTCCAACGCTTGGACCCACCTGAGGGGCAAAATTACGCTTGTAACCCTTCTCTTCCTTCTCTCTGTAAACGGCTTCTGTAAAACAATTCCTTTTGCTTCTTGTGAAACTTTCAATCTCCAGGGCTTTCTAAAATTTTCAGAATCTGGACTTTGTTTCTCTAATCTGAAAATGGTTGTTGAAGTTCTCAGTCCACAAGATTGCCTCACAGACCCTTGTCAAGGTCTCCCCAAGCCGCTGCCACCATCTAAAGAGAATCGCTTCCCTCAAAAATAGAACCACAAAGTTCCAGATCTTTGATCTACAGTCCGTTTGGGTCCGAACCTATAGAAAGGTCGGAAGCAGACCCGACTCGTTGACCCGGTTAACCCAGCTCTCGTGTTCTACGTCGGGTCGTCATCCGAACTCACTTCTACTTTTGTCTTTCTTCACAAAGAAGAGTACAGCCATTTCGAACACGGATGAAGCCACAAGCGACTTACTCAAGCTGGGAACGAAAGTACTCAGTAGCAAAGTCCTCAAATTGCGATGAAATTGCTGCAAAGTCCTCGGCAGCCGGGATTCAAAGTCTCTGATGCACTTGGGATGTCATCATATGGTGGCTTCGGTCACACAAGTGGCACATAAGCCCCATGCCACCGCTGCCGCTGCCATGATCCAAATACCCAACTTAAGCTGAGAGGTAGTGGCAAGAGTCGCATAATATGGTGACAGTAATAAAGGTAACGTCATTATTCACTGAGAATCGTTTTCAATAGAATTTATAGGTTTTTCTTTTCTCTGTTATGGTTCCGTCATTTTGGTGCGGCAAAGAGTTGCAAAGTTTGATACTTGGACCCGGTTCCATTGTTAATTCTCACTGTGCCTTGGGCTAATTTTGAGTAGTGTTGGTTTGGCTATTCAGCTTTTAAATTGGGTGTGAAATGAAATGGAGAAGGATTTGGATTTTGAATCTAAGTGTTTGTATATATGCTGCCCATTTTGTTCCCTTGAATTTAAGAACAGTAGTTCAATTAATATTGCAGTTTGATTGCACTAAGGAGCCGGATTAAGGAAGATGGGTGTGAATCAAGGCCATGACACTATTGTGCCTCCAATATAAACAAGCTTCAATTGTCTCTGTTGGTTCCTTTCAGAAACAAGCTCGAGTCCAGTTCGGTGGAAAATTAGCCCACATAGAGGAGGAAGAGGAGAGAATAGAAGAGATGGGACAGTTGAGGAATGTGTGGAAAATGTGCTTGAAATTACCATTTTAGCCCCTAAAGTGGGTCTCGTAATTGGAGTTAATGTTCAAATTAGAGGGAGTGAGTAAAATTGGATAAGATTGATGAAATCAGATAGTTTAGGGGTGTTACTGATTAAATTGAAATTACAGGGACTAACATGATGTTGGACCCAAATCTTAGGGAGGTACACTGAAATTAATACTCTTATTAAATGGATTGAGTTTGAGTTTGTCTTTTGTGACACTACCAACCCGATGCGACCCATTGACAGCCCTTTGATGAGTGTGGCTACCGTCTCTCCCATTTTACATGACATCGACAACCTTGTTGATTTTCTTAAGAGAGGACGACTACTAGATTCTGATTACAATGACTTTGGTTTGATAGAGAAGACAAAAAGGCGCAAGAAAGAAACTAATCTGGGAATTTCAGAAGAAGCAAGATAAAGTCCAGGTCTTCTGGAGTAAGATTTGGGTACTTAAACAAGTGCTTAGGGCTTAACGATGATGAAATTGATCGTTTACGCAAAGAAAACACTAAAAACTTATTGTTGAAGTCACCATAAGAAACTTCATTTGGTACTTGATCTAGACCACACCCTGCTCAATTCAACTTTCCTTGATCATATGCCACCAGATGAAGAATATTTGAAGATCCAAACCCAATCTGATCATTCCCTGCAACATGTTCACATTGTGAACACTCCCAATATGCAATTAATCACCGAGTTGAGGCCATTTATTAGGACATTTTTAGTGCAAGCTAGCCAGTCAAATGTTTGAGCTGCATGTCCATTCTACACAATGGGTAGTCGAGACTGTGCACTCGAAATGGCTAAGTTGCTTCATCCTGGAAATCAAATCCATTGCGGTAGGGTCATATCACGTGGTGATAGCAGAAGGTCGAAAGGGTCTAGATGTCCTGCTTGCCCAAGAATCTGCTGTTTTGATCCTTGATGATACGAAAGATGTATGGACAAATGACAACCAGGATAATGTAATAGTAATGCCAATTTACCATTACTTTAAATCTAGTTGTCAACAATTTGACCTCAGAAATAGTAAGCCTTATTCTGAGTTGAAGACCGATGAATGTGATCAGTATGGAGGAGCTTATCTTGCAAATGTACTTCAACTTCTTAGGCATATCAACACCATCTTCTTTAATGAAATCAAGTTGCGGTGGTGGGATCTTATCGGCAGAGATGTGAGGCTCGTCCTGAAAATCCTTCAGAAGGAAGTCTTGAAGGGATGTAAAATTGTCTTCAGCCATGTCTTCCCTTCAAATGTGAAGGCTGATACTCATCCTTTGTGGAAGATGGCGGAGCAGTTGGGAGCTGCTTGTTCGACACAACTCACAAGTGGATCCATCAGTGACACATGTGGTTGCAGCAGATGCTCGAACACAGAAATCTTGTTGGGCAGTAAAAGAAGGAAAGTATTTGGTGAATCCACAGTGGATTCATACTGCACATTTTATGTGGCAAAGGCAACCTGAAGATAATTTCTGCTGTCAATAAATACCAACATTAACCAACTCTCAACTTGACCACATTTTATTGACATTTCTGCTGTCAATGCGTTTGTAACTGTACGAGAACTTTAGGGTGTGCTAACTTCTTATGACACGAGGAAAATATTAGTAAAAACTGTAACTTACGTTACCCCTCAAAAAAAAAAAAAAACAACCCAACAAAGTGAGTTAAGAATGCTGAAATAAGATAAACACAAACATTAGATGCCAAATTCTAAATATTCCAAGTTTCCAACAACCACCATTCTTACAGTAATCAGTAGACCACCACTTCGTCTTCCAAACAACCTCTTGGGCACTCATATGAGTTTGTTGTATTATCACTTTTCTTTAAATAAAGCAAACAACATATAATACAGAACAAACATTATCCTGTGTCATATATAGTCTTCAAGAACAATTTAAATTTGATGAATCCATTTATACCTCTATCTCACAGCCTCACCCATCCACCTTGCTTATGGCTGATGTACAATTCAACCATAAACACAGAGGGGCAGAAATGAAACACTTTCAGTGAGCTATCTCCCTTGGAGTACTGTGATGCTTGCTTCGTTTAGGGAGCATACATTGTCTCTTTGTGTCTGTAGATCACATTGTAACGAGCTTTGAAAAGTAAATACAGGTTGTTTGGGTTGTGGACGAACTGTTTCACTAATAAGCATGGAAACTAAATCCGGTGTTGTTGGCCTATCCATGGCAAGATCCTGTACACAAAGAAGACCAACGTGAATGCATCTCAGAACTTCTGATGGAGAAAATGAGTCGGCCAACACTTCATCCATCAAGTCTAGTCCCCTGCATTTGCTCCATAATTGCCATGCCTGTGACATCTAAAACTTGTCAGAATAATTTTATTGAATTTAAAGGTGGAGAGACATAAATATTAATACTTGAATATCAGTCAGGTGTTGAAGGATTCAAATTTATTATCTTTGACAAACTAGACTTCGTACCAAGTTAGGCAACCATGTGCCCTAAAGCTCAATCTTTCATTGACTGAGCCAGCAATGTATGTCAAACTAACAAGGCCTATTAAATGCAAGAGTAACTTACATAGGCAACAAGGCTTATTGGTTGATCACAATCATGGAAGCTGGTGTTCTTCCTGCCGCTGACTATCTCCAATAACAAGACACCAAAGCTAAAGACATCAGATTTTACAGAAAATTTTCCAGCCATGGCATACTCCGGAGACATATAGCCGCTGCAATTGAGAGTGCAATAAGTTTTCATCATTGTCGTGATTAACAACCAAATGACTAAATGTAATATGTATAGATGGTTCTATTCCAGGGAGTTTATTTTGCGAAGGAATTTTTGGTCTGATAGAGTAGCTTTCATAAGGGAAATCCTCAAGTCAACTTCCACATCTATTCAAACATATTTCTCTGCTCTAGAGATTCCACATTTTTTATAAGATTGTTCAAAGAGATTCTCCAAGCCAACTGACAAAGTTTGGTTGAAGTTTCAGATCCCTAGAAAAAGTTATATTAAAGCCTTCTTCTGAGTTCTGATTGCTCTTGTAAAGAGAGTGGTTATATATTTTCATTAAAATCTAGCTTCAATGTCCCAATTCTAAGCCTAGTTATACTTGTATATGCTAATAAAAAAAAACACACAAGAAGTAACAGAAAGGAGACATTATAAGATCAGAAATGATATTTACAGTGTTCCCACTAGTCTGTGAGTACTTGCTAGTCCAAGCGTCCCCTGAAACATCCTTGCCAATCCAAAATCTGAGATTTTTGGGTTCATCTTCTCGTCCAAGAGAATATTGCTGACCTTCAAATCCCTGTGTATTACCCTTAAATTTGAATCACGGTGGAGATATAGAAGTCCTCTGGCAATGCCTTGAATAATGTTGAAGCGTCTCTCCCAAGTAAGCTCCACTCTTCTTAATTCATCTGTAAACAAACCAGTCCCATCATAAATGTGATCACTATGTTTAATATAACCATAGACAGCCACATGAGTTTACGATGTTTTGTTTGATTGATACATCAATTCCTTGTAGCCAAATTTCAAAAAGTGTTTTCCAGTACCTTTACTAATTTAACATTACTATTAACACCAATACAGATCAAGGAAAGACACCATCCGTCTATTTTCATAAGGTGTGAAAGAGATGCTAGAATCAAAAACAGAGAGCCATCAATAATAAAGGCTTAATTAAAGAGACCAACCAAATAGAAAAGTGTCCAAACTTTTGTTCTGCAAGAACTCATATATTAGCAATCTCTCTTCTCTGTCAATGCAATAACCGATGAGCCTAACAAGATTTCTGTGTCGGAGTTTAGAGATCAAAATAATCTCATTCTTAAACTCTTCAATCCCTTGCCCTGAGCTGCTAGATAGTCTTTTGACTGCTATGTCCCTTCCATCTTGTAGCTTTCCCTACAATTCATATATAATCAATTTATTAGCTTGGCCTTTCATGTTTTCCTCTTTCAGTTATTAGTGAACAATTTTCTTTATGCATTCATTTATTTATTTTGAGTGAAATACAATCACCTTATACACAGGACCAAATCCTCCTTGCCCAAGTTTGTTTGCTGGGTTGAAGAAGTTTGTGGCAATTGATATGCTATCGAAGTCCAACAGAGGTAGATCAGATGGATCTTTTTCGTCTACACAGTGAAGAGTGTCTCTTGAAGTATTAACTGTCCCCATCGAATCTAAGTGCTCCTTTGCATCTTTCATGTTTCCTGCTTTTCAAAAATTAGCAGTTGCCTTATATCACTTCATTTCAGCTCAAATTAACGTATATGCACATACATCACAAATCAGCTCAATTAGTACTATATATATAATACAAGGCCTAAAAAGAATATGGTTATATGGCCTTCTCCTGAAAGAATATGGTTATATGGCCTTCTCCTGTGAGGACGTCCACACTTCTAAAAAAGTATGATTGTATTATTACTGTGGAATCTCTTTACACTTGACTTATTTCTCACCCCTTTCATTAGCTGTGCGCTTACGGAAAATGAAAACTAAGATGGCTCCACAAATGGTAACGACAGAAACAGCTACAACACCGTAGATGATTTTCCGCGTCTTGTTATCACCAACTGAAAAGTTAAGCAAACAACATAACAAAAGTGGTTTAATTGTTTGAGAGACAACATAATAACATTATCCTATCCCATAACTAATTATTCGAACAGCACTAGTACTGTTACCTAGTTCTGAATGTGCGAGACGGAGGCAAAGTTGTTGTCCACCCGAGGAGAACTGTTGGATGTCAACAAGGCTTTTGGACCAGACCAAACACCCTATATTATTTACATATGCATATGCCAAGCAAGAACAGTTATTCAAACACCATATGTGGCAATTTTCAGCATCCTGATCAAGCTGCACAAATTCATAAAGATGTGGGAGTTTGATACCATCCATCTTCCAAAATCCATCTCTGTTCCCTCTCAATGACTTACCACATGAAGATAAGTTAGTTCGCCTCTCGCACCCTCCTGTCCAGATCTTTTTGCTCCACTCCTCCTTTGACTTTGGCACAAACCCTTTCAAACACTCACAAATTAAGTTTCCATCATTTTTGCAAACTGCAAAAGGACCACACACCCCATAATTATCACAGGTACTATTCGGAGCCTCCCAACCTACATACCAATCTTCGCCGTCTTCCTTAAAGATTAGCTTTAGAACGCCTTCAGGTGAAATCACCAGAATTAGGGCAGTGGAGCTGTTGTATGTATTAAAAGAGAAATATGCAGTTCCTTTCTCTATATCTTCTTCAAGCCTGAACATATGCTGAAAGTCTGAATCCATGTCAGGTATCCCAATGAACTTTAATCCATCCCATGGTCCACTTCTCCAGTATGGAGTTGAACTGGAATCTAGTTTCCAAGTGACTGCTTCTGGTGGCCTCTGTGGCGCAATTTCAGCAACAAATTTTCCTGGGGATGGATCACCGTTATTTGCCCAGCAAGTCAAGACATGTCTCTCTCCGGTTTTAGCATTGAACCCGAGTGTTGTATTGGGTGGTAGGAAAGTATCACCAGGATAACGAAAACTCTGCCATAAAGGTTCCCCTGACAGGCCATATTTGAGAATCAAGTTTCCATCGTCGGAGAGGACAACAACGGTGGTAATATTACTATTTGATGCTGATGCTGATGTTACTCCACTTATATTGGTTGACCAGATAGACCGTTGCTTTCCATCTACAAGCTCCAGATTTCCATTGCTGCTGATTATTAGACTAGCTGGAGGATCTAAAACTGTAACCGGATTCTCTCTGTTGGCCACCCATACAGGCTTTCTAGGAGAAATTTCCTTATACCAGATACCCACATATTGATTCCCAGAATTATTAGGAATGAAAAAGCCTAATTCAAACTCTTGGCTGGGGGAGATAAGAGTTTGTCCAAGTGACAGTGATTGGGTTGCAGTTATGTTATAAATTGAATAGCAATTATGTGACTGAAACAAGTTGAACAAGAACAGGATTATGGAAGAAAGTGAAATTCTAACATTGCCCTCACAGCCGCCCATTTGCCTCCCAATTCTCAACAAGATTTTAGTTGAAGTTAGGAAAGATGAAACAACATTTAGAAGTTTGAGAGGATAATTTTAAGGAATTGTAAAGGGTTAAAATTTTTTTAGTCCCTATATTTTGCCTTCAACATCATTTCAATCCCCTTACATTTCAATTTCACCTAAAATTCTCTAATCTCTCAATTTCGTTCCAGTAGGTACACTCCGTCTAATGCTCTGTTAAGACGCTGATGTGGCAATTTCTTCAATGCCAACTCAGCTTGATGGGACTCACTTAAAGGGTAAAATTACCATTCCAGCCTTGTTTTCTGTTCTACTTCCTTTTTTATTTTTTATTCCCTTTTTTCTTTTCTTTTTGCCTACCTTCTTCCTTTTTTATTTCTTCAATGGCCGACCCTCCGACCATTCGCCGCTCCATCTCCGGCCCAGCGAGATGTCTGTCGAAATTGACACTGGCACTCCCAATTCCAAGGTTTGATTTTTATGCACTTCATGTGTTTGTGAAAATGCCTCTTCCAGGTTCTTGGGTTAATGAAATTTTAAGCTTCTTTCTTTTATCTTTCTAGGTTTATGAATTGGGTGATTGTTGGTATTTGCAGAGGCGGAAGAGGATGAAGGATCGCCTGAAAGATATGAGTGAGTGGTACAGGCGATGACTGAGAAGGGTTGATTTGATTTATCCCGCCGCCGGCGAGATGGAATTGGAGCAGTCCGCGGCGGTGAAGGAGATGGAGATGGTCTACCCGTGGCTAGAGTGGATTGAATTGATGGTTGGGCTTGGAGAGAGAGCTCGGTGGTAGTTATGGGGGTTCGGGGGTGAAGAAGAAGAAAAAGGTAGGAAGAAAAAAAAAAATGAAAGAAATTAAAAAGAAAAAAAAATGAATTGAGAAAGAAGACAAGGTTATATTAGACATTTTATAATTATCAAATTGAGTTGGCGTGAATGGGATTATCATGTTAGCGAGTTAGCAGAATATTTGTACAAAGAGTTAATGAAATAGACCTATTGAAGGAAAATTGAGATATCATAGAGTTTTTGGATGAAATTATAACTTTAGGGACTAAAATTGAAGACAAATTATTGAGACTAAACAAAATCGAGCCCTCTTAAGCAATAAAAAACTTTGCAGGCCATAGGATTACCACCATATATTGTTATAAGCATAAGTTATATGTTGTTACTGAACAAACCAGAGAAAGTTGAGTGTGGTTTGGAAAATCAAGAAAGAAATAGTATAGCCTGGTCAAGGATAGCACTAGCTAGATACCTCTAGTTTCATGTTAGATATATGGTATAATGTAACAAATTAAAATCAAAAATAAAACATCTGTTTCTGACAGAGTCCATGACTTGCTACATACATAATTGGACAGAGGATGATAAGACCTCTCAGTTGACTTCTCATACCTTGCAAGTATTCCTGGTGATTAAGATGCCACTACACAAGTACAAAAAACTTGTTTGATCTTGCCAAACGGTGTTTAAACATTAAAATTTGCTATCAAATTGAAGAAAACTATGAACTAGCCCATGGGAAGGGAAGTAAACTACATGTAGCACAAGTCCCACTCCCATGTAAGACGTCCGAAACTACATTCATAGACTTTTGTATTTTTAAAAAGAAGTAAACTAGCATCGTGGAGATTTTTTGTCATATGAAATTATGATCTGACTAGACCAATAGGACAATCTAGTTTCATCAATCTTCAAGCAATTGGAGAACACGTTTATGGTCTTGCCATGATGCTTATTTTGTTGGTTATTAATACTTGGTATATCTGACTCTGGATTTAATAGATTCTGTTGGAATTTTAGTTGATATTTTAAAATACACAACTATATGGTGCAAAGTATTTGCCTTATTTTCTAAATGCGTCAATTTAAGTTTTAGAGTTGTGAGGGTACAGAAGCCCTAGCCTTCTAAGCGCGCCTGTCGCCGCCACTGCGCCGTCGTGCGCTGCCATTATCCTCCACATGTTACAATGCAAGATCCTTGCATGGAATTGTCGGGGGATTGTTAATCATGAAACACAAAGAGCCCTAGTCAATATGGTGCAAGCCAAAAACCCAAGCCTCATCTTTCTGGCAGAAACCCTAGCACAACCGGATCTGATCACATCTCTCAAAAATCGCTTAGGTTTTGAGGGTAGTATATGCTATGAGGAAACAGAAGGCTCACAGGGGGTCGCCTTGCTCTGGAAAGCAGAAACTCCGGTCAACCTCAGAACCTGTTCTCCCCATCACATCGATGTAGAAGTAGGCAAACGAGGAACCAACGACCTTTGGCGGTTTACAGGTCTATATGGCTTTGCATCCCGCTCTCAAAGACACCACACATGGAACTTAATTCGAACCCTTGCAGCAGAGCCGTGTGACTTGCCTTGGCTCATGGCGGGGGATTTTAATGAAATATGGAGCAACGTCGAAAAATCTGGGGGGCCACCTAGGGCTGCCAGACCGATGGAAATTTTCAGAGAACAATGACCAACTGTGGTTTATATGATATGGGGTTCATTGGAAGCAAGTATACATGGTCCAATAGACACACAAAAGAACGGCTCGACAGGGCCTTCCACTCACTGCAATGGCGAGAATGCTTCCCTTTCTCTAGAGTCCATATTCTCCCTCCATCTGAATCGGACCATTGTCCACTGCTAATAGAAGTTTGTTCCGAACGATCGCCGTCTTGGAAAGTTCCAGCAAGATTTCGTTTTGAGGAATTTTGGCACCAATATCCAAAGTGTACTGACATCATTCGACAGTGTTGGGCACAACCTCTCACAGGGAATGCCATGAAACAATTGGAGACAAAACTTCATACTACGGGAGCTCACTTGCTTGAGTGGCACAAGAAAGATTTGTCACAAAACAAGGTAGAGATGAGAGTTTTGCAGGAGAAAATGAAAGACATCATGTCCCATCCGTTCACACCTCAACAATATGATGAACAAAAGCAACTTCATGTTCGATATAGTGCATTGCTTGCACAGGAAGAAACGTATTGGCGACAGAGATCCAAGACATTTTGGATGAAAGATGGAGATAAAAATACTGCCTTCTTCCACAGCAAGGCATCAAATAGACGAAGCAAGAACAAAATTAAGGGCCTAAAAGATGAAACAGGAACGTGGCAATCTGACCCTGCTGCAGTGCAAAGCATTCTATTGCAATATTTCGAAGGTATTTTTACCTCTTCTGGAACTAATTTCAGTGCTATCTTTCAAGTCCTAGAAGCTGTTGATGTCAAAGTCAATGCAGATATGAATCGGGAACTCACAAAACCCTATGTTGAGAAGGAAATAAAAGATGCTCTCTTCCAAATGCATCCATCCAAAAGTCCCGGACCGGATGGCATGTCCCCTTTTTTCTTTCAGAAATATTGGGACATTCTGTCTAGTGATGTCTGTTTGGGAGTGAAAACTTTTTTGGAAACAGGAGAAATGGAGTACTCAGCGAACTTCACCCATTTATGTCTTATCCCAAAAATTCCTGAGGCAACAGAAGCAAATCAGTTTCGACCTATTGCTTTATGCAATGTCCTATACAGAATCAGTTCTAAGGTACTAGCAAATAGACTGAAAATGATATTGTCTTCCATCATTTCTCCTCTGCAAAGTGCTTATGTGCCTGGTAGGTTGATATCTGATAACACACTAGTGGCCACTGAAGTTGCTCACTTCATGCACAAACTTCGTAGACAAGAAGAGGGTTTCTTATCACTCAAGCTAGATATAAGCAAGGCCTATGATCGGCTTGAATGGGATTTCCTAAAAGCAATGTTAACAAAGCTAGGGTTTCAGGAGCACTGGATCAATATCATCATGAAGTGTGTAGCATCAGTGCAGTACTCTATTTTAATCAATGGACAGCCTTCTGAACCGATTGTTCCAACCAGAGGCATTAGGCAAGGTGATCCTCTATCACCTTACCTATTTATCTTGTGTGCAGAAGGCCTATCTGCTCTCATCTCTAAGGCAGTTGAGCGATCTCAGCTTAAGGGTCTCACTATGTGTCCGGGAGCTCCTACTTTGCACCATTTATTTTTTGCAGATGACAGCTTGATTTTTGGAGCTGCAACTGAATCTGAATGTCTTGTCTTGCGGCATATTCTTAACACCTACGAGATGGCATCAGGACAAAAGGTTAATTACCAAAAGAGCAGTGTAGTTTTCAGCAAGAATGTTCCTCCTGAGTTGCAGACCAAGTTAGCTAGCATGCTGGAAGTTCAAAAAGTGGAAGAACATGACAGATACTTGGGATTACCACTACGAGTAGGCAAATCCAAGACAGCCATTTTTTCTTACATCAAAGAAAGGTTGACCAAAAAGCTCTTGGGATGGAAATCAAAAATACTTAGTTCTGCTGGCAAGGAAATTTTAATAAAAGCAGTTGCATAGACGATGCCATCTTATGCTATGAACTGTTATCTCCTGCCAAAGACGTTGTGTGATGATATTCACCATTTGTGTGCTCAATTTTTTTGGGGTGACACTGATCAAAAACGGAAAATTCATTGGCGAAGTTGGAGCAGGCTTTGCATGACAAAACAAGAAGGAGGCCTTGGATTCAAAAATTTGTATGCACACAATTTAGCTATGCTAGCTAAACAAGCCTGGAGGTTAATCTCTAACCCTCAGTCACTAATTGCTAAAGTATACAAGGCTAAATACTATCCCAACCATTCGTTTTGGGATGCAGAACTTGGAGATGCCCCTTCCTTTTCGTGGAGGAGTATACTTGAGAGCAGACCTATCTTGGCTGCTGGTATTCAGTGGAAAGTGGGGACTGGAGAACAGGTGGATGTATGGAAAGACTGTTGGATTCCTGATTGTCCTTCTTACCTCATCCACAAGCCACCTCAGGCTACCATCAGTAAAGTAGCAGATTTAATTCATGAGGAAACCCGAAGCTGGAATCAAGGTCTTATACAAGCTAACTTTATACCTGAAGTAGCTGCAAAAATTCTCCGTATTCCATTAAGTAGAATTGCAGGGGAGGATCGCTATAGATGGAGGCCAGAGAAGAATGGAAAGTATACTGTCAAGTCTGCCTATTGGATGGCCAGACAGCAGGTTATGGGAGAGTTCCTAACTTCTACCTCATCTGGAAATCCTTATGAAATTCTATGGAAGAAATTGTGGAACACAAAGGTTCCTGGGAAAGTAAAAATATGTTTGTGGAGGGCTGCAAACAAAATACTGCCTACTCGAGAAAGTTTAAGTCACAAGGGATATACTGGTCCCCTCAATTGTTTGTTCTGCAATGAAGCTTTTGAAACTAGCAGGCATGTACTATGCAACTGTCCTCTGGCGCAAGAAGCAATTGGAGCAGCAAATATTCCAGTTGCTAGTGTTTTGCCCGGAAGTTTCAAGGAGTGGTTTTTGCATCAGAGCCACCATCTAAACAAGGAGAATTGGGAGAAGCTACTTATGCTACTGTGGGCACTATGGAAGAACAGAAATAGCAAGTTGTGGAATGAAACTTCCAAAAATGCACAAGAGATTGTTGTTGCCACTTTCACTTGGTATGCACAGTTCCAACAAGTACAGCAGATACCGCCAAAAAACAATGCAGCCAAACCGGGGAAAAATTGGACTCCACCATCCAGTCACCGGCTCAAAATCAATGTTGATGGAGCTTTCTTGCCTTCTAATGATAATGGAGGTATTGGTGGAGTCATCAGGAGAAGTGATGGCTCTTTTGTGGCTGCTTTTTCAAAGTGTGTACAACATGTTTCATCTCCAAAGCAGGTAGAGCTGCTAGCAATCAGAGAGGGCATCGAGTTTCTACAGCAGAGGGGCCTTCAAGATGCTTGCCTTGAAAGTGACTGCCAGGTCGCCATACAAGAGATTGAAGACAAAGATTTTGATCTCAATGAAAATGCCAATTTGTTGCTGGATATACAACAGTGCAGTACGATGATCCACAATCTGACATTCACTTTTGCTCCTAGAACTGCTAACTCTGTGGCACATAGATTAGCAGCCATTGCCTATGAATCCAACACTACTCAAGTTTGGATAGACCGAGCTCCAGAAAGCATTCTGGATGTCTTAGCTTTTGATTGTAATTGCTCCATTTAATCAATAAAATTCTTGGTATTTACTCAAAAAAAAAAAAAAAAAAAAAGTTTTAGAGTTGTGAATTTCCGTTTTGTTTTTAGAGCATTTAGTGGGGATTATAAATTAAGAATTGACTCATATTAATATATATTTATCATGATCATAACCTATCTTATATATAATTCAATAATTGTTTCATACATGGGGTTTATACTGTTTACCAATTTTGTAACCCCCTTTATTATCATTCAACCTCTTTATGATTTGTATAATTATACTAGCTAGCAACTCCTTTATAAGAAAAAACACAACTTGCTCTATAGTGACATATATTCTCTATCTTTCGTCATCTCTTTAAAAAACTCTCTCTCTCTCTCTCTCTCTCTCTCTCTCTCTATTTAATTATTTTTTGTCGTAAAGTTTTGAGAGTTTTACTATTTTACATTTTGCCAAAAAGAAGAATCAAGCAATTCTAGGATCCAAGTTTGCGAGTGTACGCTTACAAAGATTAACGGTTGTTGTACCTTAGAGGGTAGGGCGCCACAAACCTGCTACATTGAGACATTGTCTCCGAGGGGGGAAATCTACTCTTAAGAGCAGTGTTTATATGCCTCAACCTAAAACTCATTTCGAGTAATGTGTCCTTCGGAAGCCTATAAATGGAAGAGATAAGTTCTATAATCCTTGTTATTTTATCTATTACGACAATAATATTATTATTATTTGTTACTAATATATTGTATTTTTGAGATCTTGTAGGAGTCGAAATCTGGAGCAAGAAGTAGCATCCATCGACCAAATTTTCCAACAGATTCAACCAAAAACATGTGCCTAAACCCCTGCCTGTTTTTGGGTTGCTGAGACCAATGTTTTTTATTAAATCAATGTTTTCAAAGGGGATGCTAAGGCAAGCCCATAGCACGCTTCGGTGTGAGGCGATAAAAAATTGCCTCATTGGTCCAAACTATACCGTGCTATCAGAAAAGTGCTGGGGCGGCCTATTTTACAGAAAACGAGCTCTGATGCGGCTTGAGCACAAGGAAGAAGATGAAGTCGTGGATCTATTTTTTTTTTTTTTTTTTTTTTTGCATCAAAATGACGCCGTTTTTTTTTTTTGAATTAATTATTTTAGTTTATAAGGCGGCATTTCTTTCATCATCCTTTCTATTTAATTATTTCTTTTGCTTTCTATTTAATAATCATTCTCTATGTAGTATTGGGTTAGTAAGATTATTTGGAATTAATTTAGTAAAGTTTCTTATAACCTATATAATAATCATTCTCTATGTAGTATTGGGTCAGTAAGGTTATTTGGAATTAATTAAAATATTGTCACCTATATAGACGTCTTTATACATCAGCAATATACTGATAGAACTGTAGTACTCTATCTTTTGTATGAATTGAAGGGTGTATTGCTATTTGATATAGTACCATGGGCTCGGCCAAGCTCAATGTACAGTGATAGTTGAAGATACCTCTTCAATATTTAAAGGGTTATTATCACAAATAATACCTGAACTTATCCTCTATTTTATCGATGGTACCTAAACTTCAATTTTGATCACAACCAGTACCCGAAGTTTTCGATTTCATTTTAAATGGTACCTAGAGGCACCTTCGGTCACTATTCCAACTAAAAATGGCATGTGAGGCGATCATAATAATGATCTTTGGTGATTTCAAGGGTTGTGATCATAGTGATGATTTTTTTGGTAATAGGATTTCCTTGAACTTTTATTTTTATTTTTTTAATTTTTTTTTTGGGATTTGGCTTTTTTCGCTAGAATAGTGACCGAAGGTGGCTCTAGGTACCATTTAAAATGAAATCAAAAAGTTCGGGTACTGGTTGTGATCAAAATTGAAGTTCAGGTACCATCGATAAGATTGAGATATAGTTCAGATACTATTTATGATTTTTACCCATATTTAAAAATATATATTATTTCTATGAATTTCATTCTTTGTTTTAACCTAAATATTTTCATATATTATATATAAATATAATATATTATTATAATATTTACGGGAAAGGTGGTCGCTTCAATGTCTTGAGACACTAACCTCTCATGGCACTGACAAGACGTCTTTGCCTTTTAAAGCCTTTGAAAATATTGGATTAACTATCTCAAAATAAGCTATTTAAGTTTGGCAAGCACATGCAGTGATGCAGCACTATGTGGAGGGTACTGGAGGCAAAGTAGATCTCATATATTCTAAATTTCGCCTTTGCCAATAAAATTTTCTTACTCCGCCATGGCACCATCAACAAAAATGCCTCAGAGCATGTCTATTATAGCAGAGACCATGGGAGTAGGGAAGCAGAAGGTTGTATGGGCTATAGCCTAGATAAACTTTGGGCCCAAAATGCCTCAAGTATAGATATATTTGCCAAGTATTCCAAAGGAGAAAAGAGAAAATATATATAATTGCCAAGTATTCGGCCTAATTTTATAGGTACTGATTGCTGAGTTTGAAGTGAGTGGACCACAGAGGGTATGATTTATTTAGTTATTGTTGTTTTACAACAAATTTATGCTTGTAGTTTTTAAATTACAGGGTTTGGTTTTATGTCCCCATCTGTTATATGTTTTAATTGAAAATAATAAAAGCGTGAGGATGAGACTCCCATTGAGTTCCAAACCTTCAAAAAAAAATGTAAAGAGAGAAATTCATCAATTTTTGTGCACTTCTAATTAGCCTACCCGACTTTCGGATCCTAGATCCGCCACTGGAAGAGACGATGACTGCAATTCACTACTATATATAAACCATTGTACCAGATCAAAAAGAAAAGAAGCAAAAATCATTATTCAGAATGATGACCAGGGTATGTAAGTTGGGTGTGGCTATTGTCACCCTACAATTTTCTTTGTTTACCCTACTTGCTCATTACACCCTACATTTTAATTTTAATTATTAGATTTACTTATCTAACCCATTTTTCTTCTGAGAAATATCCTCCATCATATGACATATCAAATTAAAAAAGAAATTTTGTTTAATAAAAATTTCTCATTTAATTTATATCAATTAAAAAAATGCACTAAAATATATTAAATTTTCTTAATAAACTCATAATGTGATTTATTTCCATTTTTTTAATTTTTCCATTCAGTTTCAATGTTCGTTTATTTCAGTCCATATCAAAAAAATTTGTATTTCAATCCATATCAAAAAATTAGCAAGTGCTACCATGAGCAATGAAGAACAGATTCATTTTTTTTTGGGTTTTAAACTTTTACTTTCGGCGTTCATAAAGGTATTGCAAAGATTTTGATGAAGTTAACACTAATGATTTTGTGAATTGAATAACGAATTAACGATGAGATCCAAAAAAATAGTAATAAATTGAAATTTTGGTGGAGAAGATGAAGTTAATGTTATCAGATGAGAAATTAAGTTGTTTTATATTAAATTTAAATAGTTATGTATTTAGTTTTCTTTACAGATTTGAATTTTAAAAAATTAATGTACTTATTTGTCATATTGCATTTGGGTAATATAGTCTTTCAATAATTTAACTATTTGTAGGGTGAACAAAGAAAATAGTAGAGTGGCAATAGCCGTACCCATATAAGTTTTATATGAAATTGTGGGTCCAATTCTGAATCCAAAAAATAATAATAATAATAATTAGGCATGAATGAGTACGTATGCCAAGTCCTTAAATAGATCTCTTAGCTTCCCTTGAGAAAGTACGCATGCACCTTCATCATCGATCTCCTACCACCTAAAATTCAAAATTCAGACAACAAACTAACCACACAAGTTTCACCTTTAATTTGCAATTTCACCTTGTGCGGCTTTGTATCGTTCATTCTGTTCTTCCCTAGATGTGTTGTCTGTTTCTTTCTTTCTCCTCCTACCCTTGCTCTGTTTCTTCATCTCTGTATTCAGTTTCTTCAGAATAGGTTCATTCAAGTACAGTTCGGTTGTTTTGTTGTTTCTAATTTTCTGTTGGTCAGAACGTCGTTTGCACCAATAAATTGTCCAAGTCTCTTGGCTTATAGTAATATACACCCACCTAGTATCCATTTCTTCACCGTTTACTGGTAGCAATTTCACCTCTCCCAAAAGTTGTCAAATCAAGTAGGGAAGATACCTTGTCTAACAAAAGCATTGAGCCATGAATGACCATAATTTCTTTGGATTTTAGTAATCCTCTGTGTTCCTAGACAAAACTCAGAAAAATCAACAATTACTAAACAGAAGAAGAAGACCTAAGACACAGGCAAATGCATATATATTGGATTATTGAACTACTATGATATGATGACAAATACAGATAACCACATCATTTTTTGGTAAAAGTAGACAAAACCATCCATAATATGTTTTATTAATTGAATTTGATCGGAGCGTAGAGCAAACCAGAGCTTATACAGTACCTTATGCTTTTACTCTTACGTCTTAATGTTTAAATATTAGTCTAGACTGAATATGTTTAAGAATAATATTGAAAAAAGTATCATGTTGCTGGATCAATGAAATGAAAAAGACAAAGGACTAACCTCTTCCCACGAGACTCAGAAGCATCTCCATTGAATAACTGTATTAGAAAAATGTCCTTATCTGAAGACTTCTTCTATATCACATTCCAAGAAATAAGATGCTTCTCAAGCATGGCACCGATCAAAGAGCGATCTGTCAGTTTCTTTATCACCATAATAGCAATCACAACGGGGCAAGGCATCAAACCCTTCATCTCGTCAACCATGCAAGCTCTGAAACAAGCTCATATCACCCAGTCTAGCCAAGTGTTATATGTAAGGAATATTTATGAACACATCACTATCACCGAGTTAATTAACATTGATTGTATGCTTTAGTTGGAGATCAAATAATGGGGTTGTATTGTGTAGTGGGTTGAGTTTGATTTTGTTTTGGTGAATTTTCTGGATCCTTTTAACTTGTGTTGAGTGGTGTTGATCCCCTTTTGACTCGGTAGAAGTTGAACATGTGTCAGCAATGCAACTTTGAGATTGAATTCTGTTGTGTTCTGGGCAAGTAAAGAGTAATGTTTGATCTGTATTACTAGCTCATTGCTCTGCTATCGCTTTGATACATGGGTGTCTTCGTATGCTTTAACTACAGTAGCTCACTTCAGCTTGGTAAAATTTGATTGTTACCCGGTTTGGTTTTGAAATACAATGATCATTGTTTTGGGATAATATGTATGTTTATTAGTATGTATAGGTGGGAAGTTGCTTAGTAAAATATCGATCTGGAATTTCGAAAGAGTTGTACGTAAGGAAGAAGTTCTGTGGGGTTTGGCTGTAGACATAGGCATTTGAGTTTTGAAGGATCACATGGTTATGAGAGAGAGAGAGAGAGAGAGAGAGAGAGACTATTTTCCAAGCTAGTTTTGCTGCATGGTTAGCAGAAAAGAAGAAGGCTGACTCTAAACGTTTGAGAGTTTTTGTTGGCCATAATTCTCAAGTATCTGCACAACAGTTAGAGGTATGTCCTCTATGTAACCGCATGTTTCAGTTTGAGGATTTGTTTTTTGAGATTATTCATATTGCTTGATTGATTATTCTTTAGCTGGAGCACATCTTTTTCAGTACATATTATATTAGCAAGTATGCTTTCAGTGCTTCATTTTCTATTAAATTCTTAGCAATAAGTGTTTGTACTTATAGTTTCTTATAACAAAATAAGGAACACACAGTAAAGTTATAGATGATTGAAAAATGGTATTGGAATTACAAAGGAAATATAGATGTTGAGATCTTGAATTTGATCAAGAATAAATACTGCAGGACCCATATGATTTCTATTTTCCTATTGTATTAATCAAGCTTCTTGCTTTGTTTGGGTTAAAATGGTTGTAATGGTCATACATTTTAGATTAGCATTCTGTGTTGAGATGGTTGTACTCTGGATTCTGGTCGACCGCGTTGATCTAGTTGGTCACAACTGTCACTATTTCTTTTTTGGGGTAGACCAGGCAAGTAGGAACTGAGGTCATTATTAGAATTCACTTGCAGCTCTATGTAGATGATTAGAGAAGATTTTTGTTTTGATATCATTGTCTTTTGATTAGAGAAAATGAGCATATGTTGCATTGGATTCACAACACCAAGAGTACTTGTTTTTCTTGGTACTACTTTGACAGGCAATGTTTCATTGAATCTTTTTTTCCTCTTTATATGTAGATTGGCATCTACACCAGCAATGTTTAATAGCACAGTTACCAAAGATGATGGTTTCTTATGTCCTGCCGATGGGGCCATAATGATAACAGGTAAGTTACTGTATGTTCATGTTTAAACTATGTGATTTTTGGTCTTATCACTTCTGTATAATATAAAAATTATGCTCGCTTAATGTTAAATCATCTATAAGGTTAGTTTTCCCTCCTCATATAAATTCTAACATACTGTGCTGTTATAGCAGCAGGTCATTTACCTTACAACAGGAATGGATTCAAATTCTTCACAAATGCTGGAGGGCTTGGGAAAGCTGACATTAAAAACATCTTGGAGCATGCTGCAGATATTTACAACAAGTGGTGGGATAGAGATGGAGTGGTGGGATAGAGACCAAAAGACCAAGTATGTCCTGTAAGCAGTGTTTGATGCTTCTGTTGTAATTTGTTTCACATGGAACGCCTAGATGAATTTGTAAATTATTGCCAGAAAATCTGTTGATAAGTGCTTTTTCTCTAAGAAATTTTGTTGTAACATTGTTACGGAAACTATTAATGATACTGTTAACATTCTTCCGCACAATCTCAATCTTTCATATATCAACCCTGACCTTAACGTTTCGTTAAGCCAGATTTCTAACAATGGGTTAGATCACAATCTAGTCATCCACAGGTGATTAAGAAGAAAGCTTTGAGGCAGCCATTATTGAAATTTGATTGGATTAATTTTTTAAGCTTGACATTAGACAAAATTTTACTCTCAGAAGACAGCTTAAGATGAAACATTCAGAGACATGAATTCTGGATATACTCTTAGTGCAAAGTCTATGATTCAGCTTATTGGATCTTGCAAGAAGAACTAGGGTTTAGGGAGGAACAGTTCTTAATCAAGCTCGTTGTCCCTAAGCTGAATTGAATATCATTTCTTAATGTTCATGAGACCACTTACTCCATAAAATGTATTTTAGTAACCAATTGTTATTAATGTTACTAATGTTGAAGGAAAACATAATTTGTGTTTAGCCCAAACTCTAGGTTACTTGACCTAGTGGTAATAGGATTTAATTAGAAGGATCTAGAATCCTAATCAATGTAGAATTACTTTTCTTGTATGATTGAGATTCTATGCATTGTAATCCTCTATATAAAGAGGCCCCTATTATCAATGAGAATACACAGCAAATTCCTCTCAAATTCAGTTTCTCTACAACACGTTATCAGCACGAGCCTCTAACCCTGAAACCCTAATTTCGTAGCCCCCAAAATCCTGTAACCACTACCCCACATATCGAAGCCCTAATCGTAAGGAGCCCAGAACCGGCGGCAGACCCACCGGAACCGGCCGGAAAACCCCTGAACCGGCCGTCGGAAAAATCGGACCGGTCTCTGCCCCTGCCGAGTCCTGCCGAGTCCTGCCGAGCCCCTGCGCGCACCTGCCGAAGCCCCTGCCGAGTGCCTGCGCGCATCTGCCGAAGCCCCTGCCGAGTGCCTGCGCGCATCTGCCGAAGCCCCTGCAAGCACCTGTCGAGACCTGTCGACACGTGCCGAGAGCCCCTGCAAGCCCCTGCCGACATCTGCCGAAGCCCCTGCAGACCCCCCTGCGACATCTGCCGATAGCTGTCGACAGCCCCTGCACAGCCTCCGCACAGCCCCGCACAGCTGCTGCACAGCCTCCGCATACCCCCTGCAGCGCCCCTGCACAACCCGGCCTAGCTCCGGCCACCACCGCCGGCCACCAATTTCCGGCCACTTTTCCGGCGACCTCCAGTGACCTTTTTCCGACCATCTGCAGTAGCTTTTTCCGGTCAAGATTTCCTTCCACC
Organism: Rosa lucieae; assembly: GCA_024704745.1. Classification (NCBI taxonomy): domain Eukaryota; kingdom Viridiplantae; phylum Streptophyta; class Magnoliopsida; order Rosales; family Rosaceae; genus Rosa; species Rosa lucieae. The sequence continues at coordinate 13,060,304 of CM045497.1, read as the reverse complement.
TTTTTAAGGTATTTTTTTCTAAAAGTTCCCGTTTTTGTGAAGTTTTTCAATTTCTTCTTCTTTTCTCGGGGACTTCCAAAATCTCTTCTTCTACCCCCCTTTCTCTATATAGGGGAGACCAAAAGCCGAACTGTGGGGGTTCGCGCTCACTCCAAGCTTGGAGCTTGTAGAGTCCTCCAAACTTAGAGTTTGTTGAGAAGAAAACGATCGACCACATACATCGTTATTTCGATCTAATCCAAAACCCCTCTTGGAATCGGATTTTCTTGAAGCACTACGCTCAGAAAATTCCTAATTTCTTGGAGCGACTACGCTCAGAAATTTAATAGTTTTTCGTGGTAGCCTTTTTCGCTCCGAAACTAACCCTAATCTTGTGTTGTTTTTCAGGATGAGTTACCTGAACAAGTTGAGCTTTGTCCCACTCGAGACAACTGGCGCAGGATACCATAGGTGGGTCCGAGATGTGCGCCAACATCTTAAGGCTGATGGAATTCTGGAAACCATCCAAGAGCCTGGTCAGAACGTGCTCTCAATTGAGCAAGCTACTGCTTTTGAAGCAAAACAAGCTAAGGCCATAATTCTCATGACAAGGCACATGAATGACGCGCTCCAAAATGAATACCTCAATGAGGAAGACCCAAGAAAGCTATGGGTAGAACTAGAGCAGCGATTTGGCAACGTTCGTGACTCCCTGCTTCCTGATTTAGAAGTGCGATGGCATAGCCTCCGCTTTTGTGATTTCAAGTCTGTGCTTGATTATAACTCGGAAGCTCTTCGTATCAAGTCTCTGATGGAGTATTGTGGCCAAGCCATAACTGATACGATGTTGATCGAGAAGACTCTCTCTACCTTCCCCGTCTCTGCATTGATGATTTCAAAGAATTATCGGATTGATGTAAATGCAGGACGTATCACAAGGTTTCATGAGCTCATTGGCGCCATGAACGTAGCTGAAAAGCACGATAATATCCTTGTGAAGAACTATAATGCTAGACCCGTGGGAACTAAGCCTATTCCGGAGTCTAACTATAGTCGCGCCCCCAATGGAGGACGCAAGGAGCGAAACCCTAAGGATAGGGACTTTTCTGGACGTTCTGGTCCATATATTCGCCCTAAAGAGGAAGGAAATCGCCAAGAGAGGCGTGCACGGAACCGTAGAGGTCAACGTGTGAAGAGAGAGAGAGGCGGAGCCTCCGACCATGGTGGTAACGCCACCAAAGGATAGGTCGTTCAAATCGCGCCCCAATGGCGCCTCGATCAAGGGAGCCTGACCATGATGATGTTTGTTTTCGATGTGGATCAACTGAACATTGGGCTAAAACATGTACCGCACCCCAGAATGTTGCAAACGCATACAAGACGTATCGTGAAGCAAGGGAAGCAAATTACATGGCACAAGATGATCAAGATGGTGATCTAGATCTAAGGGTGGAAGACTACAAGGATCAAGACCCAGAAATTGGCGATTTTGATTGAGTCTTTTTATTTTCAAGAGATGTAGGCGATTGCCATATTCCTTTTATTGGATTAGATTTTCTTTGATCATAGAAACAATGATGTATTTCGTTGGCTTATGAATAAAATTTCGAGTTCTTTTCATTATGACTCAATTTTGATTCTGAGCATATGACTTTGTGACTACGATGGCTAGACCATCAGTATTAATTTAAGGACATGGAATAGCCCAAGTTCCACTTGCCAAATGGCACCTTGATTACAGTTGTCACAGAAGCTCTCTACGCTCTTAGGGCAAATAGTACCCTATGAATAGCCAACGAATTCCATGCGAAAATGCATGTAGAGAACGGAAATGAGTTCCTTTGCATTACCTCTAATGATTGCGAACAAAGACGCATCTTAGAGACGTTTATGTGTCTCTCTAGTGGACTTTATGTCACTATTCGAGCTATTAAATCCAATAAAGTTTGAGAGAAGATCTCTTGGATTTAGACACATATTGGCTTTGTCACGACAGGATAGATCATCCTAGTCATGATATGATGATCCGTCTACAAAAGACTTCACATGGACATCATTTCTTTTGAGCAAAATGAAGCAAGATGACGCCATAAAAGGCGCCCACCATGGGCATAACGCCATGGTTGTTCCTCCTTGTGGCCATGACGCCATACATGCTAATTTCCATGGCTCCCACGCCATGATGGGAGATGTAGTCACATATTTTGCTTCTAATAGCGCTACAGACGCTTAGGCCTAACCAAACTCCTTATTGGTTGCTTCTAAGGCCTCTTGCTCGTTTTACAAAGCCCATTCCTTATGGAAATTAGGACTGAGACCGTCCTATGCAAAGGATATGACAATACTCATTCTGTTCTTACAAAGAATCCGTAGGGATTTTGTGGATTGATTCAACCAACTTGCGGACGCTTAAATATTTCATGATGTTGGTTGACTCGCAAACACGCCGGTCACGTGTTGTGCCATTGTCCACCTATAAATGCTAATTATGCTACACTCCTAGCACATATCATGTGACAACGGGCTCACTCCCCGAATCATCCTATTCAGTCAATTGGATTTGACTATGCTAGAGAGTTTACATCGAAAGACTTTCGATGGATATTGCAATGGGTTTGATGTTGGACATCACATTCCCATGTACACACCCAATTGGTCTCGCGGAAACGACTACGATGGTAGTCCGAACATTGGTAATGCGCACCAATCTTCTTCCATCTGCTTGGGGTGATGCGATATCGCATGCAGCTATGCTAATTCGTCTACGACCTACCGCCACTAAATGTACCTATGCGTTACAGCTAGTGACTGGGTACACGTATTTTGTACTTACGCACATTTGAGTGAGCCATTTATGTGCTACTTGCGCCGCCATAGCGCTCTATGATGGGTCCTTACAGACGAATGGGCAACTACGTTGGATTTGCGTTTCCAACAATCGTCCGCCACTTAAATGCCCTTGCTAGGCGATCTCCTTACCGCTAGATTTGCGGATGTCACTTTGATGAGACAGTCTTCCCGTCGTTAGGGGGAGATAAGAACACGAATGTTCAACAGGAACGACAGGAATTGTCGTGGTCTGTCCCCACTATGTCTCATCTTGATCCCTATTAAAGTGACGAGATCACACAAATATGCTGCAAACATGCCTGCAAGGAAGGACGTCCCTACGAGAGGACGTAGCGCCACCCTACACGGAGGTAGGCATGGCGCCAATGCCAAAGAGAGTGGCACTCTGGCGTTACAGGCCATGGCCCCAGCTAGGATGCGTGGGAGGCCCGTGGGTTCGAAGGATACTTTGGCACATTCCAATCCTTTAATCATCAAGACTCAAAATCCGTCTCATGAGTATCTTCCGGGTTATGGTTATCGTTGGGGGACGCCTCAACGTCAAACCCTATTCCTGAGAATATAGAGCTCTATGAAACTTACACTAGTGTACATGAGACGTGGGATAGAAACTCCATCATAATTGATGATGTAGTTACGCATTTTGTTGCGCATGAGTTTGCTGAGTCCGATGATATCGAACCACGCTCCGTTGATGAATGAATGCCAACGTAGAGAGTTTTTGGCCTAAATGGAAAGATGCGATCCAGGTTAAGATGGATTCTCTAACGAAGAGGAAGGTTTTCGAGCTAGAGATGCCAACACCTCCTAACATAAAACCTGTTGACTAATGGGTCTTCGTTAGAAAGCGTGATGAGAAAAAGAGATGGTAATCTCGCCTTATGGCGCAAGGCTTCTCACAAAACGCCCTGGAATCGACTACGATGAGACATATTCTCTCGTAATGGATGTCATTGCACTCCACTACCCTGTCAGTTTGGTAGTTTCCGAATAACTGAACATGCAGCTTACAAATGTGGTCACTACGTATCTCTATAGGGATCTAGATACGGAATATACATGAAGGTTCATGGCGAACTTCATTTACCCAAGTCAAGTGGCTCTAGACCATGGAGCGCGTTTACAAAGAGGTTGAAACGCTCACTAAAGTGACTACTTGATTGGGAAGGGATATGCCCACGCGTTTCTATAACAAGTTTCGGATTCTATCGCGGTTCATGTTGGACATGATCTTCATTAGAAGCCCTTAAAGAGTTAAGGGAAACCGCTGAACACTTGAAATCCAGTTTGAGATGAAGGATTTTGGGAGAACACGATTATGTCTCGGTTTGGAACTTGAGCATCGTGTCGATAGATGCTTAGGCATTTTGACAAGGTCAAGCCTTCAAGCACCCCCATGATCGTCCGTAGTCTTGATCCTGAAAAGGATCCTCTTCGTCGAAAGGATGATGACGAAGATGTGCTAGAGGCAAAAGTGCCTTACTTAGTACAATAGGCGCATTATTGTACTTAGCTCAATGCACAAGACCGGACATCTCATTTGAACTTGTTAGCTAGATATAGCTCTGCGCCAACGCGACGCCATTGGATTGGTGTAAAAGATATCTTTCGATACTTGAGATGTATGAATGATATGGGCTTGTTCTATCCCTACAAAGAGATGATGGATTCGGACCCATCACACACCAGGTACGCCGCCAACGCTGGCCTGCGTTCTCTATCCCCATCCCAAAACGACATGTGTTTTGGAAGGTTTTGCTGATGTTGGGTATCTCTCTGACCCACACAATGGTCATCCCAATGGTTAAGTGTTCACCATGGGAAAAGACCGTGATATCTTGGAGGTCTACAGAACAGACCCTAGTCGCTATATCTTCGAACAATGCAGAGATCATTGCTCTTCACGAAGTAGTTCGTGAATGTATATGGATTGGATCCATAATTACGCATGTTCGAACAATTGTGGTTTGAAGTCTACCACAGATGAGCCTACGAGCATTTAGGATAATGCTACTTGTTTTGAACAAATGAGGCAAGGCTACATCAAAAGCGACAACACCAAGCATAATCAGCAACAACAGACACTCCTCGAGATCAAAGTGAACTAGGTTCGATCTGAGGACAGTGAGGCAGACTTGTTTACTAAGTCATTGCCCAATACCACGTTCGAGAAACATGTGGCAAGAATTGACTTGCGGAAATTATCTGAACTCCCATGATCGTAGTCATCAGGGGGAGGTGCAGACATCAGGGGGAGATGTCTACATGTTCGTCTCGAATCGTGAAGGGTGTGTTGTGCTCTTTTTCCCCTTCGACCGAGGTTATTTTTGTCCCACTGGGTTTTTGTTACTCGGCAAGGTTTTTAACGAGGCAACGAGAGAAGCACCGCGTTTGGGCAACACAAGGGGGAGTGTTGAAGGAAAACCTAATTTGTGTTTAGCCCAAACTCTAGGTTACTTGACCTAGTGGTAATAGGATTTAATTAGAAGGATCTAGAATCCTAATCAATGTAGAATTACTTTCCTTGTATGATTGAGATTCTATGCATTGTAATCCTCTATATAAAGAGGCCCCTATTATCAATGAGAATACACAGCAAATTCCTCTCAAATTCAGTTTCTCTACAACAACTAATATATTTGTATTAGTTATTTTTAAAATTGTCCAATATTAATCATATGGTCACCATAATTTATAAAAATTGAAAGTTAACAAAAATTAATAAGGACATAATAAAGATTAAAAATAATAACGAGAGCATTTGAACAACATTGTATTACCAAACAATCAAGGCAAAATAATCTCTCATGTCTAATTTAGTCATTCCACAAATAAAAAGCACAAGCCAGTTTGATTTTACCAAACACTTTGCCACTGCTTTTGCCACTAACAGCTCTTATAAAAAGCCAGTTTACCAAACACTCAGCCGCTTTGCTTTTTAGCCACTTATTCTCAGAAATAAGCATAAGTCAGCTTTTCTAAAAAGCCCAGCCATACCAAACATAGCCTTAGATGTGTGTCTGTTGCAAGACAAACCTGTTGAACTCACCCCAGAAAGCACTAAAGATCAGAAAGACGAATATTATAAATGGGTTAGAGCATATAGTATGGCCCTCAACATCATAAAACTTTCCATGTCCAAAACTATCAAGGGTAGCATACCAAAGAAAGAGTTGGCAAAAGAATACCTGGAAGCTGTAACCTGCTGTTAGCCAAATAGTCATCCTCAAGTATAAGGGGTACAAGTAATAGATAGGGATTTAAGAAAGGTTGTCGAACCCACGAGGATTGAATTCCTTTCACTAGCTAAGGTGTTAACCTAAGGAGAGCTAGAATATGCAAATGTACAATCACAAACCTAAATTCACATGGAAATCTAGGCTCATGGTGAGTATGTGCATTGTGGTGGTAGTGAAGTTGTTTGTTGGATAGAGTGGTGAACCAAATTAAAATAAATGCTCAAATGTAAACTAAACTAGTAATATAATGGATGAAGTTAGGAGTTGGATTGTCTACCACTAACCTCCCTTGCAAGTATTGAAGTTCAAATACAAGTAATGTTATTCTAATTTACCAATTACTCTCTTTGCATCAGGATAAGACTATAAAAGTTTAAACTCCTTTAATGCTATCAATTCCAACAGGATAAGTCTAGAATTAACTACCTAAGAACAAATCCTATTATCCGTTAAGTCTCAATTCATTGTTCCTAGATGTATAAAGCTTGAGTTTAGATAATCATGCAAGTAAACCAATCCTAGATCTAGGTGATTTTAACTCACAATCTTCATATGCACATAGAGGATGCTATCATGCTATCAATGCTCAAAGTTAACCACTCCCTAAACATTTTTTAATGAGATGACAAACACAACACATTCAAAGTAGTTAAGTTTGAATGAATAAATTCACTTCTTGAATTAGCATATGAAGATGAAAATCACAAATAACATCCAATTTAAATTAAAACAACAATTCATACAAGTTTGGCTAGGGCTTTCAACCCTAGCCCCAACAAAGTAACTACTTACTCATAATTCTACAAATTAGCATCAAATCTATAAAGTACATCAAGGTAAATCAAAGAGTTCAGAAAAGAATGAACCAGTTGAAGATTGACAATTGACAAATCAATGGCTAGCTCCTCATTTGTTTTCCTCCTTCAATGCTCCTTGAATCCTCCTTGATGGTGGAATGGATGGATGATAAGCTTCTTGATGGTGATGATGAATGGAATAGTGATGAAGATATGATGCTCATTTGGCCAACTTTGAGTGGTAGTGATAAAGTAATGGTGGTGGTGATGGAGGTTGAGGAGTACGGATATTTTGGGTCTGGATTTTGGGAGGTGGATATGGAGGTTTTATGAAGGAGATAAAGAGAGAAAGAAGATGTAATAGGGTGGAATGGGTGAGGCTTCTTCCTTGTGAGAAGAGATGCTTATATAGAGAAGAGAGAGAGATGAGTAAAATGATGAATTGAAGCAAAGGGAAGCACCTCAAGCATTGTAAGATGCCCAAAAGCAACAAGCATTAACAAAAGACAGTAACAAAGGAAAAATCATTGATGAAGACTATGACTGTGAGCGAAACGCTGGCGAAGATGATCTGGGAAAGATGCATAGCGAGGCTGTCGGCGGTGCTGAGCATGCACTGAACGAATTGAAAAGGAGAGCAGATCTTAAATCCAGAAAATACTTCATCTTTTAATCTCAATGAGACTATTGGGTTTGTTGGGATTTTGATTCTTGAACAAATTGAAAGGTAAAGCAAAGCTACAGAGGTAAACAATGAAAGTTTGAAGTGAAAAGAAGAAATGGTCTCCCATTCTCGCCTCTGACATGAGCACTGGGCAATGAGGATTAAAAATATTTTTTCATATAATATTCTCATTACTCTTATTTATTTATTTATTTTTGAAAGGGGGCTGGTACAGCTGCCCTCAAGCCTTGATTAATTAAATTGAATAATACATGGGGGGGGGGGGGGGAGACATAGAGCCTGAACCCCAGATTACAATAAGCATAAAAAAAGCATCCCGAAATAATATCAGAATTCTCTACAAAATCTATGTATTATAGCAAGCACCAATTAGCAAAGAGTGCATCAATGGCTACTTCATTTGCTTTGACATAGCGGTGACATACCGGAGAGATAACTCTATCACGAAGAAGCATCATTAGAAAAGGCATAGCTTTCTCACTACGTTGCCGCACTCAATTTCATCCTGCCACTAGGAGGTTGCGTCCATTTGATTAAGCAAATAGCTCGCCACCTCACTAGGACAGACAAGGCACACTGAGTGTGCATACTAGGACAAAGCCCATATCTCCCTACCAAAAAAGAATAGGGACTTATTGCTGGTAATAAGCCATGCCTAAATAAAATTGAAAACAAATAAATTAAAATAGTAAAATAGTTAAGGTCCAAGGCCCAAGCCCAATAACCAGCTGGCCCAAGCCCAAGCATTAGGTTGTAGGACCCAAAACGCCCCCACCTCGTCCACGTTATCCGTACCATCCCTCCAGCGGCAACGACGCCACCTTCACTGTCCTCATGCCTATTTGACGTGTCGACCCTCCCCAGATCGGAGCTAGACAACCCAAACCAGCTCGGATCCAATACATCCGATCGGACCCCCGAAGTTCTCAATGCCCTCACGTAGTTAGCGCCGTCACCAAGTGACCTCCAACCTCGCACCACCACCTCAAACCACCTGTCAGGCCATCCACGATCGTCCCTAGGATGAGGCGACACCAGCCCTCTGTCCTTCCATTGACCCACCGTAGCCTCTCATCGTAAAACTCACCAAGCATCCAAGGCAACGACGCCATCTCCTGCAAGCTCTACTTTGACCAGACCACCCGCTACAGGACCCAAAGTCCCTTCTGGCCTGTCCGACGACGCCGCCGCGAGGGCGTGCCGTCGGACTGGGCATACGATCTTAACTGGAGAGTCTTCTCGCCCTAGGGTTTTCCAGAGAGAAAAGTTCGAGATATACAATTATCTCAGGTTATTACTCTTATTTATAATTATAATAAATCTTTAAATATTCATTTAAGTCTTTATATATGTATATATATTTGTACATGCATTAAAATTAAATTATAAATTAAAAAACTGAAAACCGCTTAGGCGCCATCTAGGCGTTCGCCTGGGTGCCTGAGCACTAGTCTCCTGGCCACCACCCGACTAGTGCCTAGCGATTTTCGAACCTTGATTCTGTATTTACATACACACATATGAATCATACAAAAAATTAGCCAAATCAAAAAATGTTTAACTATTTGATTAGCACAATGTTTATTATAATTTAATGTAATGGACTATATTTATTTACACAATTTTAAATGACCAATCGTTATGGTTTTGGTTGATTTTTTGTAGACATAAATTATTGCATAGGAATATAAAGAATCAACGGTTGAAATCATTGAATTATATCATATATTAGTGTAACACGGTGGTGTTCACCTGGTCAGTTGCTGACCAAAAAATCTCAACAACCCTTAGATTTACATCCAAGGTGGAAAACAAAACACCTCATCTATGCCCTTGGATTTACATCTAAGGGTGGTTGAGCATTATTTTCTTGGTCAGCAACTGACCAGGTGAACATTTTCGTAGTGTAACATTGTAAAAGTCTTGAAATTCTTAAAGTAAATAGGTCTTCTCTAGAACGATACTATATATATATATATATATATATATATTAAATGAGATATTTTCGTTAAAAAAGTTCTTTTGTAATTGAATATGTCAAGGATAATTCTGAAAAGAAAAATAGGTTAGATAAGTAAATTTATTAATTGAAATTAAAACGTAGGGTGTAATCTTAAAAAAGAAAATAGAGTGAAATTTATTAAGAATGGAAATGCCTTATTTCACTTCCAGGCCCAGTTCTTATTATTATTTGCCCTTTATAATTTCACCTTTAAATTCAATTAAGACTTCCAAATGCAAATAATAATAAGAACTGGGCCCAGAAGAAAAATAAGGCATTCCCATTCTTGCTAACAAAAGGTATTCCAAATCCACTCTGTTAAGGTATTCCTAATCCCACTATGACGCTATCTCGGGCATTTAGCTATATCAATTAAAATCTCGGCTTTCCTAATCCCACTATGATTTACAAGGCTATATAAGGCTCTGCTCTGCAATCTAATCTCCCCAATAGCAAAAACGAAAGAAAACCTTAATCCGTTCGCTCAGGTGAAGAAGCGCATAGACGGCAACACACAAACATTCACTTTTTCTGTATTTGTTCAAAATTTCTCTAGTCTCTCGTGTAATAGTGAACAATAAAAAGTTCAATAGCGGAAACCCTAATTTTGATTTGTTAGTTTTCTTTATCGTACGTTCTTGGTTGAACTCTGAAAATTTGCCGTAATAAATTCATCATCATCAATATCACGATGACTGTGGCTACAGTCTCTCCAATTTTACACAATATCGATAGCCTTGTTGGGTTTCTTAAGAAAGGAAGACAATTGGACTCTGATCATAGTGACATAGGATTGACAGAGAGGACAACAAGGCGCAAGATAGAAACTAATCTGGGAGTTTCAGAAGAAGCAAGATTTGCAGATGAAGAGAAGTCCAGGTCTTCTGGAGTGAGATTTGGGTACTTACACAAGTGCTTAGGGCTTAATGATGATGAAATTGATCGTTTACGCAACGAAAACACTCAAAACTTACTGTTGAACTATAAGAAACTTCATTTGGTACTTGATCTAGACCATACCCTGCTCAATTCAACTTCCCTAGATAATATGTCACCAGATGAAGAATATTTGAGGACTCAAACCCAATATGATCATTCCCTGCAACATGTTCACATTGTGGATACTCCCAGCATGCGACTGATGACAAAGTTCAGACCATATATTAGGACATTTTTAATGGAAGCCAGCCAAATGTTTGAGCTGTCCATATACACAATGGGTAATCGAGACTATGCTCTTGAAATGGCCAAGCTGCTTGATCCTGGAAATCAAATCTTTGGTGGTAGAGTCATATCACGTAGTGAGAGCACAGAAACAGATCGAAAGGGTCTAGATGTCCTGCTTGCCCGAGATTCTGCTGTTTTAATCCTTGATGATACAAAAGATGTGTGGACAAATAACAACCAGGACAATGTAATAGTAATGCCCAGATACCATTTCTTTAAATCTAGTTGTCAACAGTATGGCATCAGTAATAGTAAGCCTTATTCCGAGTTGAAGACCGACGAATGTGATCGGTATGGAGGAGCTTATCTTGCAAATGTACTTCAACTTTTTAGACATATCCACACCATCTTCTTTAATGAAGTCGAGATAGAGGGGTGGGATCTTATCGACAGAGATGTGAGGCTCGTCTTAAAAATCCTTCAGAAGGAAGTCTTGAAGGGTTGTAAAATTGTTTTCAGCCATGTATTCCCTTCAAATGTCAAGGCTGATACTCATCCTTTGTGGAAGATGGCGGAGCAGTTGGGAGCTACTTGTTCGACACAAGTTGATCCATCAGTCACACACGTGGTTGCAGCAGATGCTCGAACACAGAAATCTTGTTGGGCAGTAGAAGCAGGGAAGTTTTTGGTGAATCCACAGTGGATCCATACTGCAAATTTTATGTGGCAAAAGCAACCTGAAGAAAATTTCCCCTGCCATTACCAACATTAAGCAGATCTTAACTTGGCCACACCCCAATTTGACTGTATCATAATTGTTGCCACTGAACTCTCCACACTACCATACCTTAAGTAAGGTTCAGTCCCGAGTTTCCACAATATAGCATAAAAGAAGAGGAAATGAATTGCAAGATCAACACTTTTGGAACACAAAATTGGAAATATGACATGGGGAACATTATAAAATTTGTAACTCTCCAGTCTCAATAACTCGAATCTTTTTTTTTTTTTTGCCTAGTTATATGTTCAATTTTTTTTTTTTTTTTTTTTACGATAAGTTATATATATGTTCAATTATATAACCCTCTTTTCTCTGCTTTTTTCTTGTATAAGGGTACGGTTTTATGTCCCCGCGCGCCCCCCTCCCAAAAAAAAAAAACCCACCTAGGTGTACACTGTACTTATTGCTTTCTAGCTCTCTATTTTAGGCCTTTACGTTTGATTGTTCAAATAGAAATTGAAGATTAAAAAGTGTATGACGATACAAGTTCATCAAATAACATCTACAAAGAGAAGAACGAGGCTACTCATCATCCAGTTGGCTGAGCTCTTCGAAATAAACTATGTATTTTTTCTTTTATTTCCCCTCCAAGGCTTTTGGTCATAATCCAATTGAACTGTTGTAATCGAGTCCAATAATTAATGAAAGTGTTTTCATGGCGGAAGGTTTTGTTTGGTCACTCTTCCTATCTTATACATCTTGTTAATTATTTTTTATAATTAAATCAAAATTAGAAGGATAGCGGGTGGGTATTCAGATGTGATGTCGCTCTCTCTTTCAGGAAAATGGGTGAGTATTTTGATTTGCCAACTCTGTGATCGCAGAGTAACTAATAAAACCTATTCCTCTATGAAATTATGTTTTTATTCTAAATATATATCACATTAAGAACATGCACAACATTTATTTATAAGTAGCTTTTACATATCTATGTCATTTTTTCAGGTCGATTGCTTGTACATATGAGGATACATAACACCATCAACACCTACTTGTTTCGCCTTCCAACTCTTAAGAAGAGATAAATACACATTTTCCCCAGCCTGTAAAGAGAAAACAAAAAATGGAATTAGATAATCTTTTTTCTTTTTTCATAATAAGTAAAATGTAAGTAAAGCAAGCAAAGAGATTATATTGATAGCTAGCGTACTTGGGTCGATGGTGGTGATCTGTGCCCTTCCTTGGAAATCACAATCAGAATCCTTTTTACCACTCTTTTGATACTTAAGATTCATCGCGAACGATGCCCTGGACCAAATAGATTCATCATAGCATAGTCCTTGTGGCCCTGTGGGCGAGCAATCGACCTCTTTGCACAACTCCTCGATAGCATCCTTCAAAAGGCGTGTCCTAATATCTTTTTTCCCAATGCACCACTTTTTCCCGCTGTTGCCGCCGGTCTGTGCTCCTCCTACTCCCGCTCCAGGAGCAGGAATTCCCCCCGCCGGACCCCCTTGCTGTGCAGGAATTCCACCTGCCGGACCTCCTGGAATTCCACCTGCTGGACCTCCTGGAATTCCCTTCTCCGGATGTCCACCCTATATGATACAAGATTATATGCGACATGTGTTTCATAGTTAGAAAACGAGACACAGATATAAAGTACCCCTTCTAAATTAATATCAAAGACATATATATGGTAGCAAACAAAGACATAAGTAAATAAACGAAGAGATGGATTAAAATATGGTTGACAAGGACTTATTAAGAACTTACATAATGTGGCAAGTGTATGGAGAAAGTGCTTGCCGCAAGTTGTAGGAGGAGAACAGACAGGGCGACGAACTTGGAGGCCATTTGAAACTCTATAATTAATAATAGTGTATAAAATGGACTAAACAGCAAGGGGTCCGGCGGGAATTCTATATTCTATAATAGCATAAATTATGTTGTGCTGAAGAGATTTGGCATGTGGGTGTTGAATATATAGTGTAGAAAATGGACTAAACAATTTCTGTTTACAGCGAATTTCATTGCTTGTAGTTTGTTATTGACTAAGCAAATAACCAAAATAAGCATCATGGTAAACACACCAACATAGAAACAAGCATATATAGAAAAGGATAACAGAAGTAGGCAAACAAATTATTCAAAATCTGCAAATGGCAGTATATAGAAAACCCCAAAAAAGAAATTTGTTATCGCAATTCGAGGGAAAGCAAGAAAAACTTCTAGGAAAAAAAAGGTAAAATAGTCAAATTACCCCCTAGCTTTTCTCATGACTACCGATTTACCCCATGATATTTCAATTTTGATTATTTATCCTCACTTTTCTAAATATTGCCAATTTACATTCTATAATTAAATTTTAGACTTTCCATCTAATTTCTCCATTGACTTGGTTAACATGTGAGGGGCATTTTCATCTCGATCTGCAATTGTCACCCAAAAAAAAGAATGTTGCTATTTGTACAGAATAAAAATCTTAGTACACCCCGGCCAACTATAAATTTTTTGCCTCTATCTTTCAATATTACCCTCATATATTAATAAATGAAGAAAAAAAAAATACAAAACTACTTTGTATGCTAATGACCAAATATTAATTCAGCTATCAGTTGCAAGCTAACGACCAATCTTGAAATAAACGGATTGAAGAAGAAGAAGAAGAGATGGACAAGGAAGATGTGACCAAGGGCAAGTTTTTGTTTTTTTTTTTCCCTTCTTTTAACAAAGAACAGTTTTGTATTTTTTATTTATTTATTTCTTTAACGATGTGTTGGTTTGTTTATTTTTTTTAGGTGATAGTTGAAAGGACAAAAAAGGCCCTCACGTGCTAACCAATTTAACGGAAAATTGGATGGAAAGTCTAAAAAATAACGATAGGGTGTAAATCGGCAACAATTAGAAAAGTGAGGGTGTAGATAATCAAAATTGAAATGTCACGGTAAATCGGCAGCCATGGGAAAAATCAGGGGTAATTTGACTATTTTACTATATATATATATATATATATAATAAAAATTTGCAATCGAAATAATCATACACCAATGCGCGCATCAGTAATTCACACTATTATATTTTTAATATTTAGAGTTGAAATTAAAAAAAAAAATTTTAATGTTTTAAGTCTCAACCCTTGAAATTAGCTTGAAACTGTAAAAATTAATCTATTTAAAGTAATCATTCTTCATTCTCCTAAGGTGCAGTGGAGATGGTAACTATTAATTGCTCTGAGGTCTTTTGTTCAGAACTGTAGTTAGAATCAACTCTTTTTTTTTTTTTTTCTGAAGTATAAGAATTTATTGTAAGGGGAGGCCCAGCAGGATCAGGAACCTGCCCAAACTTCACCTCTTTATGCGTCCGTGCAGCGCCGCCTGCTTCGACCATCTGTCCGCCGAAACCCGCCACGCCAACCACGCCCAACCAAGTCGAGCCTGCCCTACCCAGCATACCACCGCCACCGCTCGGCCTCGCCACGCACCTCACCAGAATCACGAGCCACCTGGATCTGCCAGTTTCTCGCCGCCGACAGTTCCTGAGAACCACGCTGCTGTTCAATCTATCAGAAACCGTGCCGCCGCCTCCTGGATCTGCAGAGTCCACGCCGGGGTCCCTTCCCTGCACAACACGATGCAAACACACCCAGAGACTTCGTCTGGAAACCAGCCCGTCCCGGCCAACACCTTGAGCCCGACGCCTCTCTTTTTGACCACCCGTCCGGCAGCAACCCGATAGCGGCGAGGCGAACCTGCACTGACCTCGAGCGCCGTCGGACGAGCAGAATTCTCGAAACGCCGAACTTAGGGTACTCTAGGTTTCTTGGAGCTCTATAAAATGGGACAACTAGTTGATATCCTCCGTGTCAATCTATTAAATAGTGAAAAGTATGTATTACTATACTGGAGGCTACATCAAAATTGAGCCAATGCCTAGATAACCCTAAAGTAATCTACATAACAACACCGTGGTAATAAGCTCTAATGAACAAGTAACCTGACCTCGACAAAAAAAAAAGAACAAGTAACCTAACACTACTAGGATTAGAACGAGAACTCAAGTATGAACCCCAACTTATTCAAAATTCCACAAGACCTCCCTATGCAGAGGAGGTGTCCTTGGGGTGCTATCGGACATTATCATAACCTCATCAACTACAGGTTACTTTCCCTAGGGCTCCTCTTATTGCTGATCCAGGTGCCGGAATTCCCCTCGCCTTACCACCTTGCTATGCAAGAATTCCAACCGGAGGACTCTTTCTCCGGATGTCCACTTATATGGTACTAGATTGTATGCAACATGTGTTTCTATAGTCAGAAAACAAATCTATAGTTAGTTCAATAGTAATCAATCTGCTCGGCTTTTGGGAGTCCATGGCTAGGAGCATGCAACCTGTTCATGATGTTTATCAAAGCATTCTTCTTCATAGTTTCACAGTTTATCTATATATAGCCCTCATTGTTGTTGGAGCACCATATCATACTTAATTTATATAGTTGAAGATTATAAAATTAGAACGATCAAAAACTTGTGTATAAAACATGGTGCCATTGAACCCAACCCATTGGAAAATGAACCTGGCTCAGGCCCCTGACTTGAGATTTTGAGGATTGAGGTGAAAAATAAAAATAGGGCTACATTTTTTTTATAGTAAAGAAAAACAAATAGCCAAATATTTACAAAATAAAATTAAAAATAAAATAAATACACAACAATAAGGGGATTCGAATCTAAGCTAGGAGTACCATAAAAGAAAAGAATGTAACTTGCCAAATAAACCAATCTCATTGTTTAATAAAAGACTTACATTTTATTTACTTAATAATCTTTTTAAATACCCAAAAAAAAACTAGACCCCGACCAGACACTAGGCCTAGGATGGCCGACTCACGGCCCTCATGTTAGGTCCGGCTCTGACATGGCCCTGGCTGATGTTGATAAATTTCATATAAGCTGACTATGTCTAACTTCCTCGAGAGTTACATGTTGCAGACATTATCATAATTTCAATTTGATTTCTTAGTGTTGTTGTAGTATTCATTGAGGCAATCTTAATCTTATAAAAATAAGATAATGTCTGAAAAGATTACGCAAACAGAAATTATCCCACTTTTAGGGTTTATGATCTTTTGTTCCTTTAATTTATATTTCCGCCCACGAAATTGTTAAGAAACTTGATTCGGTTGCTTTCAGAAGTAGTGCACATGATTAAGCCTGTCAACAGTGCGATCACGGGCGGACTTAATTGGTTGGCGGTCTTAACGGGCTCAACCCGTTATAACCCGTTAAGATAACGGGTTGAGCTCGATGGGTTCGCGGGTTACCGGTTGGAACTCGTTAAGACCGCTAAGGTTTTTTTTTTTTTTAGATTTTAAAATTCTTTTCTAATCAATTACCCACTAAAACCCGTTAATATCAGTAAACAATAAATTGACCCGTTACGACCCACTAACATAAAAATTATTATTATTATTTTTTTTTTTTGGATTTCTTAAAACTCTTTCTCAAACCCATTATCTATTAAAAATCTTCTAAAAAATAATTTAAAAAATGTTTTTATTTTTTATTTTTTTAAACAATGTTGAGAAGTGAAACCAAAATCACACAACAAAAATATGCAAATCTCAATATCCCAATATCACCAGTAAGTATAATAGCCACAGTTTTGAACGCGCTTGCACGCGCTCTAGGTTTTCAGAAAATTTTCTTCTCTCCATCCGGCGGCGCGCCCTCAGGCGTTGTCGTCGGATGGGCTATCTCCTTCTGTGGAAGCTTCAATCGGTGGGGATCGACCTGGGCTGCTCCCATTTGAGAGAGGTGGGGGAGGGAAACGCAGTCAGAGGCTGGTGGTGGTTCGATTCTTGTTGGCGGGGCGGACTGAGTGCGATGTCGCAGATTGCTGGTGGACTTCTGGTTTCGATCTGGACTGGTGTTGGGTGGTATAGTAGCTCCGATCTGGGTATGAAATTCTGGATTGGTGAGGCACGGGATCTGGTGTTTTGGAATTGGAACAATCGGATTGGTGGAACGCTGGCGGTGGAGCAACCTTCATGGGCACTCCGGGTTAGAGGCATGCTGATCTGGTTTCTGGCCACACGAGCTTAGGGTTGGGATGGGATTTGGGATCTTTCGTTGGTGTTTTGTCGGTGACAGGGTGGTGAGGGTCCGAAGTCGGGATTCGTGTGACGGCAGCGGTGGCGTGGTGCAGCTGCTAACGTGAGCCGAGAGGGTTTGGTGTGGCGGCCAGCAGTGTGGAAAGGGGGTTGGGCTGGGTTATGTGTGTTAGGCCCTTGTGGGTGGGCAGTTATTACTAGGTTTTAGGGTTTGGTCTTTTGGTTTTGTTTTTCGGTATTAAGTTTTAGTTGTTGGGTCGGTGCACAGCAACTATTAGCATAGACAATCTTCTCTTTGGCGGTCTAGAGGGTCGTTCCTGTTCTGGAGTTGGATCAGTAGCGGTGGCAAAAATGTCTGGCTGTGGCATACTAGCATAGACAATCATCCTTGGCCTTCTAGTGGGTTCCTTTCTGGCTTCGGGTCGGAGCTAATGGCGATTTAGAGTATTTGTGGATTGCCGGTGATGACATTAAGGTGGCAATGGAGTTGGGTTTAGTTTAGTCTCAGGTCTGATGGTCCAGCATTTCAATTTGGTCGGGTTCGAAGTCACAATGAGTGTCGACTTGGTAGATCAAAAGCAGGTCAGGAGGACTCTGGGTGGCGAGTTAGTGTTGACAAAGTTGTGAGTTAGGCATTCACTGCTCCTGCGCGTGTTGTCTCTGCCTTTTAGTTGATGTGCCAGTCTTGAGTCTGTAGTTGAGTCGAGGTTTTTTTGAATCCATCAGTCAGTCATTATGGAGTTCTAGTGTGAAGTCCAGTGGGCATTTCTGTGTAAGAGATGTTGCCAAAACTCGTTGTAACCAGTTCATTATTAATGAAGTTTCTTCATGATCAAAAAAGATATCACCAGTAGGTTCCAAAGTGATTCAAAAAAAACTTCTTTCTTTCAACCCTCAACACCCCTTTAAATGGTAAACCCCACAATTGACCCCCCAAAAACCAACCCATCATCTCCAAAAGCCATAAACCACCATTCCAAGCAAAACCCAGTAAAGCTTTATCAATATCAAGGACACCCAGATGCTGAAACTGGAACAACCCTACGATTGGGTTTTAGTCCCGCAACCAAACATAGCCCAAAATAGCAAAACACCTCACAACTATATATCAAAGATCAAAACTTTGATCCTTGCTGCCTCCAATAACCCCAGCTAACTAAAAATACAGCACCCAAATTTCTAATATCCATTCATAGATCTTACTTGGTATTCAGGAACAACATGGAAAAGAGTGCAAAGACCAACAAGTGGGAGAGAGAGTAGGACCTCTAAGAATGACCCACTTTTTAGATTTGAGAGCAAATAGGGAGAGAAGCTTTTTAAGAATTTTCAGTCCCATAAACAAATGGGCACCCAGAAAAGTAGAACCAAAACCCAGATGAACAAATCACACCAAAAACAAATTAACAAAAGGCAGTGCTCCACTGACACACTAAGCAGCTGGGAGGCCATTAACAAACGTAACACATTTTGTTCAAGTATGGAAGACAACAGTGAAAGAGTTGCAAGAAGTGAAAGAAGCCGAGCTCGTCGGCGAACTCTTTGGCAGCGCTGGCGTAGAAACAGGTAGAGGGTTCGGGCGGCTAACGTGGAGAAGAGGAGAGTGAGCTGCGACTCTGCGAGAGAAGCGAGGGTTAGACACTTCAGACTTTTTTTTTCTTCTAACCAGGATCGATGGGTTCCGTTGGACACCTCATTTCCGCCCGTTAACTAACGGGTTGTTAACGGGTTGGCAGCCCATTAACATGATAAGTTATTGGGCCAAAATAAATGGATTTTTAGCGGGCGGTTAATGGGTCATGGGCTGAATTGCCAGGCCTACACATGATGACATGATCAAAACCCAGAGGCTCCTCTCCAAGTTGATACTATGCTGCTCTACAATGCTAACAAGTTCATCTCATATTCAGGAGACTTATCCTATTAGGCTATTAGCTCCCTATATTAATAGAATTGTTTCCACTTTTGCACTCGTATAGTCTGGACTAGGAATTTGTCAACAGTGATGTCACTTATTTGTCACTGATTTGAATGCCATTATCGACGAGACGAGACTATGAAAACGCAAAGTCCTTGTCTGAAGTGTGGCTCCAAACAATATATATAACCTAGCAATAGAAAGAGGAGGCATGGAACTTCAATCTCTTCGAGTTCATAACAGTAGTAGTGTGGACGTACTGGAACCCCCACGAAGCTAAGCCAACAGTCATGGCATCAACAACGGTCATGGTAGAGATTGAAACAAGCTTGCCGGGACCTAAAGCCGGAGAAGGATAGGAGGCTCTGGAATTAGATTACTAGTTTAAGATTATTCATTAATCTTCGACTTTATAAATTTTAGATTGGTTGTTCTAATTCTGTGGCAAAACTGAATTAGGGTCCTTTACCCTGGGACTCTGGGACATTTTGTATTCTGGTCTCCGCCCAATTTAGAGCTTAGCAAATATTCACATCACATACCAAAACCTAGGGTTTCGTGTGGCGATGGCAGTTTTCTTTCACTGCTTGCTAGAGGACGTTTTCCGGCGTCGATCTCGTCTAGTGTGCGTCGGGCATGTATAGCAGCAGGGGTTCTTCTAGTGTCGATTTTGAAGGCAAGGTGAGTCGAGTCTGGATTTGTGGCGCTGGTTGTGGATTTAGGCTTCGAGTTGCAAGGCGATGAAGATCTCTGATCCTCTGCTGATTGAGCGGTGGGGTTCGACGCCGGCTGTTTTGCGTAACCAACCTAGACGATTGGATCGTGAGTGCATCAGGCGGTTGTAGCGTCAACAAAGGCCAGCTTTGGGCAAACGGGATGGCTGCCGTGGATCCTGATCTGGGGAGGCCACTCGACTGAACCAAAGGCGGCAACAACTCTGGCGGTCTTGCTAGGGTTCCGGCACAAACTGGTCTGGGTGTAGGGATGAGGGTAGTGGGAGTGGGTTGGGCCTGTTGGATCAAGCCCACTTTCCCTCCTCTCTCTAGCTTGGGCTGGTTTCGCTGTTAGGCCTTGGCGAGCCTGTTTGGGACTGGACTCAACACAATCCTATTTTTGAAGCTATTTACTGCAGGGTCTGGTGGAAGGGTACTCCAAGAGGTCTTAGGCCCCAAGCCAGTCAAGGCAGATGCGGAGAATTAGGGTTGTGTAGGAATAAATTTAGTTGTTAGTTGTTTTTTGCATTTTCCTTTTGGATTTTAGTGTTTCGCATTTTCCTTTTTTTAGGATTTTAGTTTTTGCATCTTCCTTTGGGAAGTGTACCTGACTCTGGTCAGTGGAGCAGTGAATGTAATGGGTGTTCTTCGGATCTCCTCGAATGACCTTGTACGGTCGTATGATGTTTTCGATCACAGGAATATATCTTCCTTTCCCCTTAAAAAAAAAAATTAGAGCTTAGCGAATGTAATAATATAAGATTATGAGGTAAACTGCTAGAATTTCCGAGTGGTTATTAAAATCATGTCATTTGGCTATTAAAGTTAAGAACATTAAGAAAAGGAACGTAATAAAGTCTCATGGAAAAGACTCTAAACATTAGGGGAGTGCTATATACACACACACTTGAGTGTGTGTGAGCCACACTCAGACAAGTGTTAGTTTCTCATTATTTTCTACTATTTATTACACAATAACAATTAATGCTACTTTGAATTTATTGTTTTCCATCTCTACCCCTAACCATATTTCTCCCTCCATTTTTTACTTTCCCTCCACTATCTATTTCTAGATAGAACGTTGAATAGCTAGAACCCATTTAATCATAACCCATGTGATTGTGAAGATGCTTATAAAAAAAAATGGGTACCACTTAATACCCTATTATGAGCATTATAAAACACGATATAATCAAACAAACTAGCCTCTCCATTCTTGACTTATTCGGCTACAATAGTGTTGCATTTATTAGTCATAGCAGTTAGGTAGTTTTTTATTTATTTAATTTTTTTTATGACAGCTAGGTAGTTTATCAAGAACTAACATTTAGCAAACTTGGTTGGTAAGGTACTATAAGATCCTTTTTTTTTCTTCAACCATTAAGATCAACAAAAAATAAGAACAGCAAAATAAGATCATTATTTCCATTAACTTTTTGCAAAATTACATCAGAAAAAAAAAATAAATAAATAAATAAATAAATAAAAAGACTATTCAACCGATTTTCACTACCTGAGAAATGAAACAAGACTAATTGGACAATATAAATAATAGCAGGTCAATTAACTGATTGTTTAAGTATATTGGTATTGAGAGAGATTGATGAGAGAAGTGTGTTTCATTATAGAGAATAGGAGCCCTATATATAGGGATTACAAAGTGCATAATCTAATGTTACAAGGAATACCAATCCGTGTAGGATTGGGAAATCTAGAACCTTCTCTCCTATTCCTATTCCTAGTTTGATAAGGCACACTAAACTTGATTTTCCTTCAACACTCCCCCTTGTGCTGCTCAAACTTGGTGGTGACGCTTCATCCGTTGCCTCGTTAAAAACCTTGCCAGGTAACAAAAACCCTGTGGGACAAAAATAATCCTGGTCGAAGGACAAAAAGAGCACAACACGTCCTTCACTCTTCGAGATCGAACATGTAGACATCATAACTCCCCCTGATGTCGATATCTCCCCCTGATTGCTACAATCGTGGGAGTTCGGATAACTTTCTCAATCCGATGCTCTTCACATGTTTCTCGAAGGTGGATTTAGGTAACGACTTAGTGAATAAGTCCGCTACATTATCCTCTGATCGGATTTGATTCACTTCAATCTTTAGAAGTGATTGTTGTTGCTGATTATAAAAGAACTTAGGCGATATATGCTTGGTGTTGTCGCCCTTGATGAAACCTAACTTCATTTGTTCAATACAAGCTGCATTATCCTCATAAATGCATGTAGGTTCATCTGTGGTAGACTTCAAACCACAACTTCCTTGAATGTGTCGAATTACAGACCTTAGCCATACACATTCACGTACAGCTTCATGTAGAGCAATAATCTCTGCATGATTTGAGGAAGTAGCAACAAGGGTCTGTTTCGTAGACCTCCAAGATATCGCAGTGCTTCCCATGGTAAAGACATAACCTGTTTGGGAGCGACCTTTGTGAGGGTCAGAGAGGTACCCTGCATCAGCAAAACCCATCAAGACATCATTGTCGTTTTGATGGAGGGAGATAGGAGGACACCGGCCACCATGACAGGCGGCGGTGCCGGCGCCGGCAACATGGCCGGCGGCCATTCCATGGACGGGGGCGTTTTGCCTTTTGGGGTCCGATCCCAATTTTCCGTCATTCCTTTTCTCTCTGTAGGGATAGAATAGGCCCATATCAATCGTACCTCTTAGGTATCGAAAGATGGTCTTTACACCAATCCAATGGCGGCGTGTTGGCGCAGAGCTATGTCGAGCTAACAAGTTCACTGCGAATGAGATATCCGGTCTTGTGCATTGAGCTAAGTACAATAATGCGCCTATTGCACTTAAATAGGGCACTTCGGCCTCTAATGCTTCTTCGTCCTCATCCTTTGGATGAAACGGATTTTTCCGGGCTCAAGACTACGGCCGATCATGGGAGTACTCGCAGGCTTTGCTTTATCTTCATTAAAGCGCCTTAGAATTTTCTGAGTATATGCAGACTGATGGATCAAAATCCCATCACTACGGTGCTCGAGTTCTAAACCGAGACAAAACCGTGTTTTCCCAAGATCTTTCATCTCAAATTCGGATTTCAAGTAATTAGCAGTTTCCTTTAACTCATCTAGAGTTCCAATTAGGTTCATGTCATCGACATAAACTGCTACGATTGCAAATCCGGAACTTGTTCTTTTAATGAACACGCATGGGCATATTTCATTGTTAATATATCCCTTCCCAATCAAGTAGTCACTTAGACGGTTATACCACATCCGTCCAGATTGTTTTAATCCATATAGTGAGCGTTTTAATCTTATTGAAAACGCGCTCCGTGGTTTAGAGCCACTTGATTTGGGTAATTGAAGTCCATCTGGAACCTTCATATATATCTCTGAATCTAGATCCCCATAGAGATATGCTGTAACCACATCCATAAGCTGCATGTCAAGTTTTTCGGAAACTACCAAACTGACAAGGTAGCGGAACGTTATAACGTCCATTACGGGAGAATATGTCTCCTCGTAGTCGATTCCAGGGCGTTGTGAGAAACCTTGCGCCACAAGGCGGGCTTTATATCTTACCACCTCATTTTTCTCATTACGCTTTCTAACAAAGACCCATTTATGGCCAACAGGCTTTACACTTGGGGGTGTCTGCGTTACAGGCCCAAATACCTGTCTCTTTGTTAGTGAATCCAATTCAACCTGGATCGCATCTTTCCATTTAGGCCAATCTGCTCTTCGTTGACATTCTTCAACAGAGCGAGGTTCGATATCATCATATTCTATAATCCCTTTCGCAATATGATATGCAAATGCATCATCAATCGCCATAGAATTTCTATCCATCATCTCATGTACACTAGTGTAATTTATGGAGATCTCTCTATTCTCTGGAGTTGGTTCTGACATTGGAGCGTCCCCCAATGATGTCTCTTGGACATAACCATAATCCGGAATATTCTCATGAGATGGATTATTTATATCGATGATTAATGGATTATTCTGTGCCAAACTCGCTTTCTTTCTTGGGCGAGAATCCATCGAACCTATGGGCCTCCCGCGCTTCCTGGCAGGAGCCATGGGCCTAGCCACAACGTCACCATCACTGTGAGAGGGGACGTTGGCGCCATACTCAAATCCTCTTGAGTTAGCGTCATGTCCTCTAGTTTTAGGGACATCAATCCTTGCAGGCACGTTTGCAGCAGGTATGTGTGATCTCGTCACTTTAGCGATATCAGAAAACGCATCAGGCATCGATTCTGCTACGTTCTGAAGATCGAGAATTCTCCGCACTTCAATTTCGGACTGTGCGGTTCGGGGATCAAGATGAGACAGAGTGGGGACAGACCACGACAATTCCGGTCGTTCCTGTTGAACATTGGTGTTCTTATCTCCCCCTAACGATGGGAAGACTGTCTCATCGAAGTGACAATCCGCAAATCTTGCGGTAAAGAGATCGCCTGTCAAGGGTTCTATGTAGCGGATGATCGTTGGAGAATCATAACCAACGTAAACGCCTAATCGTCGTTGAGGACCCATTTTGGTGCGCTGTGGAGGCGCAATTGGCACATAAACTGCACACCCAAATATGCGTAAGTGTGAGACATTAGGCTCATACCCAGTCACCATCTGGGACGCAGAAAAGGGTTGAGTGGCAGTGGGCCTCAGACGAATAAGCACAGCTGCATGCAATATTGCATAGCCCCAAGCAGAAATAGGGAGATTGGTGCGCATTACCAATGCCCTAGCGACCATTTGTAGTCGTTTAATGGCGGCTTCTGCGAGACCATTTTGGGTGTGAACATGAGGAACAGGATGTTCAACATCAATCCCAATGGACATGCAATAATCATCAAAAGTCTTTGATGTAAACTCTCCAGCATTGTCTAATCTTATAGACTTAATAGGATGATCAGGGTGGTGAGCCCTTAACTTAATTATTTGTGCTAGGAGTTTAGCAAATGCAGCGTTCCTTGTGGACAATAACATGACATGTGACCAGCGTGTCGATGCATCAACCAATACCATAAAATATCGAAATGGTCCGCATGATGGTTGAATAGGTCCACAAATATCACCTTGGATTCTTTGCAAGAATGGTATATTTTCTTTGGTGTCCTTTGCATAGGATGGTCTCGATCCTAACTTTGCTAAAGAGCAGGCTTTGCAGAACGAATAATGGGCTTTAGAAATAACCAATGAGGATTTTGGTTGAGCCATGAAGTCACTTTTGACTTTAGAAGCAGAAATTGGAGTCAGGGGAGCAGGGGTGGCGTCAAGGCCACCCTGGAGCCGCAGGGGGATGGCGGCGCCGGCTAGTGGTGGCCGGACTTGAAGGGGGAAGGCGCCGTGAGGCGCAGGTGCTCTTCCTTGATCCAAATTTCGATTTTTACTTCCTTTCGTTCTGAAAAAGGGATGTCCGTGTGAAGTCTTTAATATACGGATCATCATGTCACGACCTGGATGTCCCAAACGGTCGTGCCAAAGCCTATATGTGTCGGAATCCCATAAATCATCTCTCATGACATGGTTGGATTCAATGACTCGAATAGTGGTTGCATACAACCCACTAGAGCGACACATAAGTTTCTCTAAGACTCGTTTATGTCCGTAGTCATTAGAGGTGATGCAAAGGAACTCTTGTCCATTCTCACAATGTGTTTCCACATGAAAACCATTGGCTCTTATATCTTTGAAGCTCAATAGGGTTCTTCCTGCCCTAGGAGCATAAAGAGCTTCGGTGACATTCAAAGTAGTGCCATTAGGCAACATAAATTGAGCTGGTCCTCGACCATGAATCAATTGAGATGGTCCAGCCATCGTAGTCACAGAAGATCGAGTAGGCGCCATCCATAGGAATAGCTGCCTGTTTCGAAGGATAGTATGTGTAGTGGCACTATCCACGAGGCATTCGAGCTCTCCGGGAAACATACTGAAAAAATAATAAAGTTCGAATTTAGAATATGTCCAAGACATTTGAATAAAATAAATCGATACTTTATTAATAATAGCCAATGATTACATCAAAGTTTCTTGACCAAAATCTAATCCAATATAAAAATCAAACCGTAGACAAATCGTAGTCACTCAATCCTTTCGGTAATTTCAATTTAGTTGTGACCAGGTAAGGTAAGGCGAGATTTTGGTGGAGCGTTGCTCACTTTTAAAACCGTTCTCTCAGATCAAACCTTGCCTAGACATCACAAGTACTCTTGAGTACGCCTAGAGGGAAAGAGTTAATACAATAAGTCATTTTATTGATTTAGGGCATAATTGCCATTACATAATTCTTGGAAAAGTAAAGGACTATACTAATCAAAATCTGCAGCATCCTTGTGCAATTCTTTGTCAGATTTGAAGTCCGCTATGGTGAGATTGACGTCGGCATCATCACCATCTTCTTCTATATTTTCGGCAAAATTGGCTTCATGCTCTCTGAAGTCTCTAAATGCCTTGTAATGCGCAGCCAATTGTTTGCTTGCGTTGCATTGTTTGAACCAGTGCTCACTAGATCCACATCGATGACACATGTCATTGTGATTTCCTCCCTTTAATTGAGGTGCATTGTTTGCACTTGGGTGGCGTCCCCCATAGGAGTTGGCGCCATTCCCACGGCCCTGGGTGGTTCCTCCATGTCCTGGAGCCCCACGGCCTCCTCTCCCACGTTGCCATGTATTGCCACGTGATCGTCCTTCATTCTGACGAGTACCTTCCTTTGTAGGGCGGTTATATGGACCAGAACGTCCGTTGTGTCCCTTATTCTTAGGGTTCCGCTCCTTGCGCCCTCCGTTGGGTGCATTATTATAATTCGCCTCATGAACGCTCTTAGTTCCGATAGGCCTTGAATTATAATTCTTCACGAGGATATTATCATGCTTTTCAGCTACAGACATAATAGTAATGAGCTGATGAAATCTCGTGATCCGTCTAGTATCGAATTCCGTTCGATATTGCTTTGAGAGCAAAATTGCTGAGACGGGGAAGGTGGAGAGAGTTTTCTCAATTAGTTCTTGCTCTGTGACGGGTTGTCCACAGAACCCCAACATGGTTTTGAGGCGTAGAACTTCTGAATTATATTCAGCTACAGACTTGAAGTCGGCGAATCGTAGATTGCCCCATTGAACTTTCAAGTCAGGGAGGAGGGTATCCTTGATATTACCAAATCGCTCTTCTAGCGCGACCCATAATTCTCTAGCATCCTTGATTGCCATGTACTCCAGTCGGAGTGATTTATCCATGTGGCGCCTCATCAAGATGAGGGCGGTGGCATTGTTCGTAGCCGTACGCTCAAATATGAGAGTAGGATTAGGAGCTTGAATTAAGGGTAGGATCCCTTTTGAAGTGAGATGGTGCTCAACATCCGTGGCCCAACTATGATATTCCGAGCCAGTTGAGGTAAGTGCAGGAAAGTCAAGTTTCGACATCCTGAAATAAGAAGAAGAAATATATTAGTTTCGGAGTTAAAACTTCCACGACAACTAAATATTAAGATTTCCAAGCTATGCTACCAAGAAATCGATTTCCAAGAAAATTGGATTAGACCGAAACAATGATGTTTATAAGGTCATAAATCGATGCTTGCGGACGCTCTTAGTCCGAAGTCTTACGAACGCTCTTAGTTCGTTAATTGCGTGAATCCCCACGATTCCGCTTTTTAATGATCGAACCCACGTTATAAGAAAGGTGGGATGAAGAAAAAGGGAGGTTTTTAAGTCCCCGAGAAAAAGAAAGAATTTCAATTTAGGAACTTTAAAACTTACGCTTTTGGATACTTACTTTTTGGTTTTGGATCACGCGCGTGTCGATGCAGGCGTGATGGAGCGAAGCAATCCGAGTAGAAGCGTGCAGCGAATGCGGGGCAGCAGCAGTGGTGTAGGGCTGCAGGTGCACGGGTGCGTAGGCGGGGCAGCAGCGTGCGCAGGTGTGCGCGGGGAAGCAGGGACGCTGCAGGGGCAGCGTGGGGTGGACGCACGGGCGCGGGGCTGCAAGGCAGCGAATTGAGCGCGGGGGCGCGCTGGCAGGTATGCAGGCCGAAAGGGCTGCAAGAGCAGCGGGCTAGCAAGGGGCTAGGTGCAGGGATGCTTCGGTGGCAGCAGTGTGCGCAGGGGCGCACGCGGGGCAGGCTGCAGCGATGCTAGCACGGGCTAGGGGCTGCGGCAGTTTTGGCGATATGAAATTCTTTTCGGGTTTTTGGCTTTTGTGGTTTAGGGCTCGTGCTGATAACGTGTTTAAGTATATTGGTATTGAGAGAGATTGATGAGAGAAGTGTGTTTCATTATAGAGAATAGGAGCCCTATATATAGGGATTACAAAGTGCATAATCTAATGTTACAAGGAATACCAATCCGTGTAGGATTGGGAAATCTAGAACCTTCTCTCCTATTCCTATTCCTAGTTTGATAAGGCACACTAAACTTGATTTTCCTTCAACACTGATTTCCTACAATCACGTCAATTAAAAGAGGAAATCAGGCAAGGTTCTAAAAAACGCTATGCATTAGTCGGGCGGTGACCCGGGGACTAGCGCCTAGGGGCCTAGGCGGGAGTCTAGGCGGGGACTAGGCGGTTTTTATTATTTTATTATTTAATGACATAAAATTAATTAATAATAATATTTAAAGTCCTATAATTAAATAAAAATAATCAAATATGTAAAAAAAAGAAGGTACATGAACTTGTGAGCCTCATGATAGAAGCAGCACGTGTTGTTAACGTGGCCAAATGAATCTAATGAAGACTTTCCAACTATTTTAGCTTATCCAAGAGGCTGAGACCAATTTCCAAGAAAAGAAAGACCAAGAGAAGTAAACCCATAGCTCTCATTCTTCTCTCTCTGAAACACACAGTGTGATGGAGGAGAAAACAATCAAATGTGGAAACCCAGATAACCCATCACTGCCATCCTCACCATAGACCCAGATAACCCATCAACACCGAGCTTGAAGCCTTGAGCCCATAAATCAACACCGAGCTTGAAGCCTTGAAACCCAGAAATTCGAATGAAAGACAAAAACCCAGAGAGAGACAAAATCGAGCTGGAAGTCCAGTTTACCGGCGAGCTGGAGAGCTAGAGAGCTGGCCGAAGACTCGGAGAGAGACTGAGAGTCGACTGATCGAGGGATGAAGGAGCGACGGAGCGGCGTTCCTTCTTGATTTCGAACCCAGAAAATGAAACCCGATTTTGTGACTTCGTCCCGTTTTGGTTTTCCTTAAAAAAAAAAAATAAATAAAATAAAATAAAATAAAAGACAGAAAGAGCCTAGGCGCGGACCGCCCAGAGACGCCCAGCCCCGCCGACTTTATTCCCAGCGCCCAGCTCGCTCGACTAGGGGAGAATCAGAACGGTGTTGCTTCACCTAGCGCCTAGGCGGAGCTAGGCGCCGATTTTTAGAACACTGAAATCAGGTATATAAGAATAAGAACTATCTCACAATAGAGTACCGATTTAATTAGGGACCATCATGAGTATATATCAGTACCAACTATCAACACAAAAATCGCATAAATTGATTAAGAATCTTACCTCAATGTAAAAGGCAACCCACGAAAGTAACTAATATAGCTGGAAATTGCATCTCATAAGCTTTTTTTTTTTTTTTTCTTTCTAAATCAGGGATCTCAAAAGTTTACTTTGAGGTAATTAAGCCCTCAGGCGAGAAAATTGAAGCTTTAATTGGCTTGTGCCGGGGAAGGAAAGTAGAAGGAAAAGGGTCTCTAATCTCTATGTTTTCCTAAACAGGGGTAGAGATGGAAAAAAATAAATTCAAAGTTGCATTAATTATTATTGTGTAATTAAATAGTGGAAAGTTATGAGAAGTTGACACTTGTCTGAGTGTGGCTCACACACACTCAAGTGAGTGTATATATAGCACTCCCCCTAATCAATAAGGACTCGAGATTTGAGAGTGCAAATAATATTTGAAATTTTAAGCGCACTAATTATTCATCTGTTTATTTTAATAACAAATTACATATAATTTTTTATTATTTTAAAGTATTCATACCCCACAGAAGCGATGGTCTAAATGCTGCTCGATTCGAATTTTCTCTCAATTCATGTGGCATACCATGGCAAATTGGCAATGAAAAATAAAATTTCCGTCCAAGTAATTTCCAATTATAATTTTCAATTCATAAATTACTGACCGGAAAGCTCCATTCGCTAGAAGGCAGAAAAGAGATGTAAATCTGGACTCCATTCTTTTTTTCCCCTATTTGTTAAGGGTTCACAATTAGCTGGTCATATCATCAATGATCTATCACCTTTCTATGTAACAATCAACGTGTACATAGAGGACATAACAAAGTTGCCCGAATGTGATGTGATCACCTCAATATCTCTCCATAAGTGTGTGAGTGGAGAATGACTAAAAGTTGGCACAAATTGCATATATCAATCTACACGAATATGACTTCAAACTTTGCACACGGGTTGCTTTCAACGTGACTTCTAAAATCAGCATCTCCATTAAATCTGACGGTATATAAAGCCTGCCTCTGTGTCAAACCAACAGGATATATTCTATAAATTTTAAAGTCGTCACCTCCTCTCAAGACTTCAGGTCTTTCTTGCTTCCAAATGGGCACATGTTTCTGAGACTTAAACTTTGTGAGCACCAGAGATTCAAAGGCCTCAAGAGTCAGATTGCCCGACCTGCCAAGCAAAATCAGATATAAGAATTCTCAGGGACATCCGAATCATGCAAGAAGATGAAAATACTTTCATATGGTCAGGTTCTAAGAAAACAGAGTTACCTTATTAAAATGGATTCCATCTCAAATCTCCCTCTTTCTCTCACATATAAGTGATACACGACTCCTGAGCCTCTGGTGCACTTACAAGGTCGCCTTTTGAACTCTAGGCTGCTTTCTTCTTTCTCTCGAATTTTAGTTGCCAAGTGAATGCAAAGACGGCATGATGAATGTACTGCTGCCATGTCCACAAGGGCCTTGAAAGAATCAGATGGGCCCTCATACTTCCATCTAATTATCAGATATCTCAAGATGTTAGCATCTTCATAAAGAAACAAACTTTGAAAAGAGCTAGATGACAACATATCCCCAAAAAAGAAGAAACAAAGAAAATAACGAATCACAATAATGGCCCTCATTCTTCTCTTTAACATAAACCAAAGGATTTGAAAGATGATATTTTTAATTAGATAGGAACAACAATACCTTAGTGACTGATTAAATGCTTCAGGATTGTCTGCAAGTTCTTTCATGGTCTTGGCAACTGACTCAACATCACTTAGCTCCTTGATGTATAAAATTGAACCACGACCAGGAGAGAAATCTTCAATATTTGGAGGACCAACAACTACAGGTATAGTTCCTGAAGGAATATCATCATCCACTATCAGCATCTTTTGCCAAACATAAGCATAAAGATCAGAACTACTCTTTAGGCCTCTGAAATACATTTTCTTTCCCTTGTGTAGTAAATTGTCCTCGTGTTAAATATAATAAACAGGAACTATGAAATCTTATAGATTGTATAGGCTAAACATTGCAAATTCAAAGATGAAAGCCCATACTAATATTAATCCATCCATACTGAAATCTCATGTTTGCTTACAAGTGTCACCAAGACTTTTCCCATGAGATGTAGGTGACATTTCTCTGAGATTTCTATTATTTTGGGCTCCTAACTTCTGTTCTTTTCTGTTTTTTTTTTTCTTTTTTTTCCCCTCTTCCTTCCCCAGCAAAGATTTCCCAACTCTAGGTTAGCAAGTACAAAATCATCATGACAGAGAGAGTAGTTTCATACCAGCAACTAGAGATTGGAAGTACTTCTCAGTAACATAATCCTCCTCGTTGGAATTCTCAAACGCCAAACTGAACTTATAGCGCTTCAGAGTTTGCACTTTGTCCACTGCAATTTTTTTTAAAGGAAAAAAAATTAACTATAGCACAGAAATGCTAAGGAGAATAAGATATAATACTAAAAGGCCAAATAAAATCCATCATCAAACTAAAGTATCCAAGCCATGTCTACATACACACCATGCATGCAAGAATATTGCAATCCTTCAAGCCAAGCATATTTCCCTCCTCACAGTCTATCACTCTATTGTTGAAAGGTACACAAATAGCTAAAAGACTGAGCCAATTGAGTTCTCTTCACATCTTCACAGAGTCAACTACATGCATAGATCATAAAGCAACAAGATTCATCACCATTTTGTAGTGACTACAAAATGTCATCTTGTAGCAAAAGATTGTGACATGCATCTCCTTTTGCTCTTTCAATGGATTTCAATCAAGATCCTTAATTATTTGACCAATAAAAGGAAAACCAAGTTAAAATATAACTGCAATGAAAATTAGAGCTACCACACATAATCAGAAGGGAAAAAAATATTAATCAAGGTATGATTTCCCAGCACATGCAACTGGTTCAATGGATATCCCTCAATAGTCTTGCCACCTTATAGCAAGATTGACTGATATATAAGATAATTATCCATGAGATGAAGAACCTTGCCCTGGAAAGCCACATTTCCAAGTTCCCATGTCCTTAAAGCCAGGGAAAACAGCTTAAATGAAACAAACGACCAGGATACAAAAATAAATAAATAAACATTATTTATGCCTGTTAATCTATGTCAATCCAATTCTAATCAGTATTATCTACATAGCCAACACAGACCACCAAAGCATAAGTGTCTCAACAATCCAACCATTGTTTGTTGCAAACCTACAGAATACCCCCAAGCAAGCAATGCAGTCAGAAATGCTGATTCTAATGATGTAGCATATTTGAAATGTATGCACCTTTTCCATCACGGTTTCTGTGGCAACCACCATAAGAATCTATCTTGATGTTAGCCTTTTCAAGTGCTTCAAGAGCCTGTAAGCGGAAGTTGCGAGCACCACAGTTGGAAATAAATGCAGCTGCAAGGGCTTTCTCAGTCTTAGGCTGCATAGGTGCCATGATGTCGTACTCGGCCCAAGAAAAATATCCAACAGGAACATCCGATGAGAGACTA
The DNA here is from genome assembly GCA_024704745.1 of Rosa lucieae. Lineage (NCBI taxonomy): Eukaryota > Viridiplantae > Streptophyta > Magnoliopsida > Rosales > Rosaceae > Rosa > Rosa lucieae. Next base: position 13,027,156 of record CM045497.1, on the reverse strand, counting down.
GTTGTCATAATGATATTATAACCCTTCCTATTTACACGACAAAAATTGCAATAGTTAATTATACCAAAAGGTTTCTAACAGGAATGAAGTTCTCATTCTGAGAGGATCCACCACTATTCCCCCACCGCCAGAAGGAAGACTAGCACAAAAGGTGGAAGGACAATCAGCCATGTAATTGACAAATGGTTTCGTGGGTAATTCTAAATCACTTTATGATATATAGTATGGCCCACCAACAAGCTTGAGCTTATAGTTAATACACACAATTCCACGTAAGTAGTGTGTCTATGCAACACAAACTGCACAGAACATAGTACATACTCTTTCTGTAGAAGCAAAGTTGTATAGACAATGCAGCACATGACCATCTTGTAGGTTATGCTCAAAACTTTATGAACTAAAACAGCTGAACACCACTAAATGAAGTGAGGAATATACTAATTGTCTCCCTGCTAATTTATTTTCCCTCCAACTTGATGAAGAATTTAAACTCATGTAAACATATTCTAAAACTAATGAAAGTAATTTGGAGACAGCATGGAAAAGAAATTTGTTATAATTTATGAACACCTAGACAATTTATTGGCTATTCGACCGAAAATTCTTCAGTACACGGAGGGTGGACGTGCACGGCGTACGTAGTGAAATCTGGGTCGTCGAATGCGTTGACTCGACAATCAAAACATGTGCAAAACATGTGGACCCACGTAGTGTGACCAATCAGAGTTGCTGCACATGGGCAGTGTATGTACACGGCCGTGTACTGAAGAGTCTCCGCTATTCGACAGACACAATGGATGAAATCATTTGTTTTGAGCTTTTCAAATTTTATGGGTACATTTTGCGAGAAACCAAACCTAAAACAATCTTAAAAACAGTTAAACAAGATTTGCTATGAAACTGCAATTCCTGTTACATAGGGATAACAAGTTTATTTGAAAAAGAGAAAAGAAAAAGAAGTCTTCTTAAAATTCAACAAAACCATACTACATTGTGCTTACCCACCGTCTTGCATTATTAATATTGTTCTCTGCATAGTATTGAGCTGATTCCATGGATCGGAGAACACTGGCTGTCCCATCTTGATTAGCTAAACCAAAAGAAGCATCAGGTTTTCTGGCGGAATTGCCTCCGAACTGGCATCCGACCGAACAAGATTTCCAGTCCTGTGCGGAAGTGAGCAAAAAGCAATTAAAAACAAAGGCAAGACCTGAAAACATTGAATCAGCTATATCCTAAGATTCCATTATAAAGTCCCCAAAAAAAAAACTAATGTTTCCTAAATTATACCAAAACAGAGAGAGAGAGAGAGAGAGAGAGAGAGAGAGAGGTCATTTCAAACACCACACAGTACATGGTCTGCTTTTAAGGAAGTCTTTGTGACCCAAAAGGAGAATAGAATTATCAACTTCAGCCACAAAATACCTTATTGTTATGATACTGTCACACTTTGTCAACAGCTGTCCGTTGCACAAAGTTCCCATTCTCTCAAGCCACTCACATATCCAAATCTTTCTTGTTCATTTACTCAACAATGTTTATAATATGACCTTCAACCCAAGAACTAAAATGGCCTAGGTCCCATCATAGCTACACCACACTCTACCAAGATAAAAACTAGGCAATACTAACACAATGCAATCAAAACACATATCATCCTCCTCATCCTGCTCTTAGTCAAGGATCAATACCTTAACAAATCTAGGCAAGAGTACCATAATGTCAAGAAAGCAAATACCAAACTTCATATCCAGCTTTCATCACACTACTCCCCATTCCAAACTCATCACAAAACAATAACTTGCAAACAACATGATCATAAAGACACCATTTAATCAATCCGAAAACTCAGAACAATAACAACACAATACACATAGCATTTCGAAACATTTCAAACTAGTTATAGAATCACACACCTTCTCATCCCCAGTAACCAAAACAGGCTCCTTCCCAAAATCTCTGGAATACTCCACGGCATCCTCTCTCTCCAACCATTCCTCACAACTCAGCAGGCCCAAATCATCATTGCCCGCCAGGCCCAAATCATCACGACCCACCATCGAACTCGGCGCGAACAACTCCGTCCAAGAATCCACCAAAGCAGCTTTATTGGCCAAATCAAGCTTACCCAAGAAGGAGATCTCCGCAATGACCACAAGGGCCACGACGAAAGGCATAAGATTGGACCATCTTCGCTTGTTCGCCGGCGAAGCCCCGGCGGCGGAGACCGGCAAGGCTTCGTGGGTCGTCGCTGTTCTCGAGCCTCTGTGAAAAGAAAACACACCCATCAATCAAAAACGGCTCCCTCTCTCGTGGGTCTGGGTTTTTTGCGAGAAAGAGAGGAAGGAAAGGTCAAGAATGGGGGTTTTAGCAGAGAAGCATTATGGGGTTTTCAGAAAGAAGGAAATGGGTTTTGATTTTTCTTTAGTTTCAAGTCAACTGGGCGGAAGAGTCCGGAGAATTCAATTGCGTTTTTTTTGTGTTGTTTTGCAGGAGAAGCAAGGTTTGTGGGGTTTGGACAAAGATGGGAAGTTAGAAACATTGAAGGGAGAGTAGGGTCAAACGATACTCCGTGGCTAAAACGCTCCAAGGTTGACAATTTGGTTCGCATTTTGGGTTGCTCTTTGAAACCTCTAGTTGAGTTTTTTTCTTTGAAATAGTTAAGTTGCTATTTTTATATCTAATCTTTTTTTTTTGTGACTTGCATGCATTTTCTCTTTGTTTTTATGTAATATTTTACTTCAACGATAACTGAGGACCGACCGTAATAGTTACTAAAAAAATCTTCATCGAAATAGATAAAGTTTTTTATTGAGTAACTTCTAAAAGCGGTAAGTGTGTACATGTCATATGTGTATTTTAGAGACAGTCAATCCTGACTGTTTAGAGACCTGGAGCGAACAACTAATGTATTTGATTAGCTCCAAGGCTATTCATGAAATAATTTTTTTTTGAATAATTGAACCCAAAACAAGTGTTTAAACTTTCACATTAATAATTCAATAAACGAATTTACAATTTTTTTTAGAGCAAATTCATTTATTGAAAAGAAAAAAAAAAGGGAGGCCAAATTGAATTTATAGCGCTTCAGAGTTTGAACTTTGTCCACTACAGTTTTTATGTGGTGGAAAGAAACGTACCATCTCTCTAAATTGTTAGAGCATCTCTAATAATAAAAGTTATTTTCTTTAACTAAATTGTCTAAAAATTAAATATAGCTAGCAAATTTTTAACTTTTGCTCCAGCAATATTAACTATTTTTACATTAAACTAGAAAATATTGAACGTGAGAGTGTTTAAGTTTTTGTTATTATTTTCTCTCTCACAAATTGGTAGAACCGTTGATAAAAGAAAGAGATGCTGTATATGAATCACTCACATATTCTTCGGAATTATATGTATCCGCGGGATTAATTTGGAAAAACAGTAGGGATATGCAAGAACAAACAATTTTTATTGGAAATATTCCTCTAATGAATTCCCTGGGAACTTCTATAGTAAACGGAATATACAGAATTGTGATCAATCAAATATTGCAAAGCCCCGGTATCTATACAAAATTTTTAGCAACTTGTTGTCTTCTCTTTATCATTCGTCAAGGTTGGAGGTTATCATTCGTCATGGTTGGAGGTTTCTTAGTTAGTTCATTGTATATTTGAACAGGATCTTTTGAACAAGTTTAGCAAATTCTCTAGCTTGCCTCCCTAGTTATTTTGGATAGCATGTTCAGTTTTTTTTTTTATTTGTTTTTTTTATCATTTTTAGCAGCTGCACCAAACACTAAATATTCTTAACTTTTAATTATCTCGCTCTAAAATATAAAGAGCGAGATGAGGTGCATAAAAAAGATGCAACATTTTACCATTAAAAAGACTCATTTCTAAAAGAAAAAATAGGAGTGCGAGGGTTTGGATTTTTTAGCATCTTATTGTCTTCTCTTCATCGTTCGTCATGGTTGATGAGGTTTTTGCAGGGTTGATGACTTCTCTTGCTATTTCTAAGCTGAGAAGAGTTATATTCGTGGATGGTGGCAGCGCGACTGTTTTAAACAATCAATATGTTGTCAACCGCTAGTTGCGACGAAGGAAAAAGGTTGAACCCAAAGCTCTTATGGGTACTCTCTCATCTATTTGAAACCTGAAAAATAGACTCTCAATCAGGAACAAGGTGAAATCTTGGTTTTCAAGTTCTATATGTTCAAAGAGCATGATTTGTGTCAACCAAATAGCCACCCTCAAGTATAAGAGGTACAAATAATAGTATATGGATTTAAGAAAGGTTGTCGAACCCACGAGAATTGGATTCCTTTCACTAGCTAGGGTGTGAACATAAGGAGAGCTAGAATATGCAAATGTACAATCACAAACCTAGAATCATAAGGAAATTAATCTAGGCTCATGGTGAGTATGTGCAAGATAGAGAAGTGATTTGATTTTTATTTTTATTTTTGAATATAGTTCTGAATTGAAAACAACTAGATGTTCAAATGAAAACTAAATTACTCTAAACTAAACTAGTGATATAATGAAGGAAAGTTTGGATTTGGATTGTCTATCACTAACATCCCTTGCCAGTATTGATGCATTTTAATATGAATGATGCTAAATTAATTAACCAATTTCTCTCCTTGCATCCCTCTTGGGCTCTCGGATATGACAAGGGACATGCTCCTTTTGTGATATCAAGCAACCTCTCTCGGGTGTAGTACGTAACTACTTAAGTTATGCATTTCAATCCGGTTAGGTATCTAATGCATTACCCTAAGTGCATAAAGCTTGGAGATGAAGAAATTTTGCAAACCAACCATGCTTATCTCTAAGTGATTGTAGTTCACAACCCATACATGCACACCTAGTGTGCTTTCATGCTTTAACATTCAAATGTTACCATGCTCTAAACATTATAACATGACATGGAAAATACTCATACTCAAAGTGGTAAAGTCTAAGCATATGCCTTCAACTCTTAAACTAGCATGTAGGAATGTTAATCGAAGTTGTATCAAAACATATCATAGCACACAAGATTGGCAAGGGCTTTCAACCCTAGCTCTAACAAAAAGTAACTACTCACTCATGTCATACAAATTAGCATTAAATCTATAGTAGACATCAAGGTAAATTAAATAGTTAAAGAAAAGAATGAACTAGTTGAAACCTGACAAATTGATGGCTAGCTCCTCCTTGTCCTCCTTGATTGCCCTTAGATCCTCCTTGATGGTGGAATCAATAGATTATGAACTTGTTGACGGTGATAATGAAGGAATTGTGATGAATATATTATGCTCCTTTGGTAATTTTGAGTGATAGTGATGGAATTTATGGTGGTGGAAAATGGTAGTTGTGGCGGTGATGATGGAGAAGATGGAGTAGTAAGGGGAGTATGGGTTTGGATTTTGGGAGGTGGAGATGGAAAGAGAAAAGAGATGTAATGGATGGTATGGGTGGTTTTCTTGCTTGTAGGGAGATAAAATGCTTAAATAAATGGAGAGAGAGGTGTAAAATCATCATTAGAAGCAAAAGGGAGCAGTTATAGTCTTGTAAGAAGTATGGAGGTGGAGTATGAAAGTGGTAATAGATCCCAAAACAAAGGGAAAATGGTATGAGAGTGATGGTGCATGTAGGTTAAAGTAGGTAATGATGAGTGAGAGATGGTGATTAAACCTAAACATGATAGATTTTGAAGTGAAGATGATGGTGGACTTTTGGGTAATAGGGAGTAGAGATGGTATGGGAAAAATGGAAGAAAGGTATGGTTCAATTGGAACAAAAAAGTTTGAAATTTGGTTAAAATAGAATGATGGTGAATGGATGTAATGTAATTGATGCTATGTTATTCATCCTCATTGCTCCTCCATGAATATGTCTGGAAAATACATGGCACCACTGTGAGTGGTGGTGCTTGAAAAATTTGCCGGAATTTCACTTTTTTTCTCCTCTTGTCAACATTTTCTACAAAACATAAAATTAGATTAGTCAACATTAAATTGGACTTAGTGTAGAAATTAACATGTTTTAGGGCACAAATATATATATATATATATATGAATTATGATCCAACAATTTGACTATGACAGCTTCAGTGACTTCATCCTATGATTTTGTTACTTCTGGTCCTAGCTAACGTCTTTCTTTTTTAGCATGGTTCTACAGCAAGTCATTACTAGCTATGACGTCCTTCAATGGTTTGACTTAGCTGAACCTTATTTGGATCAATTCCATTCAGATTTAAGTTGAAATCCTTGGTCTCTCGCCTTCGCTAGTAACAGATGAACCAGCGAGGTGGTGCATCTGGATAAGGCCAGGATCAGGAGAGGCTTGCATTATAGGGTCTGACTTTGTCATCCTATGCAGGCGTCGGTGAAGCAAGCATTTCCAACGATTGACTTCGAGTTTGCATCGGGAGTTTCAACATCTCCGTTTCAAATATGAACCAGTTGTTGGCTTTTGCTGTGTTTGTGACTTGCTGGAGCACGCCAAGGGATGTTGTATGGGTTCTCCACTACAAAGAAGTTGGACATCAAAGGTTCTAGTTCAAAGCTAACCCTAATTGTAGGAGTTGGGTTTCTAAGGCTGTGGTTTCGGCCGCACATTCTAGTGTTGATGAGGGAGCCAGCCTTGCTTTGTGGGCCAAGCTCATTTTTCTATCCCTTGTTCCCAATCTTTTCTCTGCTTTGTTCATGGTTTCATTGTCGGGCTTTTATGCAAACTGTGCAAATGTTGGGGGTACAGGTGGCCATGATCAGAGCCCCAACACTAGTTACGGGAGGGGTTAAGGCTAAGGAGGGATGGGATAATTACTACTCCTTATACTAAACCATTATAGGCCACCGGGTCAAGCGTGCTAGTGAGTCGACTTTGGTTACCTATGCCAAAAGGACGAAACAAGTCATTCTCTCGCTTTGGCCTCACCAAAAGGGGCATTAGCGGTGCCTCATGCTAAGAAACGTAAGCTGGGACCTGGGACGTCTTTGAGGAAGCAAGAATAAAGCTAAGACGGAGAAGGCCGGTTTGAAGCCCCCTCAAAAGGTGAAGAAGAAGAAGCTCCATTTAGAGATTGAGTCTTTTGTTCAAGTGGATATTGCTTCTAGGGTAACCTCTTCTGCGTAGGGAGGTCTCATAAGCTTTATGAATGTATAGGGTTCAAACTTGACCAGCCTCAGTTTGTTTCCTAGTAGTTTCATGGTACTTAGTTACTTAAATTACATTGTTGTTCAAGACATCTTTACTCAAGTTATCTAGGATATTTAGCAATAACTCAATTTTAACGTGCCCACTGCAGGTGGGTTACTGTGTTTTGTACACCTCTTTCTATCTTGTTAGTGGATGGACACCCCCTTGATTTCAAAGAAAAAAACAAGAAAAGATAGAAAATATGATTTAAATAAACCTACCAAATGCCCCCCTACAATTACCTTTTAATAGTCTTTGAGCAAAACAAAGAAAATTAAACTAAAAACTCAAAAAAAAAAAAAATCGAAAAACATCATGACCTAAATATCCAACCTCAATTTCCGAGAACATTACCATACTTATGGCACCAATCAAACAAGCTGTTCTTAAACTTCATGCAAAAGCTAATTAATCCTCACCAAACTTATGCTCAAAGTGTAGGTGTAAAATTGCCAAGTGATCGATAAGGCAAAAAATCTAGATCTCAATCAACATCTTTCAAAGAATGTGAGCTCTGGTGTTCCGAGATGCCTCAATGTGTGCGGCAAAACCTCTATCTATAGTTGCATGATGCACATCAATTCCAAGAAGAAAAAGGGAACTCAAATCCAAATAAGATTAGGTCTCCTTTTAGATTAAGATTTTCTAATTGGCTCTTGACTCGACCCTTCCTAACCATTCTTTCCACGCAAATATGCAGAAATATTCAAGTTTAGGCTTCTTGGTGCTATTGGGACCTCCAAACAAGGATTTGCATCAAAATCAAATACTAAAATAGTCATAACATTCTCTAGAAAAATAATATTAATGAACAGTAAAAAGCTATGAAAGTTAGACTTACTAAGAGTTTTCTCAAAATATAATGAAATCATTAGTACTCAAAAAATAAAATAAAAATGGAATTCCCCCATCATTTTTTTTTTTTTGAAAGTAAAGAGTTCCTACCAATTGTATGACTCTAATTTATAGAATAAGAATAGTACAAATAAATCTGACTACTTTGTTTAGACATTGATAGTGTAGACTAGTCTATGCTAATGTTAGCCATATAGTCATCCTCAAGTATAAGGGCCGAGTTATAGTGTAGGGGACTATGAGTAGGGGATATCATATCTAAGGGATTGGAAAACTCACTCTAGCTAGGGAAAACCTAAAGAATGCTAGATTAAAATGCAAATGTACAAATCTCAAACAAGGGCTCACAAGTAAACTAAAATTCATGGTAAATATATGCAAGATGGTGTAGTGCGTTGATTTTGGTTTTGGAGATGGTTTCAACTCAAATTAACACAAAATAAAAACTTGAAATGTAAACTAGGCTATGCAAAACTAGATGTGATAGAACGGATGGAAGTTAGAGCTTTAGGTTGTTCACCATAGCCTCCCTTGCATGCATTGATGTTCAAACTATAAGTAAAGCAATCCCAAGTATCAAATTACCCTCTTAGCATCCGGATAAGACTACGAATGCCTAAACTCCTTTGATTTTATCAATTTTCACTGGATAAGTGCGAAACTAACTACCCAAGAATAAGTTAAAGGACTAAATTCTGCTTACTGCCCTGTACTTTCAAGGGTTTATCAGTTCAGTCCCTGCACTTCTAATTTAATCAGAAAAGTCCTTGCACTCTCCAATTTCATCAAATCAATCCAATCCATCACCACTCCATCAATTTTAGGGGGAAAATTTCCAAACTACCCATCTGCATTCACAACATTGACACGTTAGCGGGCTGTCCAACGATGGGTAGTTTGGGAATTTTTCTTGTGAGAAGGTCTCACGTCAGCATTTTAACAGCGGAAATTGACGGAATAGTGACAGATTGGATCGATTTGATGAAATTAGATAGTGCAAGGACTTTTCTGATTAAATTAGAAGTGCAGGGACTGAACTGATGAACCCTTGAAAGTACAAGATAGTAAGCAGAATTTAATCCTAAGTTATATTACCGGATAAGTATCAATTCCTTGCTCCTAGATGCATAAAGGTTTGAGTTTAAATAATCAAGCAAGCAAACCAATTCTAGGTCTAGGTGATTTTAACTCACTACCCTCACATACACACCTAGTGACCTAGTGTGCTATCATGCTTTTAATGTTCAAAGCTAGCTAGTCTCTAAACATTGTTCATGTAATGATAAATGCAAAGTATTAAAATTAGCTAGATTCAAATACAAGCATTCACTTCTTGATTTAGCATGTAAAGATGATTATGAAAATTGCATCAAATAAAATTCAAACATCAATTCATTACAAGTTTGGCTAGGGCTTTCAACCCTAGCCCCAACAATTGACTACTCACACATATCTACATAAACTAGCATCAACATAATGGAAAACATTAAGCTATCAAAGAATATAGGTTAGAAATGACTAAGGATGATGAAATGGTTGATCATGAAAACTTTGTCATGGAGATGATGTGGTGGCTCCTCTTGTGTTCTAGCTTTTTCCTTGAACTGATTCTTCAAGACTTGAGATGATGATGATGCTTGGTATATGTAAGAAGTTATAGGTAGGGATGTAGTTGGAAAATGGAGTGGTAGAGATGGAGGTTTTGTAGAGGAGATGGTAGTGAGTTGTGTACAGAAAATAGAGAGAAAAAGATGTAATGGCTAAGTGTGGAGTGATGTCTCTTTCTTGGGAAGAATGAGTGCTTAAATAGATGGAAAGGGATGTGAAAATGGTGTTGAGAAGTCAAGATAGCAGCTAGGTTTTGAATTAAGCAAAGAGGTGGAGTATGAGAGTAGTAATAGATCCCAAAAATAAGGGAAAAGAGTATGGAAGTGATGGTGTAGGTTAGAGTAGGAAATGATGAGTGAGAGATTGTGATTAAGCCTAAAATATGATAGATATTAAAATGATGATGATGGTGGACTTTTGGGTAATAGGGAGTGTATGGTTGAATTGAAACCAAAAAGTTTGGAATTTGATTAAGATAAAATGATGGTGAATTGATGTAATGGGATAGAAGCTATGATACTCATCCTCCTTGCTCTTCCATGAATATGGCCGGAAAATACATGACAACACCGTGAGAGGCGGTGCACCGCCACTTGTGCCACCAAAAGTGGTGGTGCATGAAAAATTCGCCGGAATTTCACTTTTTTTCTCCTCTTGTCAAGATTTTCTACAAAACATGGAATTGGATTAGTCAACATTAAATTGGACTTTAGAACAAGTATTTCCATGTTTTAGGGCACAAATAGGTATACAAATTATGATCCACCAGCTAACAAAACACCTCGCCTCGTAGGCACTATGTTTTACCTAACCCTTAACTCCAAGCACACAATTTTGGTACGTCAGAATAAGGTACTTCTACAAAGGCTCATAGAGACACTTAAACTAGCATAACCATTATTTTAAATTAAGAAAATCTAAGCAGTCCTCCTTCCCTTTTTCAAGGGTAGAGGTGCCAACATCAACAGGACCAGTAAACACAAGCAATTCGTTACCAACTTCTCCGTCCTCTTTAACACCTTGACTTTCTTCATAGGTGAAGTGTTCACAATCTTGACCTCAATCTTGGTTTTGTTCTTTGCACCCTTTGGCCTACCACGCTTCTTTGGAGATGAAAGCACCTTCTTCAGTTTCGATAGCCCCATTGACACTGCATCAAGACTTGTCCTCCCACAGCTAGGCTCAACCGGGGATTTTTAGTGACACCCCATCTACCTCATCCCGCTTCCAGTGCCTAGTATTCTCAGCCACCATAACTTGCTCCGACTCTACTTGCTGCACAATCTCCTTACTGCCAGAATTCGATGACTATCCCTGATCCAGTTCGCTTTACTCAGTCACCAGTCACCACTTGCACTTCTCCAACCTCTATCCCAGCACCAGCACGGTCTGGGCTTGAGTTTTTACAGCCAACAGCACTACGATCCAACACAAACCAAATGTGGATATCTCTACAAGTTCGGACATGTGTCACCGACGTTCCAGCAAACCTAGCTAGGCTAGGAGTTTCCCCAGTTTGCACTTGAGCCCCAAAAACCAACGATGGCCTCAGCATTGGTGCAGCATCCACCTTGGCTAACATACACTCCAGATTCCAGCGGGCTGGCGGTGTTGTGCTATTCAGAATGTCCAACAGCGATGGTCCCACGTAAGGGAGTCCAACATGAGTTAGTAGCCCACACTCCGGGCATCTGCCATATAATTTTTTAAAGAAGAAGTCCAGGTCAGTCAACCACCACCCCATCTTCTACTGTAAAACTCTAGTACAACACTACCAGTTGAAGCAGGTCAATCTCAACCCTAATCCGGATTCTTCCGACATCAAATCAAGTCGTATCCTTATGTAGATATCGACCCAAAGCACATCCCAATCTTTAAAGGCATTGATCAGAATGAAACGCTGGAGGAAGGCCGTAGACTTTAATCCAAAAAGTAAGTGACGAGAGTGAGACAGCCATAAGATCCCCCACACCGTCATAAGTTGCTAACATAACCGAGGCCCTATCGAAACCTCATGGCCCTTCTCGAAGTATACGGTTGCGATCAGAGGGGTCAGTCAAGGTGAAAAAGCAATGATCCCCGTGCGCCTGTGCCATATACCGGCCATTAAGTTGCCATGCACAGCAGAACATGACCATGAACGAGCACTTGTTAACAGTGTTCTATAAAACTGTCTGGGCGCCCACCGAGGCACTGGGAGTGGTCGCGTGGAGTAACATCCCTGATTTTAGGCTAGGCGACAAAGGAAATCGGGTTGGATCTCGGCGAGCGCCTAGGCGGGATAGGCGGGCATTAGGAGGCGTGGGAGTTAGGCTGGGCGCTAGGTGGCTTACACTTCTACTTCTCAAGACAGAAATTCCTGGAATTCAGTTATTGTAAACCGAAGCGGTAGCTCTGTCAAAACTCTCCGAGCCTTTCCGTCAATGCGAAAGCTCTCTATGAGACCCTGATCCTCTTTTTCTTGTGCCATCAAATCAGGCTTGACTCTGTTGAATCTTTACTCCGACATGCAAGCTCACCAGCAGTCCTTGACAGATTTAGGAAATTGGAGTTGGAGATTAGGTTGATGAAGGGATCGCGTCAAGGAGAAATGGAGAATCAATTATGAGTGGATTACTAGATTTCAGCCAATTCACAAACATGATTGAGATTTGCAATTTGCCGAATTGAAAGTTAAGGACTTAGGGTTCTTAATGGAAAATTGGGGATTTTATGAGTTTGGCGCAGATGAGATAGAGGACGTCTTTGACACATTTGTTGGGTTTTAACAGATTATAGGATAGTATGTGATCAAGTCTATAATAGCACTTATAGACTTGCATAGAGTCCCAATAAATAGGTGACATCTATTATATTTTTTTTTTTCTAATTAATAATAAAAATGATTATTAAGTTCATATACATTATTATTTATCTATTTTATGTCATAAAAATAATTAAAAAAATATATAAAATAAAAACCACCTAATCCCCGCCTAGGCCCTAGGCGCTAGTTCTCAAGTCACCGCCTGACTAACGCCTAACGTTTTTTAGAACCTTACTAGTTAAACGCTCGGGTCGTCAGCAACTTTCCAAACAAATACCGCAGACCCTTCCCTTTTGGTCGTCGGAGGTGTGGTTTCCGGCAGCGACACTGCAAGGCAGACAGCCAACTCATCCACAGCATCCTTAGCAAAGCAGTCTAGGGTTTCGCAGAAACTAGAGTTTTCCTCTCTCACTCTATGCTTGCAGTGCGTGGCTAGGGTGTTAATTTGTTTCTCCTACTGTTATTTTGCAACTTACTCTCCACCTGACATGTTTTATTCAAACAATATTTTTGAATTCCCCCTATCATGAATATGAATGAATAAATAAATCAAATAATAACATATCGTTACACCCCCAGATCTCTCACAGATTACTGCAAAAATTTGAGGAAGATGTGGAACAGAACAAGATTGGCATCCCATGACATCCACACAATTCCAAACCACCAAAAAATTGCACCTACATATGTTCTACAAATTATAAAAACAGTACCTCCTACTTGAAACGCATAAACTAAAACAAAACTGGGAAGCGATGGCAAATGACAAAGAAACCTATCTTAAAAGCTACTACTATTTATCAACTAAATCTACTCCATATATCCGATCCACCATCATAGATCATTTGCACAATAGATACATATCTCTTCCATATAGTCTTCCGATAGCATTACGGCACATAGCAGAGAATGGAAAGAATAAGACTCTCCAATTTCTTTCTATCAGTATCTACCTGTTAAACTTCAGTACTGAGTTGCAATTCAGCTGCCCGCTAAGAATCAGTGCAGATAGATTTTGGACAGATGAAGCACTCACGGTGCTCTAATAGCAACTGATGATGCCCTTGTTCTTCTCTTCCGGAGGGAGTATTATGGACCATTGAAAGCTCCTTTGTATCAAAATTTCCCAATGGCACAAGCTGGAAAAAAGAACATACCAGAGAATTAACAAAAATGATTACCCCAACAACCAAGACTGAAAAATAATCACGTTATCTGAACTATGTGTGATAAGTGAGGCAATGAAATTATTCTTTTGGTGGTAATCATGGACATTACTTGATCATTGCTGGAAGAGTTGGGTGAAGCCCTTTTAAGCCTTTTTGGTATGAATTCACAGTTTAGCTTCCCTCTGTTGTCCTCAACCACAAAGTTCTGACCCAAAACTTCTGTGAAGAGACAAAGATTAAAAATAAAAATAAAATTAAAAGAACAAAATACAAGTATAAAATAAAGCACACGATGGTGTAATTGTCAACAAGCTGTGCACCAAATTAAACAATATGCCGCTTAACAGTATCTCAGTCACAACCACCAAACAGGGTTTGATAAGTTTTTAAGAAAAAAAAAATTCCATTGGAGAACAAACAATTAAAGGCCGCATGTTTTCATATCTGTTAAATAATGTGAGACCATAGGTGCCTAGGCAAAAGTGAATAAAAGAAGGGGGAAAAAACAAAATTAAGAACTATAATCTTATTCCCTAAAAAAAAAAAAGTATAATCTTATTGAATCAAAAGAAAAATTACACACAACTAGACAAGAAATCTACTGAGAAGAACTCCTATAAACACCAACAAAAACACTAGGCAGTGGAGAAAACCAACTTAAAAGCAAAAGCATTAACCAACTGCTGCAAATCAATATTAAGTGAATAGCAAAAATGAGATATTTCTAAAACATAGAGAGCATATCCCATAAGGATGCCCAAAAGCGAACTCATTCGCCTTTACATTGTCAAAAGTTCTATTGTTCCTCTCCATCTAGATGTTTATAGTATACCACATCTCCCCAGAACTAACCCCTTCGTTCTTCCTTGAAACTAAACTTTCACATGATAACTTGAACAAATGTAAAATCAGTTATTAATTTATTAAAAGCTACCATTTTTGAGAAAAACCAAAACCATACAGAGAAAGTGATGGAACTATATATATCTATATGTATGTAACCATGGCCTCACCTAAAGGCACTTACCAATTACCAGACACTTAATAATTCTAGGGAGAGTGGAAAGATATATGCTAAGTTCCCCAATAAGTACGGTAGGTGGGTTTAAGTTGAAATGGAGCAAGTCCAGGGCATTTCTATCCATGATACTTTATCCAAATAAACCCCCTACTTTTGTGTATGTACATAGGCTGAGGGGTTTGCATGTTGCATGAAGAAATTTACAAAACATGGAAGCAAATGTGGAAGAAATGATCTCAAGTATAAGAAAATGAAGGGACAAACTTGCACGGACAAGGGAAGTTAGTCAGAGACTGAGAGTTACCTGCAGCACTGCCAACTGAATCCTGATGACATGCAGGGTTCTGCTCTGAAGTTCTTGCGATTACACCTGAGTGTTCTGAGGTCGGTTTCCTTCTTAGGTGGGTCCCTTTATAACAAGACACTATATGATCCATCCGGGGCCTTTCCATAGTAACGTTAGAATCAGCGGTGCTTTCCAGCAGAGTTTCATTCCTTGGAGAGATGATCTTCTGAGAACGCCTATCTCGAACAACAATGAACTGCAAACAATTCAAGAAGATAAGAATACAGGAAGAAGGGAAATAAATAAGATTACCAACAAACCAACATGCTTACAAAGAAAATAGATATATACCAGATTTGACTCCCTGACCTGGTCAGAAGAATTATAAGTCTTGAAAGGCAACTCTTCTGATGGATGTATCCCCTGAACATACTTTTGTGGATGGCAGTCCCGCAAATGCCTGGAATGGTACAATTTATTTACAAATGATGTTTCTAAGGAATTTATATACGAACTGTGCTTCTCATTTGTCCACTCTGTGGCTGTGCCCTGAAATGGAATATCACAATCAAGTAAAAAAAAGGAAGAATGGAGCTTAATTCAGATCGCAAGGAATATTTCAACAGTTAAAGTAAAAGAAAATCATAAAAGAAACTTTTCCAAGATTTTTTTTTTTAATTAGAAAATTTGCAATCAAGTTCATAATAGTCAATTGTAGAAGGTGCCGACCACACCTTTACTTTTTCATATTATTCACAGGCAAGCAGATGGAAGAGCTGTTTTGGCTCAAGCAAATAGCAAAAAAAATGCTAGGCTTGTGGCTTATAAGGTATAGACTAGAACCTGCAGTCAGGAACTGTAAAACATAAATTACTGAAAGAGAAAAACTATTAATAATAATGATCTCAGTAGAGAGTGAGGGAGATACTTGGACGTCTATATGAAGCTAAATTCCTAAATTACAGTGCGTGCATGAATCAGGAACTAAGACGTAAGTCATGAAAAAGTTCAAGCATTGGGGACAAGCGACCTCCAGCAAATCCCAACTAAAAGATTGTTTGCCTCCACTGGTTGGAAAAATCAAGGAAATAGCCTGGTGCCCAAAAGTAAGACCCTCAGATAATATCCATGAAGCAATCAACTGAATCAAGCACTGGAGTTAGAGTATCATGAGTAAGTCATCTCCAACACTAGAAACAAACTTGATCATCATATGCTGGAATACCGGAAAAACCTGATCTGATGCACCACTTACTAAAGTACTTTATATAGATCTCTTTTTAGCCGGCACATTGTAATCCATATAACCATTTTCCAAAAACTACTTACTGAGGCAAGAAGAAAAACAGAACCAAAAAAAAAAAAAATGCCTCCATGACGTCAATAAATTTAACTTCTCTCTCTACGTTTTAGTCCTAAATAGGTAGCTAGCTGCCGTGCCGATAAGGAAGGAAAAACATCCATAATTTAGTGCTCATCACAATTCTGGACTCATAATCCCACACGAAATTCAATTTTGAACTCGAATTCCTTTGCATAAAATTGAAAACTCAACAAAAAACCATGTTCACCACTCTCTGAATCCACAGCTTCCAAAAATATCTTCATCAGCATTATTTCTACAAATTCATACACAAATATCACCATTTATTCCTCAATCAACGTTACACAATCAGAGAAATGAGATCTCCTTTTTCAGTGCAGCATTTTCTTCTAAAACACTTATTTAATATTTATAAACAAACAGACCGAAACAAAATTAGATTTGATTCCAAAAAAAAAAGAACACTGACATGCAAATCACAGAGCGCCATCGTAGGATTCAAAGCACAATGGATGAAAAAAAAAATCAGGACGGAAAACTGAAAATCAATAGATTACCGGTGTTGCATGCGCGCAAGTCCGAAGAGCAACGAAGGAGGACGACGCCGAGTTGGAGCCGCCGGTCCGAGTCAACTCGCTCCTGAACTCGGGATCCGAATTCGGCGGAGGAATATGCTCTTCCATTGCGATTTTCGGTTCTCTGATCAGAAAATGCAAAACGGTGCGTTTTGGAAACGCGCTCCTGAGCTTCTGGCTAAGAAGCTCTCTCTCTCTCTCTCTCTCTCTCTCTATCTATTCAGAGAGGTCGTGAAGAATGCGAGGAGGAGGAGAAGAAGAAAGAAGACCCAGAGAGAGGGACTTTTTGTTATTGGGGGCCAATGAAAGGCTCCACATTGGCGACCCTTTTCCACGTGTCAAGCGGTGCCACGTCGGCTCTACGAAATATCTTGATCCGAGGTCGTGCCAGATATTTTCTAAATCCTTTGGAACTTGGAAGGGAAGGGATGGGAGAGTGTCACTCACGCGCGGGGTGTGTTGGGATATTTTGTTTCTTTTTGATTGTCTGCTTGCGTCTGTACAGAGGATAAACATGAGACTGCAGTCGGCGGCAGACACGTAATGCGAGACAGAGAGCTCGAAAGGGAAAGATCTGAGGAATTAACGATAAGTGACGGACGCGTGGTTCCCCATTAGGTCAAATATCAATTTTGCCCGTCCGTTCAGGTAGTAAATGAAGCAGGTTCCGAATTCTGATATTTTCAAAAATCCTGATTTTGTTTTTTGTTTTTTTTGGGTACAGAAAGCCCTGATATTTTTCAATAAAAAAAATAAAATATCCTGATATTTTCAATTCCATGATATTTTTGGAACAGAAATGACAGAAAATCAAAATCAACTGACATTTCGAAAATGTGTCGAGAGTGTCAGGATCGTGACACAGCACCAGTTTGAAGTATCGTCTTTTCTTAAACTCGTTCCGTCGACAACAATAACAAATGTATTTCAGGCATATGTCTAAAAAAAGGCATACTCATGGCCTTTGAGGCAAATTAATGACAAGACACAAGGCAATCAATGGGAAGGAATAAAGTAGGAATGGAAGATTTAGAGGATAAATTCAATTGTTGAAATTTTCACAAGAACAAATACAAGTGTTTGCTTACAAAAGCAATGTTGGAGCTAAAAGTATAGTCTTTCTGGTGCATGGTAATTTCTACCAAATATAAATCAGTGTTACAGTTTCTCTTTCCTTTACAATGAGAACAAGAAAAGCTTTACAATTTGTCATAATTAATCTGAAATTAATAACAGAAGATCAAATACTGAATTGTTATCTCCTGGAAGAAGATGATTCCCGAACCGCACAGGCAACCAATTGCGCCCACTGCTTTAACCTCATCTTCACCACCTCCACATCATCCCCTTCTGAAAACAAACACATAAACAAATCAATGAATCAAAGATGAAAGACCCTTGAGAATTCGGATCAAGAAAAAGAAAAATTCAATCTTGTTAACCAACCTGTTGATACGCTTTTACTGAACTGCTACTTGTTTAAAGCATGGTAAGACTCCAATTTGGGTAAGGTGTGGCAGAGTTTGGGGTCGATTTCTGGTGAATCAAACCCGAATCCCAGCTCAATGCAGGCTTTCAGTTCCTCCAAGTCATCGTCTGAAACGCTTTGGCTGCAGTTGAGACTCTGCGTGCCCCAATTGCTCTGCAAGACCTCCCTAATTGTGGTAAGAATATTTGCTTTCTCATTTTTTTTTTGGTCAATTGCTTTCTGATGAAATGGGCGGCAATACTTATATGTATAGGTGTTGTGATCAAAGATTTATATACTGAAATTTTCCCTCCATGTTCTCTCCCTTTTTTTCCGTTCCCTATTTCTAAACAGGATCAAACACACTACTCTTTATGCTCTTTTTGTCTGTCAGTTACGGAAAAGAAAAAAAAAATCTATCGTCTGAATCAAAAGTTCTCCCTTACTTTTTCTTCAAGACCCCGAGTAATTGTATTTTAATTGAAGGCTAATCCGGGATTGGGTATTTATGTTTAGAGTTTGTGATTCAATTTTGATGCATTTTTTTTTTTTGAATAAGGGGTTTGGAACCCAGCCTAGCTGGGTGGCTCAGCCCCACGCCTGATTCCATTATTTATATTAATAGTCGGCATCGAAGGGGATATAAAACCTGAACTCCTAGCCACAGAATACATATAACACATATTCTCGTAGAGAACGTCCTGAATAATAACAGGTGTCTCATCTAACCATATAGAATCAATCCTACCTACATTAGCAAGGTGAGCTAAATGATTAACGACACCATTTGCTTCCCTGAAAACATGTCAAATATGGACAAGAGTAAAAACGGACAAATATGACTTACAATTGTCCACAAGTCGACTAACCTCCGAAAAGTCTTCATCATTCTTCTGTAGGGCAGTAACTAAAAGGATAGAGTCACTTTCAATTTCAATTTCAATCCAACCTTGGTGAATCCCAAGAAGAAGAGCCGCTCTACATGCCTCAAACTCCATATGCAAAGTGGAGTGAGCATAATCAAACGGCCTTTTTATAGCTTTCATCATTTCGTACAACTACCCCAATACCTCCTCTACCATCAGCATGACTGAATGCACCATCTATATTCAGTTTAAGACGGCCACTAGGAGGACACTCCCACTTCATCAGAGGGCGTTGTGACCTAACAGCCGGCCTATACTTGTGTTTCTTGTAATCTGCCAAATAATTGACCACCCATTTTGCAAGAAAAATAGGACAGAACCGTGCCTCCTTCCACACAACCTTATTTCATTCAAACCATAAAGACCACAAGGCTGTGATGAATAGGTCAATCTGATCAGACCCCCTTTGTTCCAACACTAATAGCACCCAATCTTTGAAATAGAGATTTGTTGTATTAATGACCATGGGCCCCAAAGCCAAATCTTCCCAGAAGCACCTCATGGCTATACAATTATGAAAAACATGTAATGGAGTTTCATATTTAGCCCTACAGAAACGCACCTGAGATCTTGCAAAGGAACTTTGCGCTGGAATAAATTGGTACGAGTTGGAAGAATTTCCTTTAACAACCTCCATCCAAAAACTTTAACCTTCGGTGGAACCTTTGCACTCCAAATGAGACACCAGAATTTCCCAAGAGCACCACCAGTAATGGAAGAAGAAGAAGAAGCCCGCTCCACACTTGTACTAACCTCTCTATAAACATGCATGATATCCACTGCGGACAGAGTAAACACCTTTTTTTTTTTATCAAAATGCCCAATTAATCTATCTTGTGGACAAGGTAGGCTAAGAGGAATCCAGGCAATCAAATCAACTTTATATTGTGAAAAAAAGTTCCTGGAGTAGAGGTATTTGCCACACACAATCATCCTGATCAATCAAGTCCCCAACCATCAAGTCCTCTAAACCTTCACACGGGGGAGAAAAAGGTTTAAAACTATAGGGAAGAGGAAGCCATCGATCATTCCACACTGAAATAGAGTTTCCACGGCCCACTTGAAAACGCAAACCCTTTTCCAGGACTTGCCTTCCTGCCATAATGCTTCGCCATGTATATGATGCCCCCTTTTCAAGTCTTGCCTCCATAAAGCTAACCTCAAGAAAATACTTGGCTTTGAGAAGCCTAGATAGAAGAGCCTCCGGACGTTGAAGAATCAGCCAACCCTGCTTAGCTAGTAACACTAAGTTAAAATCATGCATGTTACGAAAGCCAAGACCCACATCCTTCTTCAGTATGCAAAGTTTATCCCACGCAATCCAGTGAATCCGCCCTTTTTCCTCCGAGTCACCCCACCAAGATTGAGTCATCAATCTATGCATCTCATCACAAAGATATTGTGGGAGTTCAAAGCAATTCATCACATAAGAGGGGATATATTGAATCACTGCTTTAATCATAACCTCTTTCCCGGCAACACTAAGGCACTTCTCCTTGCAACCCTTTGTTCGTTGTTGAACCTTCTCTGTTAAGTAGCCAAACGCTTCCTCCTTCGAGTAGTTTAGCCCAATTGGAAGCCCCAAATACTTATCATGTTTATCAATTCGTGTAACCCTCAACAGATTAGCAAGAAACTCTTATGATTGCAGTGAAACATTCTTGCTGAAGGAGACACTACTCTTATCCAAATTAATCCGTTGTCCAGACATACGTTCATACTGTTGCAGAACATTACGTATCATCCAGCAATCTTCCAACTCAGCCTTGCAAAAGATAAAAGAATCATCAGCAAATAAAGGGTGGCTTATGCTTGGAGCCCCAGAACAAATCTCCAATCCCCGTATTCTGCCCTGTGTCTCTTCAAATAAAAGCATTCGTGATAGCGACTCCACATAGAAGAGAAATAAGTACGGGGAGATGGAGTCTCCCTGCCGCAAACCACGTTCAGGGATTAAGCAGCCTCTTGGAATATCTTGTAAGAGAAAGGAATAGGATACAGTCTTGACACAACGCATTATCCATTGAACCCAAAGAGGACTTAATCCAAGTCTCAACATGACAACTTCCAGAAAATACCATTCAACCCTGTCATATGCTTTGCTTAGATCAAGTTTAAGAGCACAGTAGCCTTTCTTTCCACTCCGACCATTCTTCATAAAATGAGCAATCTCAAAGGCAATGAGGGAGTTATCAGATATCAAACGTCCTGGAACAAAGGCGCTCTAATATGGTGAGATGATGGAATCCATCAATGGCTTTGATTAGCTAACACCTTGGAACCTAACTTGTATAGGACATTACACAAACTGATAGGGCGTAACTGGCTCATGTACTGCGGCATTTTCACCTTCGAAATTAGCATGACAAAAGTACCATTCACCAATCTTAAATACTCCTCAGAACGAATAAAGCAACGCACTGCCTCCACCACATCATGCCCCACAAGACCCCAAAATTTTTGTAGAAGCAAGGAGAGAAACCATCCGGTCCAGGGGCTTTTGACGGATGCATTTGCTTTAGAGTAGTATAGACATCATCCATCGTAATTTATGTAACCAACTCATTATTCATTGCTTCCGTGATGACCTGAGGAATTGCCTGCAGAAGATCACTAAAATCTGATGGCCTTGAAGACGTAAACAAGGTTTGAAAATAATTGAGAATAATATTCTCCAACTGACTATCCTTTGTGCACCACAGACCAGCCTCATTGTATAGCCTTGACAAGTAATTTTTCCTCCTGCGCTCAGTAGCACGCTGATGGAAGAACCTTGTATTCGCATCACCCTCCTTTATCCAAAAAATCTTGGCACATTGTTGCCAGAATACTAGCTCCTATTGAAGAAGGCCATTCAACTTGGACTCCAACTCAAGCTTATCTGCAATAGGAGGCGTAGTAATTGAGTCATCATAAAACACTACCAATTGAGAACGTAAAGACTCAATATCTTTAGTCAAACTTCCAAACTTGTCAGAACTCCATTATGTAGGGCTACTCTAGTCAACGTGATTTGGTTACAAATCTTTTGGAATGGGTCAGACCCTGTCCCACCAGACCAACTTTGTTGTACCACTTGCCTGCACTCTTCCTTTCTTAACCAGAATTCTTCAAACTTGAATCTGTCTTCCTTCTTCTCTTTCGAAACTTAGCCTGCCTCACTTCCAACAGAATAGGCAGATGATCCGACTCATTTGGATTTAGGTGAACAACTCTAAAAGATGGGAAGAAGTCTAACCAAGATTGAGAGACAACAAAATGGTCCAAACGTATTTTGATTTCATGACCCGACTGAACACCATGCCATGTAAATCTCGGTCCCACAAAGCAAACATCCTTGAGTTGATAGAAATCCAAAGCTTCCCTGAGCCCTTCCATCTACCTTACATTTCTTATTACACCGCCCTGCTTATCAACCACAGAAGTAATTTCATTTAGATCCCCACCTAACACCCAAGGAAGATTGGCATGCAAACTGAGTGTTCTCATCAATGCCCAAGACAAATGTCTGTCTTCCACCTTAGGCTTTCCGTAGAATAGAAACCCATAAACCTCCACCTCTTGGGGTCATCAACAACACCTATCACAACTTCAATATGATTATCTGAGAAAGATTGTACCGCAACCTTAATATCATTGCTCCACATTAAACACAAACCTCCAGTCCTACTCACACCCTTATTATGCTTCTTTTGCACAAACTGACAGTCCACCGCCCAAAAATTCCTCCACCCCACCTGCCGGCACACCTCCTCCATCTCATCAGTGGTACTTCTCATGTCACTTAAGAAGACGATGTTGGGAAGTTTGAGGGATAAGATCCCTTTTAGCCCCTGAACTGTCCAAGGGTTCTCAATCCCTTGACAGTTCTAGCATAATACATTCATCCCTCGTGATGGGTCATTCCCTGGCCCATCACGAGAGGACGATTAGAAGCACATCCAGAGCTCGTCTTGCAGGAAGTAACTACAACACCACCTAGAAACTTACCCACCTTGAAACCCCGTCTAGGAAGTAAACAATCTACTTTCTGTCCTGTATAAACTCCCAAAATTTTGAGATTCACAATTGGAAAATTGAAAAACTAGTGAGAAAGCTGACCTCCACAAGGTCATTGAGGATATCAAATGCCAATGACATGGCCCTTTCGGGGAAAGGGATAGAATCTGCACAGTCCATCAAACCAGCTTAAAAAAGCAATAAAAACAAATAGCAATCCAATCTCAATGACCACAAGCACAGACCAAATTCTCTACCAAAACAAAATCAATAGCAGACCCTGTCCTAGTCCTTCCAAAGCTTCCGAATACCTCTAAGCAACTTATGTAAATGAATAGCAGACCCTTAAAAATTATATGATTAAAGCTTGTTCAAAAAAATAAAATGATTAATAAAGCAAAGACTAGCCATACATGTGCACCTGCAAGCCAAGCTATAATTAAAGCAAAAGAAGATCTTCATCTTTAATGCCAACATCCCTTATCTTTTCCTCCCACAAAAAAACAATCTAATTATTAAAGCAAAGAAATCCTCAGCTTTTTGACTTTTCTGATCCATCAGATGCCAACTTTCCTAATCTCTTCCTCACATAGAAAGGCCACTAATTAATTAAAGCAAAAAAGAAAATCCTCATGTATTATTTAAGAAACAAAAGAACCTCCTATATTGACATCAGTGGCCACATATTTCAGCAGCAAACCTAATTAGAGCACCATTTCTCATGAGTCCATTTAAAATTAAACCATATACAACTCCTTGATAAAGTTTTAGCTATGCAATGAAGGCAATATATGTAGGTTAATTACTTTATCTGAACCAAGCAACTAATTACTTTATTTGAACTAAGCAACTTCTCCAAATAGATTTGCAGTAATCAAATTCAAATCCAAATTGTATTTCAAGTCTGGTCGTACTAAAATCCATAATCCAACATATTAAATCTCAAAAAAATTGTCAAAAATTTCAGGTGTTAAGGCTTAACGGTAAGAACTTAGAAAACACTACAATCAAAACTCATAGTCAATCTAGTAAGAAAGCCCAACTCTTAGAACAACATTCAGAAATAGAAATCCACCACAATAGTCGAATTATCATCCCCAAACTCCAAATTAGAAACCCTAGAGGTTCATTTTGGTCAAAACAGCAATTTTTGGTCCGAAATTGAAATCAATCACCGCAAAATCAAAAGAGTGAAAGAGAAGCTCACTCTGCAAGGTCGCCGAGCTGTGTAAGACGCCGACGAGTCCGGTCATGGTGACTCCTTCCTATAAGGCCTCCAGATCATCTCTATCTGCGGCTTTGTAGAGCTCTGGATCGGCCAAGCCTTATTCATTCCGTATTTGGTACCGCGTCAACGCCATTCTTCTCACACACATAAAAAAAGCCTTAAATCACTACTACAGAAATTGAAACAGACGACGGGCAAAAACTGTCGTCTGATATGGAGGCTGACCGTCGTATTTCGAGGCGCCGTCTGATGAAAGTCGATTGTAGGGAACCATCGTATGAAGGGATCGGCAACATGTCGGTAGCATGCCAGCAACCTGTCGACATCGTTGGCTGTTGTGTGACTGCTCTTCAGACAACGGGCGACTTTAGAAACTGTTGTGTGATTGTGATTCAGATGTCGCTTTATTTTATGGTCGTTGTGTGAGTTTTATTCACACAACTGTTTTTCAAAGCATCCGTTATCTGTTTTGAATTCAGACGACAGTTTTTATTTTGTGGTATTTGTGAATATTGTATTCATACGACAGTTCTTTATGTAGTTATTGTTGTCCTAATAGAATGATTCAATGCATTATATATGTTGGGACTGGAATTAAAAAAGACCAAATTAATAGTAACCAATCAATATATATAAAATTGTTATAATCCACACCATGCACCAAAATGGATTGTGCAAATTTAATCTTTTATCCACAAAAGGAGTACATCTAATAGTACTCTCCTAGCAAAATACATCCAGAAATTTACTTAGTGTCTAGCTTTGCTGCTCTCATGGCCTCATTGAAGTCTAGCTTTGGAAGTTTCTAAGCACTAATTCTGTAGGATTGCTAGTAATTCCCTGATCCTCTTAGATATCCATAACCCAACGTCTTTAAGTAGCATGTTTCTTGAAGCATCGTGCTGGTTCATGGATTACAAGCTCTCTAAAAGAAGATCTTGTCCTGCTCCCTCAGCAATCACAATAACCATGTCCATTTTCTGAGTCGTTTTTCAATGAACTCAGAAAGTCCACCTCGTCCTTTTAAGAAAGAAGGGGGAATCTGGAATCAAACAATAGTCCACATCGCGACCGACAAGTGTAGCATACATAGCTATGAAACCTGCAACATGAATATATAGGTGCTATGTACAACTGCAAGCATTCAACAACAAAATCTGCATAACATAACCAAATTCATTTAGCATCTAATGTTGTACCAAAATATATTGACGATGCTGCATACTCTAGTTGATAATCCACAAGTTAACAACACATGAGGTTGATATGATTGTCAATTCAATGACATTAAAGCAGCAACCGTGTATAGATCTTATAACTAAAGATGTACAGTCACAACAATTGAAAGACCAAAGAGACAAAGAAAATTACCATCGCATTTGAAGGAAGTAGAAGACCTCCGGGTTTTAACCAGCGATCTTAGCTATAATGACACTTCCAACCACACTCTGTGTTGAAAAGTAAGCATGTCAACAAAATAATTTCGAACCATATATGCCCATGTATATAATTCAGAGGCACAATTATAAACTAGCAGTAATTATACAATCCAATAACCAACATTGTAAGCATATAATATAGGGAAATTTTCAGAAATAGTACTTGAAGTTTGGCCCACTATTAATTTCTATACATGAAGTTCTAAAATATAAACTTTAGTACACCAAATTGCAAGCCCGACCCAATATATGTACATGACGTCAATGACGTCGTTAGTTTGTGTGACACGTGTCATATTTTGAGGGATAAAACGGTCTCTCTCTCTCTCTTCCTCTCCCTCACTTCACTTCGTTGGTTTTGCCTCATGAATCCCAAGCCCTTCTGCTCATAACCACCACCGCTGCCGTTGATGCCTCTACCCCAACCTCACCACTTGTCCCTACCACACCGACTTCACCCTCTTCTTCTTGATTTAGTCTCGCTCATTCCTCGGTGGCTGCTCTCTCCACCTCCACCTCTACTACCACGCCTTCTCCTCTCCCCCACCTTCTTCTTCCTCTCCTTCTTTCCACCTCAACATCAAGTCTTCTGTACGGGCACGATAGATTGAGCTAACCTCGATTGCCAGAGAAGTAGAGGAATAGTAGAGGCCTTGAATTAGAGCGAGAGGGAGCCAGACGTTGCAGTTGTCTATGAGTTTTGAATCGGATCACAGCCAGGGAAAAAATCCAATCAATTGGGTAGTAGGGGAGGACGTTGAGGTCGCCGCCGGTGTAATAAGGAACACTCGTCGCAGTCGAAGGACCCGAGGAGGGACAGCAAAACTGGTGGCAGATTTTAGGTCATGGACCAACGGTGATTGGTGGTGAGGATGGGGTTGAGTTTGGTGGGTGTGGATTTGGAAGGTGGAGGAGATGTGGTGGTCGTGGCCATGGAAGAGAGAAAGGGGATGGTTGGAAGGTGGATGAGATATGGTGGTCGTGGACATGGAGGAGAGAAAGGGGATGGGTCTGTGTAACATAAAGATAGAGAGAGAGAGGAGAGAGTCAGAGAGTGTGTGAGAGTGAGAGATTGAGGAAACTGAAAGTACTAAATTATCCTTTGAAAAATGAATAATGACATAAGGGTTAACACCATTATTGACGTCGTGTACATATATTGGGTCTGGCTTGCAATTTGATGTACTAAAGTTTATATTTTAGAACTTCAGGTACTATTTCTGAAATTTTCCCTATAATATGCGAAACTTTTGATAGCTACCTCATACAGAAGCATGTATCCCATCCACTCTGAAATTATAACATCAACCTCCTCATCAATATCAACATCCTGCAGAACTAAAAATGTTAGCAGTACCATTGGTTGGCTTATACATGTGTAAGTCAGATTAATAAGTCGGTGCAAGGGAAAGCAAAATACTTACAAGAATACAATAAGTCATTGTACATGACCTATCTTCAATTAGTCCCAGACCCTCGTTCAAGGCATAGGCAACCTTCTTTCCTATAAACTGTAGTAAACAAAATTTCAGTCAGTTTTGAACGCTGGTGACAGATCAGGAAGTTCACCAGAACATGATCATACCTAAGAGCAGTGGCGCACACAGACATATTTGTCAATGGGGGCGGAAAAAAAATAAAGGGTTAAATACTTGTTACTCCTCAAACTTTTGCCTGAAAAACAGTTTAGTCCCTCGCCTTTCAAATTAAACTGGATAGTCCTTATTCTCTCTAATTCTCATACAACAGGTCCAAAACAGGTCTAAAATGACTATTCTACTCCCAAGATCCTTTTATTATTTTTTTTCTCTCTTTTTTTAATTTTTCTCTCTCTCTTTTTATTTATTTTTTCTGCTTTTCTCTCTCTCCCTCTCCACAGATCAATCTTGTCCTTCTCAGTCTTCACTATTCTCTATAATTTTTCATCTTCATCTTCTTCTTCAACTCTCCAGAACCCACCACTAAATGGGTCTTTGTCTTCCTCTATCAGAGTGCTATACTCGAAGCCCGTCCGCTTCAAGCAACCCTCCACTCCATTTCTCGCCAGACGATGAGGTTGTCGTAGACTCCGGCGGGTTCTTGGGGCTCCAGAGCTTGGAGGACCAGGGTTCGGGTTCCAGGTCGAGCTTCGTGGCGGTGGACCTCGTGAATTGCTGGATCGAATTGGTAAATTGGTTACCCTTCATCCTTCTGAAATCTCAACCCGACGCCTCCAATTCTGATCGACAAGGCCCAGCCTAGATTCAGAACCTGAAGACGATTTTGGTGACCGGCAACAGAGGAAGAGGATCCACATCACCGGAAGATGGTTTTGGTGACCGGATCCACATCGTCAGGGTCAACGTCGTCGTTTGGGATTGGAGAGCCCGAATGTCATTTGGGACGATTGGTCTATTCCCTCTGGTGCCCAACCCAGGACCTCCGGCGCTCAACCTCTAGTGCTTGACCCAGCTCTCTGGCGCTCGACTCAGGCCAGTGGCAGATGAGAATGATAAACCGGGTGCCCAGAGCTTTTCTCTGGGTGCCCAAAGCAATTATTTTCTTTCTTCTTCTTTTTTTATTTTGGTAAAATGGGATCGGAGCTGGGTGGAGATGGTGGAATTGGTCTCTGTGGTTTGGTTGAGTTAGGCAGAGTGGTGTGACGAGGCTGTGGGCAGAGGAGACTGCCGAAGTAGGCGGAGGAGATGTTGAGGTCGAGGGAGAGATCTCCTCTGGTCCAATGGCGCCAGGAAGTTAGTCTTGGCCTTGTTGACGCGGAGAGACCTAGCAGCGCCGCCGTAGACAAGAGCTGCCTCCTCCTCCGGAGAGAGAGAGAGAGAGAGGGGGGGAGAGTTAATCAGAAAACATAAAATAAAATAAGAGAGAAAAATAAAAAAAAATATATATATAGAAAAAGGACTATTCAGTTAAATGTCATTTTGGACCTGTTGTGTGAGATTTGCAAAGAATAAGGACTATTCAGTTAATTTGAAAGGCGAGGGACTAAACTGTTTTTCAGGCAAAAGTTTGAGGAGTAACAAGTATTTAACTCTATATACGACTATAAAATAAAACTTCGTATTAATGAAACAAAACTTCAATCACTACATTTTATATCAAATAGATTGATCTATTTTCATTTAGTACATGAATTGCCAATAAAGCACCCAAATAAATAATATCATAAACAACTAGAAGTAGGGGGATGGAGCTAAGTATTAGATCTTACTAGTTATAGAGCCCTCGCTTTGCAGCCGGTAGTATAATTAAAAGGTATAAGCTTAAACTGAATTACATCAAACAACTATTTATTTTGTTTTCTTCTTGGCTATGAGTTAGGAATCTGTGATTCAGGGTGATAGTTCCGGTTGGTTTTGTAGTTTTGAAATGTCTAATGACATTGCTTAATAAACTTTGTTTTGGAGTAAATAACTTGCCTAGTTTGTTTGTGGTTGGAGGAGTTGGTACTGACCCACAGGACTTCCAATTTGCTAAGAGGTGATAATATCTTGCCATTTGAAATATATAAAAAAAAAAAAAACAAAAGCGGTACCCCCATGAAAACTCTGCTGCTATGCAGATGGACTTGAAATTCAAACAACTGTCCCTGAGGAACCTCATAGTTGTCAAGCAGCAGCTAATCTGCAAGTAAAAAAGCTCCAGAAAATCAAATAGATGTTAGCACCCTAACACACACACCAATGTACATCTTGATCTCTAGCAAAAGCTAGAAACTACTTTAATTATATTGGCAGTCTCAAAGCTCGAGAGTCCAAACGTCGATCTCTAGTATGAATTGATTTTGCAAAAACTTTAATCTATTAGGAAGTCACCAACAACCTATAAATGGAAGGCAATATCACCATGCTAGAGAACCAATTACTAAGAGACTACCCAAAAGTTGCAACTGTGCTTAGAGGATCATATTAGAGGTAGTAATTTATATTTCCAAAACATAGAGTTAATTCAAATATAATCATTCATCAAAGCAACCAAACTCATCATCCAAAACCCAAATTTTTTCCATTAATTTGCAAGAGCAGAAAAATATATGAAGCTAGAGAAGATTGTCTGTATATTATTTTTCATTCACTTGATAATACACCAACTTATTAATAGATGAATTTAATGCACCAATAATAGGTAAATTTAACTTTAGTTCATCCAACCTTTTAAACTCAAAGTTGCATCCTAGTCCACAATCTCGGCTGTCACGGACAAGATCGATAATCAAACCTGTGAATCATTAATATATCCATAACATTAGATCCATGAAGAAATATACATAACAAACATAAACTAGAGTTCAGATGAGCAATACAGATGATGAAAAGGCTTCCATACCATTACACCCATTTGCCACAATTTCATACAGAAAAGGCTTCTCCCTGGAGCTCTACACAAACAATAAACAAAAAGAAACAAATGTAACATACATGATGACAAAGAGTTGCTAATGCTCTTATACACACAGTCCTTCCAACACCAAAATGTATGTAACAACAACAATCCCAAAATCATTGCAAACAAAAATCAAGCTCAAAACCCTGAAATCAAACCACCAACAAACACCCAATCGAAAAGCATACAAACCAATAAACAAACAGACTCAAATTGATTATGAAAATCTCACTCACCACTTGTATCTTAGGAAGTTGCCATCAAGAAGGGCTGACTCCGGAACATCGTCGAATTCACAAACAATGATCTGAGGTGGATATTGGATCCGCCATTTACTTGGCCCCAATATATACCGCCAGTCTTGATGGACCTCCCAAAACCCTAACAATTAGTCTTTGAATTCGTCTACTGTAGATCGAGCCCTTTCGATTAAGATGACACGGAATTTTAAAGAAGAAGGATGGAAGGAGGAGAGCGGTTGCTCCGACGCGTTTGGGGAGTGCTTGTAGTACTGAAATCCCACTTGCTCCCCTTACTACAACAAAGAAAACAATCGCATCAGAAATCAAAATCCCCAAAATTCAGAAAATCAAAAAGTTAGGTCAAAATCGAAAAGAAGGGAAATTGGATAAACTGCTTACCCATCGGTGCTGGAAAGTGAAGGCTCGATTTAAGCCAAGAGAGTCATCTTTGGGGCCGGAGAAGCTCCTTGCAGATGTGGAAACTGGTTTGGTTGTTGGAGAGAGGTCTAGGGTTTCAATATGATGGATTTGGGGAATAGGTGTAGAAGATAGAGGGAAAGAGGAGAGAGGTCTAGGTTTGGGATCTGATGGAGAACAGAGAGATACAGTTGAAGTCGGGCGGGCATGGTTATAGGTTCTGGTTTTGGAGGACGCAGGGAGAGAGTATGTGTGTGTGTGTTTGGGTGTTTGGTTTTGGTTTTGGTTTTGGGTCTATGTCGAGAGAGAGTGAGGCGCTGTCGAGAGAGTAAGGAACTTTGGGTTTTTTGTTATTTTTTTGCTCAAGTGTAAGGGTTTCAAGCCCAGCCTATATTAATTTGGATATACCCTATCAATTTGGACAAGGACTCACATAATGGAATTTCATTAAAATGTGGTATGAATGCAGCCATTTTAAATTTGGGGTTTGTCTTCTATCAATTTGACTTCTCTATTTGGGGAGTTGGAGAAAAATGGTGGTGGGAAATCTCCCTCCATTCTGTCAACATATTGATCAGACCACAGTTTTATTATTTTCCGTCGTATGATCAAGTGCTACGTGGGGAGAAATTTGGGGTATGAGATGCGGTTTGGCACCACTTACATGGTGGGAAACTTGCCGCTCAAATTTTTTAGGGTTATACAACGGTTCTGTCATTAAACGTCTTCTGAACTAATTCATAATTCCATATCAGATGACATATTTTATTAAAACGACTTCTAAAAAAATAAAAATCAATCAGACGATGGAAAACTATCTAAGAGGCGTCGTCTGATTCAATTTTTGTAGTAGTGAATCAACTTGACTTTTGTACTCCTCTT
The DNA here is from genome assembly GCA_024704745.1 of Rosa lucieae. Taxonomy (NCBI): domain Eukaryota; kingdom Viridiplantae; phylum Streptophyta; class Magnoliopsida; order Rosales; family Rosaceae; genus Rosa; species Rosa lucieae. The sequence continues at coordinate 12,995,359 of CM045497.1, read as the reverse complement.
GTGAAGTGTAGACAAGACTTAAAAAAACAGAGATACTCAAATAAATAGCAAAACAAAACTATTTTTACAAGAAGAGAAAATCACGTTAACACCAGACTGTGATCTTTTTCAGTATGACCACCTTAAACTTCCTTTCTTGAACCCTTAAACTTTCTTTCTTGAACAAATGAAAGATAGGCAAATAAAGATAAAAACAAACCAGTAAAACCAAAATTGACTTCAAGTATCTAAATTTAAACATACCAAATCAAGAATTTCCGGGACTTGCATCAAACTGAAACCAAACCCATCTTCTTGGGCACACTTTAACATACAATCCAATTCTCTCCCACAAGAACCTAAAAAAAATAAAATAACAGGAGACTCTAAACCAAACCCAGAAATTTCAATTGAAATTACATTGGGGACGTTTACCTTTCAGGAGAGAATCAGCTTTGGAGCTGGACAGCCGCAATAGGGTTCTTCGTCATCTGTGCTAGGCACTGATTCGATCTCTTAAACCTTTCATGAGGTTGAAGGAGCTGGTTCTTCTGCTCATATAAAGAAAGGTCGCCTTCGATAATGTGATTTGTGAAGAATCCCAAATCAAAAGTGAAGAACCCGAAAACCTTCAGTTAATCAAAACCTGAAATCAAAAGTGTGATTTGTAATTTGTGAAGAATCCGAATCAAAAGTGAGTGTCGTGAATATATAGTGAGGGCGAGAGGACGAGAAACCAAAAACCCCCAAATTTTAGGGCTTACCAGATTCGAGAGGACGAGAACTAACCAAATTCGAAGACGAATCTCAGATTTAGGGCTTCGAAGGCAGGGATTGGTACCAGAAAATCGGGGATTCGGAGGTGGTGGATTTAGAGTTTAGGGCTTCAAAGCAGGCGTAGCTGTGAAGTGAGTCGGGGAGAGGGTCGGGGGCTGGGTAGCTGTGGAGTTGTGAAAAGAGAGAGTTAGGGTTGGTCTAAGGCCTTTTTTCTTTTCTTTAAGTGTTCTAATTTGATCTAAATGGACACATGGCCAGACAAGCCATTAGTTGATGCATGCATGTATAAGGCATCATATCACGTTTTCCATATACATGTTGTCTGATGCCGCACACATTAAATATGAGTTGTGGCAGCAAGGAGGGAAAATTCCTGCTATGTGCAAGTAAAGTTTAATTTGGGAGCGAAGGAATGAGTGGCGTGTGGAGATGCATCGAAACCTCTAATATATTTTCTTTGATCATACAACACAAAAACAAAAACTGTTGTGTGACAATTTGGAAACTACACTCATACAACAGATATAACTATTGTTGTACAATGAAGTACCAATTTGGAGCCAAATTTGGGGTCGATCTAGGAGGGAAATTTGCCGCTATTTTTTTTTCATTCACACAACGAACTATTATTATAACTGTTGTGCAATGATCTACTAGCTAAAAAGTTCAGAACTTTAACCACCTTATACAACGCAAGTTTTGCAAACGTGTTGTGTGATTCACTTTTCTTCATCACACAACACTTTTTTTTTTGTGCAAAAAGTGTTGTGTGTTTAAGTTATTGGTGTAGTTATTTTTTTTCAAAATGGCTACATGATTTGTGAGACATGAATGCTTTGACTAGTAGACTATACAATAACCCATAAGATTGGCACTACTGCAAAATCACTACAAGTGTCAGGTGAACTTGACCTGCAACTAGCACTAAGATTGGCACAAGATCATTATCACAATCTCTACTCACTACTATCTGCAACTAGAACTAAGATTGGCACAAGATCATTATCACAATCTCTACTCACTACTATCTGCAACTAGAACTAAGATTGGCACACGATCGTTATCATAATCTCTACTCACTACTTCACAATGTGGTCACCTTTTTGCATCTACGATATGTGTGCCCAGCACCTTTGCATCTACTACAATGAATGAATCTTTTTGCAGGTGTTGCATTCCAAGGAGTGTCGCTTCCTTCGCCACCTGTCTTTTCAGCTTCTTTGTCTCATCTCTTCTCAGCTTCTTTCTCCTTCCTATCTTCACATGTCTGAGTATTGTGGCCAGGACCTTTGCAATAACTACAAGTAATTAGTCGTTTGGATGGCTCATACTTTTTGTCGCTTTTGGTTTCTCTGACTTTGGTCCTAGCGGTGATAGGATCTCTTAAAACACAACCTTTACTCTTCAGTGTAGCTATACTTTGAACCTGTTCACAGTCTCTCGACAACCCTTCCATTATTGCTGTCAGTCTATTTATCTCTCTCCTCAACATGTTGTACCCTGCTTCTGTCTTCGAGGCATAAAAACACATTCGGTTGCAATCAGCACTCACATCACCATACCTACTAACTTCCAGGGCTTCTTTGGAAATATCTTGTTCTGGATATTTGATTGAACACACATCTCTACTAGACTTCGACCATCTCTTCACAATCAGTGACTTTGGAATCTCATTGATGTGTTCGTTTTTCATCATTGTGAACATGTGACGACATGGAACTCCCCTATACTGAAACATGTTACAAGAACATACCATGATGGGGTTTGCTACACTTTCAGTGTTTTTCCCATGGTAGTAAACTACCTTGTGCCCAAAATCAGGCTGCTTGTAAGCTGACATTGTGTAAACACGGTGCCCATCTTCAAAGTACTCTGGTCCCTGTCGTAGTGTGGCTTGGCTCTCCTTGATCTCCTTCCTAACCCACTTAAACACATCGTATATGTATATAGAAGCTGCATGATTCTCCAAGTCTTTTAGGTGAGTTTCAAGAATAGGGGTTGAGTTCATAGTGTTAAAGTCATCCCTTACTTGATTGTTTCTCAATCTCATGAGTGCTCGGTCCATCCTCGGAATGACTTCGACCAGTTTCTTGCCGCTCCCAATAGAGTCTTTGATGAACCTATTCATGCCCTCACACCTCTGCGTGCTTCTCATGCCAGCCATAAAATGGTTCCTGAAAAATGCTTAAGCCTAATTGTCTCGTTTCTCATACATCATGTTGATCCAGAAACTGTTGTGGAGAACGAATTTCTCCACCATGTCGTGCCACATTACTTCGAACTGCTCCACAGTTTGGAATTTTCTCATGCACCTGTTAAAAGCTTTCAACTTTTCGTCGCACTTCAAATTAGTGTTGGCGTTTTTGGAAAGGTGCCAAGCACAAAGACGGTGCTTTGCTTGTGGCATCACGTCTTCAATTGCACTACGCATGGCTTCATCTCCATCTGTGAGTACAACTATTGGCATCTTCCTATTCATTGCATCCAAAAATGAACGCAACAGCCAAGTGTATGTCTCCACCGTTTCATCAACAACAAGAGCAGCACCAAACAAAATACTTCCCCGATGATTGTTTGACCCAACAAACAAAACTAATGGCTTTTTGTAAACATTGGTTTTGTATGTGCTATCAAAGATCAGCACATCCTCGTAACACATAAAATCAACAAATGCATGCCCATCTCGCCAAAACATGTTTGCTAACCTGTCTTCTATATCTACATTGAACCTGCAGTAGAAGTATGGGTCTTGTGCTGCCAGAGCATTCATGTAGGCAAGTGCGCCTTCAGAGTCACTCTCAAAGGAAGTGGTGAGCTGCTGTTGGTCAAGCTTGTTGTACAGGTCATTCTAAGTAAATCCCACTGTCTTATATCCCCCCGCCTGCTCCACCATGTACTCATACGCATGGCAAGGTCTGATTGACACTTTAGACATTGTATTTGCATGGGCCAAGTCTGATTTGCAGACATTTCGATGCGAACGAATGAAGGCAGTCTGGTTTCCAGTTGCTAACTCGTGAGAATGCTCTGGAACAAAGGCTTTCACCATATAAGCTCCTACAATCTCGTTGTAATTGATCCTAAATTTAGCCTTGCAATTTACCTTTGTAATTCTCCGAGGAGGACGACCCCTTCCGTCGAGTATGAACCACTTTTTAGCTCGAGTCCCTTGCTTGTTGCAAAGCCATTGTCTCCTCCGGATCATACCTTCAACCTCTCCTTTGGTATCCTTCCTAAATCCAAAGCCAAGTGCCAAGGAATAGGCAGAATAGAACCTTTCCGCGTCCTCTACTGTCTTAAGCGTCATAGCCTTCACGTCTTCAACCTTCAATCTTCTGTAGTCTGGGACATAGTTGAATGCTTCATCATCAGTTCATGTTTCATCAGCTCGAGTCCCTTCCTTGCTGCAACCCTTTGTTATGTTGTCTATCGATGCTTCAGTCTCAGATAAATGAGGGAAGAGAGATAACAGAGAAGTTGAGCCAGAGAAAGATGGGGAAGAGAGAGAACAGAGATAGGGCTAGGCACGGGCCGGGTCCAAACAAAATTTCACTGGGCCCGGGACAGGCCCGTTTTTCTTTGAGCCCGGACCCGGCCCGTTTTGACACAAACAGGGACCGGCCCGGAACCGGCCCGTTTCATTTCGGGCCGGGCTTGCGGGCTTTCGGGCCCAAAAACCTTTATTTTACCATTTCTATATCTAGTATGCTATATATCTAAATTTCATTCATATCAAACTGGTGAAGATTTGAATCAAAACACAATATCAAGATCCAAAATTAAAGCTGCAAATTTGAATACCTAGAATACATAATATCCAAATTCAAGTACTCATCAAGAACAATTAAAGCTACAATTGAAATACAAAGTGTCCAAATTTAAATACGAAGTCCAAATTCAAGTCCAAATGCAATGAAATAGAAAGTCCTAATTCAAATGCTTAGTAGCCATTCTTCCAGTCTTCAATCCAGCAGTTCACCAACAATGCAACCATCCATTAACTGGCTTCCACACTTGTCCCTACAACAGCCATTGTAAATCGATTTAGATAACAAAGAACCATTCAAGCAAGCAAAGCAAGCAATTAATCAAAAATTAATGCAGCAAGCAATTAATCAAACTAAACCTAAACTGCTAAAACAGACACAAAACCAACACCGTAATGAAGTAGCAAAACAAGCTGTGCCATCAGTGTACATCAGTGTAAAACAAGAAGACTCCAAGAATAGCAATTTCATTAACATGTACATATAAAGGCAGTATCCATCACTATGTGCAAGAACACAACAGAAGGAGTTGACAATCATTATTTCCAAAGCACAACCACAACACATGGTGAAATAACCAACTCTAAAGAGAAGTACTGGAGGTATTACACAAGTCGAGCACCTCACCTTGTACTGAAATTCTTCCTAGATTCTGACAACCTCAGTATGTCTCACACCAAGCAACCTCAGTATGACTTGAACTGTCTATTACGAGTCACCGCCTCCTCCGCTGAGTCGAAATCTATTAATCAAAAAGTATGAAATCTACTAATCAGACTTTCAAAAGAGGAAAGCAGAAATCAAATCACAGATGGTGAGAGAGAGAGAGAAACCTTGATAACGAAGAACCATTCAAGAGCCAAAACTTTACTCAACTAAGAGTACACAGAGAACCTACTTCAATACCAACATTCAAGATCATCAACAAGTCAATATGGATCTTTAATAAACAAAAATACCAGAAACTGCAGACCTGAGGAACGAGCTTCTATTCCCTGGCTTCGAATTGGCTTATGGCAGAAAGATCTGTGAGGGAGAAAGAAGGAAGAGCTGTGTAGCCGAACAGGTGAAGTGAAGAGAGAGAGAGAGAGCAGTATGGGCGGCGTGTCGATCGGCGTGGTCTCGATCTGCGTCACTGCCTCGGCGTGGTCTCAATCTGCGTCTCACCGTCACGACTCAAGGCTCTCGGCGTCTCGAACAGCGTCTCATCGTCACTGCTTCTGGGCGTCTCAATCGGCGTCTCACCGTCACAACTTCTGGGCGTCTCAATCGGCGTTTCACCGTCACAGCATTGGCGTCTTAATCGGCGTCCCGTCACAGGCTCACAGCTATGGCGGAGTAGGCGGCCCAGTTATGGAGAAACTGAAGAGCATGCATCGTGTGTTATGTGTTCAGATCGAGTGGAGATTAGAAATGAGGAGGCGGCGGCCTCTTGTTCAGATCGACAGATCGTGTAGATGTTAGAAATGAAGGCTGAAGATTAGGTTTAGGTATTTGAGGTAGAATATAATCTTGTGTATTCGATCTATGATAAGGACTTTAGTCTCTATATTATGACCAATAATACAAGGACATCTGTCCTTTAATCTCTTAAACGGGCCTGACGGGCTTTTGTCACTTTGAAAGACAGGGCCCGGCCCGAACCGTTTGCTTTCAAGTCAAGGCCCGGGCCCGGACCGTTTAGACAAAAAAAAAAATTGGGCCCGGCCCGTACGGGTTGAGCTTTGACAGGCCGGTCCGGGTTTGCGGGTTTTCGGGCTTAAATGCCCAGCCCTAAACAGAGATAGATGGGGAAGAGAGAGAATAGAGAGAGAAGGGCAAGAGAGGGAACAGAGAAGTCGAGCCAAACGGTCACTTTGGTTTCAATTTTCAAATGCTCCAAACGGTCAGATGACCGGATCTTCAGGTAACCAGTTGCACGTGCAGGGCCTACTATCTAAGCGTACCAGTAATTACTTGCCACGTAGATCACGCATGGGTGCATTAATACACCGAAGTCTTTCCCGAGAATAAAAAATAGAACAAAAGATTAAGAAAGTCTTCAAGTTTTCATTGGTTCACAAAAGTTAAGAAAAAATTTTCTTAATCTTTTGTTCCATTTTTTATTGTTTATAGACCAATAAAAACTTGGGAATAGTGTATTTGGGGGACAGGTGATATTTCATCCCTCTCCGACGGCAAGTTCTGTTGAGGAGTCGTGGAACGAGAGTTCTAAATGGAAATAGAGGTGGACGAGAAAGCCGCTGGACCTGAGTTGTTCTCCGACGGACGCCACGGCTGGGAAATCGAGACTCGCAACCGCTCCATTCTCAACTCCTCCACCCACGAACTGTAGTGTACGCTCTTTTATCAATTTCCCCTAATTTTTTCAACCTTGATTTTCGCAAGGGATTTGTGATTCTAGGGTTTCCTTTGCAGGTGGGAGAAGAAGCTTGAGACTTGTCACATGCCGGAGATGATATTTGGGGACAGTTGTCTGGTTCTGAAGCATGTGAAAAAGTGGTTGCCACCGGTTGAAGTCCCAGCTGCTGCTCTGTGGAAGTTCAGATGGTAACCTACTCAATTTCATGGGTTTAGTTTGTGATTTTCGATTGGATGAGATGGTGCTAACCCCTTTCGATTTGGAGGCTTTAGGATCAACTTCAGAGTATTCTCCAAAAGAATGTTGATATCTTTGATTGAAATTAGAAATGATTTAAATCCTCCAAATCAATGTTGATATACTTAATTGAATTAGAAATGAGAATTTTACTGGCTCTAGTTGACAGGATAGAGATGTATTTTGACTTATAAAAGCTCTCTCAAATAATTATTTTATTTAAACTCCGTAAGAGGTGTCCTTAATCGATATGAGATGTAGATTTTGGGTGGGAAATTACGGCTTTGTATTTCTATTTGATATCTTGCTTGTGGGATAGGATTAGTTGTCTGTATTGACGCTGGCTTTTAAAATCTTTTGATCAAGTTGTTTTCTTAAGGGTATCAGTTTACTGAAGGATGTGTTTTTTGAGTCTTACAATTCTTTTCTCAAATTTCAGTAAACCCTCCGAGCAAGTAATACTGGACTATGACTATACATTCACAACACCGTACAGAGGAAGTGAAACTATTACCTTGGATGCAGACAAGGTGCATTCTGTGTGTGTGTGTGTGTAATATGTGTCAGTGTGTGTGTTTAAATGGTTGAGAATAGCTTGCCTGAAGTAGGATCACACCATAATTGGTTGACAAGACTTCTCTTATAAATTTGAGCGAGTGATTACTACTTTTTTAGAAAGGGAATGTCTGTAGCATACTAAAATCCGAAGCAAAGAAGAATATGGTTGGGATTCAAAGTCAGTTGTTAGAGGGGCAAGCGGAACCGTGGAAGGATGTCTCAGCCAGTATGGATTCTTTTCCTAGTGTTATCAGCTGATTGTTAGTAACAGAGAAAAAGTGAGGTTTTGGAAGAATATTTGGATTGGGGATCAATCCTTGAAGCTGCGCTTTGCAAGACTTTTGAGATTATCAAATTTCAAAATGCAAAACTAAATAAGTTTACCACTGTGATCTCTTATCCTATGAGTTGGGATTTCGGTTTTTGAAGAAATCGAAGAAATGAGGAGATACAAGAGGTAAGTTTAGTGCTGGAACTCATAGATGGAGTTTGATTGGTGGAAACCAAGTTACATGTTAGGAGGTGGAAGCTGGAATCTTGAAGAGAATTCTCATGCAAATATTGCTATCTCATTGATAGCAATATGCTGACCCTTTATTTTCTCCTATGAGATCAGTCTGGAAGGCTAAGGTTTCCCGCAATATTTAGCTGGCTTCTGGTGCATGAGAGGGCGAACTCATGTGATTGGTTGAAGACAGCCAAGTTGTTATTTTTCTACCTAGTGGTGCGTCATGTGTAAGCTTCATGGAGAAAGTGCAAAGTTGTGGCAGAATCGGCTTAGGGAGGCTGGGGCTGAGTTGGGCGACTCCATCTGGGTGCCTTGCTTCGTGAAGTGAGATTCACAGTGGTTTTGGCAAAGGGAGAAAAGCTAAAGATCTTTGGGGTTGCATTGTTTTGGCTGTAACTTAGGTGATTTGGATGGAAAGGAATAAAAGGATCTACGATGACCATAATGGAATGCGAGTGGAGGACCTTTGGGTGAAGGTTAGATTCCCATCAGCTTTATGGGCTTCAGTTTCGGTTGGGTTTAAAGACTACTTTCTCCTCCATTTTTCTAGATTGGATCACAGGAACAACATAATTGGTTGGCAAGGCTTCTCTTATACATGGTGCAAGTGGTTACTATTAACGTGTCTCATTGTTTAATTAATGAGCTGCAAGGCTTATGAGTGCAAATTCTTTGTATTATTTCTTTGAAGTTTCACTATAACAGTGATGCAATCAGATTTATTTTGGTTTTTGTGGCAGCACAAAGGAGGTGAGATATCTTAGGAGAACTGCAATCTCCTGGGAGGACTGCAAAGAAAAAATTGATGTGGTTGCATTAGCATCTAAAGACCCTATTATCTTTTATGATGAGGTGAGAATCCTGACAATAACTAGAAGCACTCAAATACTCATGTGCCTATGCCAAAATATGTATCTTCGTAGGATATGCATACTTGCCATGATCAAGATACTCCTTGTAATTGAACAGGTAGTCTTGTATGAAGATGGATAATGGTGTGTCTCTTCTAACTGTAAAAGTGGTAAGTCTTTTCTGGTGGCTTTATCTGGTTTATTCAACAATCTGAGGACGGGAAGGACATATATCTTACTTTTGAATCTAGAGTCATGCCAAGCGGTTGGTTTCTTCTCTTACAATTTTGGGTGAGCTAATCTTCTTAGTTCTTGTAATTTCTACCAGAATGTTATATTAACCAAATACAATATATCATTTCTTTATGGTATTTACTTTTTTGGCACAAGCTCTCTGGAAACTCTGTTTTAAGCTTAAACATGTCTTAACTAATTGAAGCTTTTTGGTAACTATATAATAAATGTTAGTCACTGCTTCTTTCTGTTGCCTTTGATATTGAAACTCACTGATTGAGATCTTCTTGCAGCTTAGAGTTGATGGAGTGCTTATGAGATTAAGGGATACCCGTATGCACTGTGCTTTTGGAGATAATGTAAATCCCATTATTCTTTGAGAGAGCTGCTGGAGAGAAGCTAGGTTTCAAGCTTTGGCTGCAGTAAGTTCAAGTTCTATGCTCACTGTCAAACAAGCATAGTTTTGTTTCTACTATGTGGAAACAAAACTATGCTTCTGATTTGTGAATCTCCCCTACTTTCCCAAAATGATTTTGATATGCGACTTATGGAAACTCAACAGGCTTTTTGTAAAACAATGACTTGCCAGGCCCAGGAACTTTTAAGGGATAAATACTTGGTTGAAGCATTCTTTTAGGAAAAGATATATAAAGTTTGATCCTCTAATTGTTTGGCATGTCTAACTAATTAGGTTATGAAGTCCTTCAAAGTTCAATCGTTCAGATTTTGTTAACAGATGGAATTTATATCACAGAGTTCTTTCTTGCACCGTTCGATCTTCTAATCTGGATAAATTTTGGCAATCTGCTTATCCTTAGGTCAAGTATGTAATATCAAAAATTTGCAAGATAAGTAAATCATAATAATGGAAGTGTGTTGTTAAACTGCAAAATCAGTTTCCGCAATCTGTTTCTCAAGTTCTGTATAGAATTTGGATTTTAAGTAAGGAGTTTATCTTGTCAACCTGTGGATGTAAATTTTGTCTTCAAGTCAAGCTTTGTTTCCTACTGAAATCTAATATTGTCGTTAACCAAGCATAGCAAGATGTTTGCTTAAAGATTTTGTAGAAGCAAGATACAATGCATTCTACATGGCATTCTTTTATTATCTTCATAGCGGGTTTATTGGTAGACTTTGACATGGTTAATCAGCTAACTGATATTTAATAAACTGGCCTCTGACTTTTTCTAAATGCTACTTGTTGTCTAATATTTCCTGATTATCATACTTCTCATTACACCTTCCTTCCTATAATATGAAAACACGATTTTATCGTAAGTATTTTCCTTGTATTTGTCGTAAAACAAAGGTCTTTCCTTTGCTCATTCTCTTTTTCTAATTTAAATAATGCAGAAGGGATACCCTTCTGACGCTGCTGCCTACAATGATCCAAGTATCATCAGCCAAAGGCTTCCTGTGGTCATGAATAAGACCCATAAGCTAAAGGTATCTAGTAACATGTAACACTGTAAATTATCTTAATGCACGAGGATATATTTGCATGTTTTCTCATTGTGGTGGATCCTATTGAATGTAAAAGTTTCTTTGAACCTTCCTTTATATTCTTACTCTATCTTCTTGCTTACAACTGCATTTTCTTTCATTTTGCAATTCAGTTTATTATATCCTATTCTTCTTTCCATTATATATAGTAATGGAAAGAGAGACTAGAAATATAACCTCTTAGTGAATAACCGAAATTGGAATGTGGATGTATAGAATGAAATACAGCCAGTTTGAGGCATGAAGTGGAACCAAAAAGAAACTTCAGGCTCATACTTTCTTCAATAGCTCAGTGGTAGAGCAGTCAATTATTATCTGACTGGTTGTAGGTTCAACTCCTAATTGGGGAGTTTCCATTCATTTTGAATGTAAGGGTTCACTTAGATATGCATGCATTGCGAATTATATTCTATTTGGCATATAGCAGTCAGCTTTAGGAAAATGATTAATCAAGATTATTGATGTCTTCTTTAAAAGTAGTGTTGTTTCTGGGAGGTTAGACTGTTGGCAAGGGTATTACTTGGATAACCTCCTTTGCTGGAAGTGATAGCATTTAAGAATTACAGTTACTCTTTTTAAGAAGGCAAAAGAACGTACAGGAAAAGGAATGTTAGGCACCGGAGAGTAGTATAATATGTTTAGGGGGCGAAATCTCCTGATTCTCATTTACTTTGATTCTTTGTGAAGCCTAAGTCAGGTTGTTTAACTACAAAACTCAGTGTTTTGGATTACAACCTAGATGTGGAATCTTTACCTTGCAACAACCTACTGAAGCTTTTACATATGTACATAAATATGATATTTCCCGAGTATGTTACTTTTAAAATCTGAGTTAGTCAATCTGATTATGCATCAATCAATCTCAAGAGCTTTCTAGTGTTAGCTCTGACGTGATACAAAGCGGGGGAAGCTCTTAGGCAACAATTTTGCTGAGAGGAGGAGAAATATTGTTTGCACCTAGATAAAAGGAAACTACTTGTAAAAAAAATCAGGACAAAATTCTCATAAACCTTAGCTATGAAATATAATGCACTTGATATTATTGCATGCATAAAACAGTAGGAACTTCTCCGTGTCTATCCTAGGGACACACACAAAACATAGGATGATTCACCATAGTAGGCCTCTAACCTACTTTAGTTCTGTACTTGATAAATGAAATCATTGAGATCTCTGCCAAAGTTCCAATAGAAAGTCATATATGGATATTCCAAACTGGCATAGCAGGTGGATGGATCAGAGTCGAAGATTTAAGTCGAGGTTGCATGGCTCTGATTGTGGCTCTAATACTTGTGGATCCAAGCGGAAGCTGCCTGGCCACATTGAATGCATTGCGTCGTCAAGTGTGAAAGGCATCATGCTAAACCTTGTACTGGCATCATTAAATCTTGCTACAAGTGCAGTTTCGTATCTGCTTGGCTTGTGCACAAGTGAATGGGGCCATACGTTGAGCGATCGAAGTGTTGAAGTATTGAAGGGAAAACCCATCATTGACATCATTCTTTGAGATTCATATATTCTAGCTGCACCTCTCTCTGTCTCTCTTGTGGGCATTCTGGTGACCTCCTAATGCCTGGGAGCTGTAGAACTTCCTCATGCAGAAGTTACAGGAGAAAACCTTGCCTGAAGCTGGTCTTGACTGTGAGTCGGTGTCTCCTTCTGTTGAGAGCAAATTCCCACCTAGGCTCAGGTTCAGCCACTCTCGTTGATTAAGATCTTCTGTTTCTTCATTGTTATCATCGCTGTTTGAATATCTGTTTTGCTCTTTCCCTAGTACTATCTCGCTTTCTGCTTCTCTGTGGGAGATCATTTCCTCTCAAAACTCTAGTTTGGTGAGGATGTCAAATGGAAGTTGATGAAATTGGGTTAAGCAAAGTCTCTTTGAAGAGTTTTAGATCAAAGAAGAGAGGAAAGAAATGGAGAGAAGCATTAGAATGTAAGTGGAGAATGCCTGTTTTCTATTTTATCAATCTCTATGCTGTGGCCCCTATCTTTGGATGCTTGGTGCTCCAAGGGGACAATGCTTAGGTCATCTTCACTATTGCCCTGGTAAAGCTTAGGATTCCCCACTTTCATCTTTCTCCTTTCTTGTGTTCTCAAAGGGGACCTACTTTACATGCTTCCATCTGGAGGGTTAACTGAAAATTCACAAGGTTGACAATCCTAAAACTCTTTCATCAAATCATTCAAATGTCAACATCATTATACTTGCATATTTATCTGAAGTGCCTGCCACGATTGCTTCTTATCCACCTACTGCACACTTTGTTATTTGAATTTACTATGTTGGCCTCTTTGTAGTATTAAACAGCTGAGTGGGGTTAAGATGGCATAAGTGACTGACTGATGATGCTGTTCTTATTCTGAATAGGAATATCTAGGTTATGTATCATGGACCACAGTATTCAAATAATTTTCAGGCATATTAGCAGTATTTCTGATCATTACATTATAAGCTACTATTCTCCAGTTTTCCCATCTTTTGTGAAGTTCTTCTTTATTATGAAGAGTAAGTTCTAGGTGGTCAAATTACAGTCTTACTCATAGATTGCTCTGCATATAGTACATAAGTTGTTATTTACCCCCAGACCAGTGCAGTAATTAGCAATGCATTTTATGTCAAGTAGGTATGAAATATGAATTGCATTAAAGATTAAACCAGTGCATCTGCCATAGAATGTAAAATTTTGAGTGGGAGGTGAGTGAATGGTAAGATTCAGAGCCCTAATGAATGCTCCTAACATATTAGTGAATTGCCTGGCAGGAGTCGATACTCTTTTATATTTAATTGCCCTATGATTCGATTGTTTGTGGGGAGTTCCCATTTGGGTCCCAGAGCATTGGCAATAATGGTTTGAAAAAGTAAGCAATTAGCAATCCAGAATTCCAGATAGGGTGGTATCTTTGCTTGCAAGTTTTCAGTGTTTGCTTTTGGACAATAGTATCTATGTGGGTGTCTTCCTTTGGGGCTTCTTGATGTTTGGAACTAAGTAGTGGGTATATGTACGGTAGGGGAAGTGCATTAGGAACCACTTGCACACTTGTACTTACATTTGGACCTTTTGTAACAGAACTAAGGAATAGACAAGAGGAGCTGGCTTCCCCTCTTATCACATAGATTCTTCAAGGAACCAAATGATATTGAGCTTGCTGAAAGTGTGTAACGTTTGGTGGTTGATTGATTGCATGCATCTAGAGTTACCTTAAGTTCTTGTTAAAGTTAGAGCATTTAATTCGAAACTAATTGGCCTAGTTGTATAGTGCTGTGCATTGCTTAATATTAATCATATTTTTGACGTGAGATTTATGTGCGCAATCTGTTTTGGACATTTTGAGAAGTGAATCATGTAAATTTTCATTTTGGTTGAATAGTGGTTGGTGAAAAGGAGGGTTTTGATTCTCAGACCTCTCGTTTACTAATGTATGATTCTCAACTAAAGTTTAGTCTGACATTCGTATGGAAAGTGAACAGAGGTTATGATTTTTCATGGCCAAATAGCTCCGACTCTGAGTAGGCTCTCTTTTCTTATTTTAGAAGACACTGGAAATAATGGGAAGGATGTGATAAAGTTTGGGAAAGCAATGCTGGTGTTCCTATCTGCAACCCAACAAAAAACTCTTCGCTATTTTCACTTGCAAATGATACTTCGAGTACCCACTTTATTTTCTGGCATTCAGATCATAAAATTTACGAGAAGACAACCTGTGTCCAACTCATTGATGAAGAAATTTGGTAAAAAAGGTCAAATCATCGTAGGGATAATTTTAATTTGGTAGTGGATTCACTATTCTATTTGTCACAGTTATAGAGAAAAGGATTGGTGGAAACAGTTTGATGCGAAGTTACGTTTGAAGCAGAGTACTCTTCTAAAGCCAGTAATCTATATAGAGCAAAAGCTACTTTTGCAAGAGAGTCTCTCTTTATAAAGATTATACTTGTGTTTCTCTTGCTTATATTCAAGTGTTATCATTGTATGAACTGCAGTTTCCCTTTTCGATCTTTTGAAGGGAGTGGATTCGATTTCATTCATAATATGGAGAGACGTATGAACCAATAGAATATAAATTGAACTTGATAAGGAGATCAATGTCATGACGCATTTAACCAAGTGCGTCTTTCTTTGACACTTATTGCAAGCACGGACGAGGGCCTTGTCCTTGTCTACAGTCTTGACGGCAAGTCCTGTTCCTGTCTTACATCCTTGGTGTCGATCTAATCTCTCCTTGGGGATCTCGGTGGTTTGGTGATGCGGTACTCGACTTTTCGAGCCTATTTGGGGGTCTATTCTTGATATTTTTAACTCATCTTTGTGTTTTCATGGATTCCTCCTCTTGCCCCTAGGGACGATTGGTGGAATGTGCTATGGCTGACTTGAGTGGTTTTGGTGACTAACTTTTGTAAGTCAGGGAGGGTTTGTGGCTTCGCTCTTTCGAGTCTTTAATGCACAACACCTTCAGACCTGCTTTTGGTTCGGAACTTCGGATTTTGGTTGTGGGATAGTAGCATTGGATTCAAAGATTTGGATTAGCCTAGCCCCTAAACATGGGTTGGTGTGGGTGTGTGCACTCACTAGCAATTCCTGTTGGCTGGTATATACATATTCCATTCGGTTTGGGGCTTTCCGTGAGGTTTTCTACTTCGATACAAAGAGAATGGAAACAGTTGAGAAAAAACCCAAACAAAAAGAACAGTGCAAGGTAAGGCCAATCCTCCCATCCAAATTGAACCAACTCAGCAAAACAGAGTACTTTCTCTATAGCATGGTACATATCACAACTTAATTGACAATCCAACAAAATAACATTAAGAGTTAACTAGGACAAGACCTCTAAGCAAATTATGCAGAGAGAAAAAGACAGACTAGGTGTTCGACCAAATATATGATGGAGGAGAGGTGCCGACTAATTGATGGCATGACAACTGAAGTGAGCAACAAAATATATTTCTCCTGCAGCTGTAAATAAACTAGCTTCTTTGATTGTTACCCCAGAAAAAGGACAATACACTGGGCCTAGCTAGCACACGTTAACAGCAATATAAGGGAACACTACAGTGTGCCGTTGTTAGCAACTTGGGCACCCCATGCATGTGCAGTGCTAACCATACATTATTTTGATATCCAAACAAAATCAAGAGTCAAGCATTGAGTTTAGAATGCAATATGACATGAAAATTTCAATTCAAGAACAGTTTAAATTAGAGTTGACAGTATTTTGTCTATACTTCTTTGAGTAACTTCATAGGAAGTGGGCTTCTAACACCATTTGCCCTGCTTAGCGACTCTTAAAACACATCAATAGCAAGTACTTATAAACCATGCATGTATTTATAAAATTTGTCAGAGACAATAAGTAATAACAAATGCTGCAATATTTATCAGAGTGACATGCTATTACTTGGAGAAAAACTAATATAGGTCTAGGTTGACAACATAATGTTGAAAGGACTAGCTCAAGACAAAGAAATTGACAAACAATGAGGCTGAAATTGAGACATTGCAGACCACATTTCCCAAAAGTCATTCCAGAGATTGGATTAATTTCCAGGTTTCTTATTATGGATACTCTAACTAAAATGCATACTCTAACTAAACTTTCCAAGTCCACGAGCGCTCGCTACTGAATAGAGTGAGTATCCAATCTCTACGATCACCCCAATATCTAGTTGTACTCAGCTATGCTATGTTGATCAAAAAGCCTTTCAAGTCCCTGCAACAACAATGAAGGTGTACTACTATGTTAGAACTTGAATTAGCAGTAATACATTACAATTTATTTGCATGAAATTCAAACAAATAAAATATCCTCATTCCCAAATTCATACTAAAAAAAAAAAATCCAGAATAATAACAAAATTATTGCCCACAATGGTTCATTAGAATGTGATGGTGATTAAGTCTTCAAAGTAAAGTGTACAACTATGTTAGAACTTCAATTAGCAGTAATACATTACAACTTATTGCATGAAATTCAAACGAATAAAATATCCTCATTCCCAGATTCATACTTCAAAAATAAATAAATTATAAAAAAAAAAAATCCAGAATAACCACAAAATTATTGCCCACAATGGTTCATTAGAATGTGATGGTGACTAAGTCCTCAAGTACAGCTTAGCAACAGCCAAACAGATAACAAAAGCACTTCTGCACCAAACGTTGAGCTTAGAAATGCAGTCAATCATAGCATATCTTAAACGTACACATAAGGAGTGTAAGATTAAAAAGGTGAAGTGCATTGTCTTGTTTCAACATCTTCTATGACTATTGACTTTGTGACCAGGAAAGCAGAGGGCCAAATATTTTGTAAAAACCACATATAAAAACTTGACAAACAAGGTTGGAGAATGCATCTACTGAAAATACAACCAACGTTATTCAAATCTGTGACAAACAATGCTCCTCTAAGAAACCAATATCCATTGTAAAGATATAATAACAAATAAGTGTCAAATGAAAATACATTAAAAGTTAAAAGAAAAAAAAAAAAAAAACTCAACAGAAGAAAAGACATTGGTCCAACTAAGGTGTCAATCCAAACTCCTCACCTTAGAAACAAAATCAACACAAAAGAAAATAGCATAGAATGCGTCTTATTTCACATGGCAATGATCTCCCCAAGAAAATATCAACTAAGCAGAATAACTACTTGTTGCTATCATTCAATTATAATATGGAAGTTTAAAATTCATTTGGTAGACACATTTATCTGACCAAACACCACTTGTTTACTTAAATTCAAGATAGAAAAGATCATATCAAAAGATCGCACAATTGTCAAATCCCCTTTTGCATGGTTCATTACAGAGGAATTAAGGAAGCCAGTAATATAGGATGCTGACAATCAATTGTCTTCATAATTAACGAGGCCATGCCATTATGTCCTCATACAAAGGTTATGATAGTGGAACAGGCACCAGCAACGTATACCATTAAGAAAGTTATTAAAGGTAAGTTCTTCATTTAATAAGGTGTGTAAACCTACCTCCTGAAACATCTAAAGTAACTTCTACAGCTCACTCATCTCATACATCCTTGAGCCTGTGCGCCGATACCCCATTCGCAAACTGAACATTTTAACCCTTTTACTAATGAAACAGTTGACAACACATGTGCAAGCAAAAGTGGAGGTTAAAACTATTGCAGCAATAGCTAAGACATCTTTCTTATGTGAGCGGGAGGGATGTGAGGCAGGAGAAAGCGGCAAAGCTATAGCTGTATCTCCTGGAGGGATGTGGCAGTTATCCCCAGTTAATACCAGTCTATAGTTTGCACAAGATCTTTCCTAAACGTGATATCTGCTTTCACATGTCTGAGCATGTCTCTCCCCACAATACCATCATTGTACCTGACATTCATATAAAACACGGGTTTGGATTATCACAAGTTGATGAATATTACCAGATTGATGAATAAATAACCACCAAAGTGAGATACCAAATAAAGCAAATAAATACCCGAGACTTTATGTTCTAATTGTTGAATATATTTGTAAATTTGAACAAAATATAATCGAAACCACAACTTGTTGAGTTGATAATTTACAGTAGCAAATGAAGCATGAACATATCAACTTAACCCAACAAACTTGTGTACTTGAGTTTCTGAACTTGTTCCCTCTTTTACAGCAACCAACACTTCCCTTATATAGGGTACAAGATTAACCTACAAAATATCTAAGATGAAAGCATATTAAACTAGATTAAAAGTACTTTAGATACAAAATATCTAGCTTAATTTGAGTGGAGCAAACAATAATGTAAGTTGCTGTAAAATATCTTTCACCGCAGCATGTTTTGCGACAGCGAACAAACTCAACCTTCGCAAACAAACTTAGTTATTCTGCGAACTATTATTCGTGAACACTACTTATCAGCGAATTCGCTTCTTACTTTTCCCCGTAGTGACGTCATCCTCGCGAACGCACTTTTAGCAAACATTCACGACGAATTTACTTCGCGAATTTTTCTCCGCGGTGACTTTTTCTCGCGAACGCACTTTAACGAACATTCACGGATGAAGTAGAAAATCATTAATTCTATCACTAATCCATGCACGCCAATGACACCATTGACAGCTGGATGTTTAATCATCAAGTTCCAATTTTTTAGATCTGCAGACCCATGATTCGTAACTGATATCTGATGATACATGAGCTGTTGTTAGGATTAAAAAAAAAAAAAAACAATTCTGAATGGCTAGGTATCATATGGAACACTTAAAACATAAAGGCAAAAGCCTTCTAAATCTCTAGTTATGTATCATCACCTGAACCTGCCATTCGGACATTGAATTTTTCAGCACATTCCACGTAATCAATAGTTCACAAGAATTCTGACAAATAATCCTTGCTATTTAGAACTCTCAGTCCTCTACTGCAACAGGGAAGAGAACATCAACATGTTAGTTGAGGAGTACAAAGGAACCCACCAAAGGAAACATAAAAAATTGGTACAAAGGAATCCACCTTTCGCACTTGGGAAGTACTTGTCCTTTGCTGCTGAAAGCTGTTATGACAATATATACCACATCGTGGCAGTTTTGGAAGGACTTCAGCTGCATAAACACACACAATATTCCATGACCCTAAAAAACCAAACATTCACTTCAGATTTATTTTTTTAAATAGCTCGTAAATAGGAATTTATAATCAAATCTTAACTTTGTTTCTTTCAAAAAAAAAAAAAACCTTTGTGAGAACCCGTCCCAAAAAGTATAATTGAAAATACTAACATCATTGGCACAAATTTCTTTTTGAAATAAAATTAAACAATTAGAAATCTTACTGTCCCAAGAAAAGAAAACAAAGGTACTACGAACTTACAACAACTAGTACACAATAGAAACCAACATTTGGTACAGAATTATATTGGTTCTTACAAAAGAACAACGAAAGTAAAGAAAGGAAATACTCTATCGCTAAGCACACAGTCCTTTTAACCCAAAACTCTCTTAAGAGCAAGTCCATCGGTTTGTTTTTGACCGGTCACCAGCTAGATTTGGTGAGGTGGTGACCAGCCAAACACCAAAACTTGCTTCCACCGGGCCTTCCTTGACCAACCAATATCTGGCCTTTCTTGACCGAGTTGAAGAAAAAGGGCAAAGCCCTGACTAAAATTATGACCAGTCGAAGGAGACGCCACCTCGGCCCAAAGCCGGATGTGGCCGACGTCAGCGATAGACAAGCAGAGAGAGACGTGGAGGAGAGGATGCGTGGAGGGGATAGACAAGCAGAGAGAGACGCGGTTGACTCGTTTGTCACATAGCGACAAGAATTGGGCGGAAGAGAGGAGGTGTTTGTCGCCAGAGGACGATTTGCTCCGCCTGGGGTTACTTCGATCTCGGCCTGGGGGCAGCGTCTGGGAGGGATGACGCCACGGAGCGGCCGGACGAGGTGAGGCAACCTCGGGGAGCCAGGTCCGTGGACGGAGGACGCCGGAGGAGGGAGAAAAAAGTGGGTCAGGTCGGAAAAACCTGGCAGGTCTGGGGCGCGAGAGAGAGAGAGAGAGAACTGAAGGGGGGAAATGAAAAAAAAAATTTCGTCCTTTGAAACAAAACAGAATTTTTTGTTGTTGCTATTTATAGAAAATTTTCAGATTTTAAAAAATCATAATAAATTCATACGAACTCCGAATATTGCGTTCCATATATGCACGAGATCGTATCGACGAGTTCTACAACTTTCATGAAGAAGTTTTCTCAAATTATGAACGTATAAAAAGTCAATTTTCACGACCCCATAAATAATGTTTGTTTCGAAAATAAAAATCGATTAGAAACTGAATTTCTCGTACAACAACTAAATAACGTTGTATTGTACTTATTCATAGTTTTTCATTTATGTAAGAAAAAATCGATAAACAGTGAAAAATGAACAGTCTTGACTGGTCAAGAAAAAAAACGGGTGGAAACCCATGTCAGTAGCAGTGAACAGTTACTTGACTGGTCGACGCCTTGACTTTTCGACTTTGACATTTTTTGACTACGGGTGAACTTGCTCTAAAGGATCTGAAAGGCAAGCAAAACGAGTGATGAGCAAAACAAAAGCTGTAAATTAGGATATGGGATATAACAAACTTACTGAATATTTTTCGGAGACTCCTCTTGTTCATAATTGGTTGAGAACATTTGTACTGTTCAGGGGCAAAAAAGCTGAAGTGATGACGCACACTGAACCTCAGCCTCTCATGACCAACTTCCATCTTAAAGTTCCAAGTGCTGGCGGTGGGGTCTTGAAATACATGACTTCAATAGTCCCTTATTATTGGCCGCCACCGGACTCTTAGCACATGAAATTGCCTTTAAATTTGATTACTTGGAACAGCCCCCCTTGACGACTGCTGTTGCACCCTCCATGTCCAAGACAACTTCATTGTGCTTCCATGTCCAGCCCAAAGACCACCCAAGATCTTCAAAGTTGCGAAGCAGCTGATTGTTGTGGATTTTTACTTCTGCCTATACAGAACACCACAGAAAGCTTCACTAATCCTCTGATTACATAACAAATAACGAAATAAAAAAGGGGCACTATACAGTAACACATAGTACCTAATTAACCTCCAAGTGAGAAATTTTCAGAACTTCGTCTTTACACAAATCTATCATCAATTTAATAAATCCAAACATGCAACATGAAACTTACCATGTACTCTCTCCTGGTCAATGACTAATCTCCCAGGTAATAGTTACATTACCAAATGGATCCAGAACGTCATGCTCATCTGCATAAAATACAACTGCTTTTAGCAATTCAGATGAAACATCTTTTGATAATTATCAAGTAATGGTTTGTATTTTCATAGGGCAATGTGATTGTCAACAGCCATAACTGCTTCTCACATTCCACAGGGGAGTTATTAACACGAAACTACACAATTTATATCAATCATGTCAAATGCACCCTGCACCAAATGATTTCCTCAAAAGCACCATTGTGGCAGTCATTCCCTCACAACAATGCACATGAAAATCATTAAGTTTGAGTCTCTTATAATTAGGTTATTGCGAAGCATCACTTCAGCATAAGTACTACACAAACAATGCTAAACAATATTTATATGCAAACAAAACCAAAATCTGGAAAATTATACATTATGAATCTATTAACATAAAAGCAGTATAAAGTAATTCAATAGACTAACAAATTCTAAGCGATATAGAACTTAGAACAAGGTTCTGATTCATGCCGAAACCCTAAACCCTATGTGAATTCTCACGTTCAAAATGTGATAATTAGTTTAGCTCGTAGAATTATTAGGAAAATTATGAGATCCTTCGAGGTAAGGATGGAGATCTGGGCCTCCTTTACTTTTGTTTTCTAGGGGTTATGGTTTTATTGGATAAATATTTTGATCCAGTAGGTAAATTTCGCTTTCCATTTTTTGTAGCTGAAAAAAATTTAAAACTTCAAAATTCTTGTAATTAGGCAAGTGGTGAGGGTGCTTCAAATCTGGGTTGAAATTAGAATGGACTAGCAAATGGCCCGCACGATGCTGCAGGTTTCTTCGCTTCCTAAATTTTATACGTACTAAATTCATCGAGAAGAAAGACATGTCAGTCTTCGAACAATTTTTGAAGGGTCAAAATTGATTTTTATTTTAGCACCCTAGATATGCAGTTTTGTTGAAGAGAGTAGTGTATGAATTATCAAGAATACTAACCGTAAATAAGGCACTTTTAAAGTTTTGAGCACATCTCGATTTTTAAACTTGGAAGGTATCTTGAACATGGAGTAGAGCTTTATAAAACATGTCTTTGCTTGTGAGGAGCAATCCTTGAGTGGCAAGTCATCCCTCATAGCAAATAAGAATCGAAGCACCTCTTAGTTGTCCATCGGAGTTTCCTAAAAGACATTCAATAGATTCCCGATATAGCTTAATCTCTGCAAGTTTTGTCAAAAGTATCATACTAAGTGCCAAGTATAGTCCCATTGTTGGATCATAATTCATAT
Source organism: Rosa lucieae (assembly GCA_024704745.1). Classification (NCBI taxonomy): domain Eukaryota; kingdom Viridiplantae; phylum Streptophyta; class Magnoliopsida; order Rosales; family Rosaceae; genus Rosa; species Rosa lucieae. Next base: position 12,972,634 of record CM045497.1, on the reverse strand, counting down.
ATATATATTTGTGCCCTAAATCATGGAAATTACTTGTTCTAAAAATCCAATTTAGTGTTGACTAATCTAATTCCATGTTTTGTAGAGAATCTTTACAATAGGAGAAAAAGTGAAATTCCGACGAATTTTCCATGCACCACCACTTTTGGAGGCATAAGTACTTCGTGAAGCAATCACAGAAAATTAGGAGTTTAAATGGAGCTATGAAGTCATAGACCATGAAGTACTGATGCAAAGGACTAAGTTTGCTCACTTCTTTGGCCGGAAATTACAAAGGAAGTTCACGGAAATTGTTATGCAAAATAGTTGATGCAAAGCAGAAAACTGCAGTTTCATATTTAGCTTTTCGGGAACAGTATTGGAGAGCATTTCTCGCATTCTCCCAACTTCATATTTACTAATGGTCCTTTCTTTCCTTAAAGGTTTGATGTTGTAGTTCAACATGAGCCAAAGAACTGGTCGGAATTATCAATGAGGCAGCAGGAAATCATGTGCAAAATAGACTTCCTGGTAAGGCAGAAACCATGTTAGTTTTGTTTTAAAGTGAAGTTGGACCTTGACGATAAGGATACAAGTACAAGTGGAATGGCATTTTGCCTGTGCTTAAGAGAAACGCGGTAGTTGAACTGGCACCTCAGCGGCACCGCTGATGGTTTCTTTGACGTGATATTTACTTTTGAAAAAAAGGTTTTTGATATGGTTTGAAAGGTTGGTAATGCTCCTTATCCTATTTATGGATTGCATCATATGGATTTGAATGTAAGAGTTCATGATTAGCTTTTTTTATGCCCCACCCCTTCCCAGTTTTGGTGGGGTTTGAACACATGACCTCTTAAATGGGAAGTCATTGTCCTACTACCTCACTAAACACACGCTCCCATGATTTCACGATCAGTATTCGTACCATAAACTAGAATGAAACAATAGTTTGCGTTTGTGTTGTGTTTTACATGAGAATTCTATTCACTTCTAGCTCATTTGAGAATATACACGTTATCTTTTTAAGAAATAGGTCGGCTCAATCAAACCCTAGTCAATATATTCACTTCTAGTCAATCAGCCGTAAAGCGTCTAGCTGCTGAAAAAAAAAAAATTCACTTCTCTCGAGCCATTTAAGTAAAATCAAGCATAAACCCCCATCCTACTCATCCTCTTCAAGACTTCAATCAAAACCCCTTGCTTGTTAGGCGCCCTCATTACTCCTCTCTCCCGTTCACAAAATCACAACCCATCTTTCTTAGCCAACAATGAAACCTTCCAACCTCCTAAACCCTCAGACCCTTAAACGGTATTGATATGCATGGTGTTGTTTCACAAAGCACCATGCCACTATCATTCATATATAATTGTATATATGTAAAGGCTGAAGCTTGCCATGCTTTTTGCCATTCGCAGATGACCCCATTTCCCATTTCTCATTCTTTTTGGCTTTTGCCATTTCACGACGACCCCATTCCCATTCTTTTTGTTCTATCGAGAATCCCCAAACAACCAAACTTAATTCTAGTCTTCGATAGTCCGACTTCGACTCTTTGCCGTTCTGCAATTCAATCTTGGATTGATGATCTTGAAGGTCAGTTCTTGGTTTGTCTCTGATTGGTTTATGACTTCCCTAATTGGTTAGAATATAGCATATCCAAAGAGGCTGCATTTTGTTTGCGCTGCACTTGAAGTTTTTTATTAAATTTGGTTTCTTTGATTGCACTCTTCTGCTTCCATTTGGTACAAATATGTTCCAGCTTGCCCCCAGAGATATATATTCCTGCGTCCGCCACTGGGTGGAGGATTTGAAATCGGACCTGCAAGTTAAAATTAAGAAGCACGACGAGTGCGGGAGGCATAGAGACAAGGCCCTTGCATGAGAAGGAAGAACTTTTCAGAGCCAGTAATCGAGATGGTCGCGGTGAAATTGGCCGAAGCTAATACAGCAAAAGACGAGGCTTTGCAGTAGAAGGATGAGATTAAGAATTAATTGGACGATGTCGTAAAGGAGAAGGATGGGTTCAGGGCTGAGGTTGGGAATTCCACGCATATGCTCATGTCTGGGATTGTTAAGATTTCAAAGGAAGGTCAGCCACTGGCCTTCTGACGCTGCCATGTCTCCTCACAGAGTATGTCCGGCGACCAGGAGTTCTGCTTGTGGAGAGGTCGAGGCGGTGGTGCGTGAGGGTCTGCCATGAACTCGCCACTATTGTACGCAGCTTCGTCGATTTCCTAGTAATATTAGGGGGAGTGGATTTGGGGGGAAACGTTGTTATAGATAATAGGTTAGTTGGTTGCCACCTCAGAGCAGAATTATTTTATTCTAGTAAACTATCTGTAAAACAAAAACTAGTAGGATTCTGGTTCTCTTTTCTTTTTCTCATGATGTCAAAGTGAAGCAATGTGACTGGAAACAAGCTGGCAATTGCGAATGAGTCACAATTGAGGTGGAAGCCAAATCATCAACAGCTAATGCCCCTAATGTTGCTTGTTGCTGGCTTCCCTTCACATCTAAGCATCAATTGGTTGCAGTCGGAGCCTCTTGTACATTTTCTTTTTTGGTCCAAAACCTCTGTATATTTGACCATGCCACAACTGTTCTATTTGATTCTCATTTTCACCAATAATCCCCACAAGAGCAAGTTCCATCCTTGAAATGGTGGAAACGGTTCGAATCCCTCACAATGATCTCCCTCTCCGTTATTACTGATATGAGTTTCGTCACATTGTGGCAATCGCCGCAAACCCTCAGGTTCTTGAAGATCCGAATGGGAGTTTTAGGAGGCGTGCTAATGATTCCAAAAGCAATCGCCAATCTCTCACTATGACTGGTGAGGATATGCTCTTTCTCGTCATCCTCGACATCCTGCAACACAAAGCTGAAGTCTGGAACATAACCAAGGCTCTTCATTTTCTCAGTTAGTTCCCTCAGCTTCTGGTATATCTGTTCGCATAATGGATGTGTTTGGTTCCCAGTATAAAAGACATCAACTTTATTGTTAACTTCTATTGAGCTCCACCCGGGAGTCTTCCTCAGTCCCCGGTTTCTAGCCATAGATCTCACTTTATCCACACCTTCCCATTTCCCGGTTGTTGCATATATATTTGACAACAAAACATAGTAGCCCACATTCTCCGCATCAACTTCAAACAAGCCTTCTGAAGCAATTTTCCCCAATTCAGCATTCCCATGTATTCTACACGCACCAAGTAGTGCCCCCCAAACAGAAGCATCAGGCTGTACAGGCATAGTCTTAATAAAACTATATGCCTTGTCTAAATGTCCAGCTCTGCCAAGTAAATCTACCATACAGCCATAGTGCTTTAAACCAGGCTTGATTCCGTACTCTTTCTGCATCATATGAAAGTACAATTCACCCTCATTGACCATACCTGAATGACTACAAGCTGCCATTAGAGATACAAAGGTTACATGATCTGGCTTAACCCCCTCATCTATCATATCTTTGAATAGCTTCACAGCTTTCCCACCATGCCCATGAACTCCAAGACAGGAAATCATGGCATTCCAAGTGACTGAACTCATTCTGGGCACTTCGTAGAATAACGATAATGCATCATCTAGTCTCCCACATTTTCCATACATGTCAATCAAGCAGGTACCCACAAATACATCCACGTAGAGACGGTTCTTGATCACCCGCCCATGAATTCTCATCCCTTGTTGCAAGGCCCCTAAATGGGTATATGCTGGTAGAATGCTAACCCAAGTTCCTTGGTTTGGAATTATTTCTTTGCACTCTTGCATCATACAGTACACTTCATTCGCCTCACTTGCAAGACCATTTTGGGTGTAACCTGTGATCAAAGTATTCCATGACACCACATCCTTGACAGGAAGTCCTTCAAAAACAGTACGTGCAGAATCTATAGCACCCAACTTTGCATACATGTCCACAACTGCATTTCCAATAACAACATCTTCATTGAACCAATCTCTCCTCAAAATGAATCCATGAACAGCGCTACTCATTTCAGCATCACTTAATTGAGCTATAATGGAAGCCAAACTCACTAATGTCAGCCAATCAGGCTTAACTCTGGATAGTTGCATCCTGTTGAAGAATCCAAGTGCAGTCATCGGCTCATCATTCTGCTCATTTGCAGCAATTATTGAGTTCCATGACACCAAATCTCTTACCTGCATTTCATAAAAAACCCTCTGTGCATGTCCCAAGCAACCAAATTTAGCATACATGTTAATCAAGGCATTGCATACAAACAGATCAAACTCTAGTCCATGCTTTATGACATACAAATGAATCAGCATCCCGCTTAAGGAATCATCTGATTGTGCACAAGCAGTCAGTAGACTTGCAACAGTTACAGGATCCATCTTTACACCCTCCGATCTCATTTCAATCAAGACATCTAATGCATCTGCTGCATTCCTATTCTGAAAAAACCCAGAAATCATTGCATTCCAACAACCCATATCCCGGAATGGCATCTCATCAAACAATTTACGAGCAATGCTAATAAATCCAAACCGTGAATACATATGGATCAAGGAAGCAGCCACAAAGACATCCCATTCCAAACCCAGCTTTATAAGCCAACAGTGTATCTTCTTCCCAACATTTAGATTCCCACACGCTTTCAAGACAGGAGGAAAAGTGTAGAAATCAGGTCGCAGACCAGGGGTCAACAAAAAATGAGAGAAACAGTCTACAGCTTCTCGGAAACGTCCACTGCGAACATATGCAGACACCATTGAATTCCAGGTATAGACATCCTTTCTAGGCATCGAATCAAAAGTGCGGCGTGAGAATGAAACATCACCAAGGTAGGCATACCGATTGACTAGCCTGGAGGAAAAAATAATATCTTGAGCTTTTCCTGACACCACAAGAAAGGCATGGAGACACTTTGCATGGTGAAGTTTTGTGCAGGATTGAAATAGAAGACCAAAATCAGTTCTTTTGTTCTCAGTTCCAAAGCCATCCGATACAAAAGGCAATGAATTAGTAGCTGATGAGAAGAATTGATAACAGACTCGCAGTGAGGGGAAACTTTTGCAAGCATGCCTACCTTTGCAGGTCTGCACCAAACTGGAAAGAAACACTACAAACCATCAGCCAGGCAGTGAACAATCTCAGAAGAAAAAAAACTAGACCAATAACATATTCATTATCTCAAGACACACATGTGCATATGATTAGAAACCAATAAGAGTATGTCAGCAGACCTTCTGATAAAATTCAATCAACTTCATTTGAATTTACAAGTTAAGCATAAATCCAAAACAAGCTATTCTCCATTGGAAATTGATGTTTCACGTAGAAAGATCAAATATGCAAAGGATATTGATCTATTGGAACTTCAACAGTTGATTTAAATACAAAATCTCATCTTTCTATAAATAGACATACCCTGATTGTGATTATTAATGCTCGAAAACAATCATTTCAAACATTTGAATCATACAATCTGAACATCGCAAACTCTGCATATAATACCTCCAATTACCAGAAGAAAAAGTTCCATGCTTTATGTGTTTTCAAGAACTCTCAGTAACCAAACAAACTGTAAGTAAAGAAGAACAGAGATAACGTAAACTTGTACCTGAACATACATGAAGGTCTTAGAGAAATCTCAATGGTCAAGGCCAGTGTTCATCTGAGGATTCCAAAATGAGCTGGGCTGTTAGAAAGATATGAATGAACTAAATTACAGAATTCGAAACAAAAATCAATGAGAGAAACAACTTGGCATCATGCAATTAGCAATACAGACCAATGTGAACCAGCTAAATACTCAAAAGGAAAAACACGGATGAAATCAGTGAGAGTGAGGATGGACTAATACCCAGTTGTTGTTGTTGGGGCCGCTTGAAGCTGGAAGGTTGAGAAGGAGGACTATTAGAAATGGAGGGCTCCCTCCGATGATTCTGGGGTTTAGGGTTTTAGATTTTACGGATAAAAGCTGAGACTCAGAATTTGGGAACGAAACTGTATGGGTACGGGTAATTTCGTTTTAGATTTTTTTTTTTTTTGGGCGAACATAAACTTTAAAGAACTATTACAAGAAGAAGGATGGCCCTAAATGGCTACATCCATTTAAAGGCCGCCCGGCTTGGCCCGGTCATTGCATTAGGGAGGGTTGGTCTGGTCTTTACTTTTATAAGGTAAGGTATGGGCCATGTAAATGAAGCTCGGCCCGATCCTTTAAGCCGGTCCAATTAAGCCTACTAATTTTTTATTTTTTCTATTTTCCAAATATGTTTCTTTCCTTTCTTATTCACATACACTTATCTCTTTCTTACGTTGTAATTGATTTAGAAAGCTTTTCTTTAATTAAATTTTTTATTTTCTTTGCTAAACAACGTACAATTAATTTTTGGGAGACTTGGATTGATTTTAACCACCTTAGACAATATTTATAAATGTTATTAAGGTAATTCAACTTGGATTGGTTTATCAGTGCCGTTATCTTTGGTGGTTGCAGCTCCTATACATTCTCCATAATTATGCATAAAATTGCAGGTCTAAGCTTGTTGTCCTTCCTTCTTCTTTCATTTTCTAATTCTGGTGTCTCAATGTGCCCGATTGCTGTGTGGGCGGATTTTGATGGTGCATTTGTTGGTGTCTCCGTCGATCCACCGCATCTACGATTGGATCACAACAGTGACATTCATGGAATGGGTTTTGGCTTTGATGATGGTGGTGGAACAAGTCTTTCCTTCCCTCTGCCAGAGTTGGACTCGGTCTGGTATTTGCGGTGGCTGTACTGGTGAATGTTCTTGTGAACCCCGGAAATTTATTTATCGAGTTGAATTGAGATTGTTTAATAATTATTTTATGATCTTGTTGATTATTAAAGTGCTCGAGAATATTTTTCAGAATTTTTCACAAGGTGAAATTCTTGATTTAAGAGTTTGATAATAAAGTACATGACAAAATGAGTTCGTGGTAATTTTTGGAAAATTTTTTAGATACCTGAGCTATTTTTAGTAATTTTTGGAAGTTTCAGAATTAAAGAAATTACCAAAGGAAAATAGAAAATCACTTGATGCGATCTGGGTAGTCAAAATTCTACACAGATTAATCTGGACCGTTGAAAATAATTAATTCTCGACTATAAAGGTTCCATGCGTCCACCACGCGCCAGAACTGACCCGAAAGAAAACCTGGCGACCTGTGAGATGAATTCGACTGGAACTTCGTCCTCCAGCCATCTCCCGGGGGCTGACCACCGGCGTTCGCTTCCTCTCTTGCCTCAAATCGTCCAAATTCCGAACGAGGAAGGAGAATCGATGTTGGAAAGCTTTGATAGCTCCAGTGGTGTTTCAGCTTTATCCAGCTACTCCAGCCATCCTCTGAGCTGTTTGAGGTATGAAACTTCTTCTACTCTTTGAGCTCTATGCGTTGGTATACTTGGTTTTGATTATAATCGATTTTTGACCGAGTTGATGTTTTGGGGTATTTCAGCCTTCGTCGGAATTTCTTATTTCCAGCGCCGTGCGAAGGTTTATGGGTTCGTCTCCAGCCTCCTAGAGCATGTCTTGATATCTTGCCGCGAGATCGATTCTTAGAGTTGGATGAATTGGTAAGGTAGGGTGCGCTGCCACCATAGAACCACCACTTGTGGAGGCGGTTTGAATTTCCTTTTGGGTTTAATTCTGATCACAGTGTATATGTCATAGATTATTGATACTGCATTCATTGGAATCACAAATTGGTTAAGAGTTGGAGATGATAAACCGTGGGAGGATTCTCTCTCATTGGCTGCATTATGTTACTTATCTGTCGTAGAAGTGAAGGCTCAAGGCTGCTATTTGAAGACTATCCATGATTTGGTTAGCCCAAGATGAGCTACATTCTTGCTAGCTTTGGTGAAATGAGGTTGTTGTTGCTATTGTGACTGATTACAGTGAATTGGTAACGGGTTAGAATGAAATCAAGAAAAATAAGTGTTGGAAAAGAAAGTGATGTAATGAACTAATGACAAGCAAAGAAAATTTATGTATTGCCCTTAATAGTTTTGGGTGTACCTAATATGAAATGGAATTAATTTGATATTCAAATTATTCCAATAGGATCATGATTGGTCGAACTATGTATGTGCATTATATGTCGGTGAGCCGTGGTTTGTTGGTTAGCTAACCTAACTAACACTATGAAGGTTACGGGTTCAAATGTCACTGACATCAGAGATGGGGAGTTACATTGTCAGCCAGAGTATTAAAAAAAAAAAAAAATTTACGTGCACTATATCAAAGACCCCAACAGACGACACTTTTCACACCACGAAAATAAATTTCCGTCATGTGTTGATAGAAATTGCTTCATACAACACGTTTGAGAAACTTTCGTTGTACAAGAATGTTACAATTTAAAATTTTTTAGATAAAGAATATTGTACAACACTTATAAAAATGGTATGCTGTCTGAATGAAAAAAAAAATAGTGGGACATTTCCCCCCCTACCCTACTCATATTTGGCTCCAATTTTTGACTCACATGCACTAGCAACGGTGCTTGCGTTTTGCTGCAGGATGTGAATTGCAACCATGAAATATAATTAAGTTTAGGTGACTTTGTGTCTGCACTAAAGGCTTCTCTTTACTCTATAGTGCCTTTTTCTACTTTGTTCATCACCTTCAATTATTAATATAGAACTAAAATTAAAAGGACAGAATATAAACAACAAAAATCAGGACACATTGCTCACAAAGACTAAATCTCCACAGAATCTGCAATAAAATTTCATGTAAGCAAACATTCAAAAGCAGCTCAGCAATTAGAAGTAAACCATAAAATGATTCATATATTCAGGTGATCAGTTTCTAAAATTTTAGTATTTGAAAGGCAAGCTGCTACAGAAGCAAAATACAAAAGGAAAGATTAATGGTATTGAAGCTGTTGAAATGTAGTAACAACCTCTTAGATGAGTTTATAATTCTATTCTTTTTGTTATTATCCACCTTGGCTGCTACAACTTCTTTATCTCTAGCTACAGCTTCTCTCTTTATTTTCATAGACTTCACTCCATCCAATGCATCAACTTTTTTCATCAACATCTGGAAAAGTCATATATTGCATTAGTACATTTAAAGAGATAGAGACAAATAGCGTTTAATAGAGCAGCAACATACCTTTGTTTCTGCATGATTGAAAGATGCTTCAACATCAAAACACAGCATCGCTCAATCCAACTGAAGAAAGTGAAAAAAAAATGATAATTGGTATATTGATAATAATTACAATTCAGAATATTACAAGATATATAGGAAAACAATTTACCTTCTATGGTATGGAATAATCTAGATCCTAAGTATTATCACAAAAATAAATTACAACGATTGACAAAATGTGAAGGGAAACAATTAGCATTTACACCTAAATCTTTCCATATCATGAGAGATTCTCAACACTCCCCTTCAAGTTGGAGAGTGAATGTCATGAAGTCTCAACTTGGAAACTAAAGATTCAAAACTATCTCTTCTCAATGCCTTTGTGAAAATGTCTGCAATTTGTAGAGAAGAAGGAACATATCTAGTAGATTTCAATGCGGCTCGTAGCTTCTCTCGAACCACATGACAATCAATCTCTATATGTTTTGTTCTACCATGAAAAACCGGGTTGGCGGCAATATGTAATGTAGCTTGGTTGTCACAATACGAAGAAGCAAGTTTATCTTGAATAATCTGAAAATCTTGTAAAATGTACCTCAACCTGTTTGTACCCACATTTGCGTGGCCACTCGGACGTAGCTAATGTGCATAATTATTGAATGATTTCTAGTTACAATTTGCCGCTCAACAAGTAATTGGGCCGATAGCCAGAAATGTTGGCCGATGAATAATTGGACAATTCATTTGGTCCAAGACAAGTCACATAAAAAACTAGGCCGATAGAGGGTTTCGAAAGTTAGGCCATTGGTTATCGGCCGGCCCGTAGTCATTGGTTTATTGTCTAAAAGCCCATTGGTCAATACTCTAATTGGTTTCCAACTTGAACTCAACTTAGAAAGATAATGGCTGATTGTTAGAGAGACCGATAAGCTATAAAGATGAAATTTGATCAAGTTAGTATTTCAGTCAACTTGAAGTTCACGTCAGTCGATAAGGAGAGTTCAATCTAAGATAGCCTACTTCAAAATTAATTATAGCCATTGATGACGACCATCAGAGCCGATCCAGGTAGAGTCTAGCGTCAAGTCAGCCGACGATAAGTATTGAAGCCGAATCAAGATAGAGTCACTGAGCCGAGAGGAGGCCTAATTCCACTCAACTTCAAAGAGTCAAGAGATCAGTTCAAGTCACAAAGCAGCCAATATAAATAGAAGCATCGACAGAAGACATCACACACAACTCCAGAAACTCAAGCCATCAAGTTTTTCTTATTTTCGTCTTACCTCTTGCTTAGGTAGAATTTTCGTCTGTTTCCTTAGTTTATTTGCTCTGCTAGTTACAATCTTAGTTACTTTACCTTTCTTGTAGCCTACTATCGATTTTGAATTATTTTCGTTGTTCTCTTTCAAACAATAGTTAATAATTTTCAGTTTGCTTCGTTTATTTGATTGGCCATTCTATATTTCAGTTTGCTAGCCTTGTCTTTAATCTGCTTTCTATTTCTTTATTGTATTTATGCTTTATTTGTTTGATCATGTTATTTACGGCTCGTAGTCACATAGTAGCTATCAATCTTAAGAATTACATTTGTTACGAGTTTACTTTTACAGTTACATGTTATTACTTGGATCCAATTGACTGAAGCCTTGTGACCAGACAATTCGTATTCACTCACACCATCACAACCACACCCAATTCACCCGACTTTCAGCCATCAAATTCGTGTAGCTAGTTGTCAAAAGCCGAGTTAGACTTGGTAGTCTTGTCGGCCCAATAGGCCAGCAAACGTCCTAAAATAGATCGGACTGCGGCCTTCCTTTCTAGAGACCTTGAGGGGTCTCTAGACATTGATATTTTCATTAAATAGGTCAACCAAGGTTGGACGCTCTGCGTCTTGCAAAATGTCCTCACTCCCTAGGTTGACAATCTTTGGGCCGTAACTTGGGTAGGTCGGCCCTTGCTATCTCGTCCACTAAAAGTGAAATAACCAATGTCATCCTCGTAAGACCTTGCTTCCACTACATTGGTGGATGCCTGAAATGGGTTATTGTCTGCTGCAATGACCTCAATTTTGTCTCCATGCCAGAAGTTCAAAACTTGATGCAGGGAAGAAGGTACACACATGTTCTGGCGAATCCAATCGCGGCCAAGCAATGCATTGTAATGAGTAGATGAATCGACCACAAAGAAAGCTGTCATGTTTTTCTTTTCCCCCATGGTGACATCGAGTGGGAGGATACCTCTTGGCCTGCTCTTCCTTCTTGAGAAGTTGCTCACTGTAATGTCTGAAGGGAGCAAATCAGATTCAGTTATGCGTAATTTCTTCATGACGGCTGTAGGTAACACATTAACTGCTGCACTGTTGTCTACAAGAACTTTCATTATTGGATATCCCTCTATGTAAGCCATGATGTATAACAGCTTCAGATGTTGAGCCATTTTGGTAGTTGGTTTTGTGAGTACCACACGACCTTCTTCATCCTTCAACTGTGCATCAACTTCATCAATCTCAAATCGAGGATGTCGATTGGCAACAAAGTCACCGATCAATTCATTCGACTGACCTGGTTGAGTTTTGAGTTCTGAAGGAAGGACATAAACCATATTGATGTCCATTGTATTACCTTCACCTTTCCCAAAGGCGGCCTCGCCTTTGTAAAATGAGGATAAAGTTTCTATATCAAAGGCTGTGTCATCCCCTATGTCGTAGTCGATTCTGGTTTCATTATCATAGTCACCTTGTTATTCATTTCCCCCATAATCGACTTCTTCATCACCATCGTCCACAAAATTGTCCTACTTGCCATTAATTGTTTGTGGTAGCACCATCTACCATTTCCTCATCTTTCAACTGCTGATTGAGACTGGCTTGCTCTTTCTTTAATTCTTCAATGGCCCCTGTTGTCAGCTTTGTGGATGCTTTCTCTGTCTTGGCTTGCCACTTGATTGCACGAACCCACAGGTATTTGGACAAATTATCTAGTAATTTGCTTTTGGTGGACGTGAATCCATAAATCTCAGCAGCTGGATGTTGTTTATGGTAGGTGCGGAGGTAAGTCAGGTCAGCATTAGAAATAGGCAAGTTATCAGTATTGGCTTCCAGCTTACAATTCGCCATCATTGCCTGATAACTGATCTTTAAGCCGATGCTAGAATCCTCAGTGATGAGCTATGACTCTGAAGACAAATCTTTTTCCAACATCTTCATCATCGCGCTTTCCTCCTCAGTTATGCCATAAGTGGCCAATGCTGAATACATTCTATGATATTTTTTCATCATCCCTAGATCTTGATTTGAGAACGGCGGATCCTGTCCTCTCAGTACTTTTATGGTGGGGACTTTTCCATTTGGCGTCTTATCCATAGCCGCCTTCTGTATTTCCTTCTGTTGTTCAATATCCTTAGCTTTGACAATTGTTTTCGCTTACTCTTCAGTTGCGAAGTCTTTCTTTTCTAAATAATCATCAAATTCTCTTGCGAGTTAGACCTCTTCTGGCATTATGCCATAGGTTTCCTCAGCCGAGACTTCTATGAAAGCATCTAAGGAAATGAAAATCATCTTTGAAACTGGAATTTGAGCGACTATATCCTTCTTTTGGACTCCTTTGCAATGTGCTTGATACAAAGCTTTTAAACCAGGTGTAATGAATCGGCTATAGAAACCCTGCCGAATCAGAGCATGATCGGCATCAGAATTTGCTACCAATTATTGAGAATATAGTCTTAACTCCTTGGAAGCCCATAAATTGCAAGGGCTGAATGTTTCTGGTGAAACTTTCTCATTGTTTCTAATTCAGCCAACTTAAATGGAGGGTTGAGATGTTTGAAGACCTTAACCTCTCCTTCAGTAAACCGCAGATGGGGTAGCTTTGGGAAGCTAAGGACATTTTTAAAATGGTCACCGATGGTCTCAAGTTCCATAGGTTCTCCTGAATCCTTATGAAAGTCCTCTCTTATTATAGGGGCTTCTCTGTTATCTGCTTCAGTTGAGCGTCTGACTTTCTGCCCTTTTGACCCTTGTTGCCTTGCGGCCGCCACTTCCCTTTGCATGCGTCTCTTTTGAGTTTTTGTCAAAGGGGAAAATGGCTGATCTCTGGCCACTCGGCCATACCACCTATTGTCATGAGTAACTGGTGACCGATATGTCCTATAAGGTCTACGGCCTTTATTTCTAGCAAAGTAATCTTGGTCATAAAATTGATCATCTTGGTCAAAATTAACCTGATCGTCGTCGGCCATTGAAACCGTCAGCAAAATTTCCCTCAAGATCATCATCCTCAAAAGTCAACCTTCTCCTCACCGAAAGTCATCCGGTTTCGGCTTTTTCAGATTCCATTATCCTCTTAAAAATACTTTGGGAAGTTTGTTGTCCCTGATAAAATCGCTTAGGACTGTGAGGGCCAAAGAACTTAATATTGTGTAAGCCCCCTCTAGGATCTTTGTTTTTTACTAAAGCAAAATCAGAAAATAGATGAACTGAAAACAGAAACAACACAGTAGATTTTAGAGTGGTTCAGCAAAAACTTTAGCCTACGTCCACTTCGTGATCTCTCTTGAGAGATTCACTAGCACTATGAAGAATTTAGGTGTTTACAAGTACTTATTGCAGATCCCTCAAACCCCTCAGACTAGTTCTTATCTCTCTATCACTCTCAGTTTTCTGCATTTTCTGTCTTAATTCCGGAAAACTGACTGTAGCTCCTATTTATAGGGTATAGAGGCTGCTGATACAACATGGGATTAGGATTCTAATCCTAATAGACTAAGCCTTTCTAAGCCTATAATACAAATCCTAATAGAACTTGAAAGACTAACTTTCCTAGAACTTATAGAAAAGCTGCGCGCAAACCTCTTTCCTTTCTAGACTTGGATTTGAATTTTGCATCCTAATTTTCAGATTGTATCAATGAGCCAAAAACACAAAAATCTCCACCTTGGTGAGTTGATACCAAAACAATTGCTACAACCTTCAGGATGTCTTGAACTTCTTGAAGTAATCCCGAACAAACCTTCAAGAACCTTCACCTTGGCAAGATTCTTCTTTCCTCAACGCACCTCAAGTGAGGAGGTGCTCCACCACAACTCAGCATGTTGTGATACTGAGCAAGTTCAAGAAATGCTTAAACTTCTCTACAGCAACGGGCTTGGTAAGACAATCTGCAACATTGTCATTTGTGTGAACCTTCTCCACAATGATATTTCTAGATTCTACCCAATCTCTGAATCCTGTGATAGAGAACATCAATGTGTTTCATCCTCACATGAAACACTTGATTCTTTGATAAATGAATGGCACTTTGACTGTCACACCTAACTACCACGCCTTCTTGGTGAATTCCAAATTCACTTGCCAGCCCATTCAACCAAATAGCTTCCTTTGAAGCTTCTGTTAATGCCATATATTCTGCCTTAGTAGTAGATAGAGCTGTGACTGCTTGAAGGGTTGCTTTCCAGCTCATAGGTCCTCCTCCACAAGTAAAAATATAACCTGTTGTGGATCTCCTTTTATCTAAGTCTCCCGCATAATCTGAGTCAACAAAACCAACCACGCATGCTATTTCTTGTTTTCTCTCAAACATGATTCCAAGCTGCCTAGTCCCTTTTAAATACCTCAAAATCCACTTCACTACTTCCCAGTGGGGCTTACCCGGGTTTGACATGTACTTAGAGACAACACTCAATGCTTGAGCTAAATCCGGTCTTGTGCAAATCATCGCATACATGAGACACCCTACTGCACTTGCATATGGAACATCCTTCATCACATTAATCTCTTTTTGACTTGATGACCTTTGCTTTGCACTTAACTGATAATGTGCAGCTAATGGGATAGAAATAACCTTATCTCCATCCATGTTGAAGCGTTCAAGTACCCTCAGAATGTACTTTTCTTATGACAGCCAAATTTTCCCAGCTTTTCTATCCCGCCTTATTTCAATTCCAAGGATCTTTTGTGCAGCTCCTAGATCCTTCATGTCGAATTCAGCTCCCAATTTCTTCTTAAGCTCTTGAATTTTTGACATATCCTTGCATGCAATTAGCATGTCATCTACATACAAAAGTAGTAGAATAATTTCCCCATCTTCGAATACATGGTAGTAAACGCAGCAGTCATATAGACACCTTGTGTAGCCTATTTTCAGCATGTATGTGTCGAAACGCTTATACCACTGCCTCGGTGATTGCTTAAGTCCATATAGGGACTTCCTTAACCGACAAACGAGATCCTCTTTTCCTGTTTCAACAAAACCCTCAGGCTGAGACATATAAATGTCTTCTTCGAGGTCCCCATGAAGAAACGCAGTTTTCACATCCATCTGCTCAATCTCCATATCATACTGAGCTGCTATAGACAACAATAACCGAATTGAAGTGTGTTTGACGACCGGAGAGAAAATCTCGTCATAATCTACTCCCTCTTTCTGCGAATACCCTTTTGCCACCAAACGTGCTTTATACTTTATGGAGTCAGCATCATGTATTCCTTCTTTCTTCCTAAACACCCACTTGCAGCCAACAAGTTTTCTTTCTTTGGGTTTAGGAACCAACTCCCACACAGAATTCTTATGCAAAGATTCCATCTCTTCTATCATAGCACCAATCCAACCTGCCCGTCCTTCTCTTTTTATGGCATATTGTTAAGTAGTTGGATCTCCTTGACTTATACTCAGAGCATGACTCACATCTTCTTCCGGTTCGAACCCAAACATTTGTATCTTTCTGGTCAAGTGATATGCTTCTTTTAAATGACTGGGGTGCTTGTGGGATAGGGGAATTTCGACCCCTCTGTGGGGATTGCTCCACCTGAGCCCTAACTGGTGACTGTTGCTGCTGCTCTGTTTCTTCAATAGCTCCTTGATCATTCCCTACTTGCTCAATTTGCTCCACCTGAACTTGGGAATCTTCATCCGATGGTTTAGCTAATGAAATCTTGATTCCTTCTTCCTCAACAATAACCATCTTCTCCTTCTTGCTATTAATCTCCTCATTCAATGGCATAGTCTTCTCATCAAAGATTACATCCCTGCTGATCACCCTTTTGTCGTTGACTATATCCCACAACTTATAACCTTTCCCTTCTCAAAGCCGATGACCAAGCACTCATGGGACTTAGGTTTCAGTTTGGTTCTTTCATCGCTGGGAATATGTGCATAAGCACTGCAACCAAACACTCTCAAGTTGGAATAATCAATTGGCTTTCTAGACCATACCTCCTCTGCGCACTTGAAGTTAATAGCCCTAGAAGGTGATTGATTAATTAAACAACATGCATGATTAACCGCTTCTGCCCAAAAAGTTTCAGGCAACCCTGCATGAAGTCTCATGCTTCTTTCTCTCTCCATGAGAGTTCTGTTCATCCTTTCTACAACACCATTTTGTTTAGGAGTCTTCTTAACAGTAAAGTGTCTTGTGATGCCCGCATCCTTGCACAGCTGTAAGAATTGATTATCTCTATACTCACCTCCATTGTCACTTCTCAAACACTTGATTTTTCTGCCTGTTTGGTTTTCAACTTCAGCTTTCCACTCCTTGAACTTAGTGAAAACCTGGTCTTTAGATTTCATAAAGTATACCCAAACCTTCCCTGAAAAATCGTCTATGAAATAGACAAAGTATCTGGCTCCACCCTTTGATTTTGTTGGTGTAGGCCCCCAAACATATGTGTGAATATGGTCCAATACTCCTTTGGATTTGTTCTCACTGCTGCCCACATTGAACGTCACCTTGGTCTGCTTTCAAGTGTGCAATACTTGCAAAATTCAAGTTTGCAACTCATTACACCTTCCAGCTGATCCCTTTTGTGTAATTCCTGCAACCCTCTCTGACTCATGTGCCCTAGCCTTTTATGCCAAAGCTCAGTCTTGTCTTCCTCTGTACAAACTGCAGCTCCACCAACCACCATAGAACCCGTAAGTTTATACATGTTATCTGGTTGCGTCACACTCATGTAGACCATTTGTCCCTTTCCTACCATGAGGTGTCCTTTTTCAGATTTATACCAAAATCTAGCCCTATCCAAAGTGCTCAATGAAATCAGATTTCTGTTCAATTTTGGGACATGTCGGACGTTTCCCAGCGTTCGGACAATTCCATCATGCATCTTGATCTTTAATGTTCCGATTCCCATAATCCTACAAGGTGAATCATCTCCCATCAACACTTCCCCGGTGTTCCTCTCTTCATATGTGTTGTACCAATCTCTGTGTGCACACATATGAAATGTGCAGGCTGTATCCAAGGTCCAATATTTAAGAGCGCTAGAGCTGGTTGTTACTGCGAGAAGTTCTCCATCATCACTATAATTTCCAGCAACGACATTGGCTGACTTGGAGTTTTCTCCTAACATCTGCTCCCTTTTCTCCTTCCATTGTTTGCAATTCCTCTTCCAGTGGTCGAGTGAACCACAAAAAGCAACCATTCTTCTTTTCTTTGCCTTTTCCTTTGGATTTTGACCTGCCTCTTTCTTCAAATCCACCACCTCTATTCCTGGACCTTCCTCTCTCCTTGCCTCTGACATGAAGTCCCCGTGCTTGAGAACTTTCTTCATCTTTGTCCATTTTGACATATGATTCCAAGTTCTCACACACTTTAGAAAGTGTGATAGTATCTTTGAATATCATGGTGGTTTTGAAGTGCTTGAATGAAGGTGGAAGCGACTGAAGTAACATGGCAGCCGTGTCTTCGTCATCCATCTTTGCTCCAACCTTCTCTAAGTTTGATATGCAATTATAAAAATTGCATATGTGATCGTTAAGATCATCCCTTTCCTCCATCTTGAGGCCAAAGAGCTGTTCCTGCAAGAGTAACTTGCTGCTAATAGTTTTACCCCTGTAGACGCTTTCAAGCTTTCCCATGCTTCCTTTGCAGTCATAATCTCACCAATATGAAGCAAGACATTATTAGCAAGATGCAACTCAATTGAGCTCTTTGCTTTCTTATTCTTCTTCGTATAATCTGCTTCAGTCATTATTGCAGGCTTATCTCCAATTGCCTCATCAACCTCTTGCTGAACCAGAACGTTTTTCATCTTCCTCTGCCAAAGCGTGAAGTTGTCCTTGCCATTAAAGGGCTTAATGGATGGTTTCACATCTCCTGCTTCGACAATGACTTTGCCGTTCACCATCGCAAAACACCTTGAGCCTAAGCTCTGATACCACTCATTGTGTAAGCCCCCTTTAGGATCTTTGTGTTTTACTAAAGCAAAATCAGAAAATAGATGAACTGAAAACATAAACAACAAAGCAGATTTTAGAGTGGTTCAGCCAAAACTTTAGCCTACGTCCACTTCGTGATCTCTCTTGAGATATTTACTAGCACTATGAAGAATTTAGGTGTTTACAAGTACTTATTGCAGATCCCTCAAACCCCTCAGACTAGTTCTTATCTCTCTATCACCTTGACTCTCAGTTTTCTGCACTTTCTGTCTTAATTCCAGTAAACTGACTGCAGCTCCTATTTATAGGGTATAGAGGCTGCTGATACAACATGAGATTAGGATTCCTAATCCTAATAGACTAAGCCTTTCTAAGCCTATAATACAAATCTTAATAGAACTTGAAAGACTAACTTTCCTAGAACTAATAGAAAAGCTGCGCGCAAACCTCTTTCCTTTCTAGACTTGGATTTGAATTTTGTTTCAGATTGTATCAATGAGCCAAAAACACAACACTTAAGTACTTCATCCTCAGCCAAATTGGTCGTGGGAGTCTCCAATTCATTGCCAGCATGTTTCCCTCCTGTGTCTCTCTTCTTACTTTCTTCACAATTAGTTGGAGCTTTTAACTTAGACTTGACCTGTTGATCAGTAGCTAACTCTTTGTTTTTGATTTGCAGAAGATTACTGAGGGTTACTTCACAATTGCAACGGCTGCACAGAATCACAGCACTGGCTGGCGGTGCTTTTGAAGTAGACGACAATGAGGACTTCAAAGCCGGTGGCATAGTCATATTATATGCATCTTCATCCTGACTATCATAAATTGGCTCCCTCCTCTAGTCACCAAACATATACTTCCTACGAGCCCTAGGATCAGACAAGTTCATATCAGGCCAAGTCCTTCTGTGACCTCTTGGGAAGTTGACATACACCATGTTGACTGGAAAAGGGTCGGTATCGACAAGCTGAGCTGGTTTGTTCATATAGGGAAACTTCAGCTTTCCTTTTTTGAATGAGATCCTGCAAAGCATCACAGTAAACCACACAATTGTTAGTAGAATGCTTCCATGAATTGTGAAATTTACAATAAGACTTATTTCTAATTTCATCGGCCTTAGGTATAACATGGCCGTTTAGCAATTTAATTACTTTCTCAGCAAGAAGTTGATCAAAAATTATGTCAGCTTTTGTGATATCAAAAGTGTAAGTGCGGGTGGGTGTCAATCTTAAAGGTGTGCCATCTTTGGTATGGTAGGTTATCGACTGAGGTTTATCCTTGATTGGGTTTGTTGGCTTTGCAAGGGCTTTACAAACCACTGGCTTGTTTACAAACAGTTCGGCAGCATTGATATCGGCCTAATCTTCTTCCTCTACCTTCAAACCTTCGAAATTGGCCTCCACAGCACGAACAGTAAGGTTCTTATAATAAGTTCCCTTTGAGGCTGATCTGGCTTGAGTCTCTTCTCTAATGATTGCCTCATATCTAGCCACGCTAGTGGTTAATTCAAAGATGTCTCTAATATCAACTCCCTCAAATTTCTTGCGCAATTCATAGTTCAAACCTTGCTGAGCTATTCAAACAAACTCTAGCTCTCCCAAATTGACTCTGCACTTATTTCTTGCAGCCTTAAATCTATCTAAGGAATCTTGAGTCGACTCATGTGCTTCTTGATACATCTTTGCCAAATCAACAATTGTGACTTCTGGTTCGGCTCTGTAAAATTGCTTATGGAAAGCTCTTTCCATGTCTGCCCAGTTTTGAATAGAATTAGGAGCCAAGTTAACATAGCAAGCATGAGCAGGGCCGGTCAGTGAATTCTCAAACCACTTCAACTTCAAGTCGTCATCTCTGGAATGCTTAGCACATTGCGTTGTGAACCGGGAAATATGTGCTATAGTTGATTGGTAATCATCTCCACTGAATAAAGGAAAGTCAGGAAATTTGAATCCTCTTGGATAATCTCTGTTGTCAACCCTTTCAGGATATGGTTTGGTGTATCTCAGTCTAGCTGTTCTTCTGGGAGCCGGCCCTGTAGTTTCTTCACAGATTCTTCTAATTTCTTCAACTGTCAGCCCATTCCTAGGTGGGTTTTGTCTTCCTAAACCATTATTGTTATTCACTG
This sequence comes from Rosa lucieae, assembly GCA_024704745.1. Taxonomy (NCBI): domain Eukaryota; kingdom Viridiplantae; phylum Streptophyta; class Magnoliopsida; order Rosales; family Rosaceae; genus Rosa; species Rosa lucieae. The sequence goes on along the minus strand of CM045497.1, from coordinate 12,952,275 downwards.
GCTGTTGCACATAATTGTTGGCTATGCCAAACTAAGGTTGAGCTTGAAACGGCTGTCCACCAATAGGAAATTGAGCCTGTGGCTGTGGAACATAAGCATGAGCTTACTACCATGGAGGTTGAAGTGCTTGGTTGAGTTGGCCTTGTTGATTTTGCATTAGCAAGGTTTGCAAAGTGTTCTGAACATTCACCATAGCAGCCATCATTTGGTTGTTTGCAAACCTCCAATTGATCGGTTAGTATTTTCTCCCACCACAGTTGCTAACTGATCTACCAAAGTTCTATTGTTGATTTCTCGTTGGGCAGCGAGTTCATTCGTCTGCAATTTAAAAACTTCATTCATTACTTTATACATATACTCGGCTGACACTCTGGCTGGTTCTAAATAATCAGTTTCCACAGTATCTCTAACTCTACCATCTCGTGCTGCATATATGATAGCATCGGGAGTGGTTACGCTATTTGAGGCATTCTGAAAAGCATTTAAGTGGTGAGCCTCTAGATGAACTTTCAGTAGATTGTCTGGCCAAGGCTGCTTCAGTGGCCGCTCGTCTCAAGTATTCTTGCCTCGCAGCAGCGTCGGTTGCCGCTGCTTGTGTAGCCTCCTGCCTTAAGGCTAGTTCGGCTGCTGCAGCCTTTGCTGCTTCTTGAGCTCTACATTCATCGGCTGATTGCTCTGCTGATGAAGAGTCTAAAGTCCTATTCCCACTTGACTTAAGGGACATCCTTATTGGAGTAAGATCGAGCTTCGGCCGTGATGGACAAAAAGTTGAATTATGTCCAGACTCTCCACACCGAAGACACTTCTTTCCCCTGTTTACACTGTACAAGTTGTCTTGTTTTTGTTGAACAACCTCCTTCCCTTGCATTCAACGTTACTAAGCAACTAGTAATCTGAGGTCCCACTGGGCGTGCAAAAACATGTTGCCTCTAAAAATCACCTCGGCTATCTTAGCCTAGAGATCGAGGAACAAACGTCCTTCTTGATGAATGGATTATGGAGCGTGCCAACACACGGCCAAAAGGCCAAGTGTGCAATTGTAGATGTAGTGCGCGTATTCTGACGTATCAAGTGATTGTTGGTAGAGGAAGAAACTTATTCTCGGCCGATAGTTCGCTGCCTTTGGATCAAGGACTTGATGGCTGAAGGTCGGGTGAATTAGGTGTGGCTGTGAGAGTGTGAGTGAATACGAATTGTCTGGTCACAGGGCTTAAGTCAATTGGGTCCAAATAATAACATGTAACTATGAAAGTAAACTCGTAACGAATGTAATTCTCAAGATTGATAGCTACTATGCGACTACGAACAGTAAATAAAATGATCAAACAAATAAACATAAGGGAAAATTTCGCAAACAGTACACAAAGTAAAGACCACTAATAATTCTTATACATAAAATTTCAAACCAAATATTTCGGTACACAAAATCTGAAACTCGACCCACTATCAGTACACGACGTCAATTTTTGACACCAAAATGTCCATTATGTCCTCAGTTTTTTTTTTTAATAAATTTTTTATGTTATTTTTTTTCCTTCATTTTTTCTGTTTTTTTTTTCCTTCGTTTTTATCTCTTTCTTTCTTTTCACATGACTAAATATTGGCTGAGTTACAAATATAAGCTGTAGGACCATAAATCTCACCAATTGGAGGGCAAGGGGGGCGTTGGAAGTGAGGGAGTGAGTGTGGAGGTGAGGAAGGCGGCGTTGGAAGCGAGGGAGTGAGCCCGAAGGAAGGAAGAAGAAGAGGTAAAAACGAAGGAAAAAAAATAACAGAAAAAAAGAAGGAAAAAAATTAACAGAAAAAAAATTTATTAAAAAAAAAACTAACTGAGGGCATAATGGACATTTTGGTGTCAAAAATTGACGTCGTGTACTGATAGTGGGTCGAGTTTCAGATTTCGTGTACCGAAATGTTTGGTTTGGAACTTTATGTATAAGAATTATTAGTGGCCTTTACTTGGTGTACTGTTTGCGAAATTTTCCCTAAACATAAAGACAATAAGGAGCAAATAAAAGATAACAACAACGAAACTGAAATCTGGAAAGGCTGAAAATTATTAACTATTGTTTGAATGAAACAAAGAAAACAATTCAAAATCGATACTAGGCTACAAGGAAAGTAAAGCAAATGAAATTGCAACTAGTAGAGCAAGCTAACTGATAGACAAACGGAAATTCTACCTAAGCAAAAGGTAAGACGAAAACAAAAAAGCTTGATGGCTTGTTTTTCTAGAGTTGTGCGTGTGTCGTCTATCAATGCTTCTATTTATATTGGTGCTTTGTGACTTGAACTGATCTCCTAATTCTTTGAAGTTGAGTAGAATTCGGCCTCCTCTTGGCTCAGTGACTCTATCTTGATTTGGCTTCAATACTTATCATCAGCTGACTTGATGCTGGACTTTATCTGGATTGGCTTTGATGGATGTCGTCAACGGCGACATTTGATATTGAAGTAGACTAACTTGGATTGAACTCTCCTTATCGGCTGATGTGAACTTCAAGTCGACAGAAATACTAACTTGATCAAATTTCATCTTTATCACTTATCGGTCTCTCTGACAATCGGCTATTATCTTTCTAAGTTGAGCTCGAGTTGGAAACTGACTAGTGTGATTTGAACAATTGGCCGATGGGCTTTTAGACAATACATCTCTTTTGGAATTGATGACTACAGGCCGGACGATAACCAAAGGCCTAACTCTGTTTGACTCGTCTTGGGCCAACTGAACTGCCCAGTTATTCATTGGCCAACATATCTGGCTATCCTATCACTTGTTGAGCAGCTCACTGTAATTAGAAATCATTCGATAACTATGCACATTAGCTATGTCTGAGTGGACATGCAAATGTGGGTACAAACATTGCCCCCCCCCCCCCCCCCCCCCCCAAAGTTTCTTAAGCATCAGCGAATGTTGTCGAGTGGTTGAGAAACTTGAGTCAACTTGCCCGCCTTCTGAAAACTCATGTAAATATGTCCCTCATTACCTCCATGATTGTCTTGGTCGAACGAGATTTCCGGAAATCGACTAAATTGGTGAACCAAATTTAGTGGCCGAAATCCAAGTTGATAAGTTGGCAACTATACATATGCTCTAGTAAATTAAGTAACGGGACAACTTGAGAAAATAATATTCGAGTAGGTAAGTGAGTTGTTCGTTAGTAAGCCAAACCAATTTAAGTAGGACAACACAGAAATGTAGCTTCTGGTTGCCCACAATTCAATAGATACAAGGAAGCCAATGAATTTTAATGTTCAAATCGGCCAACAGAAGAATGAATAGGCAAATCGGCTAACAAAGGCCAACAAATAACTTACTCTAATAAGCCAATTGATAGAACTGGAGTTGGCCAGCATGTGAGAATTGCTCATGGAAACCAACGAGTGAAAAATGCTAAGTATCAGCCAACTAATGAAAAAACATTACAAGAAAACCAATTTGTTGCTCTTGTTGGCCAACACATGGAAATTTTCAAATCGGCTAAATAAGAGTAAGCAAAATGGCTAGCAAAGGCCAATAAAGAACTCCCTAAAGAGCTTATTCGAGTAGCCGATAGTAAAACTCGAGTTGGCCATTAAATGAGAGTGGCTAGTGGGAGCCAACACATGAAAAAATGCCAAGAATTGGCCAACTCAAGTGAAGAAATTACAAGAAAGCCAAGTTGTAGCTCATGTTGGCCAACACATGAAAAAGTCTTCAAAAAGCCAACAAAGCTATTTTCGGTAAGCCAACACATGAAAAAGTTCAAGTTGGCCAATGAGTAAGAAAATCCAAGTTGGCCAACAAAAGATAGTAAACCATCAAGGGAGACTATTTTCAAGTTGGCCAACATGAGGGAGGGTAAGCCAACAAATGAAAAAACTCGAGTTGGCCAATAAGTAAGAAAATCCAAGTCGGCCAAGTACACTACTAGAATAATGTCATTAGACATCGCCCCTATTAAATCGGTCAGGATTGCACCTGATGTTAAAAACCGTGCTAACATCAGTTTGTGAAAAAACCGATTTCTATTGTTATTATAGACATCAGTCACCAACTGAAACGATGAGAAAAATTTCGTTGGAAAATTTTTGAAAAAGGCGGAGGGACTAACTTTAAAAAATTTGAGAGCGCGGGGATCAATTATTTCATTTCCCCGCTTAGTATTTTTTCCCCCTTTGTCTGAAACTATCGAACCCTAGTAACTCTCACTTCGTCTGAAAAATCTCGAACCTTGTCAACCTCGTTCTCTCTCCAACCTGACCTGCCCCGATTCTCCGACCTCGTTCTCCAACCTGGCCTGAGCTCGTTGTCCGATCCGAGCTGCTCGAGCTCCTTCTCCGACCCGAGCCGCTCGAGCTCCTTCTTCGACTCGAGCCACCTCGAGCTTGTTCTCCGATCTGACCTCGAGCTCCTTCTCCGACCTTACCTCGAGCTCATTCTCCGACATGAGCTCTTCAATCTCTGACATGAGCTCTTCAATCTCCGACCTGAGCCGGCTCGAGCTCGTTCTCCGATCGCCACCAACGTAGGTCCTCTCTCTTCTCTTCACCACCAATACTGATTTTTTGTCCGGTTTTGATTTAAAGCTTCATCTTTTTTGTTTAATTTTTGTGTATTTGAGTTGGGTTTGTTTTTGAAAGGCTTAAAGCTCTGATCTTTTGAGCTGGTTCTTGTTGATTCTATTTGATTTTTGAAACTGGATGTGCTTGGTTTGGGAATCGATGAATTTGGGTTTTCTGTTGGAACTATGGTGCTTAGAATAGATTCGTTGGAAATTAGCTTTTTTGTCAGCTTAATCTGGATTAAGATTAGTTTGAATGCTGATAAACATATAGAAATGAATGGATTTAGATTAATCTCAGTTAATCAGTTTAGTAAAGGGCTTTGCTTTTGCTAGACCCAGAATTGTCATTGATTGTTCAGTTTTGGCTGTTTTCTTTGTACTTGTTTCATTATCCAAGCTAGTGTCCTTAATTGTGTTATATATTCTGCTAGCTGACTTGAGATGTAAATGTGTTATAAGGTTTGATTGACTTTGTTTTGTCCTTAATTTGTTTTCCATACTTCATTTGTTAATAGGTCAATATCAGAAGCGTTGATGAAGCAATAGTGATTGGTGCTGCTCTATCTTTATCTTCCTCAGCTTTTGTACTGTAGGTGTTTGAAATTTTAAATAAGAAAAGGCATATACTAATTTTTCATTCAAGAAGTATTGTTGAATAGCTGCTATTATTTCTACAGAAACAGTGGCAGAGTAACATCGTGAATTTATTGAAGGAAAGCTTTATTGTGAATTTATTGAAGGAAAGCTTTGTGAATTTATCCACAGCGACCTAGACTTTTCGTAAATTTATTGGGCAGCCGGTTTCAATGTTCTGCTCAAGTCGCACTGTAAGTTTATGTTTTGTTCACCAATTTTTTTCTTTGGTTTATTACACATGTAGCATTGTCAAAGTCTTGTTTGACCTAGAAATTAATCTGCTGCAGATCCCTAAGAAATAAGGGAAAAGAAAACTTGCATCTGTGCAGTCAGAAATTTTCCCCCTCAAATGTACAAATAGGTAGTATAATATAATTGTTAGGGACAATCTTTGCAAATGCTGTTAATCTTGATTTTTAATTTAGAAGAATGGAAAATTTAGTTTATTTATCTCCCTTGAAACAATGAAAATAGAAATGTTTTGAAAAAACTCATTAATCGTCCATCCAGTTTAGAACTTTAAAATTTGGTCTTTAAACGTACTTTCCAAAATAAAAAGTAATGACTGGTGTTAAAAATTTTCTACATTTCTAGGTGGTGTCGTTTGTGTGTACTGGTCTTATAAATACTGTTTCTAAAGCTTGCCCAGAAGAAATGGTCATCGTATGTTTGCGACCTCTTATAGACGGAAATTTAGTTTCTGGAACCATATTTTGTATGTTATGGTAACTCCTTCACATTTAATAATTTAGCCTTCTATTTTCATTGATCTGGGCCTATATTATCTGGCCTTTTATACTGTGGCCTGTTAAGCTATAAATCAAGCAGTGAAAGGGTGTGATATGGGTGTAGAAACTTAAGGTCATACCTCATCAGTTAGATCATCAAAATGCATACAACTATTGTGTAAAAAAAAAAAAAAAACTAAAAATTTCTGACAGAATTTTATATTTGCATGCAGCAGAAAGTTTCTTTCTGTCAGTTTTACCTTGTCTTGTTTACTTTCTGGCATTTGTTATATTACACGGGACATGAGGTGGATGCATCCTTTTGTGTTGTAGGATGCAGGAGTCCATGCCTTATCCAATGTTTGTCATGTAGATATTGAACGCATAAGGTGAAGTGGTATGTTATATAAAAGTTAATCTTTTTGAGATGTTTTGCATGTATGAAAGGAACCAAATATATCATATTTCTCTTCTTCCTCTTGGGAAAAAAAGAAAGATATGGTATATCAACAGTGCTTGTTTCTAAATTGGTTTTATTTCTCTTGACATGTAGTTACCACCTCATGAAGCTACAGTGGTCCAAAAAGCTGTAAACCATTTCTTACAGGTATTGTATTTTGGATTAGAGAATATATTTGATTTTTTTTGAATGTGGTAAATGAATCTAATTGCTGTCTGCAGGTGCAGCAGGCCAAAAACAGCCACCTTCAATTCCCGAGATGGGTTCTACTTCTCAAGACCGAAAAAGGAAGCGCTTTGCAATAGATGGAGAGGAGGAAACATTCAGTTTGCAGAATCAGTTGATTGAGGTCGTGGAAAGGAATGGTAAAATGCTGGCTGACTATTTTGAGGCTCAGAATTCTCATTCGCAACTGGATAGGGAGCAGAGGAAAGAACATTCTGATAGCTTAATTGCTGTTCTTAACAAGCTTGCAGATGCTTTCATGAGAATCGCCGATAAGTTGTAGGGAAGGCAATCAGAAATCAGTGTATATAAGAGAAGTCTCTTCAAGACTCGTAGATGTTAGCGGGGCTGAGAATTGGTGGATCAAATTTGATCATTTATCTCGTGGGAGGGCACTGACATGTTCTTCTACTTATTTATTTACTTTAAATTTTTCTCCTGTCTTGTTGGTCTGTGCTACCTTTGTGGCATAGTTCCACCATCAAATGCATAGAATCCATACACAGATAATGTCTAGAAATTTCAAAGGGTTAAACACATTTTGGCTGCTTTTTCTTAAATGTTTAAAATTTCAAAGATTTAGCACATTGTGATGTTTTTCTTTCATATATCCAGCTCTAATGGAATTTGAATTCCCTGTCAAATGTCTCGGTGACTGTACAGGTTCTTGATATCAATAAGAATGTTACATTGTCAGTTACGTCTACTGCTGTTCCTAATAAGTAGTGCAAATGGAGGAGGTCCTGACTATTAAGAACAGCTTGTCAGAAGGGCTAAGAGGGCTGGTTACAAGGCAATAGTCCTTACTGCTGACAGTCCAAGGCTCGGGCATAGGGACGCTGATATCAAGAACAGGTGAGCGGTAATTTAAGAATATCGCGTGGAGATAAAGAATTTCATGTGATATCTACTGTTACTATGTGGTTCTTTTGGTACATGATACTGCTTCTATGTTCCATATGCAATCAAATATCATTTTAAGGTTTGATATATCTTCTTTAACTTGATTTTGCGTAATGAGGTCCTAAAGCTATCTAATGTTTCTTCACAGGTTTACTATGCCACCAAGTTTGACATTGAAAAACTTTGAAAATTTGGATCTTGGAAAGATTGATGAGGTTGGACCCATTTACTTCTAATATCAGACCAAATAAAAGTCTCTGCAGTTACTTTTGATTTTGGCTTAGTTATTCAGCATTGTGTTAATGAAATTACAGACCAATGATTCTGGATTAGCATTGTATGTTGCTGGACTGTTTGCCCGCTCTCTCAGCTGGAAGGTAAGATGATTGCTTCAATATTGATAAATGACGTAGTAGCAATCTGAAGTAACAATTTGAAATATTTTATGGGTAACATGGGCTCACAGGATGTGAAATGGCTTCAGCCAATCACTACATTACCAATTCTGTTAAAGGGTGTAATTACTGCTGAGGATAGTAAGTAAACACATTATTAACTTCAACCTCCGATCCAAAATTTACTTATGTGCTTGATGCTAATACCTTGTTACAAACTTGTCATATATGTGCTAACATTAATGCAGCAAGGTTATGCATACAAGCTGGAGCTGCAGGAATAATTGTATCCAATCATGGAGCTCGGCAACTAGATTATGTCCCTGCAACTATTATGGCTTTGGAAGAGGTACATATACGCTTCATTTATCTTTCTGATTTTTATTGATTTATTTATTGCTTACGAATGAAAGGGCAGGAGTTCCTTTATCAATTGTTTGCATTCCTGAAGTTTCAGTCATTATAAGTGCTTAGTATTTCTCTTAGTTTGATTTTCTATTAAACTTTGTTTTAAATATTAGTGTTTCATTATGACTTACATTGTTATATATATTTGTAGTGGGCGGTAAAGGATTGGAAATGGTATACCCAACAACAACTTGACGAGGTGTGCATTGAAGTAGTCGACTACTTACAGACTGCTGTAGATTCTGACAAGTTTCTTGATTTTGAGTTAGACTAGCTCAAAATGAGTTACAAAAATCGGTTTACTATTGTGCTGGTGAAATTGTTTACATGTGGTTTAATTGCTTCATGGTTGTTCTTTGTTTCCAGTGGGACTGAAGTATGTCTATTTATTTTCAAAAGCTTTGATGTTTTGCTAGGAGAGATTAGGCTCTTCTTTCACAAGGTTTCATGATTCTGCTTCTGAACATATAAACCACTGTTGCATATCATAATTATAGAATCATCTCGATGAAAATTCTTGATTCTGTGCCACCTTAAATAGGATTTAGAGGCTGAAGTAGATTATGATATTCGTTGTCTATTCTTACAATTCTAGAAGATTTGTGAGGATCATGATATAACTGCAATTACTCTGCTGTTTAATATAAAGTTGCAGAAATTGAAGAAAGCAATGCTTTAGCTCTTGCTCTTGCTATATTTCCACATTGTAGGCTCAAATGCTTGGGATCGAGAAAACTTTGCTAAATGTGAATTGTGAAATTTGATGATCATCGACTATTTTGCCTTGCAGGGACTGAACCCAATCTGGATCAATTTTGAGTGATATTGGTGGGATTTCAGGTATGTCAAATCTCAACTAACAAGAGTTATGGCAATTAGCTTCCCAATTGTTTTCTTTTCTATTTCAGATAAGTGATTTATTTATTGAATTATAGGTATTTGTAGTGGGCGGTAAAGGATCGGAAAGGGTATACCCAACAACAACTTGACGAGGTCCGCATTGAAGTAGCCGACTACTTACAGACTCTGTTGTAGGTTCTGACCAGTTTCTTGATTTTGAGTTAGTTTTAACTAACTTTTTTGTAGCAATTATGAACAAACAAGAATACTAATTGCTAGGCTAGCCTTGTAGTATATAGGTGCATATATGAATTGGGGTTTTATTTTGCCCATTTTGTAAACTGTTAAGGATGATGAATGTCGGATATAATACCCCAATTTGCAATTTATAATCACAGTTCTATTTTGTGGACAGAATCCTCTTTATAGAATGTGATGTTTAGATATAAAGTTGAAATCAGTTTTAGCCATAAAAACTGATGTCCAGAAATACAGATACATCAGTTCCAAAATGAAAATCGATGTTACTAATACATCCAGACATCGGTTCATTGTTAAAAACGATATACTACCGAGTGCCAGATATCAGTTCTGAAATGAAAACCGATGTTACTAAAACATCCAGACATCGGTTCATTATCAGAAACGATATACTACCGAGTGCCAGACATCAGTTCCGAAATGAAAACCGATGTTACTAAAACATCCAGACATCGGTTCATTATCAGAAACGATATACTACCGAGTGCCAGACATCAGTTCCAAAATGAAAACCGATGTTACTAAAACATCCAGACATCGGTTCATTATCAGAAACGATATACTACCGAGTTCCAGACATCAGTTCGGAAATGAACACTGATGTTACTAACATATCCACACATCGGTTCATTGTCAGAAACGATGTCTACAACAGTATTACTCATCGGTTCTTAAATCAATAACGATGTTAAAACTCAAACTTGTGTTATATAATCTATATTTCTTTAAGCTTTAAATACAATAAAATGTGGGTTTAACAATAGTAAAGCATGCAAGTTTGTTATCATTTAAACTTCTTTACATCGGTTTATTATAAGGAACCGATGTCTACCCGAATATTAGACATCGGCTAAAAACCGATGTCTGCATTTTCCGGATCTTTCTCATCACCCACAAAGACATCGGTTGGATTTTTTTTTCTCATCGGTTTTTGACCGATGTCTGGGGCTATAATTCTAGTAGTGGTAAGAGAAAGTAAGCCACTTCAAGGAAGTCAATTTTCATGTTGGCCAAAGTGAGGGTGACAGGACCCGACCCAGATTTCACCCGGAAATCCGAGGTGGCCCTGCGGGGCCCACCTTAGAAGAAATCACTACTATAATAACTTAATCACACGACAGCTATCAGACGATATATGAGTTTTTGCCGTCAGACGACAGATTTTTTAAACTTGTCGTCTCACCTCTACTCATTCAACACATGATCCTTTGGTAAATTTGAGAGATTTCAGACAACACTAATAAAGATATCTGTTGTCTGAAAAACAGAAAAAAAAACAAACAATCATTAATTTATATTTATATTTTTCCCACTCAAAAGTCAAAACACCCAAAACCTATAGCATCCTTTGTGAAAAACCCGTGTTTTCCCTCCCTTGGCTAAAAATTTAGGTCAGTACTCCCTCCCAATTGCTCTCGGCCTCCTTTGTCGAAAAAATCCTTTGTGAAAAACGTGTATTTTCCCTCCCTTAGCTAAAAATTTAGGTCAGTACTCCCTCCCAATTGCTCTCGGCCTCCTTTGTCGGAAAAAAAAATATATGCACCCGTATCGCGCTCACCCTCATTCTCGGCCCCCTCACCATCGCCCTCACCCGTAATCCCCCTTACCCTCTCAACCTCATCGACCCTCTCAACCTTGCTCTCAATCTCAACTGGTTTTTCTTACTTCAAGCATCTGATACAACAAGGCCCAGCATATAATCCATAGAAGTAAGGAGAGAAACGAAGAAGGAAGCGATCGGCAAACAAATTGCAGACCCACTCAGGCAATGATTAAAGCAGAGAGAAGACTCTACTGTGAAATAGGAAAAACTGGAGTTCGAGAAAGCTGTCAAAGGCGCAAATCAAGGTCCAATTTCAATGCTTTAATTATCCAATTTCTGAAATTTCCAATTGGGTTTGGGGATTTTGATTGTTATTGAAAAACTAATTGCAGTTTTGTTCATTGCTCTGGAAACGATGATACGATTAAGTGCAATTTGGTGGGCTTAACTCTCCTCTCCATTTTACTGCAGCTAAAGGGCACAACGAGGTCGTTTTGGGTTTTCTTTGTTTCGATTTCTGGGTTTGGTTTCCATTTGAAATTGATGACCATTTGATTTTTCTGATTTTGGTTCTTTTCTGGCGCCTTTGATTCAGATTATTTCATTGCTTTTGGAGAATGAAATTGATGTAAACTCCAGAAATTACTGTGGGCAGGTATGATACTTGGTGCTGTTATAATCTAATTCTGAGTTTGTTTATTTGATTTTGAGCACTCCAGTCTTTGTTTGAGTTAATTATGAGTTATGGGTAGTTAGAAAGATTATAACTTTGTGTGGTTTGATGCATAAGTTGGCTTTGGTGCTCTGATTTGTGTCTTTGGTTAGATTAACCAAAAGTTCCTGGTTAGATTAGCCTTTGTGTTATATGCAATAGAAGGGACTGGTGCTCTGATTTGTGGCTTTGGTGGGTTTGGCAAGAGTGACGATCGCATGTTTGGCCATTTTCTTCTACTTTTGTTTTTGTTAGTTGCATTTTTAGTTGTTGTTGGTTTTGAATTGTCAGGGGTTTTTATGTTTTAGGGCTTTTGGTTGTCTTCAGATTTGGGATTTAGGTGATTGATTTGAAAAGTTTCAAGCTTTGTTCCTGAGCTCAGTTTTTCAAACCACGCAGCTGCAAGCAGGGTGGCGAGCTGTGGCCATTCCTTGCATAGAGATTGTCTTTGTTTCTATGGGTAATTTCTTCTACTCCCAGAATTTTCATTTGTTATAACATACAATATGATGGATGAATCACTTGGCTGATGTTAGCGGCCCACTTTTATCAATTCTCTTTAAATAAACAACCTCCGTGTGGTCATTCAAGTAGTGACACAACTCGGTGTGTATACTTTTGCAGATTTGGGAAAGTGGTTGCTTGCTTTCGATATGCATTGATTGATGTTCATTCTGTCTACCTTCCACCCTCCAAACTAGATTTCAGTTATGACAAGCAGGAGTGGATACAAAAAGAAACTAATGAGGTACCATGGTCACATTTCTGGATCTTTTAGGATTGTATTTACTATTGACTTATGTTTTATGCTACAAATCCTTTTGGTTGTCTTCAGATTTGGGATTTAGGTGATTGATTGGAAAAGTTTCAAGATTTGTTCCTGATGTTTGGTAATTTGAATATTTTCATTGGATGGTGACTCGCTCGGTTTCTGCAGGTTTGGGATGTTGATTATTGATTGGAGAGGTTTCAAGTTATGGTTTTACTGTATGTTATATCGATGGAGAAGTTATTAGAATCTCTTAGATTGTTGGTTGTTCTGGAATTGAAGGCTTAATAATAGAATCTAACATGTAAATGCATATGCAGTCGAAGGGACTGTTGTATTTTGATTTCTGGTTTTGGTGAGTTTGGTGGGTCTTCTACTTTTGTTCTGTTTTGCTAAGAAGACGAACTGTGTTTCCAAGCGGTTTTTTTTTCTAAGAGCACGAACTCTGTTTGTAATACAGGCATGTGGTTCTTCCTCCGGAAGTGTCAAAGCTACTTACAGAGAATTGGCTTTTTCCTGACATAGGTTTATAGAGCTGGCTTTTATTTTATTTTTTAGAGTGATTGGGTCTGTTTATGTTCTTAATTGGAACAATATTTGTGTTTGATTTCTGTGGAAAGGATTTAGTTACTGAATTTTGTTTAGGCTAATAGGTTGTTTGTAATTGTCATTCATTCAGTTTCGTTTGTTTTCTTTCCCATGACAAATAAAGTTTTTTTTTTTGGCTCACAGAAACTGTGTTAAAGTTATTATTGGTAGCTTTGCAATTAATTTTAGTGTTTCATAGTTGTTTTATTTGATTTCTGCATATTTTATGCAAAAGAATTTTGGCACCATCTTTGTGCAGTTTTTCCTTTGCCTATTGCTCAGTGTCGTCTTGCTTAATTGGGAATCGTCGAACGGTCCACGTGGTAAGATCAGGAACACCAATGGAATTTGTGATTTTCAAATTGTTATTATAGTAGCCACTTTGGGTATTCTCCGAATGCCTTGATTGAGCCTTACTACCTCAATTTGTAAACTTTGTTTTTTGTTTTTTTTTTTTGTTCACACATAGTTTATCTATTGCTGTTGATAGGGAAGGTTGGTTGGTATCTAAAGATCTGAGGGTTGAAGAAGGTAAGCTGGTATCGCTGGGCTGAGTTAAGCTTGCTATCCTTAAGGTATGTCTCTTAATTTCTTCTTTGAACATGACCTTATAGATAGGACTCATGCCTTGTAGTTTGCTGCTTGTGTTTGTGAGTTATGTGATGTATATATGCCTTGTGGAAGAACATGCGAGGGGGGAGTTACTTTACCTGGACAAGCCAACCGAGTAATTTTTCCTTTGTCAACCAAATTGCTCAAACCTCGACTAAGTACCTCCTCTACAATGCAAAACAAGAACGGAGACAGAGGATCACCTTGCCTTACACCCCTCGAACAAGTGAAAAAACCACATTGCTGTCCATTCACCAACATAGATAGATAAGCAGATCTTAGAATGCCATAAGAAGTTGACTATTCTAGAATTTTTTTTTGCATAGTTGGTATTTAATATAATATTTTTAGGGTATTCTGGAGCAAAAGACCGACAAGGATTGTGGATATTTTATAATGAGATACATGAAGGAAATAGCGGAGGATAAAAACTTTGACTTTTTCAGCAAGGTAAGCAAAACTAGTTGAGGTCGCTTGGATTATGGTTATTGAAATATGGGTTACTATGATTCTGCATGTATTCTGGTGGATATGTATATACAGTTTTGGTTGTTGATTGCTCACTGGCAATAAATTAATGTTCTATTTAGTCCATGTATATTGGCCTTGATACAATAGAGATATATATGTTATCTCTTCATGTCAATTACCTGTGTATTGCTTAGAAGTTATATATATATATATGTTGCATAGATTCATTGTTGTTGCACAATTGAGTTGTATAGATTCTTTTTAGGAATTATGTCAACTACTAAGTACAAACCATTTTGTTTCAGTGGGAGAGAAGAAGTAAAGCAGCATATTCCCAAGAGGATATCGATGTGGTCAGAACTGTGTGGGCAAAGTTTGTGGTTAAAACATATATGTAAGATTTGTGTTGGTACTTCTTGGAGACCTAGTTCAAAGTTTGTGGTTATGTTTTGGTTGGACATGATCTGTAGCTAGTACTTTGAATTGATATGTAAGAAATACTTTATACAATTAGGTACCCTATTTCTAGTTTCGGTGTTTTGGCAATGTATGACAATGCTGTGCTAGTAAATGACATTTGAACTAATTTGTGTTTCATATTTGCCTATTTCCGGAATTAGTAGTGCTTATTCAATTCAAACAACATATATAAGGCTATTAACTATGGTAGTACAATATCATCAGACAACACATAAATTTACACACATAATACCTATTGTCTGATGAATATTCAGAAACAGTTTTACTAAAGGAGACATTGTGTGCAATTCCTTGCAATGACATGACCACACTATCACTGATGTCTGAGGTTCATTCAAGATGTTTCAGGCACATTGTTATCTCAAATGCTTTCAGACAACACTTACATTTGGCAAACTGTTATCTTAAATGCATTTCAGACAACAGGGAAAAAAGTATGTGTAGTCTGAGGTTCATTTCAGACAACAGCATTCAAAAAAGTATGTGTAGTCTGAGGTTCATTTCAGACAACACCATTCACGTATTTTTGTTGTTGGAGATTCATCAGACACAACACAACATTTAGAAAATAGTTGTCCTAAAATAATTTCACTCAACACCAAAATAACAAACAGTTGTCTAAGTCAACACGCATTAGATTTTGGGTAAATTCAGACAACAAATTTTTGCTTATACATGTTGTGTGACTGAGCAACAGACAACTGTTATCGACAGTTGTCTGAATGAGGTCAATCAGACATCAGGCAACTAGACAACAGCAGGTTTTTCATTCAGACAACAGTCGTTTGACAGTTGTCTGATTAACTTTGTGGTATAGTGAATTCTTCCAAAAATTTGGCAGAATTTCCCCTAAAATGGACTACCTAAAACCTGTAGAAAGGAAATTTACACTTCTAAATCATTCATCCTTATTCTCCCGGAGCCACCTTGCTCCCCAAATCACAACATTCTCCAATTCACAAAACACAAATCTCAACTTAACAACATTAATTCCACAGGTAATCAGAGCAATTCAACAGAAAGGTAAATAAGGAAATCCTAATTCAAAAGCAAACGCGGAAGCCATGCTACTGACTATGCCTCAACTCCATGTACGCCCGACCTCAACTAATTTCGCCTGCAAACTAGGCATTTGAAACCGAAGGGCCCAGGGGAAAGTATTTGAAAACACGTTAGTGTGAGTGGACAAAAATAAACAATTTTAAACAAAAGGGATTTTATACTTTCCCACATTTATTTCTTAAAAAACTCCCGATGCATACAATGATTAAGGAAACCAAAATGAGAGAAGTTCTGCCCAAGAAAACCGACTAGCCCGCTAGTCACAAACAACTGAAAGAAAAGATTGAAACTCCGATACTCAACAAAACGAGACCAGCCCCGCTGGTTAAAAGGAAATTGGACTAGCCCCGCTAGTCAAAATAGTATAAAGAGTAGGGGAAGATGATAGCCATACGAGTGAGCCACCTAGGCTCGGGTGATAGCCTCCCAGGATAAAGTACTCTATTACTCCCGTAATATACCCTTACGCCACTATGTGTAGCGATATGATACTGGGCTTTAGAATTACTGCCACAAAGACAGTAACCAGCGCCACAAAGGAGGAGGGCTTCGGTGATCCCATCACCTCGCCACAAAGGCGGAAGATCAATGCTAGCAATGATAATAGTCACCCAAAGTATGCCAAAAAGAAAATCTGAAAACCACATAAATCCATAAAGCTTCCCCCCAAATCTCATAGTAAGCTGAAAATATCATCGACGTGTCCCGCAGGCCAAAAGTATCTCAAACCAATAGCGGAAAGGCGAGATCAAACAAAATCATAATTCTCAAACCGAAATCGTTGCTAAGGCATTCCCAATGCCAAAAGCAAAGATCGAATAAATAAACAAGGAATAATTTCATCGAAATCCCATTTCGAAAATCTTTCAGAGATCTCAAATCGGTGAATGAAAAATAAATATGAAATTCTGGAATCACCTTAGAAAATAATTCGTCGAAAATCAACATAAATGATAAATTCCAATCCGAGCATAACAAAATAATATCCCAAAATCACAACCGGAATAATTCACAATCACTTCATGAAAATCATTATTATAAGAAAATCCACAAGATAAATCGAAATCAAATTCCGAAATCAATTCATATGCTTGAAAAGTAATATGTTAATTAAATAAAGTATTAATTCAAGAAAAATAAACGTATGCATCATTATTTAAAACAAAAGTCCACTCACAGTACTATTCCAACGATCACGTATACGAGTTCCTTCATCGAGCCAGAGCTCAGTACGTCGCCCTGACACGATTATATTCCATAAGCTACAATTCGACAATTTAATACAAATCCCATAATCAAATCCTCACAAATCATCCCTCCACTTGTTCTCCGAGAGATATCCGACGGTCGGATTCTCGTAATTCGATAATCGAAACCCTAAACTTCAAAACTTCATAGTTAATTTCAAGCTTCTCCAAAATTCACCAAACTTCACATATAAGTTCTACAACATTTCTACAATTTAATGGGCTAAAAACTGGAATTAAAACACTGCCCTACATGCCTCCACGCGCCACCAACAGCGGCAGCACATGGGCCCCACGCGCCACCGGCAACCACCTCCAATGACACCAAAATTTGGCAGCACCATCTACTCAACAAACCTAACCTCTTTCTCAACTACAACAAGTTCCAATTTTACCTGGAAGAGCTTCAATTTGGCAGGTGAAAAATTTTCAGAAATTCCAAGAACCCTAGAAATTGAAATTGTTAATTCGACCTCTACACTGCAAATTGAAATGAAAGACCTTAAGGGAAATGATCTATGTCAAAAACCGAACCTTTGACGCCAGTTTGGTGGCCGGAGACTTCCGGAATCAGAAAATATTGACGTTGACTCAAAACTGCTACAGTGACCGTCCTCTTCTTCTCTTTTCTGCACCTTCCACAGTTCATATTAAGCTACGAAATGAACCAAGAAATGAAGAGAAGGAAGAGAGCTTTCCAACGACATCTTATACGTCAAAATCCGTCGTCAGATGGAGGAGTTATGGCCGGAAGAAGGTGAAGACGTCGGAGAGGAAGAGAGAACCGGGAGAGGGCTCGGTAAGTTTCCGAAAATGGAAACTTACCACAGTAACTCGGCTATTTATAGAAAATTACCATGAATAGGAAATTTATTATTTTGGCCATAACTTTCACATACGAAGTACCAAATATGCACGCGCTCGGTTTAACGTCCTCTACAGCTTTCATGAAGAACATTTTCTCAAATTTTGACCCGACCAAAAAGTCAACTTTTAGGGTCACTAAAAGTATCGAAACAAAGTAAAGAGTGAGAATAGTTGTCGTTTACCTTCCAAATGACTAGTAAACGGGTAATTTAAGATACGGGACGTAACAGAGGGAGAGTAAGCCAACAAGGGAGAGTGACTTAAGTTGGCCAATACGTGAGTAAGCCAACAAGAAAAAATTTTAAGTTGGCCAACAAAGAGAGAGGGTCGGCCAAGCATGAAACAAAATTTCAAGTTGGCCAACAAAGAAAGAGTTAGCCAACTTAAAAAAGTTTGGACAGCCAACTCAAAAGAAAGTTGGTCGGCCAACTCGAAATGAAAGTTGGTCAGCTAACACAAAAGAAAGTGACAGCCAACTACCATTTTCTTCTTAAATATATATATATATATAGTCCGTTTCAAGTGCGGATGGTACGGATTTCCTGTTTTTGACCATTTTCTGGCCACATTTTCACATCTTAACCACTCAGTTTTTAGGTCCTAATGTATAGATCACCGCTGCAAAATTTCAGCCAATTTGGTGATTGTTAAGGCATCCAAAACAGTAATTTACCATATAAATACGAATGGTTCCTGTTTGACAGATTCGGGCCGTTCGTGTAAATTGTAGTTTTGGATGCCTTAACGATCACCAAATTGGCTGAAATTTTGCAGAGGTGATCTATACACTAGGACCTAAAATCTGAACAGTTAAGATGTAAAAATGTGGCCGGAAAGTGGTAGAAAACAGGAAATCCGTATCGAAATTTTGGTATGGATGTCCGCACCTAAGAAAATTTCTATGTGTGTGTGTGTGTGTGTGTATTTAACGAGTTGGCTGGGTACCTGCACATGTATTCACTTTTCCCTTTTATCATTTTATCCCTTCTTATCATTTCAGCTCCTCACGACCACATGTAAACTCTTCCTTCGCTCTCTGACAAAAAACACAAACCAATATTTGTTGCGGGTGGTCTTCAAGCTCGCACAGACCCATCTTCAAATCTGTCAAATCTTCACCAAATGAAATAGGTATGGAAGGAGTAGGTGACGAAATCGACTATCATCATTACACGAAAGGTACGATCTTGAATTTTTCACTTGGCATTGAGAACCAGAAAACCCAGATTTGCCGAATCTAATGAATATCTCCTCTGCAGATCTCGAACTCGGCATCTTATAGTCATCTCTCCTATTGTTCTAAATTTGAAATCAAGGCTAGGTATCTCCTGATTTTGAGCAAATCCCATTTCATTATAGCTATTTGGAGGTTGGGTAACCCGTGATTTCTCACTGTGCGCGTCTCAACAAACTACAGGTATGATATTTGTACTTTCGTTGCTAAGCAAGTTCATGACTGAAAATTGGTAGGATGCAGCGAATCATGAAGTCATAATTTTCAAAGTTAATTATATAATTTTGGCTTTTTGCACGTGAGCTTCTTCTTTCCCAGAAAATCTATAGTACATCCCATGAACTAAATATGATGTACAATATGTAATTACATGAACTGCGCTTTCTGTCAAGCTCTCAGACTTTGTTTAATGCCACTCTACAAACAATTGCAGCTTTGAAGTTAATTATGAACTTGCACTTTTTGCTCTTTACTCATGCTCCCAGATTCCACCATTAATCAAAGATAACTTTGACCTAGCCTTCAATGACCCATAGTCAAAGAATTTAGTCAAATATAACTTCATAGTTATCTTGAATAGATGAGGTTATGTTTAATCACATTTTTCTTTCTTCTGGTAGTGAAATCTTTGACTAGTTTGTCCCCGACTTGCTTTAATGCAATTAGTCAAACATAATTGTATTCCCATGTGCAATTGCATTAAGATAAGGTCAACAAGAAACATACGTGCAGATCTCAACTTTGGCAAATCATGACCATGCTTATTTTCTTCATTCAAGTCGGCATTACGTTATGGTTTTTGTGCCGTTCATATTGCTTATAATCTTACATGGTCAGCTTTATTTCTCCTATCAATTTATTGCTTATTTCACTCTGCTTTTGTATTTCTAGAAAATATATATATATATATATATTTTAATCGACCATATATTGGCTCATATGCATTGCCCCCCCCCCCCCCCCAAGTTTCGGGGTTTTCAGCGAATCTCACCGACTAGCCAGAAACTTGGTGTACACCAAGAAAGATGATGAGCTAACTAATGATGCTCTCTATCTTGTAGGATTTGAAGGCCCAAGCAATAGCTTCGAAAGGAACCGGAGAAGACAATTATGAAGGCAAACAAAAAAGAATTACCAGACGCTCATTTGCATTTGTGGAAGCACTAACTCAAGCCACTGAGAAGAATGCCTCGGATTTCATGAATAGAATAACACAACGAGTCCTGAATGAAGGTGGGATACGTCAACTTGGCCCAAGTTTCCATAGTGAGATACCAGCCGATGTGGAGAAAGTTTTGAGCCAGCATGAAGTAGATGATTCTAGCTACTTCAGTGAAGGAAAAGCATGGGAAGCATGGGGAACAAAACCAGGAAAATGGAGTAGTGAAACGGCCAATTGGAATCCGTGGGTAGAACAAGTCAAGAGGCGATTTGGGGATGTATGGAAACGACTTGGGATCTATGACGCCATCAAGCTTTCCACCATTACTATTCCTTGTGACCGCCCCTTGCTGGCTGCAGCTATGTGTTTTTGGAGTTCGCAAAAAAGCTCTCTGGAGCTTCAGTTTGGTGCACTTAGTCCGACCTTGATTGATATAGCGGCCATTATAGGCCTACCGCCGCATGGGCAAGTGGTGTACATAGTATTTGCAGAGGGAAATTTTGACATTGATCTTGGTTGAGAGCTAAGAGATCAAAGTAAGAGTAGACCAGCCGTTGCTAATTTTAATAATGGATTGAGGTGTTTAACAACAGCTTGGTGAGTAAGTCACTTGATAGTAATGGCAGCCCGGAAGAGAAAGAGGAAAGCCAATAGGAGACAATAGAAGTTACTCATGTAGAGCATGCTGCGTTTTTTGCCTTTTGGATATGTAAGTTCTTAGTGTGCACAACTTCTAAAAAAGTGAATGTGGAATACTACAAGTTGGCTGAAGCATTAGCAAGTAAAGAAGTGCAAGAGAGTGATCAGCCGTTAGCTCTTGGTCCATTTGTTCTAGCCCACTTGTACAAATGTCTTCACCATTGTGTGACTGAAGGAGTGAATCCAAATTGGCCTGGGCCATTGTGGATTTTTCAGTTGTGGCTTTATACTTATTTCCCTGCGTTCAGTTAGCCAAATATAGCATTGGCCGCAGACACCACCCTTGGACAACAGTTGGCTCCTCTTGAGTTATTACCTCATTCGGCAGAAGAGTGTTATGAGATTTTGTTCAAGTGTCTAGAATTTTCGGCAGAACAGTATGTCGTGTGTTTCAATAGGAATTATCCACCCTACCTTACCGTGGAGATTAGCCAACATGCCGCAGAAAGCTAGGCGAAGTGGGAGATTGCGTGTTCAGATTGGAAAAGTGCAATAGGTATGAGGGATCTCTTCTGGGGTGCCTTGTCTGATAAAACATTCAAGTGTGGAGTGGAGTTATATTCACCATCCTATTTCAATCGTCAGTTGGGATATTATCAGGCTATACCTACTCCAGTTCCAGAATCGTCAAACTGATATAGTTTATTACAAGCCGTTTTTTCCAACAAGGATGACATTGAGTAGAATAATAAGGCGTTTGTGAATAACATGAGCTTTTCCATGAAGACAAGAGTAGCAACTAGCAAGAGTTCCTCCCAGTTCAGAGAGTAGTGGGCGAAACGAGTAGGTAGCCGTTTTAAAGATGGGTTGGTGTTGACTAGGCGATCGGCTTTTGCAGGAAATCCAAGGGCACAAGAGAAACTGAAAGCTGTAAGGCATGGTAAGACAACAAGCAAAGTTGCTAAAGCCATCCTTACTATAAGTAAGTTGTTACCCCCCCCCCCCCCCCCCCCCCCCAAGTATCCTTTCATTTACGCACATGTTGGTATGTTGTTCACGAACTTATTGTTCGATGATTGTAGGTGGCCAAGAGTCTTTAAAGAAGTGTACTAAAGTTGGCAAAAAGAGAAAGGCCACTCATAGTTCGACCAATGGTAGGCCAAAATCAATTTGAATTGCAATCGGCTAATATATACGGAACCATGGCTGATGACTATTGACTTTGCTATTTTGTTTCCCTTGAATAACAGATGGTGCAGCTAGGTCCTCAACATCTCACTCCCCTCCTTCTAAACAATCAGTGAAGCAAGATGAGGAATCCTCTTAAAGTGAAGAAGAATTGTGTTTGGCCAAACTAAACCGCCCTGAAATACTCAAGGTATGACAGATCTTCAAAGTGAATAATCTTGAGTACATATATGACATTTGGTATGATGAATTTTCAGCTAGGCATCCAAAATGCCATTCCTAGCGAAACAGAGGGTTCAGCGGAGCTAACCCCCGATAAAGACGGCCAACCAGTCAGTGAGGAACCTATGAAAGAGATAGGAATGTCTTTTGAGAGAGTGGCTGAAAGTGAAGTTGTGACCATGAATATTAAGGCGAGATGTCGACCCACTCAAACTTCGACGCAAGCCAATACGCCCTTGTCAGTAACTTCATCGTTTAGTAAGAGGGTAGTGGCGGCCAACGAGCCGGTAAGTAAGCATCAAACAGCCTTGATTTGTTCAAATTCAAGATACTCAACCTTGATTTTTTCAACTTTAGAACAATGGAAGAGATGACTATAAGATGCCGAGTTCGAGATCTGCAGAGGAGATATCATCAGATTCGGCAAATTTGGGTTTTCTGGTTTTCAATGTCAAGTGAAAAACTCAAGATTGTACCTTTCGTATGATGATGATAGCAGATATTGTCACCTACTCCTTCCATACCCAATTCATTTGGTGAAGATTTGACAAATTTGAAGATGGGTCTGTGTGAGCTTGAAGACCACCCGTAGCAAAGCTTGGTTTGTGTTTTTTGTCAGAGAGAGAAGGGAGAGTTTACATGTGGTCGTGAGGAGCTGAAATGATAAGAGGACTCGGCTTCTCTGCTATAACAGGCAGTGCTAGGATCTGCTTAGACTTCACTGCCAAGCTGACACGTCATCTAACATCATTCCAAGGGCCAGAAGTGAATGTGTTTTGGAGACTGATCATATACCACACACAGCATATCACTCTCTCTCCCTCCCTCCACTCCTTCTGCAACTCCATCTACGATACCAACATTCCTATTCCCACACTTTAATCTCCGCTCGCAGTAACCTCTAAACCACGGGCACTCTTATCTCCACATGTAGAAATCACCACTGCAATATCATCGAACGAGCATACCCTAGCCTCCCTAATCTCCCAGCTAGCCATCTCTTTGGATGACGCCGTTTTGGGCCCCATTGTCGCCTTCGCCGCCGTTGGTTCCTTCCTCAACTTCAAATCCACTTCCTCCAGCCTTCGCAAGATCAGCTAAGCCCCCTCCGTCAAAGTGTCCGATCTCTGCTCCTTAATCCACGACTACTCCGACCAGCTGCAGCCGTCTGATGCCTCCAAGCTCGTCGGAATTCCTCAAAGCTTTCCTTATCAGGGAGGGTCCAAGCCCTTGACAGTTCCAAGATATAAACCTCATGGCCGGGTCTGTGACTGGCAAAACCAGCTACTGTCGATATGAGTGGTAGGATCAAAAGTCCAAACTCTCAATCAAGCAAAACAGCAATGAAAGAAGAAAAAAGAAAAAGTGATTTCAGATTGGTGGGTAATTTGGGGATGGCGGTGAAACTGAGGGTTGTGAAGGATGGATTAATTAGGGGATGGAAAATGTTTAAAGGGACTGATTTTGGACGAGAAGGCGGATTAGGTATAGTGGTGGTGGAGGATGGGTGAAATCAACAGTGGATAAAGATGAGGAGAAAAATTAAGGGATGGGAGATAGCGGTGGAGATCGGTATGCGTGAGTATGGGAAGGAACAGAGATGGTTGAAAGACTAGAGGAACAGAGTATAGGGATGGATTAATTGAGAGGAGGAGACGGTTGGGGGTGGTGGAGGAAAACTGAGACAAAGCTCAGGGTGCAACTATAAACAGTAGAGAGCTCTCCCTAGGAGAGAGAAGCGTTTGGAGACTTTCACTTCTGGCCCTTGGATTGATGTTAGATGATGTGTCAGTTTGGCAGTGAAATCCAAGCAGATCCTAGCACTGCCTGTTATAGCAGAGAAGCCGAGTCTATGATAAGAAGGGAAAAGTGAATACATGTGCAGGTACCTAGCCAACTCGTTCAAAAAAAAAAAAAAAAAAAGAAGAAGATTTAAGAGGAAAACGGGTAGTTGGCTGTCACTTTTTTTTGTGTTGGCTGACTCTTTCTTTGTTGGCCAACTTAAAATTTTGTTTCATGCTTGGCCGACCCTCATTCTTTCGTTAGCCAACTTAAAATTTGTTCTTGTTGGCTTACTTTCTTTTCGTCTACCAATTTGGACTTTCTCACATATTGGCCAACTTAAGGTTTGAACTTCATTGTTGGCTTACTTTCCCTCACTTTGGCCAACATGAAAATTGTCTCCCTCGATGGCTTACTCATTGGCCAACTTAAGCTTTTTCATTTGTTGGCTTACTAAAAATAGATTGTGTGTTGGCTTACCCTCCCTCATGTTAGCCAACTTGAAAATAGTCTCCCTTGATGGCTTACTCTCTTTTGTTGGACAACTTGGATTTTCTTACTTATTGGCCAACTTAAAATTTGAACTCCTTTGTTGGCCTACTCTCCCTCACTTGAGCTCATTGGCCAACTTGAGCTTTTTCATGTGTTGGCTTACCCATAGCTTTATTGGCTTCCTTGAGATTTTTCATGTATTAGCCAACATGAGCTACAATTTGGCTTTTTTTTTGTAATGTCTTCACTTGAGTTGGCATTTTTTCATGTGTTGGCTCCCACCAGCCGCTCTCATTTAATGGCCAACTCAAGTTTTACTATCGGCTACCCGAATAAGCTCTTTATGGAGTTCTTTATTGGCCTTTGCTGGCCACTTGCTTACTCTCTCTTACTTAGCCAATTTGAAAATTTCCATGTGTTGGCCAACAAGAGCAACAAATTGGCTTTCTTGTGATATTTTTTGTTTGTTGACTAATACTTAGCATTTTTCACTTGTTGACTTCCATGAGCCATTCTCATATGTTGACCAACTCCAATGATATCAATCGGCTAACTCGAGTAAGTTATTTGTTGGCCGTTGTTAGCCAATTTGCATATTCATTCTTTTGCTGGCCAATTTGAACATTAATTTTCATTGGTTTCCTTGTATTCAGGGGGCCAAGTTGACTCAAATTTCTCAACCACTCGGCGACATTCGCCGATGCTTAAGAAACTTGGGGGGGGGGGCAATGTTTGTACCCACATTTGCGTGGCCACTCGGACGTAGCTAATGTGCATAGTTATTAAATGATTTCTAGTTACAATTTGCCGCTCAACAAGTAATTGGGCTGATAGCCAAAAATGTTGGCCGATGAATAATTGAACGGCCGATAGAGGGTTTCGAAAGTTAGGCCATTGGTTATCAGCCACCCCGTAGTCATTGATTTATTGTCTAAAAGCCCATTGGCCAATACTCTAATTGGTATCCAACCCGAACTCAACTTAGAAAGATAATGGCTGATTGTCAGAGAGGTCGATAAGCTATAAAGATGAAATTTGATCAAGTTAGTATTTCAGTCGACTTAAAGTTCATGTCGGCAGATAAGGAGAGTTCGATCTAAGATAGCCTACTTCAAGATTAATTACAGCCATTGATGACAACCATCAAAGCCGATCCAGATAGAGTCCAGCGTCAAGTCAGCCAAATATAAGTATTGAAGCTGAATCAAGATAGACTCACTGAGCTGAGAGGAGACCGAATTCCACTCAACTTCAAAGAGTCAAGAGATTAGTTCAAGTCACAAAGCAGCCAATATAAATAGAAGCATCGACAGAAGACATCACACACAACTCCATAAACTCAAGCCATCAAGTTTTTCTTATTTTCGTCTTACCTTTTGCTTAGGTAGAATTTCCGTCTGTTTCCTTAGTTTATTTGCTCTGCTAGTTACAATTTCAGTTACTTTACCTTTCTTGTAGCCTAGTATCAATTTTGAATTATTTTCGTTGTTCTCTTTCAAACAATAGTTAATAATTTTCAGTTTGCTTCGTTTATTTGTTTGGCCATTCTATATTTCAGTTTGCTAGCATTGTCTTTAATCTGCTTTTCTATTTCCTTATTGTCTTTATGCTTTATTTGTTTGATCATGTTATTTACTGTTCGTAGTCGCATAGTAGCTATTAATCTTAAGAATTACATTCGTTATGAGTTTAGTTTTACAGTTACATGTTATTACTTGGATCCAATTGACTTAACCCTTGTGACCAGAGAATTCGTATTCACTCACACCATCACAACCACACCCAATTCACCCGACTTTCAGCCATTAAGTCCTTGATCCAAAGACAGCGAACTATCGGCCGAGAATAAGTTCCTTCCTCGGCCAACAATCACTTGATAAGTCAGAATACGCGCACTACATCTACTACATCTACAATTGCACACTTGGCATTCTGGCCGTGTGTTGGCACGCCTCGCAGTCAATTCATCTAGAAGGACATTTGATCCTTGATCTCTCGGCTTTCTTGGCCGAGGTGATTTTTGAGGCAACATCTTTTAATACGAATTGATAGCTACATCAGGTGCTTTTGACAAGCCAATTTGTGCTACACACAATTCGTGTAGCTGGTTGGCTTGGTTCCTATCAACCTTGGCTTGATGTACTTGATATTATAGGGGCTTTCTTGGCCGAGGTGATTTTTTGAGGCAACACAACCAAGTTAATTCTCGACAATTCATAGCCATAGCAAGGTACTCGGCTTCTGCTGATGAACACACCACATTACTTTGCTTACTGAGATAAGATTAACCTTAAAACTTGAAGCACAAAGCACGTCATTTAGACGAAGATTAGAATTAAAAGAAAAATCCCCAATTGAATGAATGGGAACATGTTCACCGTTAGGTAATTTCACATGAGGAAATGAAGGTGTAGGAACAAGATTTGATAAAGAATTAGGAATGGATGTAATATGGTCAGTTGCCCCGCTATCTTGATTCAATGATTAAGAAAAGAAGAGGAATGTGATAAACCTGTACCATTTGCTTGAGATGGAAAAACACCTTACTCTTTACCATTGCCATAATTTGTAGGCATTGTTCAACGGTAAGATTGGGAGCAATTGCTTGAAGTTTATGGATGGTAGAATAAGCGGCAGCCATGATAAACAAAAGGAGAAGTTAAAAGCGCTTCTCAAAGAAATTCCAACACTAGTTGAAAATATTTTGAAATTCAGGTCCAAGAGTGTTTTGCTCTGATACCATGAAAAATGATAATTGGTATATTGATAATAATTACAATTCAGAATATTACAAGATATATAGGAAAAAAATTTACCTTCTATGGTATGGAATAATCTAGATCATAAGTATTATCACAAAAATAAATTACAATGATTGACAAAATGTGATGGGAAACAATTAGCATTTACACCTAAATCTTTCCATATCATGAGAGATTCTCAACAGAAAGGAAAAGTGAATTATTAACTTGAAGAAATCAGAGGAGAAGACGAAAAATTAGAAAAGAGAAATGTAGGTACAATTCTTGTACATATCGTATTGACATTCCCATACAAAACTATGACAAAGCCCTTTACTGATCTCGGAGAGTCACAGGTAATTGCATCTGCATCTGCATATGCATGGGATTGCAACGTGTGTTGTAATCCCCGAGTCAGCTGTCAGTTTTATGTGGAGTCCGATTTTGGAAAGTAGGTTTTAGGTTTTATGTATTTATGTCTTTAAAAGATTTTTCTGAGTGTTAAAATCATGGTGTTGATGCCCTAGGGTTTTTAGGACTTGTCTATTCCTAATTGATTTCCCCTAAGATTTGTTGGAGTTCATATATGGGAAGTTTCTTTCCAAATTAATTGGGAATTAGGGTAGAATCTTTGCATCATCTTTGAGTAGTTGCCGCTGGTCTATTATATGAGGAGAAATATACACGGTCTGTAGACACATCCATAGAGGCAAGAATTTTGATAGAGTCTTGCATGTTTGTTTGAGTTTGTGTCTTCACAAAGAGTCAAAACACTTGGTCCATGTATAAGTGTTTGTGATCATAGTTTCATATGCATAATACTCTCTCAAGATCAGTAGGGAGACTGTGAAGAAAGAAGAACAAGATTTGAAGATCGTTCAAGTGAAGGAGTTCTAGAAGGAAGACAAACTTTGTATTAGATTTTGTGTGAATCTTATAGCCGAGCTAGTGCTATTCAAAGTTTGTAAAAGAACATATCATTTTCAATATGATGATCTTTATTTTGGGTTCTCAAGAGTAAGAGCCCCGCAGTGTTTTTAATCTCATACTTGAGGTTTTCACTGCGTAACCAAAATTTGGTGTTTAGTTTGTTATTTTGGTTTCTGCTGCCCAGTAAGGATTGATCAGTGCACTGCAATCCTCGTTTTCCAGAAAATCATATTCTGTCCTTGTATTTTCAAGAAACCATACCCCAAGACATATACGTTTGATGGATTATTAACCTAAAGAATATCGTCCAAATTAAGGCCACTATGGGGAGATTTCCCTCCTACATTCCAGGTTGCCACAAAAACTCTGAAAGACAAACCCGAAGGGGTTGTATTTAAAAAGTTGCGGCATATATTGTAGTAAGGAAAGCAACATGAAATAGAAACAGGAAAAAAAAATCAAGTTATGATTACAAATAGGACTGAACATCTCGACCCACAGGCATTCGAGCCCCTCTGCCACTTATAGATTGACTGTTAAGCACTGGATCAGATTGTGCTTCTGAAAGAAGATAAAAGCAAGGTAATTTTCATGCTAAGATACTTAATACTATAAAATAGGTATAAACTTTCAGCTCTAATTTCAGCTCACCTATTGCATGTATTTTAGTTAAATTGTAATGTAAGGAAGATAAATAATTCCCGATCAGAAGGCTCTACACAAACTATTTTTAAACTTTTATTTATGCATGTGTATTCATGCTAAGTCTTGGCTTATGCCTTTACAGAAATATTGTCAAGTCTATACTACTGCAATAAGAAAGAGTGATTATTTGGTTCTATAAATTGAATTATACCTTTCTATTCTCTGCCTCTTCTTCTGAATTCAGTGAGAATAAACAGCTTTGTAAAAATATTCAAGTATTTCCTTATATTTCAGTTGTCTTGACGAAGGGAATCAATTGCCTTGCCACATGAAAATGCAAAATGATTAAGCATAGGAACCAACGATATGAAAACATCTAACAATGAAAATCCAATCACATTATTATATTGAGGGGATACATACTCGTGATAACTGTTGGATACTCAAATGCAAATTGATCTAAACAAACCAACTTTTACTTTTGATCAGACAAAGAACTCAAATGGGCACTTCTATATCCAGGGTTAAAGTGCTAGAAAGCTGTTGAGAAACAAAGCTCTCTGTCTTGCAAGACCTATACAGATTCTATGTATGCCCTGTAAACGAAATGTCCGGTTACAAAACAAGTCTGGACATTAGATATTTAGATACCATGGGCAATTAAATCCTTCCATCCAATAATACTAACTAACAAATTGACACAAATAGAGCAAACACAAATGTCTAAAACTGGTTCAATTTATTAATTGCAACACATCTAGTAGATAAACACAAATGACATATCTCCTTAGTTTAAGAGTTAAATAAATAAAGAATGAAGTCCAAATGTAGGCAACAGCAAGAGAAACAAATAAAGAAAGGAAAGTAACAACAGAAAAAGTTGACGATCCGAAACTGGTAAAAATAGAGCATGGTTGAGTTTAGAGGAGGATTTTACATGCAATGTTGAACTGGAGGAAAATAGAAACAGAGCAACTAAAATTGTTGAAGAAGGTTGTACCTTCTATCAAAGAAACCGGATTTCCAAGCCTTTTAGGAGCAATTCAACCTTAGAAAACTGCAAAACTGTAAGATCTTAATCAAAATTACTGATTCCCATACCAAAATTTCATTTCCAAGTAATACTATTTCGGGTACATAAATGAGGTCATGTATAAAGAATTTAGATTTGATAAGTGTAATAACAATCTGGAAATTTTAAAATAGATTTAGTTTTGTACCCATCACCTAAACTTACTGCTTTCTTCTCCAAATGAAAAGTGAATAATTCCAATAACTAATAATAGAGTTATATATAGCATACAAATTAGTGAAAACTAATACAAGTTGAAACTCAAAGAGAACAGAAAATTCAATAAAGATCAAAGCTGTCATGCCCTTGATTTTTAACACAAATAAAAATCGATATATAATCTCAAAATTATACATGCGTGATCGTTCAGTCATCAATACAAAATACCTGGAAACCTTTTTATCTTTTAAACCAAGTACATAATGATGCCTTAAACCCACAATGTCAATGTATACTCGCTACGTAGAGTTATATATTACACAAGTTTACAAATTAAATTGCCATAACAAGATAATAAGTAAATGCTCCTCAGAGCTCATTACAAGCGGAAGTCTTAATAACGATAAAGTCATAAAATTAGCTTCCTACCGTATAGCTGCAAGCACACGATCTCAGCTTCACCCACGATTATTCTGACCTGCAGGATTAACCCCTACACCATTGAATAGTGCACCCGGTTGCCACACAATAAACCCGGTAATCTTATGAAAGCTCGTATGAGTAACTCAAACACACACGCACAACCCACCCAACCGAGGAAAACCTATCAACTCGTGAGTAAGGATCACACACTTTGTTTTCCCAAAAGAAAACAAACACGAGTCACCCCGTGACAAAAATCATATTAATTGAAACTCTGACAATTCAAATATGTATTTCTCTCAAAGAACACTACAAAAGTCACACCGTGACAAGATCATATAAATAGAAACTCTGACAATTTAAATATGATTCACCATTCAACCCGGACATTTAAAAGAAATAATCCCCGAAACTTCCTTTTAAAACACGTTCTCAAATCAACAATAGTCACCCCATGATAAATCATATAAATTGAGACTCTGACAATTTAAATATAATACACAAGTCCACCCCGGACATTTAAAAGAAAGAATCCCCGAAACTCGATTTTAAAACAAGTTCTCAAATCAAAAATAGTCACCCCGTGACAAATTATATAAATTGAGACTCTGACAATTTAAATATGATACACAAGTCCACCCCGGACAGTTAAAAGAAAGAATCCCTGAAACTCCCTTTTAAAACACGCACTCATGAGCATCAAATAGCACCCCGCTATCCCCCATAATGTACAATGGCAACAGATTAGAACTCTAACTGATCGTATCCACTCACCCGACCAAAGGCATGGAGTCCCGATATATATGCCGGAGGTCACTCCCAGCAACCCCGAATCCTCAGACCTCCCCGGTCGTCAGATCAAAACCTTTCAAAACAATCACTCCGGACCAAAAGTTACTCAACTCACAAAAGGAGATGTCGCCCCGTGGCCTCCGATCATCAGACCTCCTTGGTTGCCCGACCAAACGCTAAGCAAGTCGCACTGGACCTAAAATGTTAAATCAAATCAAAAGGAGAAATCACCACTTGTGACCCTCAGATCTTCCTACCCCCGGTCGCTAGATCAAACGTTCAAATCACATTAAAGTAACTCATACCAAATCTTGACACTTTTCAAACAATAGAAATTCCTAATTCCTAAACAACGTTTCCCGAAAAGTCAAGCCTCAACAATAGAATGAAACCCATCAATCCCTATTGCTTAAATCACTCATCAACCCATAAGAATATACATATTTCACATATATATACACACACACACACACACACGTGGTCATTCACTCAGGAATGCCACTAATACCAACTATAGTTTGCAGTTAACTAAATAACTCTCAAACAATAAAGGTAACTCCGTTCATAAATGAACATTATCAGATTACTCACCACGAAACTCCCGTTGCTTCTTCAATACAGAACAAAACAGCTAAACCACAAAACAACCGTCCAAAAAACAACCGTCGAAACCACAAGTCGATCGGACGCTCAAATCCTCATATATCGAATTATCGAACGGTTTGAAACCGTAAAAATCATAACATATTCATTCAATCACCAAAAATTGCTTATTATATATTGAAACGCTCATATCGACGAGTAGAAGATATATAAAACCAGAAACTGTCCCTTACATGACCGGAAGGCTGCCAAAATGCCTCCACAGGAGGTGGCGCACTGCCTCCAGCCAAAATTCAATATTTCACAAAACTCCAAACATCAAAGATCTTCATCTCAACATGTTTATCAACTTTCATAACTAGCTTCAAGTCAGAATCTAAGAAAAAAGGATCGAAAACTACCTCGCAAGCCATGAATCACTGTTCAATTTGAGCTGCACCAATTTCCACGTAAATCGATCCAAACAACCACCACAGATCTATCAAAGAGGCTTCTACGAACTCAACACTGGAATGATGAAGTCGTGGCGTCGCCGGAACTGCGTTTTCCGACTGGGTCAGAATAACCAAGCTTCACCACTTTGCTGCCCACCGTGGGCGAGAATCGCCACTACAAGCTGCTACAGAGAGGAGCGCATGGAGGAGACGAGCTGATTTAGAGAGTTTCACTGGTAGAGGTTGTCGGAATAAGGACTGCCGGCCTGGTAGGATCACAAGGTCCGGGTCGGGTCAGTCGTGGGTGAAGAGAGAGAATGGAGAGTTTGGTTTCCGAAAATGGAAGCCCAAATGAAAATAGTAACTTTCCCGAAAGGAAACTTCTATCTATAGTGGTTTCCAAAAATATCCAAAACTTCCGCAAACCATAACTTTCTCATACGAACTCCGATTTACGCGTGACACATGTCCACAAACTCATATCAACACACTCTACGACTTTCGTGAATGAAGTTTTCAGAGAAACCCAACGTATAAAAAGTCAACCTTTGCACCCCCCTAAAACCATATTCTTTAAATAATAATTCGTCCGAAACACTTCCGCTCCATCCACGAGCCACGAAACCGTCCAATAACTACAAATTCAGGAAAATCCTCAAAAAATAATAACGAATTTCCGGGGCATCACAAAAGCAGACAAAATTGAGACAAAAAGAATTTCAGTCAAAAAATTTCAGCACTATGGATATGTGAGAAACACTTTGACTATAATGTAGCAAGTTCAATTAAAAACTACATGCATTAGTTAACGTTTGAATCACATATTGTAGGAAGACTTTTAAAAATTAAGCAAATAAAAGAGACAAAATTGAAATCTGATCAACTATTCGCCTAACTGTGTCGCTGCATCTCAAGATACAAGCAAGCACGGGCCTTAAGAGTTATCCAGAAATAAAAAAGGTATGCAACATAGATCAGATGGTAGTGCATGTAAATATTCATCATTCAATAGAAAAAAAATGGGTACCAATCATCACTTCTTGTCACATAGCCCTAAAAATTTTGACATTTTCAACAAAAGCAATGACACCGAAAAGTAGAGCACATAATCAGTACCCCAGACAAACAAAAAAAAAATTGTTAAACCAGATCAGAAAGACAATAACTGATTTACCCTATCAAAACTTTCTATCAATTTCTACATGAATGAAATCAGATATAATTAAGTAAGTCATTCACCACCTTGCATCTCTTGGATGCAAAAAGACTGGGGCAACAATCACTGTCATCATTTTCACTCAAAAACCAAATTCAACTTTACAATTGCAACCTAAAAAAATACAACAGAGCAATAATGGTGGAAAAAAGTTAATACCCTGATGTAGATCCTGCGGTAGCTTTGGGGCCCCCTTGAATTGCTTGACCCTCTTCTTCACGATCGCCTTCTTCAACAACGGAACCGCCATTTTCACTCACCTCCTCCTCCTGCAAAATTGAAATAGAAGACAGAAATTGAGTTAGATAAACCAAATGGAATAGTCAAATGAGATTGATGAAATAGATCTGAAACCCTAGCGAGCGAGAGAGAGGGTCAATTACCAAAAACGTGAATTGGGCTGCATCATAATCAAATTAACTGAAGTTCGATAGAGGTTCCAGATGCAAAACCTCTATCAAACCTCAGGCTTTTGTCGGTGTCGATAGAGGCTTCCAGACGCGAAACCTAAGATTCATACCCATATATCCAGGGCGAAGGACATAATCGGTCTTTCTTTTCTCTTTTTCTCCTTTTTTTGATCTTGATATCCTTCCAGACTATCTATTCTCGCCAAGATCTTCCCCTCTCTTCTATTCTTCTTTTCTTTCTTCTCTCTTCTTTTGCTTTTTTTTTTATCTTGATGTGAGCGCAGAGTTCCAAACCTGACGGTTATCCTTATCCAACACTAAGAAGAGCAAGGACAAAAACAACTTTTCCACCAGTTTGATATTCTCCTCTTAGAGCATGTTCACCGGTTTCTTCTTGATCGGCCTCCACCTAGATTTGATGAGGTGGTGACCTTCAAACACCAAAATCAACCTTCCACCGGCCAAGCTTGACCAGCCAAAACATGACTTTCCTTGATCTAGTCAAAGAAATAGGGAAAGGCCTTGACAAAAAGCCTGACCCAGGCGAAGAAGTCTGCCAACTAGACCTATCAAGGATCATCGCTGACGTAAGCGGAAGGGATGGAGAGCCTGAAGCGATGAAGACGCGTGTGATGGCCATTTTTTTGTTGCGTAGTGCCGAATAGTGCAGAATGATTGTTGCATCGAGGTTCTATAGCGTAGCGACAGTGAATGGGACAGAGGAGGTGATGTGGCCGAGAGCTGTTGGCTGGTTTGGATTTTTGAAACCAACGGTCAATTAATCTTAACCGTTAGTTGCAATTGATTATGCAGATCTGACGGTATATAATTATATGTATGATTATATAGGTAACAGAGACAACTGGTAACAAAAAAAATTCCAAAAATTTCTTTATAAATACCTACTATTTGTCTTACATCTCACACCCAAAAAAATTATATTTCATAGTTACACAAAGTTGTTCTTCCTCCTCTTCCTATAACTCTCATCTTCCAAATTTTTTTATATCCAATATGGCCGAACAAAGGGGAAACACATGTCCAGTGGCCGGACAATGGGGAGATCAAAGTGAAGATGAAAATGCTGAATCCGGGAGGAGATGGACGAATGAGGAAGATTCAATTGTGCAAGTCTTGGAAATATGTAAGCCAAAATCCGGCTTTAGGCAAAGATAAAAAAAAAAAACAAGCTATGGAGGAGCATGAAGCAACACTTTGCCGCAAATTGGAGTGGAAAGGGTCGATCTTCTTCCTCTTTGACTGGAAGGTGGAAAATTTGAAGATAGAACTCTTTGAGTGGCATTGTGCATTAAGACAAGCTCGTAATTGGTACAAGAGTGGTTCGAATGTGGTTAATAAGGTATGCATTTGTTGATAAATCATTTAATTTGTTGATTCATTATAGATAAATATTACTCGCTAAATATTGTAGTAATCATAATATCGTTATAATTGTAGTAATTGATTTTCATTGTAATATGACATACATTATAATTAAAATAATTACTTGATAAATAAGATGTAATTATAACGGTGTTTATATTTGTACTAATTGATTTTTATTGTAAAATGGTGAGAAACTTTGTTATTAAAATTTTTACTTTATAATAGATGACCCTTCATAATGGCGTTTATATTTGTACTAATTGATTTTTTTTTTCTTTTTTTAAATAACATAGCTTGAGGAAGCACATAAATTGTGGCATGTCAGGATGAAGAGAAAAGGGAAGACCAAAAGATACAATTTTTGGAGTTTTGATTGTTGTGGAGGGCTTTGCACAATTTAAAGACATCCCTAGCCATACTTCTGGAGGAACATCAAATGAAGAAAGTCAACAAACACACACACACAACCAAATGTTGAAAATTCTCCCATCAACTTGGACATGGATGTTGATGAGGTAATTGCCGGTGAAACTGCAGATCCTAATGTGAGGCATCAAGGAAGAAAGGCTGTGAAAGAAGCACTTCGAAAAGGAAAGAAGGCAGCGAAGGATCAAAGTCCTTTGTCAACCACTGTCTTGACTATAACAAGCAACCAAAAAGAGGCAACCGCTGACAAGAAAAAACTCGATGAGGAATTTGCTCGAAGTCTCCAAGAGGAAAATCAACGAGCATGTATCCGATTGCAAATGAATATGAGAAAAAGGCATTTCAAATTCAAAAGATGGAAGAACGAATTAAGGAGAGGGAGGAGCAAATTATGGAGATGGATACTAGTAAGATGACGCCAACTAAAAAGCGTTATTGGTCAAGAAAGTAAAAAAAGATAGCGGAGAGAAGATCTTGAAACAAACGGTGGGTCAAGTTTTCAAACACCTTCTATGGGTAGATACTTTCCGTAGCCCAATTTTGGTGGTGCATTCCCAAAACAAAATTTTGGTGGTGGATTTCCACAACGTCCTTACCCCGGTGCATTCCCACAACCACCTTACCCCAATGGATTCCCACAACGTCCTTACCCCGGTGCATACTATCCGCAACCACCTTACCCCGGTGGATATCCTACACAACCACACTTTTCACCTGTCTCTATTGGTGATTCCACCAACCCTCACCCTAATGATGACCCTTGAAACACAAATTGGATTCCTAGAGAGGATGAGGGTCACGATGAGAATAATTAGGTGATTATGCATGTTGTGTAATTGTATTGTACTTATTTCTAATTTTTCAATTATGTAAGCATAAATTTTATGAAATAAAAGTTGTATTTGAAAATTGCATTTATTAAAGCACACATCTTACATTAAAAATCATAGCACATAAAAAACATACTACAAGCCAAATTAAAAGCACGCAAACAATAATAACCAAATAGAAAAGCAAAACTCGATCGGTCGGACTTTGGCTAGACATTAGCCAATTATTCAAACATCTACCAGATCTAGATCTCCAAGTTGCCTTGAATGTTCTCTATCAGATCTTCTTGAAGGTTTGAGTGAGTGTTTGCACATCTAATAGCATCGTATCGATCCATGAATCCATTGAAATAATAACCATCTCTACCAACAGGATCAAAGTTATCACCGATCGATCCTTCCTAAACCAGTTTGTTGTCAATACATATATCTAGAAGCTATTAGAATTATTTTTGTGTTTTAATGTATGGATGATTGGGAAATACGTCATTTATAGTACATTTGATTCTTTAATGTATGAGTTGGAGTACTTCAATTGATGAATTTGATTCAAATTTCTGTCCAATATTGATCAATATTATTATTTAAGTAATAATGGATATTAATTTTGCCCAATTCTGATCACACAATGATCATGCAACAATCATACCACACTAATACTCTACAAACTGTTGTGTGAGGAGTAATGAAACAACTAAGTAATTCTAACCCATGTTGTTTGACAAGTAATCAAACAACAGACCATACTAGAACTTAATTTTCCTAATCTACATCATACAACAAAAGAATTAATAAAATGTTGTCTGACAAGCTTAACATACAACAGCTTCAAAACAAGTAGTTTGGTCTAAAGTAGTGTCTCAACTGTTGCATAAGGTTGTGCCTAGCATCTGCCGAGAGTTGGCACAACACTTGTAACACATACAGGTCGATTGTGTGTTTCTCAAACAATTGTGTTCCACCGTTGTTTGAATTTTCAACAGACAACATCTCGATATACAACTGTGATACTCCAAATTAGACAACAGTTTTCTCCCATTGTCTGATAAGGTTTTTGGCATAGTGGTGGTCGATAAAACTACAGTCAATGAAATTATTGGCAGTTAAAGTATGTTGTGTCACAGTAAATGTTGATCAAACCATTGGTCAAATCCTAGTCAAACTAGGGAAGTTGGTCGGACATCTAAATCGATGAAATTTTTCATCTTTATTTCCTTAAGGAAAATTATTAATGTTACTTATGGCGGAATCTAGGACTCCAGTTACCCGAGTAACGGAAGGTTCATGATTTTCGGACAACATGAAATGGTAAACCTTCGGAATCCAGGTAGGGGACTCGGGACTCACTCTTGATTAATAATTTTCTGTTTCAATTTATGTTTGATGCATGATAAAAGTGTAAGTTAATTAAAGTTCAAGAGTTTAAAAGTTAATGTGTTCATGAGACCTGTTATTGGCTTGAGAGCGAAGGGTGGCACTGATTTCCTTGGGTTTAATTCTCTTAACCATTGGAGGGTTAGCTACATCGGTCGGATAGTGCTTCGATCACAATGACAACCCTGATCCATGTGTGTAGCTAGGTAGTGGACGCTCTTGCCACGCTTACTTGGTTTGCAATTTACATGAGATAAGGTCGCGTAGTAGGTCTAAGGGATAGGCCAACTAGTAATATGTGGCGTCGTATTTATTTGAGTATCACGCATCGGTTTAAAACATAAAATATTTTAAGTTTGTCATTCCTATATATATTTATTGTTTTCATACTCAGATTCCAAAAATATTATGGGTCATTGACCCAAAGCATCAAAATTGGACAAAATTATCCCCCTTACCCCAACAATATATTTTTATTCCCACTAACCCAATTTTGAGTATAATGACCAATCTTGTGAGCCCCCGAAAATTTTGTTTAATTTTTAGAAGGTAATTTTTCGCCAATAAGATTTTTCCGCAAGGTGATTTAAGTGAAGAAATCGATTTCTGAGATTGTTTTGGTGTTGAGACCGCCTGTTGGGCCTTGATTTAAGTTTGGACTGAGATTCTTTCGTTTGGGCCTAGAAGGGTACTAACATTCACTGAAGCAAAAGATCGTCGAAGCAAATTTGAAAGGAAGGTGAATTGTGTTGTAATGAAGATTTGAATTTTTAGTTTTAATTAAATCAAGTTTTGGGCCTAGAACGAAGTAGAGAAGTAACTTAGGAAGTTTCCGACGAGAAACAAATAAAAGAAAAGTTATGAGCCCAAAACCGAAAGCAGAAAGCTAGGAGAATTCCGTAATTTGTCGTAAGGGTGAAATCTTCATTCCCCACTCATAAGTATAAATAGAAAATTGGCAACTAGAAAACCCTATAGACAGACACTTTCTCCCTTGCAGCCACGTTCTTCTCTCTCTCTCTCCCCGATCTCTCTCCCTCGTCTTTCCGCTGCCAGCGCCGGAAAACACTATCTCTAGCCACTACCATACAACACCGCCTCCACCAATCAATGCAGCACCTGAATCTGATTCAAACCCAAGAAAAATCGAAGCCATGCATCAACCCCGACCTTTTGCTCTCTCTCTCTTCTCCTTCCTTCTGCAACCACCGAATAACACTATCTCTAGCCACCATCTCACCACACCGCCACCATCAATCGATCCAGCACCTAAATCCGACCCAAGCCCGAGCCTCACCACAGACATGCACTGCTGGCAGCCTCCACACCCGACATCCCACATCTACGATGCCACTGTTCCTTGAGCCTTACCAATTTCCCCATCATTTCAACTCACAACAGCCACCAACGAGCTCGGGGTAAGCTTTTTATCATCACCCCAAAGCCTAGTCTCTAACCTGAAGCTGGAGAACGCCGTGCGCACCTTCTCCACCGATCTGGGCTTCTGCAAAACTAGGGATACCACCTTCGACCATGATTGAAAGAAGCCATCACCTTGAAGAAGCTTAGGGCTACACGAATCACCTTAACCCCTTAATCCCGACCTCCGACTCCTATCAGAACCATCACAGGCGCTACCGCCAGTGCGTGAGCTACCCAGCGCAACCTGCTTACTCCTTTCATCTGGTAAGACTGATTTCTCGTCACCCTCTTCATTTTCAAGGCACCATTTTTATTTGGATTGAGAACCCAAATTCTATCAAATTGGAATGTGTGAGGTTTTTGAATATGTGATTGGAAGCTTTGGAATAGAGAGAAAGCTATTGGGACAGTTTCAATTGATATCAAGGAAAGGTAAGAACCTCGAATCCTATTTTGGATATGAAATTTGTTGAGAGTTGAGTATTGATCATGTTTTGTCTGCTAGGGAGTCGAATGGTCAGTGAAGTGGAAATGTTGCTATGACAAAATGATCTCTACTTTGGGGAAAGAAGAATGGTGAGGGCTCGACTACTCTGATTTGTGAAATTAATGGTGTTTTGTTTCTAATTGTAGTAAATAGAGACACTGATCCTCTGGGTGAGACTACCAAACCTTCCCCTTCAGTTCTGGAACAAGAATGCAATCCAACCGATTACCAAAGTCTTAGGGCGTTTTATCAAGCTTGATTAGAGGACTGAGTTCAGTGAAAACTACATCTTTGCTCGTGTATGCATAGAGATTGACCTTAGTATCCCTCTGAAAATGACCGTGATAGTCCGAGAAGAAGATGAAGGGGACCTCCCTTTTGATCTTGTAACTGAACCAGCAAGGCTTTTTCTTTCTTATGAAGCCATTTTTGAGGTCTGCTTTGAATGTGGAAGTTATAGGCATACGATTAGGAACTGTCATGTGTGGAAGAAAGAGAAACACTTTATCTTGGTCGACAAAGAGAAAGTTGATGACGATGTGGTACTAGAAGATATGGAGGTGGACCCTGAGATAAAGGAGTTGATAAGTGAGAATGTGATGGTTTACTTCCCTCAGCCTGCTAAAGAAGATTTTGAGGCTGACCTGCAAGACCTGTCCAAGGAGGAACGACACCATTCCTCCCCGAGTTGGACCACTGTGCAAGCAAAACAATGAAAATTCTATGTTGGAACTGTAGAGGCAGTGCTTGGTCTGGTTTTGTAGCGCATTGCCTCTTTTATTCTTCCTCTTTAGATTTTGATGTTTTTTGTCTTCTAGATACCAGGGCATCAAGTACTTTACTAAATAAATTGAGGAAGTTTCCTTATGATGATTTTATCTTAATTGCGGCTCATGGTCAATGTGGTGGTTTGATCTTATTTTGGAAAACTAGAACTGTTACTGTCGAACTAATCAAACCCCATGATAGATACATACATTGTATAATCAAGGATAACACTGTTAACAGATCCTGGCTTACAACTTTTGTCTATGCATTCCTTCAAAAGGAAAAACAGGCAGAGCTCTGGTTGGATTTACTAACTTTATAACCGAACAGTGAGGAAAGTTGGTTGTTATTAGGTGACTTAAATAACATTGTGAACCTTGATGAGAAACTAGGGGCAGCCAAACAGTGACGAATTATATGCTGAATTTTTCAGCTTTCTTGCATAATGCAGGTCTTGTTTCATTACAGGCGCAGGGGCTACCTTATACCTGGACAAACAACCATAAGGATGACACTTTAATTTATGAATGATTGGAAAGAGCCTGTGTTAATGCTGCTTTCTTAAACAATTTTCCAAATATCCAATTAGAGAATCTCCCTATTATTGGCTCGGATCATGGACCTATTTGTTTGACAATTAAGAATAATAATGCAAAGAAGGGTAAGGCCTTCAAGTTCGAAGCAATGTGGTT
Source organism: Rosa lucieae (assembly GCA_024704745.1). Lineage (NCBI taxonomy): Eukaryota > Viridiplantae > Streptophyta > Magnoliopsida > Rosales > Rosaceae > Rosa > Rosa lucieae. The sequence continues at coordinate 12,910,992 of CM045497.1, read as the reverse complement.
GTCCCACAAGGGCTTTAAACCACTGGTACTGCAAATCTGGAATCAAGGGATGGAAACTTGTCCTCTTTTAAATTTTCTAACTATCAGAAACCAGTTCTGCCACCAGGAAAATATATGGAATAAAAATGTGCTTCGAGATATTTTTAGAAGACTAGAGAACCTCAATGACAAGTGTCGATCGAGATATTCAAAATCAACTAATCTTTTCTCCCTCATCTGTCTATTTGTAGGAACAGCATTGCCAGGTTACAAAAGAACTTCTACAATGCTATAGAGAGGAGGAAATCTATTAGGTCCAAAAAGCGAAGGAAAACTGGCTGAATCTAGGAGATAAAAACACTAGATTCTTTCAAACAAGAGCCAATATAAGGAAAAGGTCAAACAGAATTACCAGAATACAGGACTCGACTGGAAACTAGATAGAAAATGAAGAGGGAATCATTAGGACCTCTGTCCACTATTTCAAAAAGCGCTTTCACCTTGACACACCTTTTGTTAATGCTCATTTGCAGAACTTCACTAACATAATTGAACCTTGCATTACTAGTACTAACAATGCCTCTCTTTTGCAGCCTGCATCAGAAGATGAAATTTTGGAAGCTGTCAAGTCTATAAGACCCCTCAAAGCTCCGGGACTAGATGGATTACATGCAAGCTTCTACCAAAATTACTGGACTGAGGTGAAAGGTACTGTTGTTCCTATGATTCAATCTTTCTGTTTGGAGAATACTCCTTTAAATCTTTTGAATCACACAAATATTGCACTTATCCCGAAAATTGAAAAACTGAAAAGGTTTCGGATTTTAGGCCTATAAGCCTTTGTAATGTCTCTTACAAAATAATTACGAAGATTATGATTAAAAATTATGACCCTTGTTACAGAAATGCATCTCTAAAAACCAGGGAGCCATTGCCTCGGGAAGAGTGATTCAGAATAATATTTTAATTGAGCATGAACTCTTCTCTGATTTTCAGAGGAAGAAAGGAACTGGAGGTGCGATGGCTGTTAAGCTGGATTTGGAAAAGGCATATGACTACTTAAATTGGAATTATCTGTTTACTTGCCTAGAAAAATTTGGTTTCCATCAAAATTGGATTGATCAAGTTAGGGATTGCATCTCCTTAGTGTCTTTCTCCATTCTTCTCAATGGAGTTCTGCAAGCCCACTTCTCCCCCACACAAGGCATTAGACAGGGAGATCCACTTTCCTCGTATCTGTTCATCCTGGCTATGGAACCATGGATTAGGCAATTCAATAAGCTGGCTAGTACACACAAGTCTCAGGTAGGCATACTCTCCTCTCCTCTTGGTTTCATAATTTCAAACCTAATGTTTGCGGATGATTGTCTGATTTTTGCAAAAGCTTCCAAAAAGGCTTTTAGATAGATTTTTATGGTTCTTTCCTCTTTCTCTTTAGCTTCTGGTTAGAAAATTAATTTCCACAAATCTTCCCTGTATTTCTCACCTCATTCTCAAGACACTCTCTCCAGAGCAAGTAGATTAACTTTAATCAAAGCAAATCTTCTCAGTATGCCAAATCATGTCATGTCTTGTTTTAAATGCTCTAATAAGGTCACAGATCTCATAGACAAGCTTGCAAGGAATTTTTTCTGGGGTACAACCTACAAAGCATCACTGGTGGCTTAGAACAAGGTTTGCACCCCCAAATCTCTAGGAGGATTGGGAGTTCGACCCACTGCCTATTTCAATAATGCTGCAATTACCAAGTTGGCTTGGAAAATACTGACTAACTAGGACAATTGGTGGACACAGATTATTAGGAAAAAGTATTAAAGGCAAACTACGTTTTTTTCAAGCAAAGAAAAAACATTCCCACTCCCTAGCATGGAGAGGAATACTGGATATAAGGCAACTTATTCTTAAGGGAATGAGATGGCTAGTAGGCAATGGTAAGTCTATTAAACTTTGGACTTTTAATTGGGTGATTGATTTTCCCTTGATTGACCTTCTACCTGAGGATGCAAGAACAGGTATAAACATTGATGAAACAGTGGCAGATTACATTCATGAGCATAACTAGAATCGTGATAAACTTTTAAGGATTCTAGACTCAACTGTGGTGAACCAGATATAAGGTATCCCGATTCATGATTCCGATCAGGAAGATGAGTACATTTTGGGCCCATCTAACAGTGGTAAATTAACGGTAAAATCTGCTACATGGCTACAACTACCTGAAGCAACTAATCATAACAGCTTAGAATTACTAAAGAAGCTCTGGAAGCTTAATGTTCCCCCCAAAATTCAACTTATTCTTTAGAGGAAGGCTTAAGACAAGGGATTGACTTTCCAGGTTTGGATATGTCGAGGACAATTCTTGTTTGATGTGTGACAATGATAATGAAATAGCGGACCATTTGTTTGGATGTTGTGAGTTTACAAAAGAAGTTCGGAGGCTATCCAACCTTGATGCTCTACCTTCGAATGGAGGTTACCTTCAAGTCTTCAGGAAGTTGTTTATTGAACAACCTTGCAACCGTGATCTATTGGCCAAGCTTCTAACTCTATGCTGGCAAATATGGAAAGCTAGGAATGATGCTATTTTCCGTGGAGTCTTCTCTTGCCCCAGATCCATTTTCGTAGCTGCTACGGCATTTTAAAACACTGACATTCAAGAAGTTCGGTCTTCAGGTAGAGGTCCTCCGAAAAACTCTCTCCATACCATCGTCTAGCAGCCTCCACCGCCAAAAGCTATAAAAATCAATTTTGACGGGTCAGGACAAGATTCATCTACAGCAAGGGGATTTGAAATCCAGAATATGGAAGGTATACCCCTGTTTGCGACTGTTAAAGGCTTTGGCAAAACTACAGTGCTAGTAGCTGAAGCTACTGCTCTAAGAAATAGCCTGGATTGTGCCTTGCGATTGAATTATCTGAACGTACATGTTGAAGGAGACTCCAAGGTGGTTATTGATGCTGTCCTGGGAAGAATACACCCCCCTGGAGGATCGCTAAAATTATTCAAGACATTAGACATCTAGCTTCTAGATTTACCACAATTACCTTTAGACATATCTATTGAGAGGCGAATTTTGTTGCCGACTCTATTGTGCACCTTGGGCACTCCTCTGTTGATGACCCTTTTTTGGACGAACACTATTCCTAGGAATGCGTCTAATGCCCTATTGTGTGATGTTATAAACTTTGGTTGCCGAAAAGGCTTTCATATTTAATATAATTTTTTCGAATAAAAAAAAAAAAACAAAAAACAATTATGCAACATGAAGAAACCCACGAGACATGAACAAATCGATGTGGAACATATACTTCTGGAGAGTGCCGGCACTACTAGCAAAATAACAACACACACGGATTTACTGTAGTTAAAAGCCACAGATATCCGTGTGAAATAGAAATACTGACAGAAATCCGTGTGAAATGACCATAATGGGGCCCACAATAATTTATACAATAACAATATCAACGGATATCCGTGTGAATAAACAACAGTCACAGATATCTGTGTAAAAACTAAAACATTTTCACACGGATATCTGTGTGAAAAACAATTCACACGGATTTCTGTATGTATTATAAATTAGTTTATTTTGAAATCATTAATTTTTTATGTTATGTGAATTATAGAGGGACGGATTTCTGTTACAATAAGTATTTGATACAGATTTCTGTGTGAAATGAGTAATACACACGGATTTCCGTGTGAAAATGTTGAAACAGTAATCCGTGTGAAAAAGCCAAAAAGGAGACTACACACAGAAATCCGTGTGCATAAACAATAGTAACTGATGTCTGTGTAAAAACTAAAACATTTTCACACGGATATCTGTGTGAAAAACAATTCACACGGATTTCTGTACGTATTATAAATTAGTTTATTTTGAAATCATTAATTTTTTATGTTATGTGAATTATGGAGGGACGGATTTCCGTTACAATAAGTATTTGATACAGATTTCTGTGTGAAATGAGTAATACACACGGATTTCCGTGTGAAAATGTTGACACAGTAATCCGTGTGAAAAAGCCAAAAAGGAGACTACACACAGAAATCCGTGTGCATAAACAATAGTAACTGATGTCTGTGTAAAAACTAAAACATTTTCACACGGATATCTGTGTGAAAATAACAATTAGCTACAAAATTCCGTGTGAAAAAATATAGATGTATATAAGGTTGACCATTTATTTGATATCGAAATAACGGCTGATTGAGTTAATTTTTTTTACACAATATCTATTAATACACTATAAATAGATGGGTAATGTCAAATTTATTGATTTTCAATTTTGATTTATTGGTTCGCACCAAATTCTTATATGTCTACTAATGTGGTATAACTAGTTTATTAGTTGTCAAGAAAAGTATACATTTAATGAGCAACAATGTGTAGCAAATAGATTTTATCAAAATCGACCGTTGGATGTTGTCATGATTATAATAAATAGTTATGGTCAAAATATCAGCTATTTTTGTTATCGTTTAGGTCTCGATCTACTATATCAACCCTTAACCCTAAATACCACATAAAACTAATATGCTCATAACCGCTCATTCGCAACTTATTTTTTCGATCTGTCAGCTCTCATACTCTCATGAATATGAGGTATACCAAATAATGTAAAAATTTTGTAAAATTTATCTCCTTGTGGTTTAACTCCCCTTAGGGAAGTATCGATGTATATAAGGTTAACCACTTTATTTGATATTGAAATAATGGCTTTAATTTGAGTTAATTTTTTTACACCATACCTATTAATACGCTATAAATACCCATCTCAAATTTATTAATTTTCAATTTTTATTTTTTGGATTGCACAAAATTCTTATATGTCTACTAATGTAGTATAACTAGTTTATTAGTTATAATGAAAAGTATACCTTCCATAAGCAACAATGCGTAGGAAATAGACTTTATCAAAATCGACCGTAGGATGTTATCATGATAAGAATAAATGGTTGTGTTCAAAATTTCAGCTATTTTCGTCGTCGTTTGGGTTTCGATCTAGTAGGTCAACCCTAAACTTTAAATACTACATAAAACTAATATGCTCATAACCGCACACTCCTAACTTATTTTTTTGATCTGTAAACTCTTATGCTCTCATGGGTAGAAGCTATATCAAGTAATGTAAAAATTTCTGAAATTTTATCTCCTCAAGGGTCGGCTCCCCTTAGGGAAGTAGAAGTGGGTTGACCGGTTTTTGGTACAGACATCTGTGTGCAATGAGTAATACACACAGATATCTGTGTGAAATGTTAACACAGAAATCCGTGTGAAAAGAACAATGAGCTACAAAATTCCGTGTGAAAAAGGAGACTACACACAGAAATCCGTGTGAATAAACAACAGTAACTGATGTCTGTGTAAAAACTAAAACCTATGCACACGGATATCCGTGTGAAAAGAAAAATTAGCTACAGAATTCCGTGTGAAAAAGTATATGTGTATATAAAGTTCACCACTTATTTGATATTGAAAGAACGGCAGATTGAGTTAATTTTTTTACACCGTACCTATAATACGCTATAAATAGATGAGTAATGTCAAATTTATCAATTTTTTATTTTTATTTTTTGGATTGCACAAAATTCTTATATGTCTACTAATGTGGTATAACTAGTTTATTAGTTATAATGAAAAGTATACCTTCCATAAGCAACAATGCGTAGGAAATAGACTTTATCAAAATCGACCGTATGATGTTATCATGATAAGAATAAATGGTTGTGTTCAAAATTTCAGCTATTTTCGTCGTCGTTTGGGTTTCGATCTAGTAGGTCAACCCTAAATTTTAAAGACTACATAAAACTAATATGCTCATAACCGCTCACTCGTAACTTATTTTTTTGATCTGTAAACTCTCATGCTCTCATGGGTAGAAGCTATATCAAGTAATGTAAAAATTTCTGAAATTTTATCTCCTCAAGGGTCGGCTCCCCTTAGGGAAGTAGTAGCGTTTAAAGGGTTGACCGGTTTTTGGTACAGACATCTGTGTGAAATAAGTAACACACACAGAAATCCGTGTGAAAAGAACCATTCGCTACAGAATTCTGTGTGAAAAACTCTATTAGCTACAGAATTCCGTTACAACAAGTGTTTATTACAGAATTATCTGTGAAATGAACACACGAATATCTGTGTGAAATGAAAAATTAGCTACTAAATTCCGTGTGAAAAAAATAGAATAGAGACAGAATTCAGTGTAAACAATAATTAACATGACAGTTATATATTACCAAGATAAATACACACGAAAATCAGTGGTAAATATATATGTATTTCACACGGATTTTCGTGGTAAATTTTTTCCCGCTCACTTTTTTGGAACAAATTCAATTTCCCTCCCGTAGTAGTATTACACACGGATTTCCGTGGATTTCTTAAGTACATACACACGGATATCCGTAGCAAAGGTAAATGTATTTCACACGGATTTCCGTGTGAAATACTATAAACACACAGATATCTGTGTATAATGCTACTTAAAACCAGAAAATTTTCCACAAAATAACAACACACAGGGATTTACTGTACTTAAAAGCCACAGAAATCCGTGTGCAATAGAAATACTAACAGAAATCCGTGTGAAATACTAACAGATATGTAGCTCACACGGATTTTCGTGGTAAATTTTTTTCCCGCTCACGTTTTTGGAATAAATTCAATTTCCCTCCCGTAGTAGTATTACACACGGATTTCCGTGGATTTCTTAAGTACATACACACGGATATCCGTAGCAAAGGTAAATGTATTTCACACGGATTTCCGTGTGAAATACTATAAACACACAGATATCTGTGTATAATGCTACTTAAAACCAGAAAATTTTCCACAAAATAACAACACACAGGGATATACTGTACTTAAAAGCCACAGAAATCCGTGTGAAATAAGTAACACACACAGAAATCCGTGTGAAATACTAACAGATTTGTAGCTCACACGGATTTTAGTGGTAAATTTTTTTCCCGCTCACTTTTTTGGAATAAATTCAATTTCCCTCCCGTAGTAGTACTACACACGGATTTCTGTGGATGTCTGAGCCATACACACGGATATCAGTAGCAAGGGTAAATGTATTTCACACGGATATCCGTGGGAATTCCGCTTATAACCAGCACATTGATCCAAATCTGAAGCATATCGATCCCTATTTCTCTCTCTCCTCTCCCCGAGCTGAAAACAGAGCATGGAGTCTCCGGCTCCGTTCTCCCTCCTCCGGCCACCGTTTGACGCCAAACCACATCCTACAGCTTCGTATCTTCCTTGTGCAGCTGCCTGTGGTAGCCTTGAGCGGCGGCACGGCCTGTATCGGCGGCGGTAACCACGTTTCCATTTTCGGCCGTTTTGGTTCAAACCGAGATTTCTCCTATCTCCGGCCACCAAAACTCGAGTTCTTTAGTTTGTTGAACTAGTATCAAGGAGTAGAACATGCAGAAAGAAGGACCGGACCCGAAGCAACCGTTTTTACATTGAACGGAGCAGCTATCGGAAACTGCAGTTTTTCCGGCCAAACCGGACTGTTTTGGTAATTTTCGATCACTTGTACTCATTTTCTGACTTCGTGCTAGTTATAAATGTTTCTCAAAATGATGAAACGAAGCGGAGAAGCCCGGCCCCAACACCATTGGAGGTGGTCGGCGGCGGCTCTGCTCGTAACTCCGGCGACCTTTTTCGGCCAGTTCCGGGGGTCCCAAGAGAAGTTTCTGCTCATTTTTAGATTCTACATGTCGATACGATCATTTTGATATATAGCATGTGAATTTTGGATATCGTATGATTTAGTTGTGAATTTTACAATTTCGATCGATTTTGATAGTTCGATTTGTGATATGTGAAGATCGGACCATCCGTTAGACTTGTAATTTTGATATGATGATCGTAGGACTGTCACAAATGTGGGTCTTGCAGAAACTACCTACCTATATTGATTTTCAATTTGCTTGAGACGTGTTACTCTATGACATTGTCTTGGTTGCCATACAGACGAATACCGGTAATCGAAGACAAAGTTCGGTTATGTCAAGCTCTCATCCAAACTTTTCACATTTCACTTGGAATGTTGCAGCTTGGGCAGACAATGAAATTAGTAGTACTTGCATTGTTGATGATCATGTACTAATTTTTATTCTAATTAGCATTGGTATGAAATGTAAAAAAATATCTTGCTATGAATGTAAAATTTGAATATTTTCGATTGAGTTGTGGATTTGTTCATTTTATTGTAAATATTTGTAATATATTTAAATTGTAGAAAAATAAAAGTATTTTTTTTGAATAAAAAATAAAAGTATTATTATGTTTAGGTTGCAAATTAATTAGCAGAAATTTTTTTTTTTAACATGCTGTTACTTTTACACACAGAAATCAGTGAGAGTTAGGGTAAAAGGATTTGACACAGAAATCCGTGTGAGATAGGTATGTATTTGACACAGAAATCCGTGTGAGATTGGTACGTATTTGGTACAGAAATCCGTGTGAAATAGAGTTGTTCACACGGATGCATTCCATTACGGTGATCTATATTTACGGAAAGATAGTGGGGCCCACTTCTAATATTCACACGGATAAAATAATCCGTGTGAGATAGGTATGTATTTGACACAGAAATCCGTGTGAGATAAGTACGTATTTGGCACAGAAATCCGTGTGAAATAGAGTTGTTCACACGGATTGCAGCTAATTCCGGTAATTTATATTTGTGGAATTATAATGGGGCCCACGTAAGTATTTCACACGGACAACATAATCCGTGGCGGATGAGCATTACCCCCCCTCCAAACCACACGGTAATACCAATCTGTGCGTGCACCGTGGGTAAAAGCTATCACACACTGAAATCCGTGTGAGATAGTCTTATTACCCACAGATTAAAATCCGTGGGTAATTGTTGTTTTGCTAGTAGTGCGGTATGGCAACAGCCTCTAGTCCACATCATCTTTTCTTTTGTGATAACTAATTGCATTAATCCATTTTTAAAAGAAAATAGAAAAGGAAAAAAAAGGGGACTTCAGAGGATAGTGATCACGCAGTGGGGCCCCTGGCTTTTCTATGCACGGAAATGCCGTTGCGATCATAATGAACTAGTCTTAGACTTGAAGTTTGATTAAAAAAAAAAGCAAAGTTTGATAAAAAAAAAAAAAAAAAAAGCAAATTCTACGAGTTCTCCGTGTTTGGGTCGTTAAAGAAAAGAAATTGATCCGTGCATGGTTGACCCGGACGTGGTTAACTCTCTCACCCTTCCATACAAATGTATGCTTTCTCCAGTTCATCTAGCGCAGAATGATCAAAACATCAATTATGGGGCTATCACTGAACTTGTGGAATAGTCGCATGCTTTCGAAACGAGTAATTCTCTTCATGTTTCATATCTTGGTTATTGCCAAATCTTTACACTGCTCTCTGCAGCAGCCATCATCTTCCTGCCATGACGAGGAGAACTTCGCCTTGCTCCAGTTTAAGCAAAGCTTTGTCATCAACGAATCTGCTTCTGTTGGTGAGGGTGCTTATCCAAAGGTTTTGTCATGGAAACCAGCTGCTGCTAAAGGATGCTGCTCATGGGACGGGGTCGAGTGTGATGAGAAGACAGGTCATGTGATTGGACTTGATCTTAGTAGTAGCTGTCTCTCCGGCTTTATCAGCTCCAACAACACCCTCTTCCACCTTGTTTATCTTCAGAGCCTGAACCTTGCCGACAATGACTTCAATCAATCTCAAATTCCTACTACCATCAGGAATTTTCCAATGCTCCGTTATCTTAACCTTTCTGGCAGTTTCTTTTCTGGTCAAATCCCATCTGAAATTTCTCACTTGCCCAAATTGTTGTCGCTGGATCTATCCTCCAGTATTTATAGGAGTAACGGTGAAAGATCACTGAAGCTAAACCAGTCTGATCTAAGAAGGCTAGTTCAAAACTTAACCAGACTAGAAAAGCTTCATCTCAGCTCCGTCACCATTTCTGCACCAGTACCCGATTCCATGGCAAATTTATCATTACTGACATCTCTCCTCCTAGAGAATTGTGAGCTTCTAGGAGAATTTCCTGTGAGTATTTTGAAATTACAGAATTTAAAATTCCTTAATGTAGAAGCCAATCCAGATCTCAGAGTTTCTTTGCCAGTATTTCAACAAACTAGTCCTCTCATGTCACTGAGAGTTTCCGGAACAAGGTTTTCAGGAGACCTCCCTTCTTCAATTGAAAAGCTTGATTCATTGATTGAGTTAGTTGCTAGTGGATGCAATTTTTCAGGGTTGCTTCCATCTTCACTCGGTAATCTTAGGCAGCTGGTTTATTTAGACCTTTCAAATAACACACTTTCTGGCTCAATCCCAGATTCTTTGGCGACCATTACCCAACTGTCACATCTGTCACTTGAGGATAATCAGTTCAGTGGTTACATCCCATCTTCTCTAGGAAACCTTACCCAGGTCACTGAGTTACACCTTTCTGGTAACGATTTCGGGGGTTACATCCCGTCTTCCATTGGAAATCTCAACCAGCTCGTAAGACTTTCGCTTTCTATGAATCAATTAACTGGGCCAATCCCCTCTTCACTAGGAAATCTTAGCAAGCTAACTTACTTAGATCTTTCGTCAAATAATTTGCACAGTTCCATTCCTGAGTCCTTATCCAATCTCACGAATCTCGAGATGCTTCATCTAGAGAGTAATAGTCTGAGCGGCAAAGTGAATTTCCACATGTTTCTAAAGCTGCAAAATCTCGTCAGACTGCATTTATCTGGAAATAAATTGGAATTATTGCTCGAGGAGACAAGATTTATGAATGCAACAACAACTTTTCCAAAGTTCGTAGCTCTGGGATTGGGTTCTTGCAACATAACAGAGTTCCCAAGTTTCCTAAGATATCAAGAAAATTTGCGATGGCTGGATCTTGCTGAGAATGGAATGCACGGCCAAGTACCGAGATGGATGTGGAATGTAAGCACAGAAAGTTTGACAGTCATGAACATTTCTCATAACTTCCTTTCTGGCTTTGACCATCCTCCTGTTGTTCTTTCGTGGAGCGGACTACAAATCTTGGATCTTTCGTACAACATGATTCAGGGATCAGTACTGATACCTTCACCATCCATCGAGTACTATCTATTTACAGACAACGGGCTAAGTGGACAAGTTTCACCTTTGATTTGCAATCTGACTTCTCTGAAGTACCTTGATTTGTCAAACAACAAGTTGAGTGGGATGCTTCCGCAGTGTCTCGGGAACTTTAGTGATAATTTGCAAGTTTTAGACCTTGGAAAGAACTCTTTTGAAGGCCATCTCCCGCAAACTTACACGAGAAATCTGACGATGTTTGATGTTAGTGATAACAAATTGCAGGGGATACTACCAAGGTCGTTGGCGAATTGTGTGATGCTCGAGATTGTTGTTCTGTCAAACAATGAATTCAATGATGTTTTCCCCATTTGGTTGGGGTCTCTCCCGAAGTTGAAACTTTTGGCAATGCACCATAATGCGTTCAACGGTGTGATTAGGAAACCTGAAAAGAATCTTGATCATTTTCTTGAGTTGCGCATTCTTGATCTATCTGCTAATAATTTCTCAGGCAACTTCCCCTTTGAATACATCTTCTCTGGAAATGCAATCAAAGGTACCAATTCGTATCGGTTCAGATACATGAGGTTGAATACAACCTCAGATTGTGGTTATGGTCCTTCATATGTTGGCGGATATTGCTCCTTCACATTGACAAATAAAGGTGTGACCATATTCTATCCCAAGATTCCAGAGAACTTGGCAGCCATTGACATCTCAAGCAACAGATTTGAAGGGAGGGTTCCTGAATTCATTGGGGCCCTGACGGGGCTTCGTTTGCTCAATATGTCCAACAACATTCTCACTGGTTTGATCCCCTCATCCTTGGGAAAATTAAAGTTGCTTGAATCGTTGGACCTTTCACAGAACAAACTCTCAGGGGAGATCCCTCCACAACTGACACAAATTTCATTCCTTTCAAAATTCAATGTCTCTCACAACAATCTCAGTGGTCCTATTCCTCCTGGAACCCAGTTTGCTACATTTGACAGTACTTCATATGAAGGAAACCTGCGGTTGTGTGGAGATCCACTGCCAAAGAAATGTGGCAATGAAGCTCCTCGATTGCTACCTTCAACAGAAGAAGAAAATGGTTCTGATTTTGGAAATGAATTGGATTGGAAATTTGTTCTGGCAGGATCTGTGAGTGGGTTGCTAGTTGGAGTGGTTCTTGCAGACGTTCTCGTCACAAGGAAGCGCGAGTATTTCTTTAAGATTGTGGGGATGCTAATCAGACTAATGAAAAAGGAAAAGTGAGAAGAGGATTCGGAGAAATTGAGCTTATTTATTTGCCTAAAGCATCTACTCTTTCTGTTTTTCCCATTTGTGTTTGTGTTTCTTTCTTTCTCCTCCCTACACTTGCTCGGTGTTTTCCCCTGTATTCAGTTTATTTAAAGTGTGTTGAGTTCAAGTAATTACAGTTTAGTTGCTTGTTCATCTCATTCAGGCGAAATGCGAATGCCTTGTCTAACATCAAGCCATGAATATGCATATGTTAAGTGTTTCTGTTCCTAGACAAAATTCAGAAAATTCAACTACTAAGAAACAGAATGAAAAAGAGAATTAGGTCATACACAAATGAATATGGACCTTCATTGAACAGTAAAATAAAAATCACTTCATTTTTTTGGTATAACTAGACAAAAAGTCAAAAAACATCAACTGATTTCGATCGGAGTGGAGAGAAATTCAGAGCCTCGGCCTTTTGCTTCTATTTTTAGTTTTTTTTTAAGAAATTTAAAAAAAAAAAAAAAAAAACCAAAAACTGAAGCTCCTATTAGGAAATACCCTTTTTATATTTTCTTTTAATCTACACCCGTTCACATAATCAAACATTTCTTACAAGTTTTAAGTCAAATCACTTTTATTAGTTTGACTATTTTACATTTCTAATTGAATAAGTAAAATATTCCTCATCCTTCTCTAAAATAACCTAAGCGCTGCTTGTAAGCGCCGCCATCTAGCCGGATTGGGTTTTGACTTACTTCCGGCCACTATGACACAAGAAAACATCCTTGTTTGGAACTGCAGAGGCAGAGTTTGTAATGAGACCCAACGAGCTCTTCTAGATTTGGTGCAGATGAAGAAACCAAGTTTGAATTTTTTGGCAGAAACCCTAGCTAAGCCAAGTCATATTGACGCCCTCATGCATAGGTTGGGTTTTTCTGGCAATGCTTGCTACCCACATGAGGATGGTTCACAAGGCGTGGCGCTACTATGGAGGAATGATATCCATGTCAGAGTGCGAACCTCCTCCCCACATCATATCGATGCTGACATTGGAGATCCTGGGGGCCGGGTTAGATATCGGTTTACAGGAATATATGGTTTTGCTGCACGTTGTGATCGCAATCGTACGTGGGATTTGATTCGTACTCTTAATGCAGAGAGCTATGACTTACCTTGGCTTATGGCTGGGGATTTTAACGAAATTTTGAGTCAAACTGATAAGTCGGGTGGTCCTCCTCGGGCTGCAGCACCAATGGCACAATTTCGGCAGGTTATGTCAGATTGCGGTCTCATGGATATGGGATTCCTTGGTAGTAGATTTACTTGGTCCAACAAGTTCACAAAAGAACGTCTGGACCGGGGCTTTCAATCATTGCAGTGGAGATTGTTATACCCTTATAGCAGTGTTATCACGTTGCATCCTAGTGAATCAGATCACTGTCCAATTCTTGTTGAAGTCAGGGCAGAAAGAAGACACAAAAGTAGGATCTGCAAGCGTTTTAGGTTTGAGGAAATGTGGCATGGTGAAGAGCGTTGTACTGCTATTATCCAGAAGCATTGGTCTAAACCAACAACAGGAAATATGCTCTTCCAGATAGGGCAGAAGATTAATACTGCTAGACAGGAACTTTTGAAGTGGCATTCAACTGAGTTCCAACACCAAAAAGCTGAGATGCATATGCTTCAGGCTAAAATGGATGTTATTATGCGTCAACCATTCTCACCATTGCAATATGAGGAGCAGAGACAACTACATGTCCGACATAGCCAACTACTTGCTCATCAAGAAAAATATTGGAGGCAAAGATCCAAAGTAACATGGCTCAAGGATGGTGATAGGAATTCTGCTTTTTTTCATCGTAAAGCTTCTAACAGAAAATGCAAGAATACAATTAAGGGTTTGCTCACTGGCGACAATGAATGGACAACTGATCCTAATGACGTTCAACAATTACTCCTAAATTACTACAGAGCCATCTTCTCTACTGAAGGTACATGTGATGATGCAATCTCTGAGATTTTTAGGGCAACTCCACTGAAAGTAGCTCCACACATGAATGAGGATTTCTTGAGGCCTTACTCTGATGATGAAATTAAGGACGTGTTATTTCAAATGCACCCTTCAAAGAGTCCTGGACCGGATGGTATGTCTCCCTTTTTCTTTCAAAAGTATTGGAATATTGTTGGTTTGGATGTGTGTCTAGCTATTCGGAACTTTCTTGAGAATGGCGAGATATGGCCTGCTTCAAAGTTTACGCACTAGTGCCTAATTCCAAAAATTGCAAACCCTACTACTGCATCTCACTTTCGTCCTATAGCGTTATGCAATGTTATCTACAGAATTACTTCCAAGGTTGTAGCTAATAGATTGAAGAAATGGCTTCCAGACATTATCTCTCCATTGCAAAGTGCGTATGTTCCAGGTCGTTTGATTTCTGATAACACCCTCGTGGCTACTGAGGTGGCACACTTTATGCATAAATTGAGACATCAGGAGCAAGGTTTTTTCTCCCTAAACTGGACATCAGTAAAGCTTATGATCGCCTTGAATGGAATTTTTTGCAGGCTATATTAACTAAGTTGGGTTTTGACTCTAAATGGATTAATATGGTGATGAGTTGTGCAACGTCTGTCACTTATGCTATTCTTGTCAATGGGGACCAGTCAAACAACATTACTCCAACCAGGGGAATTAGGCAGGGTGATCCATTGTCACCCTACCTTTTTATACTTTGTGCAGAAGGACTTTCAGCTTTGTTATCTCAAGCAGTTGAGTCTGGTTTTATCAAGGGTCTGAAAATGTGTCCTCAAGCCCCTACTCTCCATCATATTTTCTTTGTAGATGATAGTTTCTTATTTGGTGAAGCCTCAATGCATGAATGTCTTCGGGTAAGAGCTATCCTGAACACATATGAGCAGGTGTCTGGACAAAAAGTAAACTACCAGAAGAGCAGTGTGGTGTTTAGCAAGAATGTACCACAAGAGCTACAAGCTGAATTTGCTGCAGTACTTGAGGTAAATTGTGTTGATGAACATGACAGATACTTAGGGCTGCCATTACGTGTGGGTAGATCCAAAACGGCGAACTTTCAGTACATCAAAGAGAAGCTCACCAAAAAGCTATTGAATTGGAAGTCCAAGATCCTAAGCTGTGTAGGTAAAGAAGTCCTTATTAAGGCAGTTGCTTAAACTATGCCACTATTGCCAAAAGGTTTATGTGATGATATTCACCAGTTATGTGCTTCCTTTTTCTGGGGAGACACAGATGCAAAAAGGAAAATTCATTGGAGTAGTTG
This sequence comes from Rosa lucieae, assembly GCA_024704745.1. NCBI lineage: Eukaryota > Viridiplantae > Streptophyta > Magnoliopsida > Rosales > Rosaceae > Rosa > Rosa lucieae. Next base: position 12,895,427 of record CM045497.1, on the reverse strand, counting down.
GGAGCGACTATGTCTAACCAAACATGAGGGAGGTTTGGGTTTTAAAAATATTTTTGCGTATAATCTTGCCATGCTGGCCAAGCAGGGGTAGAGACTTGTATCCAACCCACACTCCTTGGTTGCTCGAGTTCTTAAAGCTCGATACTTTCCCAATTGTTCCTTTTGGGATGCACAACTTGGAGATGCACCTTCTTTCTCATGGAGGAGTATCCTTGAGGGAAGACCAGTGTTGCAGGCTAGCATTAAATGGAGAGTGGGAAGTGGGGATCAGATTCATATTTGGGAAGACAGGTGGATCCCAAATTGCTCAAGTTTTCAGATTCCACGGCCGGCTCACTCAACTTCATTTCATAGGGTTGCTGACCTTATTAATCCACACACTAGAATGTGGATTGCTGCATCTGTGTCTACTATATTTCCACCAGCAGTTGCTAATCAGAATCTCTCCATTCCCTTGAGTCATAGAGTTTTGCCGGATAAGCTTTTTTGGGAGCCAGAAAAACGGGGTTTCTTCACCGTTAAGACTGCTTACTGGATTGCCCGGGATCGAGTTCTTGGTCATGTTCTTGCTTCTACTTCACAGGGTGATCCTTTCAGGGAGCTTTGGAGACGACTTTGGAAAGCCCAGTACCTGGAAGGGTGCAAATATGTGCTTGGAGGGCCTATCAAAACATTCTACTTACCAGAGAGCATTTACTCACCAAAGGCTACGAGGGTGACATGAATTGTTTACTATGCTCTGCAACCATTGAAGACACAACTCACGTCTTTTGTAAGTGTCCTATTGCTAAGGAAATTCTTCCTGCTCCTCCTTTTAATTTACAATCTATGGTTTTGCCACACTTAATTTTCAATGAATGGATGTTAGAAATTGCACTCCTCCTCAAGCCAGAGATATTCGAAAAGTTGTTGATGGTAATAGGATCTCTCAGGAAAAATCGAAATACTATGTAATGGGAAGGTAAGTCCCAGTCAGCATCAGTACTATTGTGCAACTCCTTCATGTGGTTGGAAGAGTTCAAGAAGACAAGAACTGCTCCTACTACACAAAAGCAGGTTGTCAGGAATCGATGGCAGCCGGCTACTGGAAACAGAATCAAACTGAATGTGGATGGAGCATTCTTATCATCGCTGATGCATGGTGGAGCTAGTGGTGTTGCCAGGAATGCATCTGGCCAATTCATGGCTGCTTTTGCTAACCATCTGCCTTATGTGAACTCGGCTCAGTAAGCGGAGTTATTGGCTATTCGAAACGGATTAGAGATGGCAGTTTGGCTGCGGCTTCCTTTGTCACAATTGAAACTGATTGCCTTACGCAGTACAAGCAATCAGGAATCCTCAATCTGAGTTTTCAGAGTATGCAGGCATTATTGCTGATATCCATGACCTACAGATGAAGTTTCAGGAAGCACAAATCAGTTTTGCCCCCAGAGAGTGCAACCGAGTTGCACACAGACTTGCAAATATTGGTTTTGAATCCAGTCAGAATGAGTCTTGGTTCCAGCAGGCTCCTATTTGTATTACTGATGTACTCCATTATGACTGTAACCATCTGAGCTAGGCTCTCTTCAATAAATTTCTTTCTTTAAAAAAAAGTAAAATATTCCTCAAATATACTTGTTGATGTTGATTTTTTAGTAAAATATTCATTTCACCTCATTTACTGGAAATGAAATAGAATAATCCAACACCCTTGTCATTGTCATTAACTTTCACTTGCTAATTTTGGTATTTCTAGATGAACCATAGGTATAACTGTATAATTTTTCCTATCGTACAGGTGTTAAATATCATGTGAGTTTTAACATAAGTAAATGATTTATGTACCTATCATTTAGGAGTTCACAATTTGTACCTATCAATCAGGGAATAACTTAGGTAGAATGAACCATAGGTAAAATTGCATAATTTTGTCTATCATTCAGGTGTTAAACATCGTATGGGTTTTAACATAAGCAAATGATTTAGGTACCTATCATTCAAGAAGTTTACAATTTGTACCTAAATCAATCAAAGAATGACTTAGGCACCTATAATTCCAGCTTTTGAATGTGAAGATTACATAACCTCCAATCCAGGTACTGATTTCAATTGCTGGAATCAAGAGTTGATTAGTTCTGGGCAATGTTTTTGCGCAACCGTTTCAAGAGTTGCATATGCAGAGAGTTTGGGGATGGTGGCAGCTTTAGTAATTCTTAACAACAATGGGTTTTAATATTTATCTTATTTAATAATTTTTTTTTTAAAATAAACCTCATTAATAGGTTTGTGTGATATTAAGACAATCTTATAGATGGGTTTAATCTAAAAGGTGTGTGTAATTTGGGTGTAGAATCAAATTTCCCTATTTTTTACCAAAGAATTCTCTCTCAAAAACTAATGTTCACAGATCTTGTTCAGACTTTGGACAATAATTTTACAATTTAATTAGAATAAAAATGAAGAAAAGAAAGTGAAACAGCATCATGTCGCTCAATCAAAATTTGAAACAAATAATGAAATAGGAGACAGTGAGAGGACAAACCCAAAAACAAAGATAGTTCTAGCTAAGTACATGGAAAAGATAATGGGCCAACCTCTTCCCATGAAACTCATAGACATTGTGCAACGTTTCTCTATCACATTCCAAGAAATAAGATGCTTCTCAAGCAAGGCATCAACCAATGATCTATCATCTTTTGTATCAACACACTAGAAATAACCACAAAACCCTTCTCATAAAAATAAAAATAAAAATAAATAAATAAAAAACCACAAAATACTAAACCACTTCATCTCGTGATTCTCATCTACCAACTTCGAGCTAAGCTCATATCTTTGGGTACATGTCCGACACGTTTACGAAACCTCGAAAGACACATATATATCCCCTAAACTTTAGTAGTCATTTGCGACACTTAATTTCTATGTTTTTAGTTGATCTATTTACAATAATTTCATTTTTAGGAACCTATGCATTTTTGTGCACCGTATGTACCTCTAGCGCCTCTGGAGTAGTACCGACATAGGGTATCCGCTACCTCTACGTATTTACATGTATAATTAGTAGGACTATATATATGTATGTACCACTTGTGGGTACTACCACTAGCTTCTTGTCTGTCTATAAATGGCAGCGGAAGGGTATGTAACGGTCTATTCTGGCTTGTGATGAATATATTATTTCGCCCTTGTGGCATTACTCAAAAAAATTAAAGCATTCATATATATAAATTAAAATTATGATTAAGATCATGTGGCATAAAAGTATATGATATACATGTAATAAAGATTCATAGAGTAATTAAATCATTTTTTTTTTGAATTAAATAGAGGATTAGGCGATATTAGTTCCTCTGCGACAGCCGATTTGGGGTGACTGGCACCCACCCACAATCCCGAAAGAAAGGGGGCCATCGCAACCGGGAACCCACCGCCCATCCCTCTATTTTATTTTATTAAAAAAGGAAAAGAAAACACAAGAAGAGAGAGGGGGACAAGAACCAAAACCTCTCTGAAAACAAAATGAAATAAAGTACTCAAAGTGAGCACTGAGCTAAAATAGTTACAAACTAATGAATAGAGCAATCATCCAGCAGAAACCACAGTTGCATGAAATCTATCAAGCACTTCAGAATTAGCTAATACGGAAATTCGGTAACCCTTGCAGAATGTGAACAAAGGCAGCTGATGCACAAGGAGGGCAAGAGTCCCTCTAACAGCTGATGCCTCTCATGATCCACCCCATAGTTAGCTAAGCAATCAGCCACTTGATTCCCTTCTCGATAAATATGTGAAAACTGAATCTGCATAGAGGAGAGAATGATACAACAATTGACCCAATCAACACTTAGACGCCAAGGGACTGAGTAATTTTTATTGGCAAGAAAGTGAATTGCTACCGCTGAATCACACTCAATCCAGAGAGAAGTCCATCCTTTTCCTGATGCTATTGAAACTGCATGAATAATGGCTTGAAGCTCTGCTTCTAGGGCAGTAGCAATACCCAAGGAACCAGCAAAACAACCCATACAATTACCCAAGTGATCACGAAAAATACCTCCATAGCCCGCGAGTCCTGGCGTCCCACGAGCAGCACCATCTGTATTAACCTTTAATTGAAAATCAAAAGGAGCATGCCAATTTACCTCACGAATTTGATGTGGTCTTGAGGCTCTACCGCTAATTCTAAGAGCACTGAAAATACAAAGCTCATCTACTGAATTACGCATAATTCCTAAACCCCAAGATTCAACCTCTCGAATTTGCTGCTTGATAGAGCGAATCAAATAATCAGTAGTTAAGCGACGCTCATCAAAACGGATAGAATTTCTAGCCTCCCAAAGAGAGTAGAAGCCAGCTCCCATCATTCCCCACCATAGCAATTGCAATTGAGTACCAAAACCATGTTGCAGTGGGTAAGAGAAGAAATCATTAAAAAGACTAAGTTTTTTATTTTAACGGTAATAGTTTGTTTGCAAATTATATTAGTGAGATTATTTAAGGAACTTTAGTGAGCTTTAATAAGTAAATTTTTTATTTAAAAATTTAATAGGAGGTGTAAAGAGTATAAGAGGTCAAGTGAGTAAATTTAGAGATTCTAATAGAAAAACTCTAAGTCATTAACACCAACTTTGCTTTTCACGTGTTATAGTACTTCTATTTAACATTAAGTCATTAACACTAACATTGTCTTTCATGAGATTAAAGGACTTTCTAATTATCTAAGCTAACACTAGAGACGTAGGAGAATTTGAAATTTACAATGTGGAGCAACTCTCAAACATGAACAGTAACATTGCTCAATGTGAAACTGCCTCAAAACTTTTCTTTAATTTTGCCTTCGAATTAGAAAAAGAACGGGGAGATTTTGGGGAACAAGAAAAAAAAAAGTTGGTTAGAACAAGTGTTTATTTTAATAATATAAAGGGCTAAATATTAGTTACTACCCTGTGGTTTAGGTCCAAAATCAATTCAGTCCCTGAACTTCTAATTTCATCAAAAACACCCCTAAACTTTCAATTATGATCTAATAGGTCCAATTCATTAATATTTTGTTATGAGTTCAAGTTATAGTTGGATTATTTGTTAAAAAACTATTTATTTTATAGTAGGACTCACTCCTAAATTGACTATGCAGGCCACCTCAATATCACATCATAAAACATAGGCCATATACGAGTCACGTTAACAAGTTAAATAACTTCAATTATTGAAAAACTAACAAATTGGACCTATTATATCAAAATTGAAAGTGCAGGGGTGTTTTTGATGAAATTAGAAGTTCAGGGATTGAATGTGAAATTGGACCTCTAATTTCTCTTGTCAAGAGAATATTGCATGGGGCAACCCTAAAGCCACGTGGTGTAGCGGGCCAATCACTGCCCAGCAGGGGGAGTAATTTTGAATATTGCACTTTAGGGAGTAAGGGCAGTTTCGAAAAAGAGAGAAAATTTTTGTTCTTCTGATTGGTTGGCCCTAAAGCCACGTGGTGGGGAAACCCCCACCTAAGAATTTCTCTTGCCTTATGCTATTGCCAGTGATTATTTCTTTGACGCTATCACTCGTCTGTTGAATGAAATTTCTAGTGGGAAACTACGTACCAGTACAATGGGCGGCTGCATGCGTTCCATTGTAATAATGGGCGGCTGCTCTCAGGCTTTTAAGTTGTAATTGTTAGGATCATCTACTGCAAAATGATCAAAACATCAATTATGGACCTGTCAATGAGCTCGTCTAATTGTACCAATATTTCAAAACAACTACTT